>CM061230.1:412704-1612704 GCA_030844895.1 Ambrosia x helenae | reverse complement strand
TATAGAAAATTCCACATTGGGCCCTTCAACGACTACAAACTTCAAAGTAAACGCCAAAGTCAAGTGTAGTAAACGACAAAGTCAACCCATACACTATTACTATGCACATTCAAAAAGAGTCTGCTCAGCCAAGCCTCCAAGGGGGAATGCAGTATAATATAATAATAAGCATTTGCTCAAGTAAGGACGAATCATTTACATAAGTAGTTGAGTTATTTTTTTAGAAATTACTTTTGGGGGGTATTGGGGGAAAAAACTGAAAATAGTGATGTAAGGAAGTGGATTGGCGGCATCAATGTATAAGAATGAAATGGCGGCATCAATGTAGATGAATGGTTCGGCGGCATCAACTTTATTTTGTTAGGTGCCGCCAAATGGGTTCCTTACATCACCATATGTTTTATTTAAATAAAAAGTACATTCTCTCTCTTCAAATATTTAAATAAAAAGTACATTCTCTCTCTTCAATCTACACAACCCAACCTTAACACACATTCACAACCCAACTCAACCTAAAAATATTTTTTTTAAAAGAATTCGGTTTTTAATAAAATTTATATCAGGATGTTCACATAAAGTTCTCCATGACTTTGCTATTCCTTTTACTCTCTTGTTCACTAGTCTCTTCTCCCACCGGTAAAAATGATGTGTAGGGTGGAAGATACCTACAAAAGTAAATAATTCATTCAAGCACCACCAATCTTTTCGTCAACTACTACTCCGACAGGACACATAGCAACTTTATTTTGTGGACACATGATACACATAAGACCATTCCCATTGGCAAACAAACATGTGAAAATAATATTAAAAAATTCAATTGTTTGCAAACAAACCCCCAAACGGTTTGTGGTGGCAACCATGTTTGCAATCAAATAAACCACCCCACTAACTTAATTACTTAAATAACTTATAATATTTAAGTTTTAAAAAAAACTAAATACACTGTATTTCTTAACTTTTTTTTGTGAACATCCTGATATAAATTTTATTAAAAACCGAATTCTTTTAAAAAAAATATTTTTAGGTTGAGTTGGGTTGTGAATGTGTGTTAAGGTTGGGTTGTGTAGATTGAAGAGAGAGAATGTACTTTTTATTTAAATATTTGAAGAGAGAGAATGTACTTTTTATTTAAATAAAACATATGGTGATGTAAGGAACCCATTTGGCGGCATCTAACAAAATAAAGTTGATGCCGTCGAACCATTCATCTACATTGATGCCGCCATTTCATTCTTATACATTGATGCCGCCAATCCACTTCCTTACATCACCATTTTCAGTTTTTTCCCCCAATACCCCCCAAAAGTAATTTCTAAAAAAATAACTCAACTACTTATGTAAATGATTCAGTAAGGACCTACAAAGGCAGAAAAATGTGTTTTCTTTTTGCATTTTATAGCTGCTTAGGTGTTGATTACATAAACACTTTGGTAATAACGATCATCTTTGTGTCTAAAATTCTGATTTACAATGGGAACCAAACTCTGCATTCATAATTTCTTCTCATTACCCTTTTACCTCATCTTTTTTGGGCTTGATATGATGTTGGTTCCGGGCCAATGTCGAATCAACCAACAGTCAACTTTGATCCAGTTAAAGAAGGAACTCCTTTTTAATTCTTCTCTTTCAACAAAACTTGTGTCTTGGAACCCAAATGCCACAGATTACTGTACATGGGGAGGTGTAACTTGCAGCATAAGCGACCAGGTTATTGGCCTAGACTTGAGCAACGAAACGATATCCAGTGGAATCAATGATTCTAGTGTTCTTTTCAATCTTAAGAATCTTGAAAGCCTCAATCTTGCTGCAAATAAATTCAATTTGTCACAGATTTCTTCAAGATTTGGCAGCTTTGCAAGTTTAAACTATTTAAACTTGTCGAATTCAGGTTTTTCAGGTCAGATTCCTGAAGAATTATCGCAGCTGACTAAGTTGGAAATTCTTGATCTTTCTTCATCATTATCATTTGAAATTCTTTCACTAAGACTTGAAGAACCGAACCTAGCCACACTTGTTCAAAACTTCACAAAGTTGAAAGGTCTTTATCTTAATAATGTGAATATATCATCACAAAAATTCGACTGGGGCCAGAGTTTATCTTCATCTTTACCTGAATTGGAGGTCTTAAGCTTGTTAAATTGTCGACTTTCGGGCCCTTTACATGATTCCCTTGAGAAATTGCAGTCACTTTCTGTAATTAATCTATCTCTAAACAACCTAAGCGCACATGTTCCTGATTTCTTTTCAAATTTCAAGAATTTGACAGTTTTGAAACTTTTTTCTTGTAATTTGCTAGGCAAATTTTCGAATAAGGTCCTTCAGTTGCAGACGTTGCAGATTCTTGATTTATCGATTAACAAGAACCTTTCCGGTTATTTACCAGATTTTCCTATTAATGGATCCCTTAAACGTTTAATACTCAGGGAAACGAATTTTTCTGGTGGTATACCGGAATCTATAGGAAATCTAAAGAACTTATCGAGAATTGACCTCTCCGACAGTAATTTCAATGGACGAATACCAAAGTCTACACAAAATCTCACCCAACTGGAGTACATAGACTTGTCATCAAACAACTTTACTGGGCAAATTCCATCATTTCAAATGTGCAAGAATCTTACCCATGTTGATTTGTCACATAACAGTTTCTCGGGTATGATTCCTTCCGCTCACTTTCAAGATCTTGAAAATCTTGTTTCAGTTTATTTAAGATCTAATGGTTTTGAAGGAAGTATACCTTCATCTTTGTTCTCTTTGCAAAAACTGCAAGACATAGATCTTTCCAATAATAATTTCGATGGTTTACTTACTAATTTCACCAATCCGTCGTTATCTTCATTGAAAACACTTGATTTGAGCAATAACAAATTGGAAGGAGAAATTCCTAGATCTACCTTTGAACTTGGAAAGCTTAGTAGTCTTGATCTTTCTTTTAATAATTTGAACGGGACTATACGAACCACAAACTTTCAAGGTTTGAGCAATCTAAGTATTCTTGATCTTTCTTTTAATAACTTGTCAATCCTAATGAGCGATAGCATCACTCTGGCGAATCATCTTCCCGAATTATCGTACTTAAAGTTGGCTTCTTGCAATCTTTCAAAGTTTCCTAATCTTAAAAACCAATCTAGATTGGGAATTCTTGATCTTTCCAACAACAAAATTGAAGGAAAAATACCCACATGGCTATGGGAAGCTGGGAACGGACATCTTTTCTATCTGAATCTTTCTTATAACCAGTTAAGCGGTCTGGAAGAGCCTTTTAGTTTTCCCACTCTTTTAATACTTGACTTGCATTCCAATCATCTCAGTGGGGTGATTCCGATTCCGCCACAAAATGCCTTATTCCTTGACTATTCAAACAATCTTTTTAATTCATCAATCCCAGACAGCATTGGGAGAAACCTAAACATTGCATTTTTCTTTTCGGTTTCTAACAATGCACTCACTGGGGTGATTCCTGAAACGATATGCAATGCTTCCGGGCTAAATTTTCTTGTTATGTCAAACAATCAGTTAAACGGAAGCATACCGAAGTGTTTGATTGAACTTGGTAGTCGTTTTGGTGTACTAAACTTGGCAAACAACAGTCTCACTGGTCAAATAGAAGATAAATTTCCTAACGACTGCGCGTTGAACACCCTAGACCTGCATGGGAACTCTTTGGAGGGGAGGATCCCACCATCTCTTGTCAATTGCACTAAGCTGCAGGTGCTAAACCTTGGGAACAACATGATTAGTGACACTTATCCGTGTTCTTTGGGTAACAATACCAATTTACATGTCCTTGTTCTGCGATCCAACAAGTTATATGGATCCATAAACTGTGGTAAAAACCAACCAAACAAATGGCCACAGCTTCAGATTCTAGACATAGCTCACAACAGTTTTGGTGGTACTCTTCCAACAGACTTCTTCTCGCAATGGAATGCTATGACGACAGAGGATAATAAAGAAAGTAATCAGCATCTGAGCTTCGCTGTAGGTAGTGTTTTCTACTATCAAAATACAGTTACAGTCACATTCAAAGGACTTGAGTGGGAGTTGGTCAAAATCTTGACAATTTTCAAATCCATTGATATCTCAGATAATGAATTTTTAGGAGAAATACCGCACTCAATTGAGCAACTCAAAGCGTTGTATATTCTCAATGTATCACATAATGAGTTCACAGGCTCCATCATTCCATCTCTAGGAAATTTGAGTCAGCTAGAATCGTTAGACATGTCTTCAAACAATTTAACTGGAGAGATCCCATATGCACTCACACGCCTTTCGTTTCTTTCATACTTTAATTTGTCATACAATCAGTTGCATGGAAGAATTCCAACAGGTAGCCAATTTCAGACTTTTGAGAACAGTTCCTATTTAGGCAACAAGGGATTATGTGGGTTTCCTTTGAGCAGAGCTTGCGCTAGTCCAATTGTACCCGGTCCAAACGATGCATCTAATTTTCAAGAATCTGATAATATAATTGATTGGCGACCCGTATTGTATGGATTCGGATTTGGGGCAGTTATATCAGTCTTGTTTTCTATATCGAAGGGATGTTCTTCTGGTACAAGTAGAACTGCAAACTTGTCAAGAAGAAGACACCAACGAGAAAGAAACATCAGACAGCGATGAAAACTTTAGCTGAATGCAGTACAACTTATAAGGTGATCCGAAAGAGACTCTGAGTTTTTGTTGGAAGTGTTTTAATTAAGAAATCATATGCAATTTATTATTGTTAGATAGTCAAATAAAAAGTCAAACTGTGTCTATTAAAAGGTCAAAATAAGCAGATTTGTAAAGTGTTGTGTCTGTTGTTATTAGGGTGTGTCGGTTAGTATCTTTGCAGTTATTTAACCGCCAAAACAAAGGGTATAAATACCCTAATCATGTATCAATTATGTGTGTGGAATATTATTATTATTATTATTTGTGTGTATCATTATGATTCCCACCCTCTGTTCCCATCAAGAATCACTGCACAATCTTATGCATACTAAATACAATGTTCATCCATCCATATTGTGGACCGCCAAATCATCCATATTGTATTTCTCATGTATTTCGATTTGTAGGTGGACAAACATATTAGTGTTTCTGTAATATGTTAATTAGCCTAAAAGCTTTACAAATACAATACACACCCACAAACACACATATATAGCAACACACATATATGTACATGACTGAAAAAGTTAAAAGTTGATACAAGATAACGTAAAATTTTGGTAAACAGACCGTTTTGTATTCTAAAGCCATACTCGTTGAAGAATCTAGGTTGCTAGATCTTAATTCGTTTACCACACCCTCATTTGGAGATACAGTCGTCTATGCTTTGATGTGCCCCAAAAACAAAACAAATTATAGATAGATTCATTGTAGAGTTGAAAAATATAGGCATGTTGGATAACGGGTCAAAGCCAGGAATTCTTCAGGTCAAAACAATCTGGATCGGATTGTTACAAATAAGTCTAACACATTTCTTTCTTCGCTAACATGCATTCTTAATTGTATTCCCTATGACAAGTTATAAAACAATATAACCCATTTTGGGCAAACGGGTCAAATCTTAAAGATGAAAAGCAATGACTTTTAAGATTAAATACCTAGTAGGTTTAGCTACGGGTCAAAATCAGTGATTCTTCATGTAAAAACAATCTACAACGGCCAGTTTCATGTAATAAGCAAATAAGTCAATCCATTTCCATTTTTGGTGTGCTTGTTGAACTGGCAAGACCTGCACGTGCTAATCCAGCTCGGATTTCTTCGTGTGCATGACTGATTCAATTTAGTTTGTTTTATTGCATTAGTGGGTGCAATGAATCAGATGTGGTAAGACCAGCCTCATGATCAATGTATTAGCTGTGCAAGAAAATACTCATGGACAAAACAACAGTAGCTCAAACTAAATAAACAAATCAATCATGGTTTTAATTTATTAACTTCAATCATAATAATAACTGATAAGGATCAAAAATCGTTATTCCAAACAGTATCACAACTTATTATTGTAAACATATCCATCAATAAACCAGATCATCAGGGCTTTAAACAAGTGATTTTACATTCTTGAATGAGGTGAGGCAATCAGTTAAAGTTGTTGTTGAGTTGAGAGAAGCCTTGAGAATTAAAAGTGCCTGCGTAATCATATAATAAGTGTGTCATTATAGATACATTTAACTAGTTACTTCCAAAATATATATATTTATTATTATTATTCAGGGTGTTTAGGATTGCTTACCCAAAACGTCTTATTTCACTAACTAGAAATAACAGTTTAATTATAATAAGCAAGCCCAAACATCCTCGTAGTCATTGAATATATATACACATACACACACACACACATACTTACTTCTTGTTCACCAATGCTTACTTCCATAACCTCAATATCCCCAACAGGAATGCCAAGTGCATTAAACTCTGAAATAGCAGATATTGATGGCGAGGCGGTCACTTTAAGGTCATAAAAAACTATGTAAGTAGCTTGTTCCTTAAGGAAGCTACCTTGCCTTCTAGTTTCCTCGTAAATTGGCATAAGGTTAGTCACATGAAGATAATTAGATGCAAGCTTTGGCGAAAGTAACATGCTCTTGATTTCCTCAGATTTCAAGTAATTTCCATCTCCCAAACTTGAAATACTGTTATACATGTTATCGATCCCCGTTGGAGATGAATTAGCCATTGTTAAACGCCTTGCGTAGCCCAATGGGATTGTTAGGAAGCTGAAGAGCATTTCCACAAAAAAGTTATCTGCTTGTGCACATAACACTTTCTTCTTTGATCTATGTATCAATAGTTTCACTGTCTGGCGTTCAGTAGAGTGACTCGCCACTAATGGTAAATTACTTGATGGAGAAGTTTTGATTCCAAATGAGCACACATGCACGCACACACACGGTTTAGTTTCCCCAATAATCAAGTTTGTTAAAGGAGTATTTGTCATTAGTGACCACTTGAGTAGACTTGAAAACTGCAACAAATACATATTAAAAAGAGGGAAAACCATCTACTCTGTCACATGGAATGGACTATAAACCTCATTTTTAGGATAAATCACCAATTAAACATGTTAAACCAACCATTTTACCAAATTAAACCCCTTTTATCCATTCCAACCAATCAAAGGTGGGTCAATAAAACAACGCCGCATGTGTAAGCGGCACAAAAAATATAATATCTGGCTTGCATGTGTGTTGTGTTATTGGTCCATTTCTGACTTAGTCGGCCATTGTATCCGTTGGTTTTAATGTAGCTCGCTTGCAAATGTAGCGTTGTTTTATTGGACCACCTAATTTTCCTTTAATTCTAGCCGGTTCTAGACTCTAGAGATTCCCCCTTAGCAGGCTTGGGGTACTTGTCAAGTACTTGAGAAGGTTTAAAGTCAATGTTTATTTTTGCTTAAAATGTGGTTAACATGTTTATTTTAGTGATTTTATAAGGTATCTTATATAAAAGTTTACAATGCTAATCATCTTAAAAAGGTTATTAATAAATACGTGTACCTCTTCAAAACCAAAATCCATGGTTCTCTCTTCTAGTGAATCAATGTAATCGACCCCAAGAAACTTGAGGAAGCTGATGCTTGTGTCAAGCGTGGCAGGTATCACATAAAGATCATCAGTGATAATGAAAGATCTTCTTTTCTTGAAGAAAACCAAATCGTCATCACTGTCACTGACCCGTGCATCAACGGGTTTTATTTTGTTTAGATCTATTTTCAGCTTCTGACAAAGGTAAAGCGAAGAATTGCATGGGTTAATGAGCGCAAACTTGCTGTCCGTATTAGAGAAATGCTTATAGTCTAGAATTTCAACGCTTTCATATAGAGATTCCAAGCTTCCAACTTTTGTATCCATTTTAGCTTCATGCTTGCTTGAGATTCTTGCAATTGTTCCAAGAGGCAAAGTGAGAAAACTAAATAGGATTTCAACAAAGTCTTGTTCTGCTTCTACAAACATCACTTTTTCTTTCTTCTTGTCCAAAAATACTTTTAGGTGAACCGGTTTACTTCCCATTGTATGATCAAACTAACAAGTAACAATAACGGCAGAGATATATAATATTATGATTACTCTTTGAATTCTTGAAAGTTTAATTGCAGAATCCTCAAAAAGCTGTTATGCGAAAAAAAAAAAAAAAAAAAAAAAAAACTTTTCTTTGATCTTTAGCAACAAATGAAACAAGCTAGGAATCATAAAACACCAAAAGCAAGAATATGTTATAACTTCAGCATTTTAGGAATCAATAATAAAACCATATAATAACTAAAGATAAAGTTATTAATTTGCAAACAAAGCATATGCAAAATAACGATATGTAAAAAAACCTGTTGGCCTGAGGCTTGCTTCAGTTTCACGTATGGCATATAGGGGTAATGAGTTCGATCTTAGATCGCGGGTTCTTAAATACTTAACTGAGGATTATTATAATAAAACTGAACTAAAGCTAACAAACTAAACTAAATATAGATAAGGTACAACTAAATTTAATGATAAACTAGAGAACGTAATTCAGCCAAAATTTAGAAAAAAAAAATAGCGATTGTGGTTTTTTTTTTATTTTTATTTTATTTATTTTTTTTTTTGACAACACTGCAAGGTAGATAGAGTTATTACTTTGTTACACGTATGATTTCTACAATTTTTTATATTTTAGTTCTGAAATTGGCCATTTGAACCCCTGTTTTTTTTAAATGAAATGCACACGTGGATTGACACACCTGCATGTCACGCAGCAACTGGTGCCACGTCAGCCAACCCACTAACGGCGTCAGTCAATTGGGTGTTAGATTTCAATAAGTTAATGGTTTAGGTTATATATAGTCAATTTTTTAGTTGGGGTGCCAATGGACAATTTCAAATAGTTTATATTATTAAAATCCAATTCCCCTTCTTATTTTCATCATTATGTCATTTTATACTATTCATTATGTTTTTTTTCTTCAACATTATGTTATATTTTTAGGCATTGTATTATATTTTATTACAAAAGATCAAATACAAACAACTTTTCTGTACGAATTGAAGGAAAAAACACGCGGGCCGTTTATAACTAGAGTAATTATATAATTACTCTAGTTATAAACGGCCCGCGTGTTTTTTCCTTCAATTCGTACAGTTCGTATGAAAAAACTGTTTGTAGATGAACCTACCCCTATATTTTATTTTATGACTCATTGTATTGTATTTCGTGATTTATTGTTTTTCAATATTATTGTTGAAATAAGCCTGTACAGTTATTGAAATAACCGATCTTTTAATCTTTTTCTTTTTTCATTTAACATAGTATGGATTTTTTGTTTTAATCCTTATGTTGTCTTCTGATGATTATTGATAAATGTATTATTCAACTTGCCGATTGTATTTACAAAGTTCTCTATAAATAGAGTACAAGCTTTGACCAATTCTCCTATGATTAGGGAGAGATTGGCTCTTCTAATAATGAGCAATAATGAGTAATAATATGCCATAATAATTATACAATGATTTACTATAATACATATTCTATTACACCCCCGCAGTTGAAGCGAAGGGTGGCCGAAGACTGAGACTGGATCTGAAGTCGTCAAAGAGAACTCTTGGTAGGCCTTTAGTGAAGATGTCGGCAATTTGATGACGTGACGGTACGTGGAGAACACGGACGTTGCCTCGTTGAACTTGTTCACGGACGAAGTGGATATCTAGTTCAATGTGTTTGGTTCGCTGATGTTGAACAGGATTTCCCGATAAATAAATAGCACTCACGTTGTCGCAGTAGACGATGGACGCATGCGTGAGAGGATGTCGAAGTTCTAAGAGGAGATTCCGTAGCCAGCAGATGTCAGCAACAACATTAGCAACTCCACGATATTCGGCCTCGGCACTGGAACGAGAGACGGTGGATTGCCTTTTGGATGACCAAGAAAGAAGATTATCCCCAAGATAAACACAGTATCCCGAAGTGGAGCGTCTGGTGTCAGGGCAACCTGCCCAATCTGCGTCAGTGTAGGCACGGAGTGAGATGGAGGTAGTGGGCGTTAGGTGAAGACCCAACTCAACGGTACCCTGAACATACCGTAATATACGCTTTAAAGCGTGCCAGTGTGACTCCCGAGGGGCATGCATGTGCATGCATATTTGCTGGACAGCGTAAGAGATGTCAGGCCGAGTAAAGGTCAGATACTGAAGAGCACCTGCAAGGCTGCGGTAGGTTGATGGGTCATCAAATAGATTGCCAGCGTCTTTACTAAGTTTGGATTGTGTATCTACCGGTGTAGCGACTGGTTTACAGGAGTCCATGGCTGCCCGATGAATAATGTCTTTGGCATAGGCGGCCTGTGATAAGAACATGTGGTTTTCCTTGCGTTGTACCTGAATACCAAGGAAGTATGATAGTGGGCCCAAATCCTTCATAGCGAATTCACTAGCCAGAGTGGTCATTAATCTATGGCGAAGAGCATCATTTGATGTTGTGAGAATGATGTCATCGACGTAGATGAGTAGGTATGCAGTGTCTTTCCCATGGTGATGTATAAATAAGGAGTTATCGGATCTGCTTTGGTGAAAACCATGTAAAGTGATAAAATCCGTAAACCTTTGGTACCATGCACGAGGAGCCTGCTTGAGACCATAAAGTGACCGTTTGAGGCGGCAGACATGATTTGGAAATTCTTTGTCGCGAAATCCCATAGGCTGGTGCATAAAGACAGTCTCTTCCAGATTACCATGTAAAAATGCATTTGTGACATCTAGCTGGTGAATTGACCAAGACTTGGCAAGAGCAAGGGATAAGACCGTGCGAATAGTGGCGGGTTTTACCACTGGACTGAATGTCTCTCCGCAATCAATGCCGACCTGCTGACTGCGACCATCACAAACAAGACGAGCCTTATAACGTTCCAACGAGCCATCCGACCTGTATTTATGTTTGAAAAGCCACATACTACGAATAATATTCATATCAGGGTGACGTGGTACAAGCTCCCAGGTCTTGTTTTTAATAAGTGCACTAAACTCATGTTGCATGGCATTGTACCACTCCGGTATGGATAAGGCAACCTGTGGATTTTTCGGGATAGGTGAGATGGTTGAGGTGTGAAGGTTAAATAATTGTTTGGGTTTAGTGATGCCGCTCATGGAGCGTGTGTGAATTGTGCGAGGGAGGGGTGCGGGTGGTGGGTCAGGGATGGCATTGTGAGTGTTGGGTGGAGTGGGAACGTGAGTGGGGCTGGTGGTGTTGGTTTGTGTTGGCGAAGCAGGGGGGTGGTTAGGTGGTGAGGTTTGATGGGCCGGTGTTGGGCTGGTGTATGGAGATGGGCCAGTAGGTAGTGGAGAGTGATTGGGGTTGGGTAGTTGAGGAGTGGAGCCGTGATTTTGGGTAGGTGTAGATGGGGTCAGGCTGGAGGTGGGCTGGGTAGTTGGGCCGGGTGGGGAGATAACTTGGTTCCATAATAGGGGATTAAAAGGTGTGGATAAAAAATCATAGTTGGGTGGGCTAGTGGAGGTGCGGATTTGGTAAGGGAAGATGGATTCCTCAAAATACACGTGGCGTGATATAAACATCCGATTAGTATGAAGGTCGAAACATTTATATCCGCGATGGTGAGAGGGGTATCCAAGGAAGACACACGGTTGAGACCGATTGGTGAGTTTGTGGATTGTGGTGGAGGCAGTGATGGGGAAGCACAGGCAACCAAACACGCGGAGATGGTCATATTGGGGTATGCTATGGTAAAGAAGGTAGGTGGGTGAAAGGAAATCGTGTTGTTTACTAGGAAGGATGTTTAGGAGGTATGTGGCGGTCTCAAGGGCATGATGCCACATATTTGGGGGTAAGGAAGCTTGGGCAAGGAGAGTGCGGAGCATGTTATTTATGGTGCGGATTTTACGTTCCGCCTTGCCATTTTGGGAGGATGTGTGAGGGCATGAGAAGCGGAAGTGCATACCGTTTTGTTTGCAAAAATTATAGAAGTTATTGTTTGCATATTCTTTACCGTTATCACATTGAAACTGTTTAATTTTTCTTTCAAACTGTGTTTGTATAAGGTTGTAGAAGGCGGTGAAGGTGGCAAAAACTTGTGATTTGTGGCTAATGGGGAAGGTCCATATGAAGTCGGTGAAGTCATCTATAAACAGTAAATAATAACGGTGACCAGCTGTGCTAAGCACAGGAGAGGTCCATAAATCGCTGTGAATGATATCAAAAGGCAAACAAGTAGTATTAATGGAAGCAGAAAACGGCAATTTAGTTCCTTTCCCAAACACACATGACTGACAAAGTTTGTCATTTATTTTACCATAATCAATAAAAGAGGAATGTTTTAAAGAATGTAAAAGGTTGTTGCCGGGGTGTCCTAGGCGTTGATGCCAACGGTCTTGAGACACAGCAGCAAGGGCAGTGGGAGTGTTGAAGTTGGTGGAGAATTGTTGCGTGAGAGGATAGAGGTCGCCTGTGCTATTGCATCTGAGGATGGGAGCCTTGGTTTTGAGGTCCTTCACAAGAAAACCAAAGGGGTCAAATTCAATTGAAACCAAGTTATCAGTGGTAAGGCGTCTAACAGATATAAGATTTTTAATTATTTTGGGTGCAAATAGGACATTGTTTAATTTTAAAGGTGGGAAAGGTGGGGGTAGGACTTGGTTACCTTGGGCCAACACCGGGATGGACATGCCATTACCAACAATAATATTTTTGTTAGTGCATTTATTAAAGTTAGACGGGGAGTAAATACCTTGCTCGTTGGCCGAGTGGGAGGAGGCGCCCGTATCCATGACCCCGTGATCCGGTGGATTTAAAGCTAGAGTGTATAAAGCTTGCTCTATATCAGTTGGGGTATAGCTTGAAGTATATGCTTGGTCAGGCTTGGCACCAAGGATTCCTTGTCCTGCATTAGAATTATTAGGCCTTGAAGGGTATGGGCAAGGTGGGACGGTATTGGGCCGAGATGTTTGCTGCTGTCCATTTAACAAACTAGCCCATTGAGATGCGGCCCAGGATGTAGGGAAGACTATGTAGGGGTGTGAACTATTCTGCTGTGAAGGATTATTCCAGGAGCCGCGTCCTCTGTTGGAGGATCCACGACCCCGTCCCCGTCCCCGAGTCCTACCACGGCCACGCGACCTGTCGTCCGATGACCCCGATGACACAGACGCTGTGAGAGCCGTTGCCGAGACTTGAGCGGCAGTGGAGGCGTGCCTTTTTTTCTTTTGTTCTTCCATGCCGAGTCGTGACCGAACTTCCGAAAAATCCGGAAGAGGATCCTTGTTGCCGAGAACTGTAGAGATCCCGTCGAACTGCTCTGTGAGACCTGCTAGAACCTGCAAAACAAGGCGATCATTGTCAACAGGCGAGCCGACTCCGGCGAGTTGGTCCGAAAGAAGTTTCGCGTGTTGACAATATGCCGCCATAGAAGAAAAATTTGCAAGATTAAGGTTAGCAAACTCTTGGGTCAGAAATATGGATCTGGTGTGCTTGTTATCGTTGAAGTGATTTCGAAGAGCGACCCACGCGGCATGAGCGGTCTGACCCGGGGTCATAATGGTGTGAACGAGAGATTGTGATATCGTGCCATAGATCCACTGGAGGACTATGGCGTCCAGACGGGACCATAGGGCCGCTGCAGGTGTGGTATCCGGCTGTGTGCCGTCATCAGAAGTGATGGAGGAAGAAGCAACGGCGGCTCTTGGTTGGAGGTGATGGAAGACCTCGTAAGCACGGCAGTGGATTTGAAACAGTTCAGACCACGTAATGTAATGAGATGTTTCATCTTCTAGGATAATAGGGATGAAATTCTTGATGTTCGAAACGGTCATCGCCGGGTGTAATTTGGGGTCCATAGTGTGCGGGTGAAGAGAGTGTGGAGACAGAGACAAGTAGCGGGGAAGGAGGGCAGATAATTAGGTGAGGCAGGGTGAATGGTAGGAGATATAGGAAGAAGAAAGGGGGAGCATAAAACGGAAGCAGAAGGTGGGTGATTGAGTGGCGGCGACCGGAAAAGTATAGAAGCAGAGGGTTGGATCGGCTAAGAGGAAGCAGAGGATGATACCATGATAAATGTATTATTCAACTTGCCGATTGTATTTACAAAGTTCTCTATAAATAGAGTACAAGCTTTGACCAATTCTCCTATGATTAGGGAGAGATTGGCTCTTCTAATAATGAGCAATAATGAGTAATAATATGCCATAATAATTATACAATGATTTACTATAATACATATTCTATTAATTATATATTGGTTATTTTACAAAGTTACCATTTCACCACTTCTCTAGTTTTCTATTAATTCATCTTTTGTTATGTCCATTTGTATGGTCTTTTTGGAGTCCGGGAGCCTCTCTATCCTTAGACATCCGACCCTCTCTAGACCCTACCAGTAGCTTGCAATTTATGAGGCTTATTGGGTATGGTTGTTATGGTTATTTAAGATAGATGAGGAAACCATTGTCATTGGTCATCATCGTGTATGTATGGAGCAACATGAAAATAATGAAAAATACGCGATGTGGGATTCACAATCAATTGAATGAATGGATCATGATCGCTCGCCAATTGTTAGAATTTGCTGGTTGACTACAGTTAATATGCGGCTGTAATGCATCCAAGCAAACTCTTGTGTTGATAGAAAGAACAACCATTGTTTGCAGTTTGCCAAGGCTCTCTTGTCTCTAATTTCGATTAGCTTCATTATGTATTTGTTTATGAGAAAACAAAGTTGTACATGCATTATTTTGATTATTATTACTACTATTGGTATTACTATAACATTATTATTG
The DNA here is from genome assembly GCA_030844895.1 of Ambrosia x helenae. NCBI lineage: Eukaryota > Viridiplantae > Streptophyta > Magnoliopsida > Asterales > Asteraceae > Ambrosia > Ambrosia x helenae. The sequence goes on along the minus strand of CM061230.1, from coordinate 1,597,954 downwards.
TTGTTATTGTTATTATTATTGTTAACTTCTATGTGATCAACCTGCAAGTTCAGCCTATAATCGTTGATATTTCTCTTTAACCGCTGCAGAACTCATAACATCAGCAACACCCTCCTTAATGTGATGCTGCAAAACCTCAATCTTTTCCTTTGATTCTTTACTAGGGGCACTTTCGTTTTTTACTACCTCAAGTTTCAACATCTCAACTTTGTTCCTCACGTCAGGCGTAGATTCAATAACATCTTGAATCATCTGATTAGTTTCTGCATTAAGTTCATCAACTTTAGCCTTAAATACCGACATTGAACGTTGACCAAATTTTGAAGTTACATGAACACCACAAGATTCAAGAGCTTTAACAAATTCAGATTCAACTTCTTCCCTTACTTCTATAACTTTCTCTTTAAGTTCTTGATCAAATTCTTCAAACGAAGACGCCCTGGCTTTTTCAACTTCAACTTTCAAATTCTCAATTTTCTGCTTCAGGGTTGACTTTTCCAAAACCTCTTTGAACTTCTCATTGACTTTAGCCTTCAAAGGAAGGGTCTTTAAACATTTTTCAGCAAAGATTCTAGCTTCGGTTATTTCCTTTAACAAGCTTAGCTTATACTTTAGCCTTCCGTAGTTCGGAGCTGATGCTAAATTCTCATTGAATTCGTTCTTTAAATTCTCAAGATTCTCGATTTGACCAGAAGTCAACTGTCCATTCTCCGCTTTTGCAAACTCTTCACGCATTTTACTTAATTTTTCTTCGATCCCTAATGCTTTAGCTGCCTCAGACATTTCATAACTAATCTCTCTTTTCAGTTTTTCAATCAGTCTGTTTTGATCCATATTTGTAGAAGATAATTCTTTTGCTTTTATAATTCTCTCTTTTAGTTTATTAACTTCACCCTGCAAAACTTTGTCTGAAATAAGTCCAGGTTTCGGTTCTTCTTTTCTTTTCATGTTGACTTTTTTTTCGGGGTCAACAGGTAAACCTTCTTGAAACCTACCAATCCTGCGATATTTCAGCGTTCTTTGTCTTAATAATTCCTCTGTCCCCAATTTTTGTAGCTCCTATACACACGGATATAATGTAAGCACGGCTAAACCTAGAGTTTGAAAACTGGGCAGGTGTGGCAGAAACAGACCGAGTCAGCTTAGGTTGACCCAAAAGACTTTTTGTCAAATGTTTTTAATAAAAAACTAGTGGGTAAATTATGATTACAGTATTTACATTATTTCGATATTAATGATGATATAACCCTTGAATAAAACGATCTAAGAGGTAATATTTGGTTGACATTTGACTTATTTGACCCGTTCCCTTTGAAGCCAAGTTTTTGAATTTTGCCCGTTTGACCCATAATCCAAATTGACATGTTTACAAGTAATAAGATTGAAATTTGCACATACTCACATCCATTGATTCAAGAATGGCTTTTTTTATTTGCTGTGAGGTCCAGTGTGGATCTACATGTGCACCACCAAGCGGTTCCTGATATTATCACATTATAAGTTAACTGAACCAAACCGCTTATTGATATTTCGTCTTAAACAAAAAATCATAGTTCCTGATAACCTAAATCATAATATATCTTGAGCAAGAAGGTTTCCAGGGAAAGTAAATAACATTGTTGTATCTTTCACATATGTATATGATTTCAAGAAACTTTGTTTTCTCTTAATTCTTGATTTATGGGTCACTTTTTTAAATAAACGGCCAAATCAAATTAGATAACGAAAGAATCTTACAGCGATGATGCCATCAGAAATTTGTAGCTTTTTAGTATCATTAGCTGTGATTTTGAGCTTTTCAGCTGCCTATTAATAGAAAAACAAAAGTATATATATTTTCTGAGCATTTAACAACATTTATAAACTATTAAAAGCAAAATAGAACTGTTTGACCACCTTTGTGGAGGCCTTGGCAGTCTTCCACAGAATTGCTGCACATGCCTCTGGGCTATACAACATAAAATGAAATAATACGTACATATATTACGAGTTTAGGACATACATATGTGTGTATGCAATTTTTAACTTTTACAAGGATTTATATGAAATTGCGCGTTAGGTTTTTGATCTTACGGTCAATATAGACGAATCAATTAGACTTTTGGGGTGTAGAAAGGTCTTAAGCAGTATAAATAAATTGATTCTAAAATTACTTTGTCAATTTACAAATACAAATAAAGAAATAAACAAGACTTCAAAACATTATTATGGCTTGCGAACGTAGATTTTTATATAATGAGAGAAGTTTTATAGTCACCTGGCAACATATAAGACGGCGTTTTCAAGCATTAGCAATTTATTAGCACAACAAATGGCTAAAGCACCACCAGAGCCACCTTCACCCATCACAATTGTAACAACCGGTACCTTCAGACCAAACATAGTCCATAAATTTTGGGCAATGGATTCACCCTGCATACGAAAATAATAACCACTTAATTAAGGTTTTTTGATGACGATAAACTAATCTTTACGTACTTGGCCTATTTCTTCTGATTTAAGGTCAGCAAATGCCCCTGGAGTGTCGATAAATATGACAATAGGGAACCCATGATGGTTTGCATAGCGCATCATTCTTAGAACCTTACGGTGCCTATAAGTAACATAGTATCAAGAGTTAAGATAGATAGATAGAGGACTATAAACTAACACATTTATGACCACTGATGCATGAGTATTTCAAAACAAGTTTTGTGAAACTAATAATTAGATAGTTTTATAATACATCCAAACACCCCCTAATCTTACCCATGTGGTGTAGGCATTCCAAAGTTCCTTTGAATATTCTCTTTGGTATTTCTACCCTTTTGATGACCCACAAACATAAATCGCCTACCATCTATTGTTCCAATTCCAGTCACTATCGCAGGATCATCATAGCCTGCCCGGTCGCCATGAAGCTCAATAAACTGTAAATTTAAAATATCAGAAAGGGTATTTAACATTTAAATAAAGTTTGTAAGTTTCAACAACAAGTAGGGGGAATAAACCTTGCCTTATCAGTAATGTTGAATACATGATCAAGAAAAGTTGGCCGGTTAGGGTGTCGTGCGATATCTACTCGTTGTATTGGAGTCAAATGTGTATAGATGTTTTTAAGAGCCTGCAAAAAATACATAATTATGAGAAGGAATGAGGGATTAGCAGCATTATAATAAAGAAATGAAAAACAAAAGCCGAATATGTGAAAAACGGATTCATTTTTAGAACTCATTCTTCGCGAAATTTACATTTTAAAGAATATGTTAGCCCTTTTGTATTATAATAAATAAATGAAAAAAAAAGCCTTCAGACGCTTTAGTTTTTAAGGTCCCTGCGTCTAAACTTTAGACGCGAGGCTGTTCTTTAGACGAATCATATCTATCTTCGCGTCTAAAGAATATGTTAGCCCTTCTGCGTCTGAACAATAGCCTCGCGTCTAAAGTTTAGACGCGGGGACCTTAAAAATTAAAGCGTCTGAAGGCTTTACACGTCTAATCATCTGATTGGTAGACGCAAAGAGTGTTTCCTCCCTAATGTTTAGACGCATCAGATGTTTATTTTGGCAGCTATGCTTGGTCAACCGTTTGTTTTGGCAAATTTCCCATTTTATTTTACCCTTTGATGGTCAATTCTATTGCAGTTAGAATAAGTTATTCAAATAATCAGATAAAAAGAAGCAGAATAAGTTATCCAAACATTAAAAAATAAAAACTAACAAATCACAATTTCAAAAGAAGTTAGTTTACCTGTTGATATTTGATCTCTAAAGAGATTATTTGATCACTGAAATCCAGACCAGTTTCATTAGCCATCTTTTGCACCTGAAAACATATCAAACAAGATTTTTTTAAAACATATTCTACACATGACTACAAAGATATCGTATTAAGCAAACATTTAACATTCTTTACATCAGTGATTTTCTTCTGTAAATCCATAAGCGGTTTCTCGAATTCCAACGTAACAGGCTTTGGTTTTTCCTTCAAAGGCTTAAAAGAGGAAAGATGACTAAGAACTCCACCCTTCACATTTGGATCAGGATCTTGAGGCCACGGGTATTCGTGTTTCTGTACTTTCCTTACTTTTGCAACTATATTTAAACCCTTTCGCCTAGGTCCCACAAGCCCATTGCCGAATGTAGCTTCGAAGTAGATCAGAAGCTGAAGTTGGAGATGACAAACTCGCAGACAAATTAACTGGAGATTGAGATACCGAAGCCATCTTTGAACCCGAAAGAAAATAAGTTGAAATTCTCACCCTAATTTACCAGAAAAGGTAAAAAAATCCATTTTAGATTTGGGAAAATAGACATCAAAATGAAGGATACAGATCACCCACACATGAACAACATATGTATACATAAAACAAGAATAACATTCTCCTGGTTCAATCTCCATGCATACTAAACCAGAAAAGGATTTGTTTTCGGTAGATTAGGGTTCGCTATACAGAAAATGGTGGTGGCACAGCTTGTTGCCTGTCTGCCCGTTATTTTGATGTAATGTTCGTTGTTATGGAATGAAATTTAATATTAGATAATAAACCAATTAACAACAAAACATCTAACAATTTAATATCATGGTACTCTATTTTAGAATGATACAACATACAAATTGGAGCTCCTGACAAACATAAAATTATGGCTAACTCCCACAATTTAATTAGATTCAAGAAAACTTGCACAAAAACTTGAACTTACAATCCCTAAAAATAAACATTGTATATATAGCCAACCCAATGCGTTAGACTATAACCAGGTATATAGTATCCGTATAGATTTTTTTGGTATATACATTTTCGACCCCCCATAACCGGTGACTTCCGACTCCCCGATATTTTCGCTCAAGCTTCGCCACTGATTACAATGCGTCCAAACCCAAGACGTAGAGGATATTAGACAATTATCCACTAATTAATTAATGTTGTTTAACTTATCATCTCCTAAACTCGAGCTGAGCATTATCTCTAACCGCCTCCATGCATGAAGCCATGAGTATAGTTATACCCAAAATACCAACTTTAATTAGCAAAAAAATTTTAAGAAAATATATATAGTAGCAGAAGCATAAATTACATGTTATGTTTATTTTCTAACAAATCAAACAGAATAACATAAGCATCAGAACACGATATATCGAAAAAATCAAGTAAACCCAAACAAGTTACCTGAAATAGAAAGAATGGATGGGGAGAAGGGGTTCTGTTCTAGTGTGGGACGAAGAGAGACAGACAGAGAAATATATAGCTGGGAGATCATTTCATTTATAAAAGAAAAAAAAAAGTTAGGCCGTTGGGTGAAGAAGAAGCTACTAGGCGTAGGGTTCGGCCGTTGCAGATTAGGCGGGAGTCGATAATAACGGTTATCACAGTTTATTCAAACTTGTTTTGTTTACACTTGGAAATAAATAATTTACACCTAAATGGTAGGCAAACACATTATTTTAAAAACCGATTTTTTAATTATACCGAATCTGGCTAAAAACTGGTTTAACTGGTTGAACCGTATTGTACCAGGCGGTTTAATCGGGTTGATTAGTTAGCTATATATAATTTCATAAATTATAACATTAACACAAAGAATAATCTAAAAGTATATAATTACATACTAAAATACTATAAAAAGTTAATCAATAATTAAAAAAATAATCCAAAAGATAATCTAAAGTTTTTAATTTTTTAAAAGTTATTCCTTAATAAAAAATAATCTAGAAATAACCCAAAAACTAACATAATAATTATAGAGGAATTGCATGCATATTAGTGGTTCAACAATTGAAATAACAAATGGGAAGAAATAACGTTTTGTTAGACTGAATGGTGTGGTGTATACTTTCCCTAATTACCCTAAATTCCACATCAGCGTCACGTCATTTTCCCTTCCCCTCCTCCAAACTAAGGAAAGGGTTCCCCCTTCTTTCCCCTTTCATTTTTTTTATTAATTTTTAACAAGAAAAAGACAAAAAGAGAACCCACAAAAAGAGCTCGGGGAGAAAGGTGAGTTGGCCCCGAAGTCACCGAATTTTGAGGGGGGGGGGGGGGGGGGTTCCCCTTGGGGGAAAGTGGACATATCAGCTCCCCGAAGTTTTCCCCCAAACCATACCATTCAGTCTTATTGTTGGGTAACCAGAAATATTTAGTTTCTTAATTCCTTTGGCGTGTCAACAACCTAACACCTGTTGGGTAAATTATTTTCAAAAAAAAATATCAAATGGTTTTGAGTCTAACATAAATCGAAGGAAGAGTTTTAGAGCACGGTGGGTCGATTTAATTAAACCGAAGAACACCGTGGATCGATTTGATCAAATCGGAAGATCACGGTGGTTCGATTTGATTAAATCGGAAGAACACGGTGGAAATGTTATATTAAATGGCCGGATTGCTTGAATATTAATGCAGAAATGCAACAATGAATCGGTGCTAATAAACAGAAGCGATTGTTCATTATGTTATTTCATACAAACAAAAATTAATTCAAATCAATGGATGGTTCCATGCGAACACGTCATCGGTAATTCGGTATGATGGTTGAATATATAGTTTTATTTGAACATACATACATATTGGTTCGCATGAAATTAACAACCTTGAAATCTCACTAGTACAACCAGGTTGTCATCGTTATTGTACAAGAGTTGATCAACAATCTACATATTACATATGTTGCTTCATTGTATCTTGGAAGACGATTCGCCAATAAGCATAGCACACAAGTTGAATTAAACGAATCAAAAAACGGAAACAACAATGGCTTCCAAGAATTTGCAACAAATGTCGTGTGACATTGTTAAGATGGAACGCTTCGATGGTGGGGGCTTCAAACGTTGGCGAAAGAAGAGGCAATTTCTTTTGGCAACTCTTAACGTCTCCTACGTTCTAACCAACCCATTTCCCGAAGAAAGTGAAAATGAAACAATGGCGACAACATGTGATTGTCTTAAGTTCGATAATGATGACTTCATATGTCGAAGACACATCTTGAATGCAATGTGTGACCCACTCTTTGATGTTTATCAAAAGGTTGCAACCGCGAGAGAACTATGGAACACTCTTGAGGAAAGATACATCAGCGAAGATGCAACAAGTAAGAAATTTGTTTTCTCGAAATTTAATTCACATAAAATGATTGACTCACGTTCAATTATGGACCAAATGTGTGAGATTAAACACATTTTAAGTATGTTCACACAAAACATGCAAATGGATGGAACAATCCAAGTTCCACCCACAATTGATACACTCCCTTCCACTTGGAAAGATGTACTTAAGAAAAATCTTAAGCATCCGACGGACGAAATGTCCTTGAAAGACCTTGGAAAGCCTCTTTGCATTGAAGAACAGCGGCGTTTGGAAAACAAGACAAACGAGGATTCATCTAACTTCCAAATGATAGATGAAAAGGAGGAATCCTTCAAAAATGATGGAAAAAGGAAACGTTTCGACAACAAACGAAAAGATAAGTTCAAAAAGAATAAGAAAAGGGTGATTTGTTACAATTGTAACAAGTTGGGACACAATAAAGAAAATGATACAAAAGGTAACAACTTTGTTGCTATGATATCTGAGGACTTCTCCCTTGAAGATGACAAATCTTGGTGGGTGGACTCTGGAGCGACACGACATGTATGCAACAATATCTCCATGTTCAAAACCTATGAACATACAAACCTCACAATCTACATGGGAAATCATGCAACTTCACAAGTGAAAGGGAAAGGAAACATTGATTTAGTGTTCACTCCTGGAAACACCTTGACTTTGAAAGACGTCTTATATGTCCCTGATGTTCGCAAGAATCTAATGTCTGCATCAACCCTCACCAAACATGGATTCAAGCTTATCTTTGAAGCCGATAAATTCATCCTCTCAAAGGGTAAAAAGTTAGTTGGCCTTGGTTACAATACTAATGGAATGTTTAAACTTAGTGTCAAAGATGTTGTGAATAGTAGTGTGAATGATGTGCTTATGACTGAATCAAGTGATGCTAATACTGCATCGGCTATCGATTTACCTATGAAAGATGTTAATAAAATCTCTACTCGTTGAATAAATATAATACAATCGCTTAACACATACAATCGTCAAGATATGTATTTAAAAAAAAGAACTTTGGTGTATTATTTATTTATCATTACATTGCACTTTGTTTTTTTATTAGTAATTAGGTTTGGATGAATGAAATATTAAATTACTATTAATAAGCTGAAAAAATAAAAATCAATATCCCTATTATAGTAATGTTAGGTGACACTTTCTCCTACAGTTTCTTATAATATTATTAATTATTAATTATTAATATTTAACTTCCTCCTATAGTTTCTAATAATATTTTTAATATTTAATTAATAATAATACAATTAATCCTCATCCTACATTTACCCTCCCGAGATACGGGCCGTGCCTCCAGAAAATGACAAAAAGATCATCGAACTATATTTGAAAATCTTACGAGGCCCACAAGAGTGGACCACCCCCATGCCTAGAACATGTCCAGGCACAAGCCGTGACTCGCTTGCTGGGTCCATAAATGGGCTTCTCATCCATTTTCATTTGCTTCATTTTTTTCTCTCCAACAACACACTCTACTTCTACCCACTTCTTTAAACTTTGTAACTTTTTTAGATTTGTAAGAACTTATCTTAATATCACTAATCTTGTCATGATTAATAAAATCTATTCAAGTTTTGTGAAAAATATCTTTATAGCCATTCTTGCCTATATCTTTATAAACATTCTTGCCTAAAGTTCTTCGGGGTGTTTGGGGAAGATAAGCTTCTTTATGGGGAGTTAACTAAAACGAGACATGGATCATCAAGAGTCGTGTGTGTGTTAATGACTTTAAGGAAGATGTTTCATAATGAAAGTGAGCGGACCATTGGTGTCTCCAGTCACACGGGGCATTAAGGGTCAATCCGATACCTTTAAAAAACTAACTATAAATCCCGTGTTGCGTTAACGCGGAACATTCATGTTTTCTATGTCTATGTAGAGTCAAAACGTGTTGATTCGTCGAAAGGGAGTTAGATATGTTGGTATGTGATTGGATAATATTTATACGTATTCCTTAGTACCCTTAATAATGTAGTTAGTGGTAGAAAGGGTGTCGAACCACGAAGAGTCTCTGGTCAATGAATGGCGTCTTAGTTGATCAAATAGTCACTTATAAAGATGTTTGTTTATATATGAAGTTTACTAGTTTTTATCTTTTAAGAGTTGTTTGGAAAATGGGTGAACCACAAAGTGATTCGAGATTATATTTGAAGTTGTGAAAATAATTAACTTGATGATTACCAAAAGAAATTGATTAATAATACTAAGTTGTAAACAATGGTTATAAAGAGGATCATGTGTGGTTCAACGAGTAAAGTCTAGGGTTCTATCACAAATGGGGTTGGAATGACGAATGCAAAAGAGTATTAATGGGCTAGGTATTTCAAGGTTTAGAGGTCAATAGTGATCCGCATCAACGATGGACACAAATACATTTCATTGCTCTACAACATGCAAACCCTAATTTTTGTATCAAAGCATTTAGCCAAATTCATTTCACAAATTCATTCGTGAAAGAATAGAATAACAAATGTGAATTCAAAACAAGATTAAATTAAGCAATTAATACAATTGTTCAAACACTTCAAATGCAATTACAAAGAAAGAAAATACCAAATGTTTAAGAATTCTAAAACCTTACGAGTTTACACCGGGGTGTATCCAATGGATTAGCCATTCATGGTTGTTGAAGCTTGAATCATGGTTGAATTGGTTGAAGGAATGCTCGTTGATGTTCTTAAATCATAATGATAAGAACCGATGATGATGATGGTAGTGATTGTAGATGATTTTTTGATTATCTTGATGAGTTATGATGATATGGAATGGTTTCAGATAGGTTAGATAATGATAAAGATGATGAATAATAGCCCCAAAACGTCATTATATTGATCCCCCTGCGACTCAATGGTCAAAATCCCCATAAAACCTGATAAAAATTGCAATTAAACCCCAAAATAGGCTAAAAATTCTGCGGCGGCCGTCGCCGACGGGCTTGAGGGTCGTAAGCCCGTCGGCAACGGAAATGGTGGGCGACACGAGTTTTGACTGCCTAAATATGGGCAGCCGACAGGACACTTGTTTTCTTGGTAACTTTTTCGTTTCAACTATGTTTTCGCGGCCACGTCTTCTTTTTTCAACCCTCTATCATGTCATACACTATTATCTTCATTTCCACTTAATGTATTTTTTCCAAAACATGTCCAATCTTCGTGTTTAAGCTACAAAACATCAATTTCTTGTAGTTATTCAATTTCACGCATATCAACACACAAAAACACATAAGATTCATCATTTAATCACTTAAAAACTCATGCCGAACCCATGTCATCAAGCATTTTAAGGTTGTTTTAATTAAATTTTGCACTCATATGTTAGCAGTCTTTTACTATTTATTGTAGGATTTTTAGGTTGCTTTATGTAGAATATTTATGTTGTTCTTTTATGGTTTTATGCCTCTATTCTTTACTATTATTAGGATTTTTTATGAAAGTTTTTGCAGCATTTTCCGACTATTTTATGTACTTTTTAGGCATCTTATATTTAACATTTATGCATATTTGATGTAGCTTATAGCACCCAATAAAAGATAGGAAAAAAGAGACGAAAATACCCCTCATGAGGAGAAGGTTTAACATGAAAAGTTGTCATATGCAAATTTTACCCTTTAGATGTAAAGGGCAATTTTTGCAAAACCACATGGACAAAAATTAGACTCTTACAAAAATTTCAAATCTCTTATTTTAAAGAAACGTGTTTGAATGTGGCCTAACGTTGGAAAAAAGTATTTTTGAAGAATGACTGGATATACAACGTACAAGTATTGTTACTGAACAATAAGACACTTTTTTTAATTTTATTTCATTATTTGGCAAAACGGCACCACGTGTTTTTTTTGTGTATCACTTCGTATTCCTTGCATGGAAACACCTATTTGTTTATGATCACCCAATTCAAGGTTTCTCTCCTGCACTATGAACTGCCAGAACAGTCAGTAACTTCTGATTAGTTAAAAGTAAATCGAATATGAATCGAACTGCTTGAGCACACTCGTAAAATCATCAAATCTAAGTGTTGTATTCCACGTTGCATCGTAAGGGCACCCCACTAGTGTTACAAGAAAAATAAGATAAAGATCGACTATTAATTTTATTCAGTCGACCATTACTTATGGGTTAAAAATAATCATGGTGTAATAATACATTATAATAATATTTTAACACTTATGTAATAGTAGTATTAAAAACTAGTATATAATTGAATAAATAAATACTAGAAATCTAAACTAAATTACAACACTAGTTTTATTAATTAAATTAACATTAAAAATCCAAATTAAGTAACATGAATAAATAAACACTTGAAATCTAAATTAAGTCACAACACTGGTTTTATTGAATAAATAAACACTAGAAAGCTAAATTAAGTAACAACACTAGTTTTGTGCAAATGTAGGGATTGGAATTATACATCAACACATACATTTCGGACTAGAGACTAAAATACCTAACAATATAATTTCACATTGGATGTATGAATCGATCTAAAGTAATTGAAGAATGACGGGGATGAAAATCGACGAAGAATTTGTGCATGATAGGCACATTGAAGTTGAAACAGATGATGAAGAAAATGAAGCTGAAAGAGATTGTGATGACGACGACGATGAAACTGGATCCGACTGTGAATCAGAATTGCCACCCTCTCCTCATTGGCCTCAAACTTATAGGTCTTTGTTTCATTTTTATCTTCATACTTGAATAATTAACGTAATTGGGTGTTTATTATATATATATATATATATATATATATATATATATATATATATATATATATATATATGTAATCTTATATAAGAACCTTGTTAACCTAATTCAACCATCCATTTTTATGAGATCAATGGTATATGTAAAGTACATTAAAGAAATATATATATTTTTTTAAGTAATAAATTTTTCAGATAAATATATTTTATATTAAAACAATATTTTGGTTTATAATAAGTTAGGGGCTGCTTGATTGATTAAATGCTAAATCATTAAGAAGTCTGAATGGTTAAGAGACTCTGAATGATTAAGTGCTGAATAGTTCAGCTATGTACTAGGTCTGAATGGTTCAGCTCTTAACCATTCCATTCAGAGTCTTTTTTAGGTGGAAACAAACAATCTGAATACTGAACCATTAGAATATAGGCCCTTACTTAGAATATAGCACTTGGTTTCCCTATATTTGCTTTATCATCATTCAATCCATGATGTGTTCATAACCAACATGATTTGAACGATTAAAATTCAATTTGATTTGCATCATATTAAATTATTGTTCGATTAGCATCAATTGTGGTTCGATTAAGATTCAATTTTTTATTTGTAAAAATTAGCAACTCGATATTGATAAGGTTCCATTAAATTTCAATGCGGAGGAAATAGAATTGAATTCTGTATCACACCATACACATGTGAAATTGAGAAATGTATCTGTAACTGTACATTATTTGATTCGCATTATGTACATATGTACCTCACGTCTCTACATAGCAAGTCTGTTGGGTGTATACACCATATCTGATTCACAGTATACGGATTTGTATCACATGTGTCTGCACACACATTATATTGATTCATAATATATATACATACTTGTAATTTGTTCATGTGTGTATATTAGAATTAGTTAATCCATACACTGTTATATATATTAAAAGGACAAACCAAAAAACCTGTACACTTATGTATAGACAATTTTTTAAGTGTGTATATCATGGATTACTTATGTATACGCTTATGTATGGTAAGTAAAACTGCAAGTGCGTGTATTGTGAGATCAGTTTTCAAAAACGGAATTGGGTTAAATCGTCTAATGCTTATATACAAGTTTGCCATTAATTTAATTAATCAAGATCAAGGGTCAAGATTGGTTCATTTGGTTCTCACAACCCTATATATAGGTTCTCATTTGAACCACACACACACACATATATATATATATATATATATGAATATTTGACAAGAAAGTTAAGGATGATGCAGGCGGTCTATGGACATGTACACAATGCCCCTTCATTCTACGACTTCCGTTAGGGGGACATCAGAACTAAATCTACCTATCAAGAGATCATTTGGTCCTCCTACTCCCACCAATAATGCTATCTGCAAGCCCCTCCTTAAGGCGAGAAGCCTAGGGAAAGATCATCATGTACCTGTCATGAGATTATCTCAAACAACAACAAACCTAACAGTCTCCAGCCTCCCGCCTCCTGTCGAGCAGTGCTCTTTTTCACAAGCAGTCCTTAACGGTCAGACCAATCATGCCTTTTCTCATCAAATTAAATACCTAGTATGTTCTTATTGTTTTATATATATATACATTTATATGCAGCCATAAACGTCCTATGTGGCATAGGAATCCTATCAATGCCTTATGCATTTAAAGAGGGAGGTTGGTTGAGCCTTGTGCTTCTATTGGTGTTTGGCGTTATTTGTTGCTACACTGGAATACTCTTGAAAATATGCTTAGAAAGATGTCATGGACTCCAGACCTACCCTGATATTGGACAAGCTGCGTTTGGTCATTTTGGTCGCGTCTGTATAGCTGTGAGTATATGTTTTTGTTTTGCGCTTTTCCCCTTCCTCATTAGTAACTTGTCATCTTCTTTTTGATTCAATGTAGGTGGTTTTGTACTTGGACTTGTTTGTAAGTGCATATTCGTTCTAGCTCTTGCATCTACTTGACCTTCAAGTCGTGTGATATCTGTTGTATGTTGCTTGCAGTCTTCTTGTGTAGAGTACTTGATAATGATGAATGATAACCTTTCATCACTGTTCCCGCATGCCCACTTGGATATTGGCGGGATTATACATCTTGATTCTTATCTCTTCTGTGCCATTATATCTACCCTTGTCATCCTTCCTACAGTCTGGCTGCGAAACCTCAGTTTACTCTCATATATTTCAGGTTATATGTATCCTTCATATATGGATATGTGCGCGTGGGTAAAGGTTTAGTTACAAAGCCATATTTTGTGAGAAGTGTAAGAAGGATTAAGAATTGACATGTATGGGATTTAGGCATGAATTTTTGGGTTGTTATTGCTTGAAAAACACTAAACACAACAATTTAAAACACAATGTAATGTATTATAGCCATCAAATTTAAACCACAACTAAAACACACAGCTAAAACACAACAGTTTAAACACACATGTTCTTGGCAAGGTGTTTTAAGATTTAAGCCTAAAATAAATTGTTTTGTGTTTTAAATTGTTATGTTTAGTGTTATTTTAAGATAAACAATCCAAAACATTATGACTAAGTTCAAAAAATGATTCTTACATATCAATTCTTAATCCTTCTCACACTTCTCATGAAATATGTCCTTTGTATGCTAACATCACCATGTGGGTGTGTGTGTGTGTGTGTGTGTCTGTGTGTGTGTGTGTGTATAGGCTAAGTATCGGTAGAAACCCCACGTTTTTTAAGTAAACCCTAGAAAACCCTACTTCCCGAGCTTTTTTTAATTTGAAAATTTTAGGGCATGTAATATACATGTTTTTAAGAGTTTTGAAAAAAAAATCAAAAAGCAAGCGCCGATCAGTTTTTTTTTTTTTTTTTAAAAAATAAATAAGTTGTGCATCTTAACATATGTTAGCATATGTTTACACTGGTAACATATGTTACGATGCAAAACTTATTTATTTTTTTAAAAAAATCGATCGGCGTTTTGTTGATTTATTTTTTGCTCAAAACTCTTAAAAACGTCTATATTACATGCCCTAAAATTTTGAATAAAAAAAGCTCGGGAAGTAGGTTTTTCTAAGAGTTTTCTAGAGTTTCCTCAAATTTTTGAGGTTTTCTATTAATCCTTGCCCTATATATATATTTACATTGATATGTGGTTTCGGAGGTAACTCTACACTGCTTGTGACTAAACTTTTAGATCATGAGTGGAATCAATCTTCATGCCTAAAGGTAGATTTAATTGGTTATAATATCTAAAATAAAGAGACTTTATTAATTTTGTGAGCAGCTGGAGGAGTCATAACATTGGCAGCTGTGGTGGTGTGCTTGTTATGGCTAGGGGAGGTTGATGGGATCGAATATCACCCAAGTCGAACTGCATTAAACTTTGGGAACCTGCCTGTAGCAGTTGGTCTTATTGGTTTTTGCTATGGCAGTCATTCTGTTTTCCCCAATATCTACACTTCAATGAAAGAACCTTCTAGATATCCATCTGCACTTCTTATCAGGTCACTATTATTAACATCATCAGTATCATCATTTTTGTGAGTAACATGTGAACACAAAATTTTCAAAATACTAAGACCCAAGAGGGGGTTGCCTTAATACCATTTAACCAACATATTTGATGACACAAACTACTCCCAAATATTTCATTTACCAAACAATATGTTAAACTTATAACTCATTTTCATTAGCTTCTAGATTATATAATTCATATGGGTTGTGCTACAACATAAACATGCTTTTATACTTTATAATATTTTCTTTTGACATTTTGCACATATCTAAATCTTCTAGAACAAGTTTTAAAAAGTGGATAATACTTAACTTAAGAGTAATAAAACTTGAATTGGATGAAGTGCCTTTATGAAAATTGTGAGAGATTTTAAACAAACATAATAATATTAGCCATATGATAGGTAAAGCTTGTTTTGTCATTAGTTGTTTATAGTGTAATGATCTAACATACTTGTTTGTCAACAAATGCAGCTTTTCTGTATCTTTTGTTATGTATACTGCAGTAGGAGTATATGGCTACCTGATGTTTGGGGACTCTGTCAAATCTCAGTTCACTTTAAATATGCCCACACAATATGTTTCTTCCAAAGTTGCAGCATGGACTGTGGTACGTATGAAAATAATATCATTAGCATCTTTTCTTTATTTTTGTAGATGTTTATTTACATCAACAGGTTGTGGCCCCCGTTACAAAGTTTGCCTTGACGCTTACACCTATCGCATACGGTATCGAAGAACTGTTGCCTCCAGCTCAACAAAATTCATATGTTGTTTCAATGATGATAAGAACGACTTTAATGATTTTAATTCTGCTTGTAGCTCTAACACTTCCATATTTTGGTAAGTATCCATATAAATGGCTCTTGTTTCCATGATTTGATGGTTACTAATGAATCATATACAGGAGTTGTGATGGCCTTGACTGGATCAGTACTTGAGATGCTAGTGGTAATTAGTTTTCCCATGTGTATTATTTGGTTCTAGACAAATTGAATGGTATATAACGCATGTTGTTGTTGATTCAGTCTATAATATTTCCTTGCGCTTGCTACTTGCGGTTACTTCATGGTCATACCACGACAACTGAGGTCGGGAACTTTCCTATTGTATACTTAGTATGTGTGCTGAATTTAGAGAAGCTAAGATGTGTGATTATGTTGCAGATTACATTGTGTTCACTGATGATTTTGTTGGGGCTGGTATGCGCTATTGTTGGCACGTATACATCGCTTACAAGCATACCTAGTTAGTGTTAGTTTGCAGGATGGTTGTAAGTAGATGTTATTTTTGTTCAGATATGTGTCATGTATATGTATGACTTTGAAAGAGAATGAGGATTTGGCCTTTAGTTATTACTCTATTACCACTAGTTATTACTCTTCCCTTGGTTGATTTCACGAACGAAGATTCATGTGCAATGAACAGGTTTCATCTCAACCCATCTCACTATATATATATGTGTGTGTGCGTGCGCGCGCATGATCGTGAATTTGAAAGTAGGGTTGAATATTTGTTAATAACTCGAGAAACATCAATTTTCAGATCCACTTAGTCTAACTAGGGTTTTTGTAGGCCTGATAAACAAGGGGTGATACTATTTACACAACCAACAAAAAACCCTAAACAACCTTAGGACGGGTCGTCGAGGCCTAGATGGGCCGTTAAGAAAAATTAGGGTTTCAGGACGGGTCGTCCAGGCCTTGATGGGCCGTTTGTTTACAGAAAAGACAAAAACGACGGGCCGTCGAGGCCCAGACGGCCCGTAGAAGTACGATGTACGAGGTGATCAGTCTGAACTCCTGCAAAAGCAGGCAGTTCAGACTGAAAAGTCTGAAAAAGGTGCATTAGGACGGGCCGTCCAGGCCCCGACGGCCCGTAGAAATGTGTTAGGTTGGAGCCGCGTCCAAACATTCAAACCCATTTTAAACATCCACACTACACTTATAAAAAAACCAAATAATCATCACCTAATCATTGCCAATGATTACCAATGATTGTATTGGATTTAGGGTATGTTTGGCAAAACTAGCTGAAAGCTGGTAGCTGAAAGCTGCAAGCTGGTAGCTGTTAGCTGGAAGCTTTTTAAATATATTTTGGTGTTTGGCAGAGCAGCTGGAGCTTTTAATAAAATGTATAAAATGACCAAAATGGTCATAATTAAAAGATTGTAAAGAAAGTTTTTATTTTATTTTTAAAATAGAATGGGTATTTGTGTCATTTACTAACTAAAAGCTTGTAGCTAGTAGAGCTTTTTCTTAAAAGCTACTACTAGTAGCTTTTCACTGTAGAGCTTTTTCTCTAACCTAAAAGCTTCCAGCCCCTTTAACCAAACAAGGCTTTTTATTAAGTAAGAGCTTTTTTCTTAAAAGCTTGAAGCTTGAAGCTCCTAAAAGCTCTTAAAAGCTCTTTGCCAAACATACCCTTAAACCTTTAGACGGGCCGTCTGGGCCTGGACGACCCGTCCTTTTGCCTGTTTGGCCCTCCACGGGCCGTCCAGGCCTTAACGACCCGTGGAGGGGTTGTGCAAATAAAAACCCTAGTTGTGCAAATAACCGGAGCCTAAACAAGTTATCATTTGATATATCAGATCTGTCAAAAAGCCAATATTATATGCTTATCTTTGTGATTGATAAGCGTTAACAAAATATTCAAAAAAATATGATTTCCTCAAAAGATTCTATTTTTGTTTAGGACTTTATCAATATATAATTTGGTCCAAACTGCTTTTTAAATTGTAATCAAATTAGGCATTTGTAGTCTATCATTTTCCTTGTTTCCATGATGGATATTTAATTCACGGCTGCAGGAAAAAGAGGAAGCTCCAAGACGAATTTTGGAGGTTCGTGCAAAAAAACACACATGTTTGTATTTAAACAAGCTTTTGCAACCCGCGCGTTGTGACAGTACTGGTGAACCAACACCTGGTATGTTAAGACTAAGTTGAAGATCGTTATACTCATCTTTTTATGAAAAGACTAAGTTGAAACAACAACATTGGTTCATTATGCTACGGGCACTCGCTACAGCTGAAAAAGGCCAAATGCCACAAAATGATTTATATCGATCGAGAACCATAGTAACAAATGTTGTTACCAGTTGTTTAATCTCTCTTTCTCTCTCATATAATAAAAATATTTAAAGTTTGTAGGAATTAAAACTACACAACAATTATTCATCGATCTCGTATGGTGATTTTAGCATAAATATACATAAAAATAACAACTCATAAATTTCTCGTTTGTTTTCTACGTTAAAATTATCTTATTCTCATATATTTTTGTTTAATCTCTACCCTTAATGAATAAAACAAAATACAAATACATTAAAGTTTCGCAAATGAATAATTACTACAGTAAGATGGTATAAATGAAAAATAAGTCCATATTTTCTCTTGATTGTTGGAAGTATTGTTTGATCCTAACATACCCCCTTTCGATTTATACACTTTCGGAAGAATCTCGATCGAACATGTATCTTTGAACAAGCTTAGAACAAAAAATTTTAACCCCATACTGCAAGAAAGAATTAAAAAAAAAAAGTTTGTTTTAACTTTCAAATAACAACACATTAAATAACAAGCAATGAAAACAGTACAAGAATTAAGAATAACTTCACTAACCACTTCTGATGCCCTTCTTCTGCGCAATTTCATATTAAATTCAACTACACAAATAGCATTGCCTAGACAAACACAATTGATCGGTTGTAACATTAGTTGTCTGGTTAAAAGGGGGGATTGAAAACAAATGATAAAAACATTTACCTGATCAACAGAAAATTCATATTCATACCAAACTAAAAACACGTACTTGTGTATGGATAGGAAGAGTATTTGATGTGGATGTTTAGAATACAAGAAGGAAGTAAGTATAAATGTGTATTTAATGAATCAATAAAAGACTCATTCAAAATCAATGACTTAATATTGAAATTAAATTGGGTTTAATGTGTTTTATAGAGATGAATTACATCTTGAGAAAGGGGTTGGGTTAATTTTCCTATTGCATTAGTGGTTTACACTATTGGCTTCAAAAGTTGTACAACAAGGGTATAAAAGGAAGAATTTGGTAAAAAAAATTAGGAAATTACACTATGGCGCTTGGTATGCCATCTTAAAGTTGATGTAAAATTACATATCTATCCATCAAGTTTAGGGTGTTTGGGATTGCGTTTTGAATCTGATTTTTAGATTATTGCGTTTTGTAAACACAGATAATTAGTTTTTAGTGTTTGGGATTGCGTTTTGAAAACGCGGATAATCAGTTTTTTTAGGCTATCAAAACGCAATAATCTATAAGCAGCTCCACCCCTGCTTTTCTAAAACGCATAATCTGTTTTGAATAATCAATCCCAAACACGGTAATATAGATTATTTATAAATACTATTCTGTTTCTTATTATTTGTCCTCTTTTTATTTCGAATATTCGTGTTTTATAAAAATACAAGTATGGTTTATTATGAACATAAGCTCGATTCAACAGTACTTATAACAAGGGTGTCTCCACCTAGCTAGCTTATGAACGCATTTATATTGTAGGAATCTTATGAACAAATTTATATAGTAGTAATGTAGTTCATCACTTCGTTGATATGAGTATTCAGCAAAACAAAAATACAGTTCCATATATTATTAAACAAGCTAGCAAAATGCTGGCCCCAACAATGAAATCTTACACGAAAAAGGAGCGGATTTCGTACCCAACCCATCCAATTAACGTTCAATTTCCTACATTCACTAATCATTATCAACAAGTAAGAAAAATAACCATATTATCATAAATGATAGCTTTGTTTTTTCCTTATCATCGAACACAATGTCATTACGAAACCTCCGTATGATCTACTAAGTCGTTAAGATGATACCATTAACCAAAAAATTTCTTTGTTTGTTTAAAGTACATGAATCCAACCGTACGTTAAGCTCAACGGGAGTAACCACAGTAGGGGCACCATTTGAGTCCACCTGAAAATCAGATCCCACACTCTAGTGCATGGTTGCAAAAGTCGCTAGGCGCTCCCTAGTCGGAGTCGGGAGTACTCGGGGAGTTCTCGGCCTAGTCGGAGAGTACTCGGGGAGTACTCGGCCTAGGCGTATGGTACTCGGTCCTCGGCAACCTACCTTGTAGCGATTACTCGGGGAGTACTCAGCCTTCGAGACCTTGTTTTACAACAGAGCTCTAGTGGCTACTAAACAAAATCCAAATAAATGGTCCACCAATTTTTCCACACAATCACAAATCAGCACAAAACACTTGAAATATCAATCCCTCTTTCCACTAGATTTTGCCTATTTGGCAACCGATTCAAGAAAATCCTCCAACCTAACAATCAACCTTCGAATGCTTTTAACAGAGAATGACTCATTCATTTCAAAATCCCATATCGATAACTAGACTGCCGGTGGTTACTAAGTTACCACTAATGGAGTTTTTTTCTAATAGTTTTTCACTAGTATAGTTGTTTATTTATCAACATTTATGACCACCAACTATTAAACGCAAACTGAAACGTTCCGATGGTTCAACCCTTGTATATATAAGGAAGGTTATTGTTTTGTATTTTATACGATACTTTGAGGACATATTTGTATGTTGGTTCTTGTTATTATATGTGAGTTATGCAATGGAACTATTGTTAAGTGCCATCGAAATATTGTGATCTGAAAGTGAATTGTACAATACATATTATAATATAAGGGGAAGTTTTTATGGATTTCGGGCAGGACGGACTCCTTGACCTGCATGTGCGACATATTATTATTATTATTATAATATGGAGGAATTTTGATCAAGTTTTTATGGATTTCGATCATGGCAGGACGAATCCCTTGACCTGCATGTGCAACTTATTATTATTATTATTATTATTATTATTATTATTATTATTAGAATAAAGATGAATTTTGATCAAGTTTTTAATGCATTGAAACCCTAGATCATATATTGAAAGGCGGTTTAGAAAAACACATATTTACTATTTAAATCTAGAGATGTAACTGAATCGAAAGAGGCGTTGTTCATATTATGTTGTGCTGTGCCCAAAAATGGTAATTCTATATACACAACAACAAACAACAACCTTACCCAGTAAATCCCATAAATTAGCACAGCTAAGAGTAGGGTCTGGGGAGGGTGGGATGTAGGCAAACCTTACCCCTATCCTTGCGGATAGAGAGGCTGCTTCCAGAGAGACCCCCGGCTCGACAAACAAAAAACTACCAGTAAACAACACTAAAACTAATGAGGAGATACTGAATTTATGTAAACATTGAAAGTGTCATGTATTATAAACAAATGTATATATGCCATAAAAACAATATAACACATATAGTAACATAGAAAGTGTCATGTATTAAAGCAAGGTATATATGCAATAAAAACAACATAACCCAAAAGGGATATATGAAACAGTCCCTAAGAATCCTTAGCCTCAATTCTACGTCTCCACGAACTCCTATCTTGGACCATGTCCTCAGAGAGGTGCAACTCTATCAAATCCTATGGACTCGGCATATAATAGGGTTACATATGAATCTATGTATAGAGTTTGATCACATAAATCTTCTTTAGTATGCTAATCACTAAAATACAACTAGTCTTATACACCCCACAAGATAAGGACATGGAGCAAAAGATATATAAAAGTTGACAACTGACTTTTTCTGTTGGTGGTCCATGAGATAATGTTGGAGCCAAAATAAATACAATCTCTATATTGAGTTGGTAGCGGTCTTCTTGCTTGTAGTAAAGGACTAAAGGCGATATTTAAAGTCATGGTGATGAGTGGGTTTTAGTGCAACGTTGGTTTAAATTGTAGAACTTTTTCTTTGTCTTATGTCAGTGGCTGGTAACGGATAAAATTGGTAAAATGCAGGCACGCAATCTATGGCTGTGAAATTTCCAATGACGGTCATGACACACCGCACTTTTTTATACGCGGCAACTTGTAAGCAATAGGCAAATCTGGTGAGAAGCGGCTTGTGACAGATGCTAGAGTTACCCATGGATGTTGTGAGTGGCTAAGAGATATTGCACTTGTAATCTATGATAATGACACTTAAATACACAACTAGTCTAGTAAGCAAAATATAGAGAACCATTCACTAAGCTTCTCGGTCCATTTTGATAACCAATTATTTTTGTCAACTTAATTTCGAAATACTATAAATCAGGAAAAATTTGACGTGTTCAATACAAAACCAATTTAAAGTAAATGGGCCCATATGTATATTTTGTAAGAAATCTTATAGTGAATCAAAGAAGAAACTGAAAGCAAAGTAAACATAATTGAAATCAGTAACGTGAATTGGGCTTGTGTTTGACACTTCACGGTCTGTTCCCAGGGTATACCGATTCTTAACAATGGTGGTGCACTTCCTGACTTGTCACTAGCCTGAAAGAAAATCGTATTGTGGAGTATTGGAGTTATACGTTTTTAGAATATTTTAGTAATTAGTAATTTATAGTTAGTTTCGCTGGGGCCAATATATTTACATTGGGTTTTCAAAAATATTATTATCTTATTATTTATCAATTGGGATCCAATTTTGTACTAGTCCCAAATTGGGACCGGACCAATTATTAATTTTATTGAGGTTATTAATTTATCGAGTATTAAATTATAAAGGTTCTACTGTATATCTATCATTTTCCAATATGGGTCGTTATTTCCCAATAATTAGTTAGTTGTTTGGCCCAATATTTTCGTCGGAACTAGCCAAAGCGGGAACACCTAGTTTTATTGACTTAAAAAAACACATGTTCGACTGGAACCAGGACAGATTGAGAACCGGATTTTGTTATTATAAGGAAGCAACTACCAGACCAAGTATTCACATTTCGGTTGGTTCAATGCAGTGTGGGCTGAACTTCATTGTTTTCATGGTTCTACATCACACTACTACCAGTTGTTCCTACGAGTGAGTATCCTCTCAATCGTCCCGACCCTCTTAACAAGATTTGAAAACAGTCCTAGACATAAGAATAGGGCCGAATGCTTGGTCATGAACCAGTCCTGGACAGAAACACCTGTCCTAACCGATTTCTAAAAGCACTAACCTGTCTTTAGGAAAATTTGTGCAAGTCTAAACTGTACAGTCTAACCAGCCCGGGTTAGAAACAAAACACCTGGCCTAACAGATGTGCAAAAGGTCTAACTTGTCTTTAGTTACTTTTGCACAAGTCTAAACCGTCTGAGTCTAACCAGCCCGGGTCAGAAACACCTGTCCTAACCGTTCCATAAAGGGCCAAAACCTGTCATTAGGGACTTTCGCACGAGTCTAAAGTCTAAACTGTCTTTAGGGATTTATGCACGAGTCTAACAAGAGATCTTAAAATAAGCACAAAACATAATATACTACACAAAAACAGAGCATTGCTCTCCGTGAACCGAATCAATCAATTCAAATCATAGATTTGTTTGTTTTTCTTCGCTCCTTTTTACAAGCTACGGAAAAAAAAAAAAAAACAATACAAGAATCCACAAAAAATAATAACAAATAAAAAATCACTCTTTTGAACTAACAAGCCTGAAACTGACCTTTGCCTTTCACTTTCATGTCTCCATCACCTCCATTGAAGTCTTTTGATATCAAATCTTCACGCTTTACAGATAAAATAATGAAGAAACACTCCTGAGAGGAAAAACTGAAATCGGTCGACAAAAATCATCACATTTTACAAATAAAGAACAAGTGTAGTTTTTAAAAACTTACAAGTGTTGAAACGTCTTTTGTTTCTCAAGATTTCCCTCTCCCGGAAGCATGTTCACGCTGACTGCGAAAATGACTCAGAAGCTGTTGTGCCTGCTTTGATAATCAAGCAAACCCGTTACAAAAAGGAAACAGCTAAACTAAATTGACTCACATATGGAAACTTAACAGATTTACCAAAAAATGGGTTAATTTGAGCTGTATTTCATATCATACGTGTCAAATAAACGCCTCAAATGGGTTGAAAGTCACTTAAATTCTATTTGTAATGCATACAACCTCATAATTAACACATCATTTTACATAAAATATTTTTAAAAATCCAAATATAAATTGTTTACAAGTTAAAGATGACATGTTTCCAACACGAAACCGTTTGGACCCATTACCCAACCTGCCTACTCGCCTGACATTTCATCTTGCAAGTAAACATAATCAATCAATCAATGAACAAAGATATTAGACATTGCCATTTCAACCCATTTATCACTAAACAGGTCAAGTCTAGCTTTGTTTCATCTTAAATGGGTCAAACATGTTTTTAAGTAAAAAATCACTACAGTTTACCTTCTCCTTGGCCCGCGATGTTCCGGATTGGGACAAAGCAACGAGAGGTGGGACCGCACCTTCTTGAAGAACCAACCGACAATATTTAGGACTATTTAGACAAAGTTGTAAAAGTATAGAAGCAGCATTCTCTTTACCCCTTTGAGAACCTGTTTCAACAACCTCAACCAACAATGGTATCCCTCCTTCTCGTGCAATTACCAAACAGCCCTCGGGTACACTAGCCAGATTTGAAAGTAAAGCAACCGCTTTATCAACCATTTGTGTTTCAGGATCCATTAACTCCACAAGATGCCTAACCGCCCCTGCTTGTATTATCCGAGCTTTGTTCTCATGAAAAATCGATAAATTAAACAACGCAGTAGCTGCATCCTTTTTCCCTCTTAGCGTGCCAGATCCTAAAAGGTCAACCAATGGTTTGATTGCACCGGACTGACCGATTTTGACTCGGTATTCTTCTAATAACGAGAGACTAAATAACGCTGCTGCTGCATTTTCTTTAGCACACGTGTTTCCCGTTTCCAAAACATGGATTAATGGTTCAACAGCACCTGCCTCAGCAATCATTGACTTTATGTTTCCGTTTATTGACAAATTTAAAAGAGCAGTGACCGCATGTTCTTGAGTACGATTTTGATTGGAATGTAATAAAGAAACAAGAGGTTGAATGGCTCCAGATTGGCCAATCAAGATTCGGTTTTCCATATTATTTTTAGCAAGATATCGTATTTCTTCTGCGGCTTTCGTTTGAGTTCCATTTGAGGGAGATTTGAGATCGTTAACAAGTTGTTTCACATATGAAAATGTTGTCGTGTCATTTAGTGAAGAATCAGGTGGCAGAGAAACATTTCTCGGGTAACTACGGTTTCCACCATTAGAACTGCGCGGTGAAACCCCAGCATCAGAAGCTGTTTCTCCAGACAATTCACATAAATGTTCAGAACTTGAAACAGCCGTTGAAGTAGATTCACTCCTGCTATGACTACACGACTCTTCGGTTGACCGATGGTTTGACTGTTGAAAGCTCAGTCGATCAAACCCGTTTTCAATAGTCAAATTGCTAACTAATTGATCTTCTGATGACGACTTATCAGCATAGTCAACGGTACGGTTCACTTTTATATTGTTTTCATCACACCAGTTTGATATCAAAGCTTTGACCGTGTAATTTGGAATCAAGTTCTTGTGTGAAATTGTTTGGCGGGTTACCGGGCATCTCAAAAGCCCGTTGTTAAGCCAGCTCTGGATCGATTCCCGTTCATAGGTTTGACCAGTTGACACGATCACTGGGTCAAACATGAGCTGCAGGGTCAAGGGGCAAATAAAATATGGAGGAACTGAAACCCCGTTAATGTTTTTGAAGCTTTCAAGATTAGCCATTGTTTCCCTTATATGAAAAACAAGATCAGAGAGATAACTAAATTGATTCGGTTGGTTAAACTTAATATTCTCCTTTTCAACTGCAAGGCTTTCTTTTAATAGTTCATGACCTGATGATAACCGAAGCAATTCTATGATTTCCATTATAAGTTCTAATGGAGGAACCTTATGTTCTCTTATGAAAATTAGGGCTTCTTCCAACTTCTCTGCCGCAGCTTCCAACTTTAAATTCTTTAATTCCTCCGTAAAAAGCTGAAAAGTGGACAATATGACGTAGTGCAAACCAATATTATAAAAACAGTAAAAACTAATTAAGATTACTCGTCTGGTCCTAACCAAGTTTCAATATTGAAGATTTTTATGTTTTCATTTCGTTTCAGTTTTTATGTAAAGCGCGATGAATCTTTGATTTCAGTTATTCTAGAGCTATCTTAGGCGGTAGTCAAGACCTAATTTTAAAGTTTGGCCAATCATAGAACATTTGCAGTCCCCTACATAAAATATGCTATTTTCATCTAATGATGTGTGCTTTCTGTTCATCAAAAGGATTCCAACCTCGAGCATACCTGAATATCAGCTAAAGTGGAAGTACATGTAGTTGATGATGATGATGACGCCAATGACCTGTAAACGGTTTCACAAATCTTGATAGAGTATCTTTGAATTTTTGAAATAAGATGTCTGCTTTGCACAACCTGGGAATACATTCAAGAAAGGAAAACAATCAATGTCTTCATGTGCTTAGTCAACATTTTATAATCTACCATAGTTTTGCAAGAAACGAGATACACACCCCATAAATTTTGCTCATGTGAACATTCCAATTCTCAATGAACTCTCGGGCCTCATTTACAGCTACATCAACTTCTTCAAACTCCTTACACAGAACTTCATCCGAGTGTATGCACGATTCATCAATGTTATCAAGTACCCTTTTGAAAAGCTTCAATGAATTAGCAACATATCTGTAGTCCTGCTGACTTGGTAGGCTCGTCGGAACGCCAAACGTCACAAGATGTATGAATCGAGAAAAGCTGTTACTTAGACATTTCAAGACCTTCTCTATATCCATCCCAACTTGCATATCTACAAACAAAAAAATATATATCAAAATCCATAACTTCCTCCAAATATGAAACTTTTATTAAGTTTCATAAATGTTATCAAGTACCCTTTTGAAAAGCTTCAATGAATTAGCAACATATTATTAAGTTGTAAGTTGTAACTACAAATCTTTACAAAATTAAGAAACTTTTATAACTTATTATCGATATATTCAGCATTCAAATGTACATGAATAACAACATTCCATACTCCTTTATGAGCCTCTAAAGCTACAAACATAGTAATATGCATGCAACTTATATACATTCAAAAGAATTTATCATCATTCTATCTTTAATGTACAAACAAAAAGGAGAATTGCAAGAGAATCAAAGTACAAGACATTTAGTCGAACACCTGGTGTGCAACAATAAAACAAGACTTCTTAGATACCAAATTACTCATCAATTAACAAACTAAACACAAATTGCACCAAATTATGTACACCTAATTGTAATTACATGAACCCAATAAAAAAAAGATAAAATTTGGAAACAAACCTAATGACAGATCTGGATTAAAGGCTTAAAGGAAGAAGCTTTATGAAGAAAGATTCATCTGGGTAAATGAATATTGGGGTAAGAGTTGAAAGAGTGGTTAATGGGAATGATAGAGAGGAAGGGGAAAGGGGTTAAATTGGTGGGTCAAGATAGTTGCAGGGTTTGTTGGGGATTTAATTGAATATTGATTTGGTGTTAATTAATTGTGAACAAAAGATAATTAATTAAAAAGAAAGCAAAAAGTTTGGAAGCTTTTGGGTTAATGAAGATGAGGTGACGTAAGAAATTGACATATAACAAGATTCGACCTCACCCACTCATATGATACGACATTTTATTATTAAGTGTACATATGTATGTTTGTGTGCATATATGGAGACAAATAATACCGGCCGGCAGCTAGTACATAATTAACTTATTAATATCTTGATAATATTAGGGGTCGGGGCGTAACCCGTGACTTCACGAGGCCTTCGGACACTACCTTCATAGGAACACTGTTGTATGTGTCCCGGGTAGGGGCTCTCAGATACATACCATAGCTAATTGCTACTTACAAAATGAATCTCATATGCCCCCCCCCCCCCCCCCCCCCCCGGTTTTCCTACCCGGTTGAACCAACAGGACCTTAATACCCACAACCCCAAAACTATGGACTTCAAACCCTCCAACGTTTAATTTTATTGTTCACGGCATCTTGAACATTTGATTGTACAAGAGTTGAACTATGTATATGATTATACCGTGGCTCTACCTTAGGTGCAATACGAATTTGAGACGTTGTTACAATGCTAGTGTGAAACACTCCCACAGTGCAAACACGCCAAGTTGGGCTGAAGGGTATGAAACCAATGCTGGTGCCGAATATGTAATAGATTCAGATGAAGAAATGGTTGCTCCGTCATCAGAAAGCTTTGGCTATCAATACAAGAGGTTGGACAGACGTGATATTGATCGTGATTGCTCGTCACCCAGTTTCTTCTTGTTTATTGATTTATGTAATTGTTTGTTTAAATGTTTAATTAATTATTTGTTAATTTTAAATTTAGGTATGTATCAACTTTAATTTTTTGAGAAAAAAATGGAGTAAGTAATGGTAAAAATGGTAGGACTTTTTATGAGTAGGTTTTGAAGAGTTGGTTGGAATTTATATGGTGAAAATAAGTTTTTTTTTTTAAAGATAAAGCTCTTAACGGTCTAATAAACATATTTTTAAGTTAAATGAAAAAAAAAATCAGGGTAGTGGTTAAGGTTGTGTTGCCTCCAAATTGGTGTTTCGGGGTAGTAAATTAATGGTGTGAGATGACAGTGCAAGATTGAAAAAAAATCGGGAAATTGGATTTTAGTAATCCCACCTTTTAATTGTTGACCAATAATAATCACACATGAGTTTATTCTTCCACCAGTTCCACATTTTAATTTATTTTTTCTCATTACACCACCCGTTAACACACACTAACGCCGTTAGCTGAAACTCACAATTATCGACGATCGTTCACTGAATTTGAAAGAGAGAATCAAAACAATGATATCAATATGTTTAATTACAGAAATAAACATGGTTTAATAGGTTTCAAATTGATGCTCTTAAGGGTGCAAAGGTCCATTCTATTGCGCTACGTTTCTCAAATTAGATAATTCAAACAAACACATCTTAAAACCTACTTTAAAATATTAATAAGTTTTCTATGGGAGGTTTGGGTTCAATTCATACTAGCTACATTTGTAGGACATTGGTGGATGGGAAATGAGGGATGACCCGGCCATTGGCTTGGGTTCGAGTCCTGATCCCGACCGGTTTTACCGATTATTTCACTGTCGTGTCTTCAAACGGGTGAGTGGTCGGGTTTTCCCGGGTATTGGTAGCCTGGGTACTCTCGAGTCTCGAGTACCTGATTCGCCAAAAGGGTGCCCGAGAGTGTTCGGAATTGATTCGTTAGCCGTTTAAAAAAAAATATATTAATAAGTTACGTGGCAGTTTAGACTTTTAGTCTTAAAGACTTTTAATCAAACTACTTACACTTCATTAAACATATGGTACCCAAGACAGACAACACATCACTTTGATCCACCACTCTCTCTACATATCCCCCGCCACGTGTCCCCTCTCTCTCTCTCTCTCTCCTCCCTCTCTCTCATCCCACCACCATTTTCAGTCCTTCACTTTCCCTTTCACACACCACCAACCAACCACCCAACCACCACCATGGACAAACTGAAACTAGCCTCATCCTCCTTAAGCGAGCGAATAATAACCAACGGAGCCCAATTCCAACGTCTAGTCACCACAAAGATGAAACAAATCTTAACCCCACCAACCCCTGAATCCAAGATAGTCGACGAAGCCACGTCAGACACACTACAAGACCCTAACTGGGGTCTAAACACACGAATATGCGCCATGATCAATACCCAACACCTCAATGGAACAGATGTTGTCAAAGCACTTAAGAAAAAGATATGTTTGAATAATAATAATATTGTGAGTCAACGGCTGAGTCTTGATCTGTTGGAGATGTTGACTTCCAATTGTGATAAGGTGTTTTCTGAAGTGGCGTCTGAAAAGGTGCTTGATGATATGGTGGCCATGGTTAAGGATGTGGGGACTGATGATGGGAATAGGAGGAAGGCGGTTAGGATGATTCGGGCTTGGGGCGAGTCCGAAGACCTTATGTATTTGCCTGTTTTTAGACACACACATATGGTGAGTGAATCTTTTTATACTTTTATGTGTTTTTTTGTTTGATTTAGGTTGTTTTTGTTAACTTGTTTGAGTGGATGAAGACAAATTAGGGGCCTTTAATGTAGTTGAAAGTTTTATGATCAATAGGTATCTTAAGTGTTGAAGTGGTTAGGATGTTTATAGGAGGTTCTTAACACCTGCAAAAGTTACTACAAACATGGGGACATTTGTATAGCTATATAGATAGTTGCGGAACTAGAACTTCTTTTGTCGTCAAGGCCGGATCTTTCTTTAAGCCGGGCCCCGGCCCCAGTTTTTTCGCTTTGTAGTGTAAATTTTAGGGGGGACGGGGCGTTCCACCTGGTTTTTTCAACTTCACTGATTTCTACCAATCCTGCATTGCCATGTCACTTCACGGATTCACTTCACCGAAACAGTTTTTCGGAGGCAGCACTCCACTGGAAATAAAATAGAGAAAAAGACAAAATGGGAGAGAGAAACTCACAGGTACCAGCCCGTTAACTACAACCAGATTTTGGTTTTGCGGGACCACTACCAGCATGGGTGGCGACGGTGTTACCGTGTTGGTAGTGGGGTACCCGTGACCAATTCTAGTGGCGCCCCGTCCCCCCTTACCGAAATTTTTATATTTATTGAATCCGACCCCCCCCCCCTATTTTTTTTCTTTAAAACTTTCGTCCCCACTATTTAAAAATTTAAGATCCGCAACTGTTTGTCGGGGTCATCGTAAGGCTATCTTTTTGTGCCAATACAAGTAGAGGGTCTACTCCATGTTTTTCTAGGATATGCTCAGATTTTATATGTAAGTTTTTAACAATTGCTTGTGGTAGGGGGCTAGCGGACCCTCTTGACCCCCATCTGGTTCCGCCTTGTGGTAAATGAAGTTTTTTTTTTCATAGAAAGTGAGGGTGAAGGAAAGAACGGTGGTAGTCGTTGGTCATATGTTTATAGACGGTTTGACCGTTAAGTTTGTTAGGAAACAATTACTGATTGATGAACAAAGATATCTAAAGTACTTAGACCATTATCATTTATTAGAATACCACAACTGCTCCATCCATCCCACAATAATTGCAACTTTTGACCCAATAATTCAATGGACATAGTCAGAGATAAGCAAAATACCAAGAGTAAAAGGTATATTTTTTTATTCAAATTATAATAATTGTTATAAAAAATAGTTGGGATGATTGCGTCGTTGAGTCTGATGGGCCGGTTCTAGCCTTTACCAAGAGCTGCAACATAAAGATAAGCCCGTTAGAAGTGGTCCCAAGGCTGCAGCCTCAGGACCACCCTCTGGCGCTCAAGTAAGTCACCTATAAGTCATGTTATGCATATGTTTAGCCCGATCTGGCCATACATCATCAGTAATCACACTGGCCGAAGCAGTGGCGATTCGCTTGACCCAAAACTTCGGGGGGTCGGAAGTCGCTAGTTTCGGGGGGTCGAAACTGTATATACCAAAAAAATTCTATACGAATACTATATAATCGGAACTTCTGAGCGAAAATTCGGGGGGGTCGGCCGCCCCTCCCCGCCCTTTAAGAGCTACGCCACTGGGCAGAAGTAATCATGATGCTTTAAAATATAAATACGAAATGATCTACGCACTTGTTAAATATTATTTTGACCGTCCAGTTTTTTCATTCTTTATTTTTATTTTGCTTGATCTTTATTAGTGAATTCGCATTCATGTCGAATAGAAAGATGTTTACATGTAACTGAACATAAACATATTCATGTATATATTGCAGAACCTGAAAGCCAGTGAGATACCTACTGGATCACAGGCTGGAAACCGAAGCCCTGGGCATGAATCAATGGAATCACTGGTTTATCAACAACCTATGCCAGCCCCTGATAGATACCCATTGCCGGATATTGATTTACTGGGTTTAGAAGACGATACTATTCCATATACTTACGGTGGCCAATCGGTGGAACAAAAGAAAGAACTGCTGTTGGTTGGTAGAAACAGTCTTGAACTTTTATCAAGCATACTTGATTCAGGAATGGAGCCCATACCGATCAATGTAAGATCTTTGATGCCATTATCACGTTAGCAGAATCTTTATATTGTGTATGACTCTGGTTGGGTTGACCCGAACTACTTTTTGTCCAGAATTCATAACAATCTTTAGATATATCTTTGTGCCTAATTCTTCGTGTGAGGTGGCAAAATATGCGGGTCGGACAGATTGGTTGGTACTTGGTAGATAGAAAGGTTAACTTTTTTGTATGGGTCGGGCTTGGTTTTAAAAAAGCGCTAGGCGCACAAAAGCGACGAGGTCTAAGCGCATCGCGAGAAGCGCAAAGCGCAAAAAACGTGGGATTTTTGTACCCGAAGCGCACACTAATTATATATATATTTTTTTATATATCCCATATATATTCCATGAGTTTTTAGCTTCATTTACCCAAAATATAGCTATAAATAAGGTTTTTATGTGATTTTACCTATATGTACAAGCCAAAAACACCAAGGTACAGCATTTTTATGCATAAAAAATACCCAGGTTACGTGAGGCGCGCGCCTCAGGGAGAAAAGCGCCTGAATTTGACAAAAAAGCGCCTGAGGCGCGCGCCTTTGGGAAAAAGGATAGGCGCAAAGCCCTAAGGCGCTCTAGGCTGCGCCTTGATGCGCCTTGCGTGAGGCGCGCTTTTTAAAACCCAGGGGCCGGGTCAAGTCAACCTGAAACACAAAATTAAATACTTTATAAACAATCAGGGATTCAGGTGTTACTTTTAATCATCTTTTTTGTATTTCAGTAAAATCTAATTTTTCAAGTAAAATGGTTAACAAGCTTTTATGCGCTATATATGCACTTTAGACCACTTTTAACCCGTTTGGTTCATTCTGCAGGATGAGCTAACGGTTAGCATGTTGGAGAAATGCAAGGAGTCTTTGCCTGTGGTTCAAAGAATAGCAGAAACTACTACGGACGATGATGCACTCCTTTTTGAAGCTTTAAATCTGCATGATGAGCTTGAACAAGTCATCTCTAGATGCTCAGAAATCAAAGAGAAAGCGAGACCCGACCCATTGGAAACCAATACTACTAAATTAGCAGAAACCACATTGACTAGTGAGGTCAAAGTCAAAGAAGAAAGTCAAACTTCAGCGACTTCTAAAGTCGACAACAGCGAGCAGGAAAAGCCCGTTTGAAATATGATGTAATCGGATTTAGTTCAACGTACATTTAATAACCGGTAGATTTAAACTTTGAAGTTCCTACAAATAAATACTTTGAACCTCCTTGTTTAGTGTGGATCATGTTATTAGAAATGTTGATCTTTTATCCATGAATTATAAATGTCTTGACATGTGTATGATTAGAAGGGATAAAATGGATGTTGAATATGATAAATAAACCTGATTTTTTTTTGGGATTGTCCATCTTTATTCAAGTATGAAGTTTTTTTTTTTTTTTTTTTTTTTTTTTTTTAACTTTTTGTGGGTTTGGGACGGGTGTGAATAGGTGACATCCGTCCGAGTATCCAAACCCATACTTTAATGTACTAATATTTAATATAATCTTAAAAAGTATATATAATGAACGGTGTACGTGAAGTTGTTAGAAGTGTAGTTGAATACTTTGATATTTCAAGTCGATTTTCAAGTAAATTGAAGATCGGATTTTGGTATTTCTTAACCAAATATGATCGTAAATGGGTGCACATGATTTGTGTGGTATAACTATGAGCATGATGGGAATGGGAAAACGTGTACAGACTGCTACGAGACATTGTTTTATAATTGAGATTCGAGAATGTGATTGGGGTTACTAAAAGAGGTACTCGTCTTACTCATTGACATCCCTTTGAGAACAATATAAACAATTGTACGGAGTATCTATTGCTTTAAATATTCATGCATAAGAATTTTTACTTGAACTTTCTTAGTATACTCATTTTCCATATAAGTGTTATGCAATACTTTATATGAAATAATTTTTTATGTATATATTTTTAAATTTTCTTATATATTTTAAACCTTTATTTGATGCATTTTAAGCTTTTTTATACATATATTTTTACAAATATATATATATATATATATATATATATATATATATTTTAAGGCCCGATTTTTACTAGTAGCTCGGCGCCCAAATGGCGATGCAAACTGCTCGGGCTGTTAGGCAGAATTCTGATATGGTTTGGACCGGGTGGGTTCCTCTTAAGGTTAATATTCATATGTGGCGGCTTAACATGGATCGATTACCAACCAAAAAAGAGCTTTCTAAAAGAAAAAGAAATATAAATGTGAGAAATAGTTTTTGCGCTTTCTGTAACTCAGCTGAGGAGTCGGCTCTCCATCTTTTCACTGGATGCATGATCACAACCGGTATATGGCTCTTCGTCGAACGGTGGTGCCGTTTGGATCCCATCCTATTTTTGGAGATTAAAGATATTATGAGGCTTCCATATTTGAATCACGGCAACAAAGGTAAGAAGACGTTGATAAGAGGGATTGTCATGACGGTGTGTTGGGTGATTTGGAAGACTCGAAACAAGGCGATTTTTGAAGACGTTCAACCCCGGGTTTGTGACATGATTGCAAGCATTAAATCGTGTTCTTTTCTTTGGTATCGTGTTCTTTCCTTGTATATGATGTAAAGTTTGTTTTGGCGGTCCTCGTTTTTACGTGCTTAGCCGTTTTTTTAATGAAGTTTAAGTTTAAAAAAAAAAAAAAAAAAAAAAAGCTTGGCGCCCAAATATTTTTTAAGATTCTTAAGACAGATCCACGACATCCACATAAAAATAATTTATTTTTTATTATTTTGTAATAACAAATAGTTTTACAAAAACATTGATTGGGTAAAGGCCCCATAAACAATAAGTTGAATTTGATGACTGGAAAAAGATAGATACAGTGAATGTACATCTGTGTGGGTCTGGGGTCATTAATCTCTACAACACAAAACCTTTTTGCATTTACTTCTTTTCCAATAAATCAGCCAGGGGCAAAAGGTCCAAAAGTCTAACCAAGACAATCCCTAATTTAAGTGATGCTAAAAGCTTTGAATGTTACATGTGGCCAACATAATGCCTCATTAGTTAGGTTTCTATTTTGGGACTCACATCTATTTTTATCATTATCTGCTGATTTTTAAATATTTTTTGTTAATATTGTCATGTTTTCTGATGTGTCGTTTTAGATCGTAAAGAGATACTCATGTTTCCCGAGTGTGATCGATGTTTAGAGAGGGATTCATATAGAAATAAAGATATTTTGATCTTTGGGTTGTGTTAGCAATTCATTGTGCATTATAACATATGACCTATAAAGTATTAAGAAGATACATGATGATGTACAGTATGTATTGGGCCAAGTTCAGTAGCTTAAGTAGCCAAAATAATTAATTAATATATTGAGCTTAGCCCAAACCCAAATATGAACGAATGTAAATAGACAAACGTTCACAAACACACTGCTTAACATTCATGAACAAAATTGAAGAAATGAGACATTTGTTCATGTTTGTTCATCTAAGTAATCAAACAAAGTTTCATGTTCATTTATTAAACGAATGAACGAAAGTACGCAAGTTTGGACTAAACGGTTAACGTACTACATTGAGTTTTCATATATTTAACATACCAGAGAGAGACTATATGCATGTAAATTATTCATCTATTAAAACGGTAAAGTAAAGAAAAAAATATACAGGGGGAAGGGGCTAGGTTTTGTTCATATTCAAGTTCTCAAAAATCCAACTTTTGCCTTTTATTCCTGATATCCTGTCTTTTAACCTTTTTTTTTTATCTTTAAATAGCGTTTGTCACAAATTGTACTGATTTTTATTCCATCTTAACATTAAAAATCCAAAATAACTTTTTAAAAGACATTCAATTACAAATAACTTTTAACCAATAATTCTTTCAATAACATAACTGTTAAAATTATATATGAATATATATAATTTTTATCTTTTCAATTTTATCATAATTCTTTAAATATTTTTATCTTTTATTTTTATCTGGGCTTGGGCTTATTTCTGGGTTAAGAATATTGTGCAGGTTTGGCCCAGTTGCTGAGTAGATGTGTTGGTGGCCCAGTACGAGTATAAGCCCATGGGAGCCCAGACAAGCTTGGATTAAGCCCAGACGTGTATAAAAGCCTGCCCAACTCTTGTGTTTCTTAAAGCTTTGTTGACTACCGTTGATTTTGTACAAGCTGGCAATCCTTGTCATGGATTGAGATCGTATGGTTGAGAAAGCTTTAGATTGTGCTTTCTCAACAGTGTTGCCCTATATAAAGCTCTCTTGATTACAGAGCTAGGGTTAACACCTCAGATTTTTCATACGTACAATTCACTCTTTCACCTCCTTGTCCAGTCGTTTCATTCATAAGATTGTTAGGGTTTGAGTTGATCTAAGACACCTTGTCTTAGATCTTATTTGTTCTCTTGTAAACCTGGTGATTTAGATCTTGTGGTATTTTGTATGATTCGTGTGTCTGGATCGTATTAGGTCTAGAGTTTTCTTTGTAACCTTAAGAGTCTTTGTATGTTTCTTGATCATAAATAAAATCCAGAGTATTATTGAGTTGATACCATGAATTTTGACATGGTATCAGAGCTCTAGGTTCTGATTGTTTTGGGGTTTTTGTGATTCGTTGTCGAATCTCTTATTCGATCATTGATTGAGTGGTGATCTGGGATCTATTATTCCGCTGTGTTCTTGATTAAAGGATTGAGGAAGGGTAATATTGCTTGGATCTTGGAGTGCAATTCTTCTTTTTGCTCTCTGGTGTTTCAACCCTAAGTGAAGGTTGAAACACTACGAGTTTTGTTAAGGAGAACCCTAACTTGGGCAAACCCCTCGGTGAGATCGTTCCTTGATTACTTTGTTTTTTTACTTTGTTGGTCTAGGAGCACTGTCCGGGTTAGGTGGACCGGAATTGGCTCATTGATTGTGTTATTAAGAGTTTAGGTGTCTAGGTATAGAGGCTCCCAGGTTAAGACCTGCGGTGGTGCTCCTGTGAGGTGCCACTGATCTGGATCACTGACTTGGCTTCGCCTGCGTCTAGGGTTGTTGTTTGTTGGTTTATTGATGTTCTTGCTTGTTTTTTGTGTGGTTGGTTGTGTAATTGACTGATATTTGTTTGTGTGCTTGTTTCTTTCATTCAACATGTCTGGAGATGAAGAAGGTCATGTTGTTGACCTTTCATCTAGTAGTGTCACTCTTGTAAGTAAACTGGATGCCAGTGATCCTCTTTACTTACATGCTAGTGACTCTACAAATCTTACTATTGTAAACATAAAACTAAAAGGGACTGAAAACTACACTGTTTGGGCAAATGCCATGATCTTGGGATTACAAGTTAAAAATAAACTAGGTTTTATTAATGGTGATTGTGTAAGACCTGTTGATAATGATGTACTTGGTAGGCAATGGGATAGGTGTAACTCAGTAGTTCTCACTTGGATACTTAACTCAGTATCTGAGGAACTATATATGGGTCAAGTGTATTCCAAACTTGCTTTTGAAGTTTGGAAAGACTTAAAAGAGACTTATAACAAAATTGATGGTTCAGTTGTGTATAACCTGTATCAGAAAATTAACTCTTTTAGTCAAAATGGAATATCAGTTTCTGATTATTATCACAAACTGAACATTATGTGGAAACAACTTGATCAAATTTTACAGTTACCTTCTTGTGTTTGTGAGGCATCTAAAGAATTTAATAACTACAATCACATGATAAAACTGATGCAGTTTTTAATGGGTTTAGATGATACTTATCAGAGTGTGAGGACTGCACTGTTGATTAAAACTGAACTTCCCACTGTTAAGGAAGCATTTGCTATAGTCTCTAGGGAAGAGTCACATAGGAACTCTAGCTCTGGGTCAAAACAGTCTCAGTCTATAAGTTTTGCAAGCAAAGTTGTTGGAAATGAATTTATAAACAACAATAGCAACAACAAAAAGGTTTTAAAAAACAGTAATCAGTCTTTAAAATGCACACACTGCAATAAAACTGGACACTTAGTAGATAAATGCTTTGAAATAGTTGGATATCCCTCTTGGATGAGACCAAGAGGGAATCAAGGGAAGAAACCAGTTGCTAACAACAGTGCATCTGAAAACTCTAATGCTAATATTACTACTCTCACTAGTGATCAAGTGTCTAGGTTGTTGAGTCTACTCAATGACAAAACAGGAGAAACTTCACAGAGCTGCAATTTATCTGGTAGAATATTCTGTGCTTCTTCTGCATGTTTTGGTGGTAGACTGTTTTGTTTTGCTAGTACTAATAAAGGGTTAATTGGTATTGGATGGTTGGTTGACTCAGGAGCAAATGAACATATGGTTAACAGTGAAAATGGTCTGTTTGATTTTGTTGATGTGTCTGAGTTAAATATCAAGGTTAAACATCCAAATGGGACTTTTGCTTTAGTTACCAAAATTGGAAAACTAAAATTAGCTGAAAATGTCATATTACAAGATGTCTTAGTAGTTCCTGAGTACACTGTTAACCTTTTATCAGTACATAAACTTGCTAGAGATAATAAACTATTTGTAGGTTTTGATGAGCATAGGTGTTATTTACAGGACTTGTCAACAAGGAAAGTCCTGGTGACTGGTGAACAGTTTGATGGGCTGTATTTGTGTAATCACTCTAGGTCTTTAACTAAGGTGTGTTATAGTAGCATGATTGATTTTAATATGTGGCATGCTAGGTTAGGACACCCTTCTGATCAGGTTTTGAAAGTTATCAAACCTGGTATCAGTGATAAGAATGATCATGGACCCTGTGATGTGTGTCACAGGGCAAAGCAACATAGGGAGCCTTTTCCCCTTAGTGAACACAAGTGTACTCAGCTTGGACAGCTTGTACACTTGGATGTTTGGGGACCCTATAGAATTGCTGATAGAGATGGTCATAAATATTTCTTGACCATAGTAGATGACTACTCTAGAACTGTTTGGGTAAGTCTAATGAAGCACAAATCAGAAGTGTTTGAAAATATTGTTGAATTTGTTAATATAATTCAAAACCAGTTTAGTAAAACTGTTAAAATTTTTAGAAGTGATAATGGGTTGGAGTTTGTTAACAACCAATTCAAAAATTTTTGTAAGTCAAAAGGCATAATTCACCAAACCAGTTGTGCTTATACACCCCAACAGAATGGAGTGGTAGAGAGAAAACATAGGCATCTATTGAATGTAGCTAGAGCCTTATTGTTTCAAAGCAATTTGCCAATAAGGTTTTGGAGTGAATGTGTTTTGACTGCTGGTTATCTCATTAATAGGACACCATCTGCTGTGCTTGGAGGGAAGACTCCTTATGAGTTAGTTTATGGCTTTAGTCCCTTTCTAGAACATCTAAGAGTGTTTGGGTGTCTGTGTTTTTGTACAGTCTTAAATGAGTCAAACAAACTGGAGAGTAGATGTAACACCCCAACCGATGGCGGAATCATCGAGGTGCCACGTAGTGACGATTGTTCAAAAGCTCATGGTACTAAAATGTAAATATTATTGAATAATCCAAAATTGTCTTACATGGAAATGGAAATTACATTGTCTAAATGAATTGTAAATATTGAAATAACTGAATTGAAATAAAGCACTAAATGTCTCTTGCTAAAGCACTAGATCAAACTGCACCTGAAACATGTACAAAAATAGGTTTGGTCAACATATGAAATGTTGGTGAGCATTCCTAGATTTGATATATATAGTAGGTCAAAAAGTTATACAATTCAAGTGCAAGCTACAGTGTGGATATGTAAACCATGTATCAAACAAATGAGCGAAATCAACCCTGTGACTGTATAATGTACTGTATGAATTGTAGTGTACTCAACCAATAAATGGATGATAACTTAACACTGGCCACGGATTCTCCGATGAAAAAGGGGGAGAATCAACCTAGGCGGGTTGTCAATCCAAATAGCGCTATCCAATGTTAAGGTCGGCTTGTACCATGTTAATGATTTCACTAAGTACAAATGTATTCTACATGTATTGTCTAAGCATAAAGCACGTTGTAAGCTATGCACATAGTACTAGAATTGTATTGTAAAAATGTGAACTTGTATTTGTAATTTGTATAAGTGTACATGTAACACCCCAAAAATGAATAAAAGCAAAAAGGGGATAGGAAATACTCACAGTTCACGTAATAACTTGAAATTGAACTTGGACAACGGAATATGAATTGAGATTACTCCCAAATGATCAACCTAAAGTATTCGATAATGCGTAAGGGAAATTACTCTAGGATATATGTATTTCTAGAGCTTCGAATTGGGGATAAACGTTTATTTGATTAATAAACAAATTGTTTATTATATATAAGAAATTTAATGAATAAATAAACAAAAGTCTCTTTGTACAATTTTAAGTTGAATATAATCATAACATAAGGTTTTGAGTATGAAAATAATTTTTATAAAATTATTTTCTTGAAAATAGAATATTTAATCTAATTATTTCAAATTGTCAAAATATGGCTTTAATATCTAAAAATATTAAGATCAAAGAATTTCTGAATCAAAAATTGTATTTCAGTTCTAGACAGTTAGAAATAATTTATGTAAAATTTTGGTACAAAAATATTGTAAAATGAATTTATTATGAATTATTTATGATTAAAACTAACAAAAATTAATTAAAAATATAAAATAAATGGTTTTTCCGAAATAAAAATATTTTCTGAAATGTTTAAGAATATACAAGTTTAGGATAATTTTTGTGAGATTTAATAAAATCGTTTGGATATTTTTATAGAATTTAATAAATATAAATGAATAAACTTGTATTATTAATAATATATATTAAATAAATCATTTTTGAAAAACTAAAAATTGGGTGATGAACTTTATCCCTTGAAGATTATATAATAATTTTTGTAGAATTTATAAAACACGTTTAGTATTTTAAAACGATTTTTAAAAGAATTAAGAAAATATAAGTATAAAAGATTAACAAAAAAAAAGATTTGTTTATGGTGGGATTCGAACCCTAGACATGGGGCGGCCCAACGTTCCTTAATCACACTGTGTTACCAACTGATCTGGGTGATCAGTTGGTGATAGTCTTTGTTTCAAAATAATGTTATACACTAACTGATTCATGTGTTCTTCCCCAAATCAAGTGCTTCGAGCCCTAGATCAACAATAACACGATTTGACGAGCAATAGCCCTTGTAATGTTGGGGCTATTGCTCGTGTATGGCTGTTTATCAAAACCCACAAAGAAAAATGAACTTACATACACGATTTTGCGTATAATGCTCGGTCAACTAAGAAAGTCAAACGCGACCAAATGCAAAGATAACTGATTATATACAGAAATTCATGGTAAGAGGATGATGTTCGGCGAGTTTAGGTTGTTAGAAAGTGTTCAATTTATAGTGAAGGGTCGGGTTAGGGATTTAGCAAGTTTTTGACCACGTTTGAATGCATAGGCGTGAACTATGCTCGAAATTGAGCTGATATCACGCGTTAATTAATTGGTCAACCTAGTGTTGTTAATTAGTAAAGTTTCCAAGGATAATATCACAATCAATGGTCAAAGGTTAAGCAAAAAGAAGAAAGGAAAAAAAAAAATAAAAAAATAGAACTGCTGCTGCTTGTCTCGCGTACAAGGAAAGGAGAAAAGGAGAAACAGAGGTGGCTTATATAATATAAGGGTTAGTATTAAACCAAGTATGAGGTGTAGGCCAAGTGGTTAACGCGTTTGTGGGAGTGTGGAGGGTCCCCGGTTCGAATCCTGCCAGAAGCACCTTTTTTTTTTTTGTATTAAAGCAAGAAGGGAGGGGGACTGTTGGGCCTGAATGTTTGGGCTCAAATGGTGGATTGGGCCGAAGGGAAAGAGGAAAGGGGTGGGTTATGTGGTTTGGGTTATGGATTGTAAGATTGATTTGGGTTTGGTTAAAAAAAAAAAATGTATAAATAATAAAATCTGAATTATTATTATTATTATTATTATTATTATTATTATTATTATTATTATTATTATAAAATATATATATGATAAAGTGACGGATGTCACAGCATCCCCTACTTTTAGAAACTTCGTCCCGAAGTTATCAGAAACATAGGGTTATGGATGCTTGGGTAGAAATTAAGATAACTGTGGTTTAGAAAATTCAATTGATTTGGGCATGAGGTGTGATAGGTGTGAGTTAAGGATTAGATTAGGTTCGTCTCGAAAGGGTAAAGAGAGTAAGAATCTAGTAAGTCACTACTTCAAGTTTTAGGACTCCTAAAATAAATGCATGAGTTGATTGACTATAAAAAGACTAGATGAACTACCATGTAAACAGAGTTTGTTCCTGATTCGACCCCAGTCCCACTTTCAATGCATCATTAGTGTTTGTATACAGGGTGTACCGCAGCTAACCCACCACACCTTTGATACCTTGAAAACGTACTGGACGTCTACCAAAAACTCTAATAGAATTTCACACTACCCTAAGGTACCTGTAAATTCATGATTACGTTCCGGACCGGAATCATCAATTTACCTTACATTAGGGTTTTATGTCCTTCTATGATCCCACCGATTGTTGAGCAGGTTCGATAGCCTCCACCAGCCGTGGAGTAGGTTGTAGGGCCTCTCCCGACTGTTTGAAAAGGCATAGTGACCTCTACCAATCGTTGAGTATGTTCGATAGCCTCCACCAGTCGTGGAGCAGGTTGTAGGGCCTCTCCCGACTGTTGAAAAAGGCCTGATGACCTCTATTAAGTGCAGCAATTATTATTCACATAGATTGCAAATTGATAGCAAATTTATGCAAGCAAGTTTGTAAGTACTACAACCATTAAGTGTAAGTGTTATCATGAATAATTAAATGTTGTACGAGTATCATGAATAATTAGATGTTCAATGCGTAGTCAAATTAAGGGAAACAATCTAGTTTCATGTAATAACCAATGATGTTTTCTTAGAAGAGCATCTGTAAGAATCAAGTATCAAGTCCAAACGTTTCAAATAAATGTAAGGTAGAGTCTTGTATGATTAAAAATAAACGTAATCAATATAATAAATTTCCAATCTGTGTTAAAACACAATAATACGCAAGGAAATTTCTAGATGTTGTATGCTAAAGAGTGCGACAAAATTGGATACAAAATGAAAATAGAATTATGAAAATGAAAACACAAGTATCATGAATAATTAAATGTCCAGTGAATAGTCAAATTAAGGGAAAATCAAGTTTCATAAACAATGATGTTTTGGAAAAATCCTGTAGAATCAAGTATCAGGTTTTTAGTAGTTTGATTAGCATGGGTAACTAGCTCATGTGTGAGAAGGTGAAGGATATGAATTTAGTTCTTGAGAGGATGATGATGAAAAATCTTGAAGCAGAATCAAGGTTGTGAGAGGTGGTGAATGTGAAGATAGTTGATAAAAGAGTTTATTTTATAGTAAGGAGGTTATATAGCAGTGTAAATTTTGAGGTTTGGATCAAAAGTTATAATCAAGTGTATAAGAAAACATGATTGTGGTATATACCGAATATTGTAAAAATTTGAACAAGTTGAAAATGAGTGAATCTAGAGACTAGATATTATTCAAAAAAAAAAAAAAAAATATTTTCAAAATTTGGTTTTGTACATAAGGCAAAAGTCGTTAAATAGTACAAGCTAAGTAGGCTTTGTAATAGTTTAAAACATTATAGAAAATCGTTTGTTACGTCAATAAATAATCAATTGAATTTAAGTTCGAGGAAAATATGTACTTTGTAAAGTTACTAGGTAATACAACAAGTTTTAGAAATCTTAGTTTGTGCTAAAGTATGAGATTATGGTTTTTAAAATAAATGACATGTGGAGAAAAGAAATAATATGATTTGGGTAGGGTGTTGAATATTTAAAAAGTGGCTAAGAGGTTAAGGTGAAGTGTGATTGTGAAATCCATAGATGGTTATGAAAGTATGAACTTGTAAGCAATATATGAAAATCGTGAAATACAAAGTATTGTATATGAACCGAGAGAGTATTATTGAAAAAAAAAGCTTGCATAGAATGCTTGGAGTGCCCTCGTCTAGCTGTAAAGCCCAACAAGAACGTTGACTTTTCAAAGGAGTTTGGACCTAATGGTGATCAAAGAAGACATGCTTTAGCCTATAAGTGGACACTCACTCCAGGAATCCCAGGTAAGCATAACAGGTCCGTAAATGGATTTATGCGCTATGCTTGCCTATGCCAGAAAACCCAGTGTACAGGCGTCCACCCTTCCAGATTGCACGTGTCCTTATCACACTCATTAAAGTT
The DNA here is from genome assembly GCA_030844895.1 of Ambrosia x helenae. Classification (NCBI taxonomy): domain Eukaryota; kingdom Viridiplantae; phylum Streptophyta; class Magnoliopsida; order Asterales; family Asteraceae; genus Ambrosia; species Ambrosia x helenae. Next base: position 1,553,464 of record CM061230.1, on the reverse strand, counting down.
CAACAACTTTGAAGGAACAAAAGTAAGAGTAGGCATTATGCCTAAGAGTGTCTTCATGAAAGGTACTGTCCCTGTTCCATGATGATGTAGACTTTCCACTCCCTGTAGGACACCATCTCTATGCACCATGATGAAGGATGAAAAGAATGGAGAGAGAGAAAAAGGGAAAGATAGAGGAAGGAAAGTAGAGGGAAATGAGGGTAAGGCAATTCAGAAAGTATTATGCATGAAAGTTGAAGTTCGGTTATAGTCTAGGCCTATTTCATCTAGTAACCTAGTTCCCTATAACCATGGCTCTGATACCAATCTGTAACACCCCAACCGATGGCGGAATCATCGAGGTGCCACGTAGTGACGATTGTTCAAAAGCTCATGGTACTAAAATGTAAATATTATTGAATAATCCAAAATTGTCTTACATGGAAATGGAAATTACATTGTCTAAATGAATTGTAAATATTGAAATAACTGAATTGAAATAAAGCACTAAATGTCTCTTGCTAAAGCACTAGATCAAACTGCACCTGAAACATGTACAAAAATAGGTTTGGTCAACATATGAAATGTTGGTGAGCATTCCTAGATTTGATATATATAGTAGGTCAAAAAGTTATACAATTCAAGTGCAAGCTACAGTGTGGATATGTAAACCATGTATCAAACAAATGAGCGAAATCAACCCTGTGACTGTATAATGTACTGTATGAATTGTAGTGTACTCAACCAATAAATGGATGATAACTTAACACTGGCCACGGATTCTCCGATGAAAAAGGGGGAGAATCAACCTAGGCGGGTTGTCAATCCAAATAGCGCTATCCAATGTTAAGGTCGGCTTGTACCATGTTAATGATTTCACTAAGTACAAATGTATTCTACATGTATTGTCTAAGCATAAAGCACGTTGTAAGCTATGCACATAGTACTAGAATTGTATTGTAAAAATGTGAACTTGTATTTGTAATTTGTATAAGTGTACATGTAACACCCCAAAAATGAATAAAAGCAAAAAGGGGATAGGAAATACTCACAGTTCACGTAATAACTTGAAATTGAACTTGGACAACGGAATATGAATTGAGATTACTCCCAAATGATCAACCTAAAGTATTCGATAATGCGTAAGGGAAATTACTCTAGGATATATGTATTTCTAGAGCTTCGAATTGGGGATAAACGTTTATTTGATTAATAAACAAATTGTTTATTATATATAAGAAATTTAATGAATAAATAAACAAAAGTCTCTTTGTACAATTTTAAGTTGAATATAATCATAACATAAGGTTTTGAGTATGAAAATAATTTTTATAAAATTATTTTCTTGAAAATAGAATATTTAATCTAATTATTTCAAATTGTCAAAATATGGCTTTAATATCTAAAAATATTAAGATCAAAGAATTTCTGAATCAAAAATTGTATTTCAGTTCTAGACAGTTAGAAATAATTTATGTAAAATTTTGGTACAAAAATATTGTAAAATGAATTTATTATGAATTATTTATGATTAAAACTAACAAAAATTAATTAAAAATATAAAATAAATGGTTTTTCCGAAATAAAAATATTTTCTGAAATGTTTAAGAATATACAAGTTTAGGATAATTTTTGTGAGATTTAATAAAATCGTTTGGATATTTTTATAGAATTTAATAAATATAAATGAATAAACTTGTATTATTAATAATATATATTAAATAAATCATTTTTGAAAAACTAAAAATTGGGTGATGAACTTTATCCTTGAAGATTATATAATAATTTTTGTAGAATTTATAAAACACGTTTAGTATTTTAAAACGATTTTTAAAAGAATTAAGAAAATATAAGTATAAAAGATTAACAAAAAAAAGATTTGTTTATGGTGGGATTCGAACCCTAGACATGGGGCGGCCCAACGTTCCTTAATCACACTGTGTTACCAACTGATCTGGGTGATCAGTTGGTGATAGTCTTTGTTTCAAAATAATGTTATACACTAACTGATTCATGTGTTCTTCCCCAAATCAAGTGCTTCGAGCCCTAGATCAACAATAACACGATTTGACGAGCAATAGCCCTTGTAATGTTGGGGCTATTGCTCGTGTATGGCTGTTTATCAAAACCCACAAAGAAAAATGAACTTACATACACGATTTTGCGTATAATGCTCGGTCAACTAAGAAAGTCAAACGCGACCAAATGCAAAGATAACTGATTATATACAGAAATTCATGGTAAGAGGATGATGTTCGGCGAGTTTAGGTTGTTAGAAAGTGTTCAATTTATAGTGAAGGGTCGGGTTAGGGATTTAGCAAGTTTTTGACCACGTTTGAATGCATAGGCGTGAACTATGCTCGAAATTGAGCTGATATCACGCGTTAATTAATTGGTCAACCTAGTGTTGTTAATTAGTAAAGTTTCCAAGGATAATATCACAATCAATGGTCAAAGGTTAAGCAAAAAGAAGAAAGGAAAAAAAAAAATAAAAAAATAGAACTGCTGCTGCTTGTCTCGCGTACAAGGAAAGGAGAAAAGGAGAAACAGAGGTGGCTTATATAATATAAGGGTTAGTATTAAACCAAGTATGAGGTGTAGGCCAAGTGGTTAACGCGTTTGTGGGAGTGTGGAGGGTCCCCGGTTCGAATCCTGCCAGAAGCACCTTTTTTTTTTTGTATTAAAGCAAGAAGGGAGGGGGACTGTTGGGCCTGAATGTTTGGGCTCAAATGGTGGATTGGGCCGAAGGGAAAGAGGAAAGGGGTGGGTTATGTGGTTTGGGTTATGGATTGTAAGATTGATTTGGGTTTGGTTAAAAAAAAAAAATGTATAAATAATAAAATCTGAATTATTATTATTATTATTATTATTATTATTATTATTATTATTATTATTATTATAAAATATATATATGATAAAGTGACGGATGTCACAGTAGAGCAGAAAAATGTGTTTTTCTGGGCTACTCTCAAGAAAAAAAGGGATACAAGGCTTTCAGTCTTGATTCCAAAGTCATTCTGTTTTCAAGGGATGTTAGATTTTATGAGGAATGTTTTCCATTTAAACAAACAAATGTTTTTGAAAAGTTTAATGCTAATAATAACAAAAGTATAAATAGTTTAAACTTTTTTGATCTCTATGAAAACACAGAATCACATACAAACTTGGATGTGGATGATCCCTATGATGATAGAAAGGGAGGAGGTAATAGGGATTCAGGAACACACCTAGGAGAGCAACCAGAAGATCAGAACCCTACTAAAGGCATGGCTGAGAGTCAGCAGCCTAGTAGTGACAGTTCTGGTCCTGGTAAGGCTAGTGGTGTGAGTACTGAAAATGACCAAACAGACTTTTCTGAGGGTGACACAGTCCAGGAAAGATCTGAACTTAGAAGATCATCTAGGAATATTAGTTTTCCTAGAAAACTTAGTGATTTTGTGGTGGAGGGAAAAGTAAAGTATGATATAAACAAAGTTGTAAATTTTTCTAAACTTTCCTTAGAAAACAAGTGTTTTTCTTCAGTTTTGGACAAAAGTGTTGAACCAAAAAATTATTTTGAGGCTGTTAAAGACAGTAATTGGGTTAAGGCCATGAATGAAGAACTAGAGGCTTTATATAGGAATAATACCTGGGATGTGGTAGATTTACCAAAGGGTAGACATAAGGTTGGTTGTAAGTGGATATATAGGATTAAATATAAGTCAACAGGAGAGGTTGATAGGTTCAAAGCTAGGCTAGTAGCTAAGGGTTATAGTCAAAGGGAAGGATTAGACTATGATGAAACGTTTTCTCCTGTTGTAAAAATGGTAACTATTAGGATAATATTGAGTCTAGCTGTCCAGAATAACTGGAATTTATACCAACTTGATGTTAATAATGCTTTTCTCTATGGAGAATTGCATGAAGATGTCTACATGACCTTACCCGAAGGTATTCAGGGTGAGTCTGAGAACAAAGTCTGTAAACTAAAGAAGTCCTTATATGGACTCAAACAAGCTCCACGTATGTGGAATGAAAAGCTTGTAAAAGCTTTAGTTGAATTTGGCTTTGTTCAGAGTCATTGTGATTATTCTCTGTTTATTAAATGTTCTGGTTCTGTGTTCTTGGTGTTGTTGGTTTATGTGGATGATATAATCATCACTGGTAACTCAGATAGTGAGATAAATAAGGTTAAACTTGATTTTAAGTCTAAATTTTTAATAAAAGACTTGGGTGAGTTAAAATATTTCTTAGGTATAGAGGTTGTGAAAACTGAAAGTGCAATAAACTTGTCTCAAAGAAAGTATTGTACAGAGTTACTTGCTGAATATGGTATGTTAGGGTGTAAACCTATAACAAACCCTATTGAGCAACATCATGTGTTAGTTAACATAGTTGAGACTCATAATAAAGAGTTAAGTAATATTGCAGGATATCAGAAACTTGTTGGGAAATTGATATATTTATCCCATACAAGGCCTGATATTGCTTACTCAGTACACTATCTCAGTCAATATATGCATAAGCCCACATTAGGACATCAAAAGATTGCCTTTAGGTTACTTAGGTATTTAAAATCAGCACCTGGAAAAGGGTTGGTTTTCTCTAAAGGTAATCACTTTGATCTGAATGTTTTTTCGGATTCAGATTGGGCTAAATGTATTGAGACTCGTAGATCTGTTACTGGGTTCTGCTTATTACTTGGTAATTGCTTGATTTCATGGAAAAGCAAAAAACAACCCACTGTTTCTCGCTCATCTGCTGAGGCAGAGTATAGAGCGATGTGTGCAGCAGCTTGTGAAGCTGTGTGGGTCAAAAATTTGCTTTCTGAACTCAATATACTTGTGAAATTACCTATAAAGTTGCACTGTGACAGTACTGCAGCCATATCTATAGCTGACAACCCAGTTTTCCATGATAAAACCAAACATTTTGGTTTGGACTTGTTCTTTTTAAGAGATCTTATTACTATGGGAGTAATAGAAACAGTTAAGGTTGACTCTGAAAGTCAACTGGCAGACTTGTTCACTAAAGGTTTGTTAACTCATCAACATTTAAAACTGTGTAAACAGATTAAGATGGGTGATGAGTTTGGTTGATAAAATTGAGGGGGGGTGTTAAAATTATATATGAATATATATAATTTTTATCTTTTCAATTTTATCATAATTCTTTAAATATTTTTATCTTTTATTTTTATCTGGGCTTGGGCTTATTTCTGGGTTAAGAATATTGTGCAGGTTTGGCCCAGTTGCTGAGTAGATGTGTTGGTGGCCCAGTACGAGTATAAGCCATGGGAGCCCAGACAAGCTTGGATTAAGCCCAGACGTGTATAAAAGCCTGCCCAACTCTTGTGTTTCTTAAAGCTTTGTTGACTACCGTTGATTTTGTACAAGCTGGCAATCCTTGTCATGGATTGAGATCGTATGGTTGAGAAAGCTTTAGATTGTGCTTTCTCAACAGTGTTGCCCTATATAAAGCTCTCTTGATTACAGAGCTAGGGTTAACACCTCAGATTTTTCATACGTACAATTCACTCTTTCACCTCCTTGTCCAGTCGTTTCATTCATAAGATTGTTAGGGTTTGAGTTGATCTAAGACACCTTGTCTTAGATCTTATTTGTTCTCTTGTAAACCTGGTGATTTAGATCTTGTGGTATTTTGTATGATTCGTGTGTCTGGATCGTATTAGGTCTAGAGTTTTCTTTGTAACCTTAAGAGTCTTTGTATGTTTCTTGATCATAAATAAAATCCAGAGTATTATTGAGTTGATACCATGAATTTTGACAATAACTTTTAATGCATTTAACATAACTTTTATTCACGTGGATATTATAAATTGTCAATCTAAACATGCATTAAAAACCGTTTAGATATTATATTACATGGTACTATGTAATTAAATTAATAAATGTCTTTGACCGGCTACAACAATTTTAATCACACAACCAATATTATTTAATTTAAAATCCTTTTATATCAACTTCTTAAAACTTATCAAGTTATACCAAAATATAAGGTAGACGGACAACAAGCTACGTCGTCACTCCTTTTTGAATTGCTAAATCTAATCTACCAAACACAAACCTCTAGCCCTGGAGATGAACTATTGCAGTTAATAACTCGTTAAACCCTAGTCAAGAAACGAATAGCTTCTGATGCTAGGGAGCCAAATGTATCAAAGGTCAAGGGGACAAAAACATATTGATTCTATGCACAAACTTTAGCGTGCTTATTCAATTTCTTCGAATTCCCCTTTCTCGATTCTTTAAATTTAAATAAGTTATCAAAAAATTAAAAAACAACACTACTTTTTTGTCCCCACCTTAGCCAAAATACTAAACCCCCACACCTTTTTAAGCCTCGTACATACACCACAAACCTTTTGAACACCTACTTAAAATATGATACATGACCAATCAACCCACAACCATAACCCACGCGCCACCGATACCACCACCACCAAACGCCGTAAACTCTCCGACAACCACCACTCTCTCCTACCAGGGCTACCGGATCACATAGCCCAAATCTGTCTCTCTCTCATCCCTCCCTCCTCCTTATACTCCGTTTGCCGGTCATGGCGCCGCCTCATCTACTCTCTCTCCTTCCCACCTTTCCGGTCACTTTATACTCTCTCTCTACCCACCACCACCGTTGACGACGGTCAAATAGTCAAACTTCTCTCCTTTGACCCAATCTCTTCCAAATGGACAACCGTTGACTCTCCATCTCTACCACCCTATCTCCGCCACGTGTCACTCCGGCATCCGTCGTTCATGTCTCGAAGTTTACCCATTCAATCGGTTTCTGTCTCCGGTAACCTTATTCTCATCGCCGGCACCTCTATTCACCGGAGTTTACCTGTTCCGGCGTTTACTTATCCTTTATTATTTAACCCATTATCCAATACTTGGATGTCTTGTCCTCCTCTCTCCACCCCTCGACGGTGGTGTGCTGCCGGAGCTGTAAATGATACGGTGGTTGTTGCTAGTGGAATTGGCTCTCATTACACTGAGACTGTTGCTCGGTCTGTTGAGAAATGGGTAGTGACAAAAAATGAATCTTTTGATGAAAAGATGAAATCTTGCAAACATTTGAGGCTAAAAAATGAATCTTTTCATGAAAAGATTCAATCTTTGAAACATTTGGAGATTAATAATGAGTCTTTAGATGAAAAGATGCAATCTTTGAACCATTTGAAGCTAAAAGATTATTCTTTTGATGAAAAGATTCAATCTTTGGAGATAAAAAATGAAGCTTTTGATGAAAAGGTTCAATCTTTTAACCATTTGGAGCTTACAAATGAATCTTTAGATGAAAAGATGCAATCTTTGAACAATTTGAAGCTAAAAGATGAAACTTTAGATGAAAAGATGCAAACTTTGAAGCATTTGAAGCAAAAGAGTGAATCTTTAGATGAAAACTCAGATGGGTATTGGAAAAAAGATTCAATCTTTGAACCATTTGAAGCAAAAAACTGAATCTTTTGATGGGAAATGGGAAAAGATGCAATCTTTGAAGCATTCAAAGCTATGTAGAGAGGCCATTGAGGCAGTAGGATGGAAAGGTAAACTTTGTATGGTAAATGTAAAAGGGAACTATGCAAAAGAAGGGTTTGTATACAATCTTGAATCCGATGAGTGGATGGAGATGGCGGAGGGATGTTGGGTGGTTGGAGGGGCCAACGGCGGCGATGGATGAAGAAACAATGTATGTGGTGGATGAGTCAAGAGGTGTGTTGAGAAGATACAATGAGGAGAATGATTGTTGGTTGGAGGTTATGGTGGATGAACGGTTGAAAGGGGCGGAGTACATGGCGGCAGGTGGTGGTAGAGTGTGTGTTGTGGGTGAAAATACGGTGGGGATAGTGGTGGTGGATGTGGTGGCGGTGGTGCCACGGTTATGGGTGGTGGAAACGCCGGTGGGGTATGATGTTTTGGGTATTCATATTCTGCCGAGAATGTGTTGGCCGGAGGTTTAGTGTCTCCGGTGAGTGTATTAGAATCCAAAGAATAGCTTTTCAGTTGAATGAATATTATTTTATTTGTTTGTTTGTTTGTTTATTTAAGGTAAATAAAAAAATATTAAAATGTGTATACATTAACTTTTATATAGAATATCCATATTGAATCATTGTTTGTTATGGATATATGTCACGCACTTATATGGATTGTTGTTATGGATATGCCACACACATATATGGATTGTCATTGCTTCACTTTTATTTGGTTAAAATAGTAATGAGAAAATAATTCTGTAAAGACTTTTAATTTTTTAAAAGTTGAATTGGATTTTTGGAACAGGATAAACATGGCTTTACTAAATATTGTTGTTCTTGGTTGAAACGGTGGGTTATATCAAATTCGGGTTTAAGTGACTAATTGTATTTTCGGTTAATCATGGATTTCACATGATAGGGGTAACTTTGTAAAATAGTAACCAACTTTTAAAAGTGTTTCAATTAGGTCGCTCAATATTTTTTTTGTTCTCAATTAGGTCACTCAACATTCACTTAGTATGTAAATTAGAGGTTTTTTCATCTATTTTGCAGGTAACTATGGTAATGTGGCTTTTTGTTTATTTTTTTCCTGTTTATTAATGCCGACGTTAAGTGATGATGCGGATTTTAACATATTTTTTTAATTTTTTTTAATATAATTAACATGTTATTTTCTTTTTTAATACATTTACATAAATTTTAAATACTGACCCCAACATCTTCTCCTCCATGTCATTCTTGACACATACAAAATTTTATAAGACTCGATTTGAATGTTTAATCATTTAATTGGGCTGAAAAAGGACGAGTGACCTAATTGGAACACTTTTGAAACTTGGTTACAATTCTGTAAAATATTCCCATATAATTTAAGCAAGTCAACCATAGCTATGTAGAAGTAGTTGATGATTAATAGTCCTTTTTTAACGGCCAATTGAAATTACTCACGTACCACTGAAGTATCATTGTGTCACCGCCCATCAGTTTTATCATGCAATCATATTCCACCACCAAGTCACCAATTCATGAGGAAACTCATAATTATAAGAAAACCCCCTTGTGAGATTCGAATCCAGGACCTTATAGTCCCTAAGTCTTATCCACCACCAAGGTGCCGCTGGGCTATAATGCCTTTGGCAATTAATAGTCGTTTTAAAAACAAAATTAGAGAGATTATGTAATCCCACTGAGAGCTTAAACCTCATAACTATGTAGAAGGCTTGAAAACAGTAGAAGAAGAAGTGAGATGAAGACAACGAACGCTTGTTGATCGATACATTGTGTTATTTAAGTTGCCAGTGGTTGAACCGAAACTTATTTACCAGGGGTCATCATAAAGTTGTCTTTTTTACCAACAATACTAAAGAGTTCAAATCATGTTTTTCATTTGAAATAACGTCTCATACTTTATAAACAAAACTTTAATACCCTCTCTGGTGTAGAACTTGCTGACTGGTTGCATGTAGATAAAATGCTAGTAGGACTGTAAATAGCGCATGGCTTATAGTTTCTATGAAATTGCCTTGGTTTGTAAATGAGATAAGCTCAAGCCAAGGTATTCTTGTTTGTTGATTTGGTCTTTTGGCTCATTTATATTGACGCCAAATTCAAAGGAGTTTCACCTAATGTAATCTATTTTTGTTCTCACTTTATGACAAAGCCCAGACTTGTCTTGCGTCACCACCATGAGGTTATGTAACCATATGGGACATCTTGGTTGGGAAATTCTTAGTTAAACACCTTCCTCCGTCTAAGATTAAATAGATTGTGACACAAGTTCCTGATATATCAAATTTGAGTTATGCTACCAAGTGTATTGTCATTTATTCATGGATTTGACATCATATGATATGATTTAAGCAAGTCAACCATGGACTTGTGGCCACTAAAGAGAGGGTGTATTCACAATAAGTGGATGGCCTAAATACTGTAAAGTGCATTTATAAATGGTTAATATGAGTAGTTAAGGACTAGGAGTCGTTCTAGAAAGAATAAATAGCTAAAATCGTCCATGTGGTTTCGCGGGTTTTGCCAGTCTAGCCTAAAATAAAACTTTTTGCCTAAACAATCCAGTAGTTTGACGAAATGCGCCAAAACAGTCCATTTTTAACGGGGTTGTCTCAATCCAATTAAGTCAGGGGCAAAATTGTTTATTTACCTTCTGATTCAGCTAAGGTTGTTAAAACCTGTATTTCAGCCCTAATTTAGCCCAAATTAAACTTCAAAAACCCTAGGTTAGACAACAACTCGTCTTCTGCAGGTCTTCTTCTACAACCACATGCTCAACATCGTCTTCTGCAGGTGATCTGCAACAACTGCACGATATCGTCTTCTTCAGGTTCTTCTTCTGCTTCTTCTGATTTAGGGTTTAAGTATGTATGCACTGATATTGTAAGTCTAATGCGTCATCAGATGCATATATATGCTTTACTAAGTTGCACATATGCATTAATATGTTGCACAACATAATTAATGGGTCAACATAATAACTAATGGGTCAACAACATACATATGCACACAGATGGGTCAACAGCATAGTTAATGCGTTAACAACATAATTAATGGGTCAACAACATAACTAAGGGGTCAACAACATACATACAACATACATATGCACACATATGCATACAGATGGGTCAACATCCTAACTTACGCATTAATATGCACTAAATGGGTCAGATGCATACAGATGCACTAAATGGGTCAACAGCTGCACTAATATATATAGCCAAACCAGATATGCACACAACACACGTATGTATAGTCAAACCATAGTTGTAAAACCATATATATAGTCAAACCAAGCTAACATTTTATCAACCATCCATAAACCATGTACCACATTTACATACCAAAAGACTGAAGTTCCAGACATCAGTTTACATACCACATCTTACAACTATATACCATCCACGAAAGACATCTTACAACCATATACCACCCACAAAAGACAACCAAATTACCATTGTTTATCATACAAACCATCCTAACTTACTAACACACCTACGCTACTTCCAATGACAATCATCACCCGAACATTAGGGTGAATATAATGGATCATACTCCGCTTCATATGGATCATGGTACCACTAATCATAATCTCTCTCTGGTCTGTCATAATCAAATGCCTGCTTCAACAAATCTGGATCAATCTCTGTAATTGAGTCATCATGCTCAACCTCCTTCTCAACCTGCTCAAAAGGATCATTCTCAACCTGCTCATGCCAAAGCTGATGAAAGACAACTCTGTTTTTTAATGCATCATAGTTTGGATCAATATGCTCAACATATATATATATCAATTGATTTATCAGTTTTTGCAATTTTGTTCAACACGCGCACATTATTGTCATTTAACAGTTGTCTTAAACCCAGTCCCAAGTCTTCCCATGACAGACTACAGTGAAACCTAAACTCGTCATCCTTGCAATAACCAAGTTCCACCAGCATGTAATACAAGGTGATTACAGAGAAATAATCAGAGTTCACCTCATCGATGTAGTTAACCTTCCGTTAAGGTACATCAGATTTAGTTACTCTGAATCGGTAAACTCCCTACCATGATGAATTTTAAGTGAAATTTTTTGGGGAGAGTGATATGCATTGTTGATTGTTAAGCAGATTTTAAGCTTGCATATTATGATCATTACGGGTATAACAAACAGGGAGTTTCAATGTAAGAATGTGGATCGATTGCCTTACCGTAGAGTTCTTCAAGATTGACTTCCTCTTCCCCAGTTCGCACAACCCATTGTGTCATCTTCCTCTTCTTTCGAACGTGATTTTCCATTTGTGCAACGATCTTTTAGGGTTTATGAAGGGAAACGTGTGTGGAGGGAACATAGTGGAGGGAAACAGATTGGAGTGTGTGCTTATAAGGAGCACAGAAGGTAAATGGACATTTTTGCCCCTGACTTAACTGGGCTGGGATAACCCCGTTAAAAATGGGCTGTTTTGGCGCATTTCAACAAACTACTGGATTATTCTGGCAAATAATTTTATTTTGGGCTGGACTGGTGAAACCCGTCAAACCACATGGACAGTTTTGGCTATTTACTCTTCTAGAAAAAAAATTAGAAAGATAGTATAATCACATTAAGAACTTGAGCCTGAGAATTATGTAAAAGGTTTGAAGACGATAGAAGGAATGGGGATGGAGACAACAATTGATTTAGTAACTTCCTCATGGCAACTAGTCATAGTAACTTCCTTATAGTACATCAATTATAGTCTTGATTTAATAATGAAAAGTAAAGAATTGACTGGTTACTATGAGATCATAAAAGATAAAAGCAATGACCAGTCAAGTCATGTGAGCTAATTGATTTAGTAACATGACTATAATTGATGTAGTGTGATGCAATTTATTTTTTCATATATATTATACTCAAGAAGTTTCAAAAATGTCATTGTTATTATTTCTAAATTACGTATGATATTAATAATTTTTATCAGGTGTTAATATCGGTACACCACCGAATATCTCAATATTAATTTGGGGTGTCTCATTAAAAAAAAAAACTCTATATAACTGTTTGAATAAGTGATCCGCTAAAATAAATGGCTAAGTAACATTTATCTACCATTAAAACCAAGCTTTGGATGAACAATCGTTTTAGGTTGATGGCGACAAAAAGCTTGTGCGTCTAGAGGATTAAATTGTGACCAAGAGATATTATTCATTATTATGTGGTTTAACATGTAACACGAAAAAAATGTCAAAATATAAACACAATGAGAAAAGGACATTTACCAATTTTTGTAAAAGCCTTGAAAACTCTATACGAAGCTTACGGACAAAATATAAAACTCATTAATCATTAGTTTAAACTTTAAAGTAATGATCGTATCATCAATTAAATAATTAATATAAATAATATAGTGACAACTTCGTTACGAGGTGAATGTCAAACATGGGGAAGACGATTATACATAATACATTTACATGAAATACTCATGTATTTGTTGCAGAGTCGGCTCAATCATTTTGGGCTTAGAGTGAAGTAAAAAAAAGGCAGGGCCCTTTTTACAAATGTCATTGTTATAAAATCTCTACATATATCTGTTGTGGTTAACTAAAGTTATCAAGTTTATTTCCTAAAATTTAATTGCTTGTTGTCATCCCTATGATATAGTTTCTTTCTCAACAATTTAAACCCTACAATGAGAATAGGAGGAAAGAAAACTACTAAAGGATGGGTGGTGCTCAAATGGCTCATCAATTCAAAAGCTAAAAAAAATCTCATATTTATATTTAAGATCAAAACTGATTTCAGCTTTTCGCGACCCAATTTAGAAAGGTGATCCATTTGCAAGGGTGATTTCGGATGTCAGACATTTGCTTCTAAAAATATGGTTCTTTATTAAATGACCCTTAAATATTAACATTCATATTAAACATATATGAACAACGGGATCTAAAACTCATCTTTTGTGAAGAAAAAAAAATTATCTCTTCAAATTATCGATCAAATCAATTTAATAACTAAAATTAACTATATTTGTTAAAGGTAACAAAATGAATCCGTGACTGTTGTTGATTTTTCTAAATCGAGTTTCATCCACTTAATCATGTTACAATGTTACATATAACAAAAGACGATTAATCAACTACCATAACCTACACAACCGAAGTTAACCTCAACAGAAAAGTCTTACGCATGAATATTAATTTCAGATTTTGACTTTTCTTTTTCATGTGTTGGGTTGAAAAAAAAATTGAGGAAAAAAAAATTAGAAACGCTAGAAGGAGGGCTTGAACCTCCGACCTTGTGGTTAACAGCCACACGCTCTAGCCAACTGAGCTATTCCAGCTTCGATATCTATTCTCTTTGTATATTTATTTAACAATATATAGTCAAACTTTGATTGGGCTTTAACAAGATTTGTATTTGGGCCTTTTATATAGAATGCAATTGTTACGAGTTTTAGACATGAAGTATACAAAAAATACTTTCTTTATATCACTTTTGAGAAAAATACTTCTAAATATATACACTTGTGAGTTTAGAAATATATATTAGTATTAACTTGAAAAATATACAAATGTTATAGTATATGCAAAAATATTGGTTGCCATAGATCTTAGTTTTCGATTATTGTATTTAATGCTAATAAACTTAGGGGTGATCATAGGAGCTAACCAAAAGAAAGACCGATACTAGCAAAAGTAAGCTAAGGTCTAGTCCTTAGGTTATTAGTTTCAAGAATTTTGATTTTTGGGTCGTTTCTGTCACATCCTCAAATTTCATTTGCAGGGTTTTACCGTGAGGTGTGAACCATTGCAGAACATTAGTAAGTTGCCTTTAATACCCGCCACCGGTCATCACTTGGTGTCGTAAGTTAGATAGGACAAATATGTACCCGTCCAACCTCCAGTCGACCAGGGTGGGGCTTGCTGGGCCCAATAGATCTATTCACATTTTCCCCGCTATGTATCCACATATTAATGGTTCACAAGTTAGAAAGAAATTAAGATGAAATGTCACATAGTTTGATAATATCCATGTGATATAATGTAATATCGTGGTCTGAAAAGTTAGAGTTTATATTACATGTTTCTCCCCTGAAAAATGAAAACAGTAATAGCGGGGTTGTGAAACTCACCTTAAGTTGTGTTTTCACGTAAGTAATAAACCAGACGTGTTATGGTAGTCCGACTACTGAACACCTACCATAGATAGCCTACAAGTGTTTAACCGATGATACGTTTGTCAAATAACCCTTAGTTGTCCAAGACCTTGACTTTGTATGTTTTGAAGACGTGTTTAGTGTTTGACATGACCACACAAAACTCGACATCCTATTGGTGACCCGTTATATCAGTTTAATCAAGTATATATGGTTCTCACACAAGTAATGCACATAAAGCACTTGGTTTATACAAAAGATTAACAATTTTTCACGTTGGTGGGAATGAGTGGTTTATCCTCTCATTCGCACCCTTCATTCACGCGAATGAGAAGGTCTCATACTCATTCGCACCTTCGAACGTGCGTATGAATACCTATTCGCACCATGCAGCCGAAGAACCATTTTGACGAACAAAAACCCTTCAAATCCGATTGAAACCTAACGAAACATAACCAAACACTGTAGTCACATCAATCTAACCTAATAGCATGTTATCACACCTGAATCAATCATCAGTTTGTTCATTTTGCATATAAAATCACATGTTTCCTAAAATGGAAAATTACAATTGCATGAAAACTTTACCAAAAGTGGAAAGCATTGAAATAAATCTAAAAACTTCATTTCCAGGTTACTAAACATAAATTAAATCATCCCAATGTATTCCTAATCATGTTATTATCATCATACTCATGTTACAAGCCCTAGATCTACAACATAACCCCCAAAAATGGGTCAAAGTTCACAAAACATCAATCAATCCTTCAAAACATTACCTAATCATGTTCCTAAACAATCCCAAAGCATTTAAACATCGTTTAATCAACACAAAACACAAAAACTCCAATTATATTGTCACCAACATAATTTAAACTTGTGTTATTATAAGAAAATGCATTATTTAGGTCTAGATCTAGTTTCTAAAGGTTCTAGAAGAGGTTTTTTATTTAAGAAAACTCTTTGAAATCAGATATGGACACTTAGGGTTTATAAAAAATGTATAAAAATGTAATGAAAAGGGTTTAGATAATCAACACACCTTAAATCTTCACTTGATATTGTATATAAACTTGTTTTGGCTCAAGGATCTAAGAAATAAGGGCAAAAACTCGTTTCTACAGGTTGGGGTTTGTAAGAGAGCACTTAGGGACGAGTTAGGGTTGTGAAATGGTGAAAATGAGACAAAGAGATGCTCTCATTCGCACCTTCATTGGTGCGAATGGGAAATTTTATGACTCATTCGCACCTTCATAGGTGAGAATGAGAAATTATGTCTCTCATTCGTCCCAACGACCCAAAATGACACTTGGAACATATATTATCATACCAATTCACATATACACGTATTCTCAAGTTGTTAATTGATCGTAGAATATATTATACTTGATAAGTTACCCTCAATTATATAAATTCACCAACCACAGGACTTAAAACTTATGTGTATGTTTCCCGATGACTCCCCGAATCACCAATCCTTGGGCATAAGTGTATAAACCGACTCTCGATGATTCCCCGAATCATCAAACCGACTCGACTAATCATGTTAAGTACGTTTTATGAATGTTTCGCTAAGTTAGACTTATATGTTTGTAAAAGGTATTAACCTGAGTTTTTCAGGTGTCACGGATTCGATCCGAAACCAAATGAAACCAACTCACATCCTAGGTTTTGGCTTTTTGAGAATTTGTACGGAATACATTTTATTTACAAAATGTTATGTTTTTATATTTATCTATAGTTAGTTGTAGGGCAATGGTGACCTACATGTTGCTATGTCTATATTTAAATGACACACAATTGCACTTTTCTTGGAGAGCCTTAATAACTATAGAGGTGGCAATTTTAATCCCTTAAAAAGAATTATGTTATATCTTTTTATTGCATACAATCCCTAAATCTGTTTACTAGATAATATCCATTATAAGAAATGCTAGTGTACTAAACCCGCACACTGTCAATGATGGCGGAATTTTATAAAACAATATATTTTAAGGTTGTAAGAAGATGAAGAAAATGAAACCTTGAAGTTATACATGTGTACTTTTATAACTAGTATGTTATCGCGCACAACTCGGTTTGAATAAAATATATACGAAAATGTAGATAAAAATAAATATATCACAACGATACATTCAAAATAAAAAAAACATCATATCTTAAAGGTTATAAGAGGAAAAAAATAAGCGAATGAGTGTGCCACATGTCGTAACAATGCTGGTTTAGAAAAAAGGCAAAGACAAAATCAAAACTTTAAAAACTTTGTAAACAAGTACATTTAAGGGGACACTTATTATACATTGAAAAAAGTAAGCTTAAAACACTTGTACCAAGTGCTTCAAGCATTTGTAGTTTGAAATTAGAGACAATAAATAATGTTTTTGTGTGTACATAAAGGGAATGACATTCTAGGGTAGTTACCCTGGTCCCGATCACTGTAACGTTATGCAATTTTTCCTCCAATTTTGTTTAATAAAATTTCCATTTATATTCATTTTGGCTAATTCTCATTTATTCTATAACTTTATATTAATCACTTGGTATTCCTAAAAATTTAGACATAACAATGTTATTAAGTTCTTATAAATATAGAAATTTCTTAATAAACTACACACACATATAGATATATATATATTCCTATATATACAACTCCTCCTACTACTACTAGTAATAATAATAATAATAATAATAATAATAATAATAATAATAATAATAATAATAAATCAGAATTTTTTTTGAATGTTAAAAGTTTATAAAGTTTATTTTTTTATATACAGTTATCATGGTTTTAAACCAAACTAAACCTAACCCAAACCATAGCCCACCATTTTCACACCTGAGCCCAACCTGATTAGCCTAAGATCCAACCCAACACACCAAAACTCCTTCCCTGATACACGTTTACCCAGATTCGACCCACAGACAGCCCAAACAACAAAAAAATGCGTAATTGATGCTCGTTTTGGATACGTTTTCCAAATCCAATCCCTCTGACTTGACCGAAAATTGATTACGCGACGTTTGAAACCTGTGAGTACGCGAGTACAGCTCGAAACTCCATCAATTTGTGCAATTATAAACGCAAAGTAGTCAAATGATTCCAACCTTCCAATTATACGATCCCACTATAAATTGAAACCACAAAATCCTTTCTAACCAATGTTCGACCAATTCTGTACCAAAATCACACATCAATTGCTCTTGTTTCTATAGTTATGGCCGTTTTAGACGTTCAAAGAATCGACACGCATTTCCTTCGATTCATCACCAATCAGTATGATATTCTCTGAATTTATCATTTATTTAGGATTGCCCATGACCGTATATCAAAAGCCCCATACTTGATTCAGTAATCATTTGTGTTATTGGGATAAATTGGTAGGTTCGTTTTCTAGGGTTTATACCGATTTGGGGATTTCCTTAAATAACGTTTATCTATATCATGTTTCAATTATAAACAAACGAGGCTTGTAGTCCAGTTGGTTGTGTGTGCGTATTTAAAACCCTGAACCGGGTGAAGGAATGGGTTAAATACATTTATAAACTTTAAAAATACATTTTAATTAGTAAATCAAGTCCAACAACCTTACAAAAATTATATGTTGTTTCCCTTACTCAAAAGTGTATTTGGCAATTTTTATTTAAAAAAAATAATTTAATTAATATATATTATAATTATTCCAAGTTTAATTATAAATAACATTAAAAAGTCTATAAAAATGCATAATCAGAATCATAAAATTTTATAGAAATTATTCTAGACTTATAAACTGATGACCTTCATAAATCTAATTTTTAATTTCAGAAAATATTAATTAATCGTCTTTAAGCAATTAAAATTGTTTTAGTCATAATAAATTCATAATAAATCAAATTTTCATAAATTTTCTACAAAAATTTCACATAAATTATTTTGAATAAATTATGTTAGAAATATAATTTTTATTTTCTGAAATTGTGAAATTTAATATTAATGAATATTATTAACAGGTTTAAGTTAATATGTTATAATTTGTTTCATAAACATTAATTATGAAAAATAATTTTATAAAATATTTTTTCACATAATATTATTTCAATACAATAGTCTTTGACCAAATTTTTTTTTTCAAAAAATCCTTTTATTGATTTATCTTATTATTTAATTAACGATCATTTTACTTAATTAATAAAAAATCCAATCAGAAACCCTAGAATTCTTTAAACTTATACAACATAGACAAAATTAAGTCCCAAACTCAATTCCCATTTTATTTATTAGGCCAAACATCTCGGGAATTATCAAGCTTTAACACAATCAGCAAATATTCAAGGTGAGTTTACATAGCAATTACTCATTTTTGATACAATAGCAATTACTCATTCTCATTATGTTGAAACTTGTTGATTCATTTTGACTTGTAACAAAAAGACACAGTACAATCATTAACGTTGATTAAGCCGCCTGTTTAGATTATAGCGCTATAGGTCTGACAAACCCACACCCCCTCATAAATTCAGGGATGATCGAAAACAGTTACACTTTTACAAACTTGTGAGTTAGGTCTTTGTCGACACAATGTTTGATTGTACAAAAGACACATTGTTACATGTCAGACTCATACTCTTACATTACTCACTGCTATATCTCAACTGTGATTGCTATACTAAACACTAATTTTCTATTACATGCAAAACCTATGTATTCTTACCAACTATTTATAGTTGACCCCCCATCTTTCCAACTCAACATGTTTTAGGTTTTTTTTTTTTTGCTATTGGAAGTTGTACAAGCCTTGGATCACATAGGAACTTTGGACCTAGTTTATATTCATCAAGTTTATGTAATCAATTTGTAACTGTTATTACTTGTACGACAAATCGTAAATCATTTAATATAATTTCCATTTAGTACCATGAGCTATTGAATAATCGTCACTACGTGGCACACCCATGTTTTCGCCATCGGTTGGGGTGTTACAATCACTCCCTGAGTGTCACGTTAAAATGGAGCCTAAGTATACCTTAGAACCATCAAAGGCAACAATCTAGAGTACTATGCCTAAATCACTACACGTTAATGATATAGTTCTGATTGGTACTCTATTAATTTTTGTGTTTTGTAGTTAGAAAAAATCATATTCCAAGGAATGTTTAGAAAAAAGATATGTAAGACAACCTATTTTGATTATATATTTGATAAATAAATCAATATGATATTACATACAACTAAAATATAACTAGCGTATTCAACGTGAGCAATTTTCAGGTGGAAGTGAAAAACCAGGCAACCGACCTGAGGAAAGACCAAAACCGGACCTAAACTTATGTATTTTGATTGTTCAGCTGTTCCACATTTAAGAAATTTTCTGTTTCCATCTCGGGTTCAGTTTTAGTTTCAAGTTAACCCTTTAGTTTGATTACGTGGAGTATTAAAAGTGAAAATAGAAAAGTGGAGTTGACTTTTTAGAGATTTTCGGATGTGTTTGAGATTTTCTGCTGCTGGCGGCGAAGATCTAACGAGGTTTTCCTTATAGCATGATATATGGAAAAGATGAAGATAGAAAAATAAATAACCATGTGATAAGCTAAAATATGTTGGATTTTTTAAAGCTGATATAAGACAACACAATGGCCTGTGTACATTCTTTTCACCTTAAGTTCAAACTTCTTTTTATTTTTTTAATATAAGTTTTTTAATGTTTTATGTGTGGTTGGTACTTTTATTAATGGTTTGTTTTAATTTAATCTTTTATATAAGTTTTTTAAACATTGTTTTAACCGCCGCTCTTGCTTTTGGCCAGAAAATTTATCATATAGGTTATTACACTCTTATCTCATCTTCTTTTATATTCGGTCTCGACAGGAACCAGATGAGGCATACATAGTCCGGTCCTCAGGCTCAGTTTTCTCAAATTTCCGGTCTAAGGTCGGATCAGGTTTCAAGCCAGTCGGTCTGGTTAATCCAAGACGATCAGCCTTACTAGACAGGGACACCCACTGTCCTTTTGTTTTTTAATTCATCCCAAATTGTTTTTAGGCACACATCAATTTTCTTCACAGGCACCCAAGGGTTAAGTCCCCAACCTTAGCCCAATTCAAAAGCCCCAAATGGCCTATGTTTATTCCAAAGTCTATATCAACTAATCAACAAAATCAATGTTTAAATCTAGATCGAATAACCAAATATCAATAATGGCCAAAACCTGACACAACTTATATTTGAGATTGGAAATAATGGTCAAATACCGTTGATAGCTTTAAATACCATTTACTAATCAACAAAAATCAAGGATCAATCATGATGATGTGTGGCTGGTTAAATGGGGAGATCTTTTTCTTATTCGCCATACATGGTAACCAAAACCTATCTAGTAATCCATCGACATCTGAAAAGGAAAACACAGTTTTGTCAAACAAATTGTGTTGAATGTTCAAGACCCTATAAAAGATTTGTAAATATGATTATTACCGTCGGACACTTCTATAACACTTGTTTCTGCTAAAAAAGCATCAGCCGTTTCTTTAAGACTGTTTCTCTTCATGTATTTAAGAAGACATCTATTGAGTCTTTAAGATAAAACAAATTAAAAATCCGATAAAAGTTTTCATGCAGCTCTCAATGACAAAACTACAAATAAAAAAAGTAACTCATCTATTAGATCTCAATGGAGCTAACACCTTCTTGCCATCATCCATGTATAAAAATGGCTCAAGCTGTTAAACACACAGATATATCAACTAGGTTAAAAAATTGATGAAATAGAAAAAGAAAAAAAAGAGCGAGTTTTATTTACCTCTGGTTTCAACCGATATGGAACATAGTGCTCAACTCATAAGGCCCACAATTATTCTAGCAAAAAAATCATTATGTGTAACAAAAATTCACATAAATAAACACTACAAACCCCCTAAAAAATATTCAAGAAATTAAAACCCTCATAAGAAAAATGGGCTAATCACTACACGTGAAGTTAAGTCAGCTTACAAGTGCGCATGTTTTTACACGCCAAGGGTAAGGGAGAAGGTTTTATAGGGCCAGGGGTGGCTCTGGCCCCCTGTTTTTTGGTGCAGCAGTGGAAATTTGCAATTTTCGTAGGTAAATTGAGTTCGGCCCCGCCGATTTGCCACTACTAATCGAAAAAAATTGAGCCCCCCCCGATTCGAGAATCAAGCTTCGCCCCTAGTCACGGGTACACTCATAAGTCCCTCCACTTCCTACCAAAACACCCACAAGACCAAATACTAAGTTGATTAATTAATTAATTCATCAAACAAAGAAAAAGTAAAATGAATTATCAAAAACACAAAACATTACTCAAACTAAAGATAAACTATATAAATTTATACCAAGATAGTTTTTACCCTAGCAACACTCTAAGAATCCTAGTTAAATATTGGCATTACAACATGCTAACTAAGGATGATCTTGGGTGAAATCATGGTGAAGGTTGATAGTTGATTTGGAGAGTTTTGGGTGATTGAAGGCGGTTCCTCTCTAGGCTCACTTGATCAAAGTGATTATGAAATTATCCCAAGCTTCAAAGGTTACTTGCAAGACCATTTGAAAGAGGATTTGAGGGCTTGAGAGCCCCTGATGGGAGAAAGAAGTGAAATGAGGGATGTCTCAAATAATGAGGAATGCCTCTATTTATAGGCAAGGCGAGTGTAATATTTATTAAATTGAGGCACACTTGTCTCTTCCTTGTGGTTCAAAACTTTGCATGTGGGAGACAAGGTTGTTATACCATGTACCCTTTGTCCCCTAGCCACAACTTTGTCTTCTTTTGAGAAACTTGTTCTTCACTCATCCCGTAATGAGCTCTTTTTTACTCCTTTTTTTATTTTTGCTCTCAAAAACCTACATTTATCTCTTAGGAACGATTTAGCGACGTTTTATAAGGATAGAAACATAATAAATGCGCAAAAAAAAAGGATAAATGCACATGTAAAACACGTGTAAATGATGGCACACCATTTGCACTGCTTCGATTTTCCACCGGACTAAGCAATTAGGCCTGTACACGAGCCGAGTCGAGCCAAGCCAGGCTAAGCTCGAGCTCGAAATTAAACGAGCCAGCTCGGCTCGGCTCATTTTTCTGGTCGAGCTGAAAAGCCAAGCTCAAGCTCGACTCGTAAATGTTCGAGCCGAGCTCGAGCTGGCTTTTTTAATTATTTTTTTACAAATAATTATAAAATAAAAACAAAAAAAAATAAAATAAAATTACACATATATATGTATATATTTTTATTTTTCTAATATTTTAAAGAATGGAAGGCATACTAAAAGTATTATATGTGTAATTTGTGTTTTTTTTTTCTATTAATTTTTATATTTTATTGATTACTTAAACTTAAAATGTTAATAATTCACCTTTCAAAAAAAAATGTTAATAATTCAACACCCTCTCACATATTTTTTAATTTAAACATTTAAAAATAAAATTAATACATATAAATAAAATAATTCGAGCCAGCTCGCGAGCTCACGAGCCGAGACAGGCCTAGCTCGAGCTCGAGCTCGTTTACAATCGAGCCGAGCCGAGCTGGCTCGTTTTTTCCGAGCTTTTTTCAAGCCGAGTTTTTTTCGAGCGAGCTTCGAGTTGCGAGCTTTTTGTACACCCCTATAAGCAATCATGCGCTTACAAGAGGAAGAATCCTCTCCTCTTGTCTAAATTAGTACTTCATGTGTATTATTATTTATTTTTACACAGGGGACACTCATTCATAGTAGTTGAAAGAATATCTTCATTGATTAGTGTTTATAACCTGCTAGAATCTGGATTTAAGTGTCACATCAATAAAATTATCAAAAAACAAGGGTAAAGGTTGTTGTTTACTTCAATTACTGACCCTCCTTGAAGGGACCCAAGTTTTAACACCTTTGCTCAAAGTTTTATTAGAATTATTATGAAAAATACGGCAATGTTTTCAATATCAACAAGAACCGCATGAATATAACGTTAGAAGACGTTTTATACTTTTATATGTGACTGGTTTGCCTATTGAAGGCAATGCAATAATTTCAGATATAAATCGGGATACCTAGGTAGTTAGTCGCGTGTTTGGACTACCTTATGTAAATAAAGTGATATATGCTTTTTTTGAAGGAGACAGTTCGTAACTAAGGGTTACCATATAAGAAAAGTTTTGTTACCTTGTTAGCTTTAGTAGTTGCTTCTTTCATTTGTCCTACTTTAGATGGGAATTCCAATCTTTTTTTTTTTGAACAGCAAATTATTACACCAATCCGTTTTTGACGGGACTCGAACCCTTGACCTCAAGGGGAGCAACACCTTAACTCCAATGGCTTTGCCAATTGGACCCAACCCCCCACCCTGATGGGAATTCCAATCTAGCTGCCTATTTACATTGTGTCAGTTTCTCACTTATACAATGTATGTTTATTTTGGGGGATGAATATAAGAAATTTGCCGTTCAAAAAAAAAAAAAAAATTTACAATTCGTGGAAAAACCCGATGAAGTGAATGATTATGCATGGGGAGGGTCGCTTCTGGCCGTCCTCTACTACAGGCTTAATGAAGGTAGTGATGTAACCATTGGTGGAAATCTTTGGGTTCTGTTAGTAAGTCACACTTATTTTATAAATTGTTATTGAAGATAATTGATTTATATAAATATATATATATATATATATATTTGTTTTCCTATTGCAGTATTTTTTTCTTATTCGCATTCTTAAACTATCTGAAATACTTGGAGTTTCTATTAAAGACAAAAAGAAGAACTTTCAAGCTCCAATGTTGAAGTTATATATGACAAAGCTGAATATGGTTTCGAAAGCCATAGACAGTGCTATACGGAGAAAGTAGATGTCACACCCAGACCCAGGAGGGCCTGGACGAAATCACAGATTGATACAATACATCACGCAATGTAAGCAAACAGCGGAAGCAATATAAAACAACTAAAACTTATATACATATGTTTGTTTTACATTTCAACTTCAACTAAAATGGTACTTTTCAAATAACATGTGTCTAATCTCCAATCGTACCAAGTTCGGGTAATGTCTATGGTTTCTCGTTCTTCTTCTGGTTCGTTCGTTGATGTGACTTCGAGTTACAACTGCACACTCCTTGTAAATTTAGAACAGATACCTGAACACATGTTTAAAATAGATAATTGATGTAAAATGGGGGTAGTGCCGTTCTTTTGGAGTTAAAGGATCTATGTTGTAAATTATTTCCTTAAGGTATATTTAGTGGAGATGTTTAAATTAGTGAATAAAGGAGATATATATTTTAGGTGTAAAGATTCATTATTTGAGGAAAAGGGGGGGGGGGGGGGGGGGGGTTATGGGCCGTAGATGGTGCCCATAAACGGGCCATAAATGGTTTGGGGAAGGATCGTAGAGGTTGTTTATCTACGGGCCGTATAGACCTTTATGTCCCGTGGAGGACAAACCCAATACATCCATTCCAACACAATCTAAAAAAAACCTTCTACGGCCCGTAGAGATCCATATGTACATGAACCAATGATTGGTAATCATTGGGAAACATTTACGGGCCATATAGCCCTATACGGGCTATATAGGGTTGTGCAGATAAAATAAAGGGGTTGTGTGAATAACCGGAGCCTTATCTATATCCTATTTTGGAATGTTGGTGCCCCCATGAAATTGTTGTTCTACCCTTTGTTCAAACTGCAAAATTACAGTATTGCCACTTGACCAATGTCCTATGTTCAGTCAGAGAAGGAGACTCCTGCTTTTCTTTTATTTTCTTCCTTCGTCTTCTTCGCTTGGGCTTTGCTCGGATCATGAGGTGATGGATCGTCGGTGGAGTTCTTTAGGTTGGCAGTGGTGGGTGTGGCCGTCGTGGCGGTGACGGATGTTTCAGTATTTACAATGGTTTCTTTTTTTTTTTCTTTCGCTCTACAGTGTTTTAATTGTATACATCCTTTGGTCTTTCAACACAAAATTTCTTTTAATCTTCACTCATTCAAGTTGTTATAATGAGTCTTACAAGGTTTTTTATTCGTTTTTATATACAGTTTATTTTCAATTCTATATGGCTCAATAGGATACATTTTTATTACGTTTTACGTGAAGGGCAGTGGCGGGGTTGAATTTTTTTTTGTTGAGGCCGAAAGTAACAGAACCCTTAAAACGAGGGAAGATTCAATACGTATAAGATTTTCGGACGAAAACAATTAAAGTTACACTACGGAGGGAAAAGCAGTGGGGATCGGGCCACCGTCCGGCCCAACTAAGCTTCGCCATGGGTCACGAGACTATATAACTAATGGTTTTTTTTTACGAGTTTTCCTGGTTTTGGTCCTCATTTGCTTACTATTCAGTATGGTTTTACGACGACACGATTGTCTTGGATATGTTCTCTTGATATAATGAGTACGGGTAAAAAAAAAGAATTGACGTTGAATTATCGCTGTGAAGCGCGTCAAGTAACTCGAGTTTGATACCCATCGCGTGCCGCTGCAACACGCGGCGAGTAAAATACTAGTTAAAACCTATTTGTCTATCAATAAAAACACACACAAAAATAAAATAAAAATCCTGATGCTACTTTCCAAAACCAAACCAAACCAAACCCAACACCAAGTCACCAACTCTTGAAATCATAATATGTGTAAAGCAACTAGCCCATACAAGTCATGCATGCATGCAGCAACTTGGCTCAATCTTTCTATTGTCACATCCTTATGTGTCAATCTCTCATCTACCCTACACTTCTTTATAAACCCTCATTCCATACACCACCATCATCATCTGCCACCATGTCTATCCTCTCTCTTTCACTAACTTTCATCTTACTCTTCCATGGCAGCTGCATTGCTCTCCGACCTGTCCGGCAACAAACACAAAACCAGTGTCAGATTCAAAGAATCAATGCACTTGAACCTAATGAACGTGTCGAAGCTGAAGCCGGTTACACCGAGTTCTTTGATTCGAGTGAACAACAGTTCCAATGTGCTGGAGTGGAGGTCATCCGTCACCACATCCAGCCACAGGGACTTATGTTGCCGTCTTACATTAACACTCCCCTCATGGTCTACATTCGACAAGGTAATTAATATTAATATAATTAACTAGCTTTTATCCCGGGAGTGTCCCGGGGTGGAAAAATATAATCATTCTAATAATACTAATACTAATAGTAATAATTATTACTCTTGTAATTAAATAAATAAAAAAAATAACCTTGCTATAAGCTGACACCATGTGTTGCAGTGTTGCACGATTTTTTCTCCTAGCTTCTCTTGATGAAGTATACCTATCCATCTTTAGAAGAGTAAAATTCCAATAATAGCATGGCGATTGGGCTAAATTTCAACATTGTATATAAGAACCTGATTTAAAAGAAAAAACATGATTAATGAATAACCTGAACACTTTGTGTTTTTTTTCCTGTATGAACGAAACCCCATAAAAAATAGTCGTTTTTTTCTCCGTTTTTTATATAGCACTATGGTACTCGTTGGAAATATAATAAAACGCTCGTTAATTTGGTGAAATTTTTTTCTTTAAAAAATCTCGTATATAAAAAATATTAACGTTTAAAAATGATGGGAGTAAACATTAGAGAGAAAAATCTAAATTTGTTTTTAAATTCTTATCTTTTCCTAAAATAATTATAATATATATATAGATTTATTAAAAAACTCAAAAATATGGATGAAAACAAAATAAAAAAATAAATTAAAAACTCTCACCTCAACGTGCCACGTGGCAACCTCCATTGAATGCCACCTCATCAATATTCAATTCTTTTATTATAAGTTATAGATAAATTAATTATTTTACCACACGACGATCAGAGCGTCCATTAACATGTAACTAAAATTTGTTGGATTTTTATATATAATATGTTATGTTTTTTTTATAAATATGAATTATAATGTGGGGTGAGTTAATCTATAAAGAAATCTTATCTTATGAAATGTACAAATGACCAGTTTTAAAATTCACAAATCAAAATTACGCACGTATTAAAATTTCACTCAAAAAGCTACAAACTTAGAAAAAATCACCTTTGCGTATTCTCAAAATTACGCATGCATACATGTAACCTATAAAATGACACACATTATAACACAAATTACGCACTCATTTTTGAATTTTTTGCAATAATAGGTAAAAATCAAGATTGAAGAGTGTTTTTGGATGTTTCATTGGAAAATTTGTGAAACTAAGTAGATCGTTAGTTCAATTTTGAAGATCGCTGTTCCATTTAGCAATCTTCATTGTAGTTCGCTAGTTCAACTAGCGAACTACAATGAAGATTGCTAGTTCAATTAGCGAACTACTATAAAGATTGCTGAATGGGCCAACAATCTTCAAAATTTAACTAGCGAACTACAATGAAGATTGCTGAATGGACCAGCGATTTTCAAAATCAGATTTTGAAGTTCGCTGGTTGAACTAACGATCTACCTAGTTTCACAAATTTTCCCATACAGCACCTAAAATTAAACACTCTTCCATCGATCTTGATTTTTTACTTATTATTGCAAAAAAAAATCCTCAGTTTTACCTTCTTTTGTATTTTAATCTTTCTCATAATTTGAGACCCTCTAGTTCTAAATTGTAGAGGTATTAGTGTATTACCTCGACTAATTAAAAGTTATGATTTCGTGAGAGTGTGTCATGTATATAATATAAGTAGAATTAACATTGATGTGCATGCATGCATGGGGGTTTTATATAATGTTTCAGGGAGGGGTTATTATGGAGTAATGATGCCCGGGTGTGCGGAGACGTTTCAATCGTCGCAACAAATGGAAGAACGGCGCGGGTCGTTCGAAGATCGCCACCAGAAGATCCGCCATTTCCAGCCAGGTGATGTGATTGTCATCCCTGCCGGAGTTCCTCACTGGATGTACAATGACGGACAAGACGAGATCATTGCTGTTGTTATGCTTGACTCTACTAATGCTGTTAACCAGCTTGACCAATTCCACAGGGTACGTATATATGCATGTCTTTAATGTTGGCCCAGAACACAGAATTGCAGCGGAACAAACAAGTTATAAACACTATAGAATGACACAAACAAAGATAATTGATATTACAAGACTTGAACACTGAAATGTTTAATACAAGGAATGAAATAAACGAACGAATTCTGGAAAGTTTGATCGGTAATAGGATTGCGAAGATAGACAATCTTGATAACTGAAACTGGTTGCCTTGGATTTGCATTTATATGTTTCGAACAGATGTGTCCCTCTATAAACCGTTATCTTCCTTTGTCCCACCGGTTAGTTTGAATCATTTGGCGGCAAAATAACTGTCATAACAGGAAGGGCATTATCGTCCTTTTACAGTCCCCTTATACTTGAAATTGTCTTCAAACTTTGGCCTTCTTTCTGATCAGAATTGCGATTGCCTTCTGCCTTGAACTGGTTCTTTTGTATGCAGCCGTCCAGCCTTGTTTTGACCCATATATGTTCTACATTACTTAACTAGACTAATGCACCTATATGTGTTCTACATAATACATAATACATACATTTACATAAGTTTAACATTCACAATAATCATAAACATTAACATACTAGAGTTATATTTACAAGTCAACACTCGCCCCTAAATATAACTAGGGCTCATGGGGCTTGTCGGTAGAGTTTCTATGGCTTCTTTGAGGGCTATTTCGGCTTGTGTGAAGTCGAAATTTCTTCTCTTCATGTATCCTTTTGCTGCCCTCCAATCACCACCCATGTATAAAGCAAAGTCTTCTTCATTTGGCTTCATTTCTTTGTTTGAAGATGTTGCTTCCATAGACATGTTTGGTGATGTGTTTACCCTTCTAACTTGACTACTTTCATGCCTTTCATTCATCATATTTGCGGCTGTTTTCCGGGCATTCTTGTGGACTAAATATTGCCAATCTAGTACATCAAGGTATTGTGCATACAAGACTCGCATCATATCTTTGTCCTCATAGTCAAACCCCAATTCCTTTGCAATCACAACCCATATATCATAGGTTGAAACTCTTCTATATCCACCTTCTCTTTGCACCATTATATACAAATCATATAATTCCACATATTTTCCATTTTCAAACCTTGGAGGGATTGGCCTATTCATTATTCCTAGGAATTCCTTTAGAAACCAAGAAACCATTTGTATGAATGGTCCTTTGAGAATGTTTCTATGTGCCCAAGGGAATTCCATGTCATGTATAATATCCAACAACTCAATGCACTTTTCTAGTGAATCAATATTTATGCTATTAACAACATCATCTATTTGTTTCATAGATGAATCGGCCTCGGCTGAAATTGCCTCATAATAATCATTTATGTAACTATCTTTCATCTTATTATGTTCCTCTTCACCAATTTTCAACATGGCCGAAATTTCTTCTTTGGATTCACTAGTGTTTTCTATGAAACGGAATTGCATGCTTTTGTCTTTGAACATATTTTCCACAACACAAAAATTTCCCACAACCTTTACCACAAAACCTTGTAGTAAAAGTTGTGGAAGACTTAGTATGTTGTCTTCCAAATCCGTTGAATAAAACACATTGGGTATGACCAATTGTTGATCTTCAACGGTAATACTAACAATTCCAACCCCCCTTATGAATACAAACTCATTCCTAATCTTGCTTTCAACCCCAAAAGATCTCTTTAACTTAAGAAAGAAATCTAAATTACCCGCAATATGATTTTGTAGATTAGGACTTACATACCAAAGATTCTTCCACAAACCAATATCGGATCCTTGAAGAATGTAATCTTCACCATTTCCAAATGACTTTTCGGGATAATATGATATCCCGGTGTTGATGGCATCTCTTATCAATTGTGCACCCTCATTCCTCTCCTTTATGCCACAAACACCAATTAAATGACCCGGTTGTTTGCAATAAAAGCACTTCCTTGTTTCAATACCCCTTCTTCTCAATTCTGCTTGCCTTTCTTTCTTTCGTCTGTAGCGCGCCAAATATTGTGGCCTTGGTCCCATATAAGAGATCCCCGTTGACTCAGACATATTTCTTATGTTTTGCAAAACAATTCTGATGAGTAGGAATATAACCGTAGGGTATTTTTCTGATGTGTTATTCAAACAGAAAGATTGTATAACACTGATGAACTTAATTTCCAGAATTCTAAAGACAGAAACTTTGATATGACTAAAGTGTTATTAAAACAGGAACAAATGAATAATTCTGTTGACAGATTATGCAGAATTTAGTGCAGAAAAAAAACGGACAGACTCGAAACAAACTGTTATTATGCGAACAGATTTGGAACAGAATATAGTGATTCGTTGGACTCAAACAATAAACTTTGACACAGGTTTTTGAACAATGTGACAGACAGTTTTGAACAGAAAAAGAATGAGAACAAAGAAAAAAACTGACACGAGTAAAGTTATAAGGAAACAGATTTTGAGATTTTGATGTGAAATCGCATAATCAACCCGCTCTGATACCAGATTTGTTGGCCCAGAACACAGAATTGCAGCGGAACAAACAAGTTATAAACACTATAGAATGACACAAACAAAGATAATTGATATTACAAGACTTGAACACTGAAATGTTTAATACAAGGAATGAAATAAACGAACGAATTCTGGAAAGTTTGATCGGTAATAGGATTGCGAAGATAGACAATCTTGATAACTGAAACTGGTTGCCTTGGATTTGCATTTATATGTTTCGAACAGATGTGTCCCTCTATAAACCGTTATCTTCCTTTGTCCCACCGGTTAGTTTGAATCATTTGGCGGCAAAATAACTGTCATAACAGGAAGGGCATTATCGTCCTTTTACAGTCCCCTTATACTTGAAATTGTCTTCAAACTTTGGCCTTCTTTCTGATCAGAATTGCGATTGCCTTCTGCCTTGAACTGGTTCTTTTGTATGCAGCCGTCCAGCCTTGTTTTGACCCATATATGTTCTACATTACTTAACTAGACTAATGCACCTATATGTGTTCTACATAATACATAATACATACATTTACATAAGTTTAACATTCACAATAATCATAAACATTAACATACTAGAGTTATATTTACAAGTCAACATTTAACTATTTCTATATGTTACAAAACGCTTAAAAGATTTATACCCACCAATTATGCAGGGATGGAAACGAATCAAACCGTTCATGAGTTAATCCAGATTGATCCGCTAAAACTCAAAAAGAGTTAAAGATTCCTTAAAATATGCTCGTTTAATAAATGAGACTGAACCTAAACTTTAGGTATCAGGCTCGAATAACATCACGAGTCTAAACGAACCCATTATTTAAATAATTATATTTAATATATTAAATATTAAATATTCATAACTATTACTAGTATATAAGTATAACAAATTAGGTAAAAAGTGTATATATACAGGGGCGAAGCTTGGTTCGCCAATCCGCGGGGGCCGGACTCAAATTTTTTCGATCGGTAATGACAAATCGGCGGGGGCCAGATTCAACCCGGACTAAATTTACCTATAAAAATCGCAAATTTCTGCTACTGCGCCAAAAAACAGGGGGGGCCAGGGCCGCCCCTGGCCCTATGAATGCTTCGTCCCTGTATATATATACACACAATAATTTATATACGTTTATTATTATTAGTATAGGAAAACGATAAATTAAAAACCTTATTGAGTTGAGAAAACCATGTAAAAACCATCTAAAACTTTTTTTTTTTGAAAAAAAATACATAAGGTAACATATATCTTTTTAACCATTTTGGGTCAAAAAAATTAAAAAAAAAACGCCGATAGAATATTTTAAAAAAAAATAAACAAATTTTGTGCTGTTACATATATTAAAAAGCTGAAAACATATGTAACAGCGCAAAACTTTGTTTATTTTTTTTAAATATCCCATTGACTCTTTTTTTTGACCCAAAACACTTAAATACATGTATGTTACTTGTGTATTGTTTCAAAAAAAAAAAAAATAGATGGTTTTACATGAATTTTCTAAGTTTTTTAACTTAAAAGGTTTTCAATTTATACTTTCTCTAGTATTATATATCTTTATTAAGAAACACTATTTATAAGTCAAGCTAGACATTTCAAAGTAGAGCTTTAAACAAGCTCGGGTATAGAAAGGCTGAATATAATTACTAAATAATATATATTTTAATGTGCTCATATATAAAGAAAATGGATAAATATAACTAAATAATATAAATAAAAATTATTTACGAGCCGAGCTTAAGTCTTAGAAATAACAGCATGCTTAAATATGAGGCTTGACTCGTCTTGTTTACACCCCTACCCAATTGTTGATCACTTAAATTTATAAACTTTCTTTGGTAATTGCAGAGATTCTTCCTTGCCGGAAACCCAAAACAAAGCGGGCAAGAGATACCGGAAGAGAGATCCGAAAACATCTTCCGCGGATTCGATCTCCAAATGCTTTCAGAAGTGTTCCATGTTGACCAAGAAACAGCTTCAAAGCTTCAGAGCCCAGATGACACAAGGGGTCACATTGTGATGGTGGATAGAGGCCTTCAAGTTATCCGACCACCTATCCGAATTCAACAGCAACAGCATGGTGGGCCTGCTAATGGTCTTGAAGAGACCATTTGCTCAGCTAAACTCACAGCTAACATTAATGATGCTTCACGTCCAGATTTCTTTAACCCGGAAGCTGGTTGGACTGTTTATCTTAACAGCTTTAAATTGCCTATTCTTCAGATGCTGCAACTTAGTGCAGAAAGAGGAGTTCTTTACAGTGTAAGTATATATAACTAGTACTACTAAACAACTTTCTTTGTTTAGTAGATTTGTTTAAGTAGCAATTAATTAAGGGGGTGTTTGGCCCAAGGCCGGCTCAATCATTTTAGGGGTCTAAAGCGAAATAAAAAATTGGGCCCTCCATTTTTTTTTTTTTACTTTTTAAAATTACCTAACCTAAATATAGTTCACGATGATTATTATTTTAACCGGCTATATATAATTATTCTCATGTATTCCATACATCCTAATACATTTTGTTTATTCTTCTTTAATATCAAAAACTTAAAAAGTAAAATGTTATGTCAAATTAAACACAACACAAAATACTATTAATATATGTAAAAATAATGCCACATACTAACATGTGTAAAGGTGAATAGACAGAAAAAGAATTTGGTTAAGCTAAAAATAATGGTTACCAAAAAATTTGTAAAATAAAGGGATTCGAACCCAGGTTTACAAAGAAAAAGGTGCGGCTGTTACCACCAAACCACAATGACATTCAGAACTATAAATGTAGAAGCTTTTATAATATTTGATTTATATATATATATATAGGGTTAGGTTCACGTACAAACACCTTTTTCGTACGAACTGTACGAATCAAAGGAAAAAACACGCGGAGTCGTGTATAACTAGAGTAATTATAATTATATAATTACTCTAGTTATATACGGCCCGCGTGTTTTTCTTTGATTCGTACAGTTCGTACGAAAAAGTTGTTATATATATATATATATATATATATATATATATATATATTTTATTAAAATGAGGCCCTAGAAATTTGGGGGCCCAAAGCCCTAGCTTCAAAATACTTGGGCTTGGGGTTGCGTTTTGAAATGAATTTTTAGATTATTACGTTTTGAAAACGCAAATAATTAGTTTTTAG
This sequence comes from Ambrosia x helenae, assembly GCA_030844895.1. Lineage (NCBI taxonomy): Eukaryota > Viridiplantae > Streptophyta > Magnoliopsida > Asterales > Asteraceae > Ambrosia > Ambrosia x helenae. The sequence goes on along the minus strand of CM061230.1, from coordinate 1,519,302 downwards.
TGTTTGGGGTAGAGTTTTGAAATGAATTTTTAGGATGCCAAAACGCAATAATTTAAAAGCAGCTCCACTACTGCTTTTCCAAAACGCATAAGCTGTTTTGAAAAATCAATCGCAAACACCCTCTAAGTCAAATTTGAATTAACATATATAGTCTACCGAAAGTATATAATTAAATCTGATCTTTGATTTTGCTTGTGGCGGGTACAGAATGCTGTAATGTCGCCATACTGGATCACGAACGCACACGAGATCATCCACGTGACAAGCGGAAACATGAGGATGCAGATAGTGAGCAACGAGGGAGAAGCAGTGTTTGATGACAACATCCAGGAGGGGCAGCTGTTGGTGGTGCCACAGAACTTTGCGGTGATGAAACAGGCGGGACAAGAAGGGTGCAGGTGGATATCTTTCAGGACTAATGACAATGCCATGATGAGTACCTTGGCAGGTAGAACATCGGCTATAAAGGCGATGCCTATGAGTGTGATCATGAACGCGTACCAGATGTCTCCACAGCAGGCGTGGAGCTTGAAGAATAATAGAATGGAGACGATGATGTTTAACCCGCGTTCTAGGTACTAGATTCTGGCTATGGATGTAAGGAATAAGATGTTTAGGTTATCTGTAACGTAAAGTTGTAACCTGTAACCTATCTGTGTGGAAAAGAAATAAGAGGCTTTAATTATAACAAAAAGGAATGCATATATAGCCAAATGATGAACACTCAAAGTTGAACATGGTGTAAACCGGTTTATTGGTATGTGAAATTAAACCTGTACCCTAACTAGAACGAGTTCTATCATAACGGTGTTGTCTCTGGTAGCCGGTTAAACCGCTAATACCATACAGTTTAAATCGGTTTTTAAACCACTGGTGTACACTACAAATGGACTATGGACAGTGGCGAAGCTTGACCCGAAAGTTCGGGGGTCGGAAGCAAGCCCGGCCCTAAGGAGGTGCGGGGAGGACTCCCGGCCCGGGCTCAATTTCTAAAGAGGCACTTTGAGCGACGACGAGTGTTTTCTTTCTGCAAGTGTTTTCTTTCTGTTTTCGACCCAAAAAAGATTTCATCTTAAACATCACTGGTTATAAACGCCAGAAGGTGAAGAATATATAAGAAAGAAGATGAGACATACATGATAAACTAGCTTGGAAGGATACGACAGATTAAAAAAAAAAGTTGAAGTGTGTTACTTGAGATTTGTGTTGTGGTACAATAATTGTGCAGCCTTTGCAGTAAAATTTAATATATAGAACTACTACAAAACAGTAATTGTCTCACGCTTTTACACATGATGCAAGTCAAATTCATATTATTAAAAACCTTTTGAAGTCTAGACATAAAATAATGGTCCTTCAAATTATGATGGAATTTTAAGAAATGGTGGTTTTTTTTATGAGCCAATTAGCCAAACATATTAATTTTTATAATTATTACGACACTTTCACTTCTATATCCGGTTCGACCGGTCCGACGACTAGGGAACCGCTAAAGACACCGGTTCAACGTTCGCTTCAGTTACGAAAACATTGCTTAAAAGACTTAAGACTAAATGGCACATATTTCGCGGCTCGACCCGGGCACCTGAATTTTCAAGGCCGACCCTGGTCTGAAGTCACTAGTTTCGGGGGGTCGAAACCCTATATTTTCAAAAATTTCTATACGAATACTATATAATCGGAACTTCTGCGCGAAAATCCGGGGGGTCGACCGCCCCTCTTAGCCACAACTATGCTGCGCCACTGACTATGGAGTTGCGAAAATTTCTTCAACTTCAAAAGCGAAGTTTTTTGCCTGAAGAACTAATTGGATTGTTGCGAGCGGAAGGAATGGGGCGCGCTTTGGAAGAAGCGATCGAGTCTATCGGACATTTTTATTTTGATATTTGTTGGCTCATTTACAAGATCATCTCTACGAATATTGGTTTATTCCAATGTGGTTCCAAGAACAAGGAAGAAGAATTAGCACTGATTTGTTGTTTCATGAGAAATACGAACTATACAAGTATTTGAAAACTCATCGGTTAATTGTATTGATTATGGTGATCGGTTCAGATGCTCCTAGTGGTCATGATGAAAATAATGGCGGTGAATGGGTGATCGATTAAGTTCATTGATGTGCCGGATCCGAATTAGATGGATGCAAACCCAACTTATAACTCAGGCCCATGTGATCTTTCTTGGACAACAAAACTTGGGCCAAGTGAACATGGACACATGGGTCTGGTTGGTATCATGCGATTAGGTTAAGATTTTTTTGGGCCTAAATTTTCACATTTTAACCTCAAATACATTACTCCTCAGTCCTTACAAACCTGATACGCCGATATGATGGTTTGAATTTTGGATTGGTAGATGGACTATTGTGAACATACTATCTCGGATAAAATAAATATTAAAAAAGCCCATAAAAAACTTAAAACAGAAACAAACTATATGGATCTAAGTAGAGGTGTACAAAATACCCAAACCCGAACCCGAAAAAAATACCCGAACCGGGTATTTTAAAACCCAGTTATTTAATACCCGAACTCGACCCTACCCGTAGGGTATTTTCGCAAACTAATGTATTAAAATTAAAATTTTACTACAAAAAACACAAATATATATATAACATTTATGTTTTATTTATAAAATCTCATACCAATTTCTATTTTAAGTTATAAGTGTAGCATAAAATACCTAACCAATTTAATTTATAACATAAAACATATTGTAAAAAAACAATATATAGTATAATCAACCCGCCCGAGTTGACCCGAACCCATTTAGACTAAACCTAAACCCGCTAATTTCGTGTTAGGTTCAGGTCGTGTCAGAAATTCACACGCTTACTTGAAAATAGGTATCTAGTACCCGAAAATGGGTATACCCGAAACCGGGTATTGAAAACCCGAACCCAACCTGAACCTGGTATATAGGTTATGACTTTTCACGAAAATACCCTACCTGAACTCGGCCCGATTATTTCGGGTACGTAACCAAACCCGGGTATTCAAAAAACCCGGTTTTATACACCTCTAGATCTAAGGCCCTAATGAAAGTAGAGAAAAATTACACTAGAACTTTAAATCTCTAATATTTGTATACTATTGATCATTTACATTATAAGAACACAATGGGAATTATTGTAAAGGAAATCTAATCAAATCATACATACTGATAACCAAAATATAATTATAATCAAGCCTAAATAGTACATTGTCTTATACTTTGTTTCTTTTCGATTTCTATACATGAAGAAATATCGGTACACGGTTTCAATTTTCAAACTTCACTATGGTTTCAATAGTATAAATGATGAGACCTAGTTCGATGTGAAAACACACATATCTATTACATCTCAAACATATGTCAAAAACATTATAAATTGGATGTCCTTTGTGACTTTGAAGATTGAAACCGTGACTTAACAGGCTAACACCATAAATGCGCACGTAACCTTTTAATGGTATCCCATCACTTATGTATGAAAATGGAATAATAATAATGACCACTTTATACCAAAAACATGTAATTTTTTCCAATGAATTAAATGTTGATGGCTGCGACTACGGACAATTGATTACGATGACTAAAAGTATTAAAGTAGGATATCAGAAAAATCCTAATTCTTCCTGTACCATTATAGCCTAGTGACATCTTATTGTGAGATAAGGTTTATGAATCATTTGGTCATGAGTTCGATTTGCATAAGGGTTTTTTTCTCATATTTATTGGGTTTCTATTTTTTTTAACAGAGAAGGGAACCTTTTTATACCAACGAAAAAGACGCTTTCTAAGGTAGAAAGCATAAGTACAATCCATAAAAAGAAAAAAAAAACTGTTACGTGCTACCAACTATCGGAGCCAAATATCAAAAGAAGCTCTAAGGCTGATCGGTGTGGTGACGGAGGACGGGCCGCCACGCTAGCCTCCACGTCACCGGCGAGGTTACCGAAGCTCTCGGAGACGGGCCTAGGGTGTGGTGACAGACCTGCACCACTACCATCTTCTCCGGCGACACCTTCTTCTCCGCCTCTGCACCTTCTTCTCCGATGGTAAAAATGTTTTTTTTAAAGGCCCGTCCTGATCGTCTTGGGGAGGACGTTCGGGACGAGGACGGGGCGAGGGGCGGTGTACGCATTCTGAACGAGCCGAGACGGGCATGGGGACAGCCCCCATACCCAACAACCTAAGCTACAACCCAAAAAAAAAAATGCACTCCTTAGTTTCTTGTATGACGTTGAGTGCCATTGAGGCCTCACCAGAAAAATATAACGTACAACATAACCGGATTTCCAAAACAGCGCTTGGACCACTCTTATTGTTGCCCATTTTCTTCAAAAATATAACATTGGGTTTCTTTCTGAATTAGTGTATAAGCATTATTGCATAGTTGCGATGGATATGATTGGGTGGTTTCGCTACATGTCATGTCTAGAACTCTAGAAGTAAATATGCATAAGTACAAGGGTAAATTTGTCCAAAACAAAGGATGAGATTCCTTTTTGAAGCTAAAGGACGAGAGGTTCAAGAAAAAGTAACCCACCAAATCAGCTAAATTCAAACACACAAAAGAATAAGCACAAGTCACGAGGAGCAACAACACGTTACCTTCGACTGTCATTACCCAAACATGTAGCCTATCTCAGATCCCATATGATATCTCACTTACCCTGCAAACTAAACTCTTGTTAACCTTTTGTTACCAACCAAACAAACATGAATCACAACAACAACCATTCTGTTATAATTCCTGTAGCCCTTCTTCTTCTTCTGTTTCTACTCCCCATTGTTACTGAATCTGCAGCCCGACCCGGATTCGTTTACACCAGAAACAGAGGCAGATGCACTCCACAGTATGCTCTCTCTTTCTTTCTATCTATTATTTTTCAGCTTAATCAGTATGTGCAAATTAGAACAACCAATGTTAAAGAGTTGTTGAATATCAACTTGTTTATGTTAAATTCGAGGAATCTGTTGCTATATGCCTATATATGAACAATAAATGTCCGAGTGACAAAAAAGTTAACTCGGACATTTATTGTTCAGATATAGCAACAGATTCCTCTAACCAACATATACAATATTGAGATTCAAATTACAAGTAGCATCTAACTATTGAAACTTATAGTCTCATCACTTTTTGTAATGTGTACACATAGATTAGTCTCGATTTGTACTTACTGATAGTGAGTTAAATCGGACCAATAACTCACTATCAGTATGTATTAATCGAGAATAATCAATGTTGTCAAGCGAAAACGTGTACACATTTTTGGTTATCAACGTAGATTAGTCTCGATTTGTACTCATTGATAGTGACTTAAATCGGGCATATAAGTCACTATCGGTATGTACAAATTTAGAATAATCGATTGACAAGCAAAAACGTGTACACATTACAAAAACTGATGAAGACTTTATTTTATATACTTCAATATTAACTTGTTACTACTTTGTAGTCAATTCGACGACTCTCCTGCTATTTATGAACAAAAAAAAAACGTAGAAAATGTGTTAAATCGTTTAGAATGTCCGAGTTAACTCAGTATGTACAATATATGAAAATAATAGATCTGAAACTGAGTTAACTCGTACGTACGTCCGAGGAGGCCAACCAGACAGGGTCCATAAATCTTGGGGGCATAGTTTCGGTTGAGGCTAATAATCGAACTTATCTTAACCGAACCATACACACCCTTAGAAGTGTTCGTGTTCCCCGCTGCATCGCGCGGGCACTCTACTAGTATATGTATATATTTTTTTTATATAATTTCATTTAACACTTAACACTTAAACTTGGGTCTGAGAGGCTTATTTTTTAACCGCTCGAATAGGGTATGTAAATTTCCAGAGACGCCTCAGAATGTAACTTGAAACATAATATTACCAATACAAACGCTTTGTGTTTGATGATGAATAATTTGTAGGTATTGGAGCAGTAGGCGTGAGGCGTGGCCAAGGATGATACCGGAGGGATCGACGGTGTCGAAGGTGTTCGGGTCTAGGGCGTACGAACGCTACCGGTATGATCTAACGTTGTTAGAGGCGACGTCGAGGAACGACGATGGAGAAAACGTGTTTGCTCGCCTCGTCAAGGAGTCCACGGCCGCGTTGATTAACTCTTACACTAGGACCGGCTTTCCGTATAGTGCTTGGGAGGTGAAGACCGCCTTGATTGAAGGTTTGGTTTCTAATGAGGCGGCGGCGACGCTGGCGCAGCGGTTCTACGACGCTAATACGGCTTGTAATTAATCATAAAACTGTTTTTCTACTGAACTGAAGTTGGTACGAAAGCCTAACCAGTTGATCTAGTGTCATAAAAAATATTGTTTTTAAATTGCGTTTTTTGTCCTCTAGATTCTATTCAGTGCAGTTGTGGCTTCGTTATCTTATTGTGATATGTGTATTAATCGAACTCTTTCGATTGATGTATTATGTTACTTTATGTAGTTTGTTGTTGTGTTTGGTTTGAACTTTGAATGTGTAAACTTGCATATGTAAAGATAATGATTTGCGAAATGTATTACCAATTACCTAAAATACAGGAGATTACAATACCGTAAGCTTGAAAATAAGATACAACTTTATCTAACCTATTTTGTATTGAGATATTAGTTAGACCATGTGTATTTATGCGTAGCCTCGACTCGCTTGTGGGTCGGCCACTCTCGTGTCAGCGTGGATCCCGTTAAGACAACATAGTCTGACCATTGTAGATTGGTCAGGGGATCCCCTTCTGAGAGGTTGTGATGAACTCTGTCACAACATAGAAAATCACCTTAAAAAAATGGTTTACACCCTAAAAAGGGCATTTTCTGTTACGTCACCACCAACAAATCATTACTCTTTTTAGCAAAAACATTCATAATTGTTTCAGTCCCTTGGGGCGTAAGATGTCTCATTCACAGCCTGTCTTGGACAGTAAACTGTAAGTTAAAGTGGAATTAAAATTAAATAATCTTAACTTTGTCGGGTTAAAAAGCAATAATCCCAACTTGAAAATTTGAATTTAACAAACCTAACTTGTCTTGCTTTTTATTTCACTGAACTAAAACTAACTGGGGTTAACCCAGTTAGTTTTCTGCTTGATTTTTTTTGCCAAACCAAGACATTTTTTCCACGTCATCTGCCAAGTGGCATGCCACGTACGCAAAAAACTAACTTGCTTAACTCCAGTTAGTTTTGATCCAGTAAAATAAAAATCAAGACAAGTTAGAATCTAATTTTCAAGTTGAAATTATTATCCGATAGAATTAAAATTATTTAATTCCAATTCCAATTCCCTTTATTAAAATTATTTGGTCCAGTACTATTCTTGGGCCCTACCTAGACAAAAGTACTATGAATGTTCAATAAGTAAATACTTTTACTAAACAAAATAATCCATTTCCCATGTGTGTTATTACTTTATTTTGATGTCGAAATATCATGAATATAGCAATGAGACACGTGACTCAACAATTGTGTATATACTACAGCTTACATTGTTAATGTCGACCTAAAATCATGTCGTTGTCGAATGAGGAATTGCATATGCAAAAGTACCTTTAGTGGTAGTTATGTGACAAAAGTCAATGCATATGCAAAATATAAATCACCTATTAGACCACCCGTAGTGGGGCGTTATTTGCCTAAAAAATCAAAAAATAGCGCCCCAACACCAAAACCCCCAGCGCTATAGGGCGCTATACACCCTCATTTTGACTCAATTTTGCTTTCAGCGTTATATTTATAACGCCTTAATGATTTTTGGATTTTGTGCCAATTGTTCCAGCCAATGAAATTGAAGGCAGGGGCGCTACCCCATTTTACCAGTACACAGAGTCTTATCATTTTTTTTGTGTGTATATTGTGTAACGAAAATGACAACAAAATACTTAGGTTTGCTATATAAAGCATAAACTTTAGATTAGGAGCGCCGCTAAATCGTAGGGTCAAGTTATTTTACACAGTGTAACAAAAATGTGAGAATGATACAAAAAACACAATAGATCATGAAATATGACATAAGGAGCCACAAAATATAACACAGTGCCAAAAAATATAACACAGTGCTAAAGAAAAAAAGACACAATGATGAAAACAAGAAAAAGACACAATGGTACATGAAGGACACAACGATATAACGAATATACTAAGAACTATGAGCTAAAACCCCAAAAAATGAAGACCTAAAAACTAACGTTGTAGGGTTCGATAAGACAGTTCCAATGCTCCTTGAATGAGTTCAATCGGAGTCCGTTTGATACTCTTCCTACGACTTTCTATTTTTCTTTCACTGTGTATTTAAACTAACCCCTAAATCATAACTCATTTAGACTTATACACAAAGAGATCATTTTGTTTCGGTGGGTATTTTATAAAATTTTAGTGATCCAAAGATATCGAATTGTTCTTCAAAACTAAAATATTAAACCATTATTTGCATTCTTAATAATTTGTTTCAACAGTCAACCAAATGGTTTCTCACTCATGCCACCAAAAGAGTAGTCTTCCGGCTTGATAAATATTATCCTATAATTCATATACGTATTATAATACAAGTTTTTATTAAGATACATCTGTATATCATGCAAGCTCTGATCAACATATATTGAGACTGAAAGACGGAAAGAGCCATTCAACATACACGATGTCGACAAAACAACACATGAGAACAAATTTTGATTTAATTAAACTTACAGTCTTTTGATTATTCTTTTATAATTGCAACTCAACTAGTATTGTATTAGTAAAAGTTCATTCCAATGGGAAAACATGACTATTAACAATTAAAAAATAAATAAACTTGCAAATTGTAAATTAAAAAAAGTTTACCTGGTCGTGTTCAACACTAAACATTGTTTTTGCCACTATAAAATTCAGTTTATGGACCTCCCTTCTCATTTCAGTCGATCAAATTTGACTACAAGTAACTTATCCACACTCTTTCTTACCACTTACAACCAATCATTAATTGCTATTATACTTTTACATCAAAGTTGAGTTTTTAATATATCGGATAATTATCATAAGTTATATTTATAAAATTCTTTTGAAATTTTATTTACGAATGAATATAGGGTTAAGTTCCCGTACAAATAGTTTTTTCCGTGCGAAGCGTACGAATTGAAAGAAAAAACACGCTGGTGCATTTATAACTAGAGTAATTATATAATTACTTAAGTTATAAATGCACCGCGTGTTTTTTCCTTCAATTCGTACGCTTCACACATAAATTTTGTTTGTATTTAATCTTTTGTCTACAAATAAAATATTATTTAAATATTTTCCTATTTGCTTTTTGCTAATCTTTAACATCCACCATTAGTTGTTATAATCACATCGTGTAGAACTAAAGTTGTCAATCAAGTCAGATTGACGAGTTTTAAGTTGGTGGATTTGATTGTTCAACCTGAACATTACCCATACATTTATTCAGGTCGCACCATACATACCTAAAATCGTATTGTGTTTCATGTCAATTCGTCTTATGTTCATCAGGGAGTACACTAGTAGTACGTGGTCATATGAAAAGCCTAGGGCTGCAAACGAACCGAACGAACACGAACAAGGCCTTGTTCGTGTTCATTGTTAAGAAAATTATGTGTTCACGAACAGTTCATAAACACTTACCGAACGAGATTTTATGTTCGTGTTCGTTTGTTAAGAAAACACTCATGTTCGAGTTCGTTTGTGTTTGTTTGTTAATTTTGTTCATGAACGCACACAAACACAAACGGACATTAATGAACACAAACGAACACAAAGAAGTGTTTATGAACGTAAACAAACATAAACGGACATATATTAACTTTTGAATAAGATCAAATCCACATACAGTAAGACATTAGCTAGATTCACCCAAAATATAACATAATTGTCCAAACATACTAAGTACTTGAGAAGGACGTTGGAGGTAGATGGCAAAGGGCGTTGGAGGTGGAGGACATCAACGCTGGAACGTGAAAATATATAATGAATTTGGATGCAAAAAGTAGGTTTATTGATCTCATATAGTCATACATTTACCTCATATATATTATTTTTTGGGTAAAATAAAAAAAATAAAAGAATATAAAAAAAGTATAAAAATTAAAAACCTTATTAAACTATCGAACATAAATGAACGAACGCGACCTCTGTTCATGTTCGTTCGTTTAGTTAAACGAACGAACACAAAAAAACTTTCCGCCAAACAGTTAATGAACTGTTTGCTGAAAGTTCAGTTCGTTTGCAGCTCTAGAAAAGCCTTTTTAAATCATTTTCAATAGCTTGTTAGCAGTGGCGCAGCTTAGTTAGGGCGGGCGGGGGCGGCCGACCCCCCCCCCCCCCCCGAATTTTTGCGCAGAAGTTCCGATTATATAGTATTCGTGTAGATTTCGACCCCCGAAACTGATTTCCGACCCCCCGAAACTAGTGACTTCCGACCCCCCGATGACTTCTGACCCCCCAAATCTTCGGGTCAAGCTTCGCCACTACTTGTTAGTAAAGGAAATGAACAATAAAGATCAAGTATACACCAATAAGGATCGAGTATACATTTCTATAATTTAAATAAGAACTTTTAAAAGCACTTAAACTTATTAACATGTTAATTTAATTATCAAGTATTTTCATGTTAAGCATTTTTTTTAAACCAGGTCATGATATACGAGTCATATTAACTGACCATGTATTTAATTATTTTCGTGTCATGATATGAAATGTCGTCCCTATATAGAACCACATGTCATCATTTATATGCTACTAGATTATATCTCAATAGCGTTCTGAGGATGAAAAATCTAATATTAGTAAATAAACGAAAAAAGTAAATAATAACTTAAAAATACCACTGAGTAAAATAACTACATAGGCATCGAATTAAGTAATATATAACCTTGTAACCTGATAACTTTCAGATGATGGATTTTATGCAAGCAACCGAGTCATTCCTTATTTCCAAACCACTTACACCAAACTCTTTCAAGGTCACATAAATTCCCAGCTCTAATAATAACCTGCCTAATAAACCCACAAAAATAAAATCAAATTAAGTAAATCTAAACAATCAGACATAAATATCTAATAAAAAACATTAATTTCAACAGAGGACAATTGAGAAGTACGCATGAGTTTGGAGACAGACAAAGTATCAAAGTATTGAGAAGTTGTTATAGGGTTTGTGGAGAAAGAGACAGATGGGGTGAGGAGAGAGTGACATTTTAAGGCTTGGGATAGGGATAAAATTTTATATAGGATGATAAGGTTTTTTGTTTAATGCCTAGTGCCATGTGACACATTCAAGGGGGGGGGGGGGGGGGGGGGGGATGACATCTTTGAGTGTTATGTAAGATTTCAAACGTTGGAATCTACACTTCTACACTATCTACACTATATAATAAAAGAAAACACATGAGGGACACATGAAACTCCCTCATGAGTTCTCTAATTTTACTAATTAATATAATAAATTCAAATATAATTATATTAATTGATTTGAAAAATCATAATATAAATACATTAATAATCATAATTGTAACAGAAATCATTAAAAACAGATTTAATGATTTCTGTTATTAATATAAATACTAACCGAATTAAAAATTATTTAAACATTAGTGATTCTTTTTTATATAACATATTTATATGTTATTAACTTTAAATTTAAATCATGTACCTTAAATAAACCTATTTATAAAATTTTGATCTTTTATTCTACGTTTAAAACTATGTTTGTTATGATGTTTGACAAATGATTATTAAGTTTTTTATTATTTTGGTCATTGTTTTAGATGTTAAATATGCTCAGCAAGTACATACTAATTCTAAATGTTTAAAAGAGTTCAAAAGTTAAATAAGCAAATTAATACACAATGTAATTGGTTAAGCTTTTTTGTTAGACTTTTATATTGTTCTAAACAAATAAATAAAGTAAACCAATCAACATTAATTTATTGCTATCTATACTAATAAAAGATTAACACATGGAATACTAAGAACTCTCTCATAATGCCTTTCATTTTCTTATTTAAAATAATACATTTATTTTAATTTGTTTCTTTATTTAAAAATAATTATTTTTAATTTTTATTACTTACAACTATAACTATTAATTTAATTATCAAAATTTAGTTCAATATATATATACTATGTCTTTGTAAATTAATTAATATGATTATATTTTAATACAAAACTAGAAATAAATTACTAGACATGATTTGAAAATGTTTATTAGCTAATAGAGGTAAATATTATTAAAAAAAATATTCATTTTTTTAAGATAGCGTATTTATATGTTATTAAATTTAAATTTAAATCTGTGAACGTTAATTAACCTATTTTTTAATATGTGGTCTTTCATTCTAAGTTTAAAACTATATTTCTTATAGTGTTCTGAACAAACAAAATAAAACAAATCAATCCACATTAATTAAATATTTGATTAATTAAATCTAAATATGCTTAGCTATTTTTGTATTATAATAGCTTGATATATAAAGTACATTTTATATATGAACAATCATTGTTTGAAATTTTCATTGACTGTATTGTTTCAAGTTACTTTAACAGGAGAAATACAATATTTAAGTGGCAACAGTCTTTTCATTAGTAATTCGTTTTAGCTTTATTTTCACGCTATTAAATCACGAAATCCTTTTTTTATAATTACAGTAATATTGAACCAATAAATGACATTATGTTTAAGGACCTTGATATTAGAAAAAAATGATTATACACTCAAGGTTAGAAATATTTTGGCTTTGCAAGAAACTTGATGTCAAATCCAAATTAACGATACTCAATTGGGATTGTTTAACGGATGAGGAGATATTTTTAATTAATTTCATTTTTTACATCTTAGCCTAAACAAATTTATCTTATTACTTTTGATTTTTTTTTTTTTTTTTTTTTTTTGTATCTGCAGTCTACAAGGTAACAACCCCAGTATGAAAGATATATGCTGAAAAGTTTGGAAATAGTTTTATGTGAATATGAATGTCTTTACAAGAAATTATTTTGGAGCTGATGAATATTTAATATTTTTCGGTTGTAAAGGCAATTTTATTTATTTTAAATATAACATGTAATCTAATTTTTCTTAATTATATTTTTAATTTTATATATAATATATATAATATAAATTGTTCAACCCGTGTATCACACGGGTACATAACCTAGTATTAATATATATAGGTAGAGGATCCGGTAGGAAAATTGTTTTGTGTAGGAAGTGTTTTCAACCGTTGGATCAAATCTGATTAAATTTTTAGATGAAGGGCATTATAGACTTTTTATCCATTTTATTAATTATCATTGACCCACTAATTTAGCATTTACAATCTGGATATTTATGAAATTTAATCATCCTAAAATAACTAATTCTTCTTTATTTTCATAACAATCATAAGATATTCAAATCAAATAATTCGATCAAATACCCAAAAACTTGTTCGATTCTTAAGACTACCTGTCAACAGTGTTTTATAACACGTATTTTCAACAAACGATAACAGTAGTGTTTTAAGACTATATGACATCTTTGAGTGTTATGTAGGATTTCAAGCTTTGGAATATTAATATATATAGGTAGAGGATCCGGTAGGAAAATTGTTTTGTGTAGGAAGTGTTTTCAACGTTGGATCAAATCTGATTAAATTTTTAGATGAAGGGCATTATAGATTTTTTATCCATTTTATTAATTATCATTGACCCACTAATTTAGCATTTACAATCTGGATATTTATGAAATTTAATCATCCTAAAATAACTAATTCTTCCTTATTTTCATAACAATCATAAGATATTCAAATCAAATACCCAAAAACTTGTTCGATTCTTATGACTACCTGTCAACAGTGTTTTATAACACGTATTTTCAACAAACGAAAACAATAGTGTTTTAAAACTATATGGATAGTGTTTTATAACAAATTATAAAATACGTGTTTTATAACACGTATTTTCAACAAACGAAAACAGTAGTGTCTTAAGACTATATGGACAGTGTTTTATAACAAATTATATATATGGACAGTGTTTTAAAAAACTATCTATCAACAGTGTTTTATAACACGTATTTTCAACAAACGAAAACAGTAGTGTTTTATAACAAATTATAAAATACATGTTTTATAACACGTATTTTCAACAAACGAAAACAGTAGTGTTTTAAGACTATATGGACGGTGTTTTATAACAAATTATATATATGGACAATGTTTTAAAACTATCTGTCAACAGTGTTTTATAACACGTATTTTCAACAAACGAAAACAATAGTGTTTTAAAACAGACAAGGATAAAATATATGAAAATAAGAAAGCGAAAACTGTAGTGTCATACATTTTACATATCTACTAGCGGGGTTTTTTTTCCTTGTGTAGTGTTTTTAACAGCTCAGATCTGTAAAACAAGACAAGAATAATGAGGTTTATAGGAGGAAGCCATCGATTAGTAAAAAGAAAGAAGCACCGATTAAAGAGCTGGTTGTATATTGATGAAGATGGTAGGAGGAAGCCTGTGATTTTAAGAATATAGAAAGATGAAGAAGGTGAGTTATTATGAGAGAGAAACAAACGTGAATTAAGGAAGTGCTTAAAGATCAAATACAAGAAATTGACTTTCATGCCTTCTTTTAAAACATTTTTGGACCATTCTACCCTTGATTATTAAATTATAATTAGTATAATCTTAAGTAACCAAAACTTTTAATCTAAACCATCGATTTCTAGATCAAACGGTTGAAAACACTTTCTACACAAAACTATTTTCCTACAGGAAACCTTACCGTATGATATATATGTATAGGGGAAAGTTAATTTGAGAACACATATATTTCGTGTGCGAACGCTATCTAAACCCATTCAAATTCAAAATTTCTTTTTACAATTGTCTATATTATTAAAATACAATCTCAAAAACACAATTTACGCGTAAAAATGTAAACGTATACGAAAATAAATTGTTTTTAAACATGTGTAAATTTATACATGTGTAAACTGTTTCATTTACACATGTGTAAAAAGTAAATTTTAGAGTTTTTTTTTGCAAGAAAAAATGAATTATTTGGAAAGAAAATGTATTTTTTAATGTTATATTTTAATTACATTTAGGTTTGTATTGAAAAAAAAATAATTTCGATTAACTTTCTTATTTATTCTCACCGTTTAATATCACGTTCTCAATATATATATTAAACGTTATAAGAATTACCTTTCATAGATATATAATATATTTAATTAAATAAATGTATTGCCATGTAAATATACAAATACAATTGTTAGAATAAATTGTATATAAAACCTAACTATGAAAAAGAAATAAAAGAACATTTTGTCATCGATGTCTTAAATCTATGACAATTCTTCCCCTCTTGTGAACACGTTGAACCAAAAGTCCATATCATCGTGCAAAATTGACTCATACGCACATCCACTAGGATGTTGACCTATGTTTTCATGCTCTGTCGGTATTTCGTCGGAGTTCTCACCTGAAAACACCTCCGACCAAAACTCATCATCCATCTCCGGTAAGTTCTCAAGAACCATGTCCTCCATGCACAAGTTATCATTTGTACTTGTAGCCACTGAATATGTATCGGTACACGAAGGTTGTGGCGAATCAAGTTGATTATAACATGATTGGCTGCTCGAATTCGTCTCTGATTGTGATGATCGAGCACGGTCTACTTCGGATCCTTCCTCTAATTGTTCGGATCCAGATGTGTTGGTGTCATTAGGGTTAGGTTTTACTCTCTTCTTTAAATGCGTGTGCCAAACATTCTTTATCTCGTTATCTGTTCGTCCAGGTAATTTTGCAGCAATGGCCGACCATCTATAATTTAAATGACAAGATTAGAATATAAAATAGAAGGAGAAATTGTTCTTTTTTTTTTTTTATAATAAAAATAGGGTTTGGCTAAACGTACTCTCACTCTCACCCCCTGAAAATTTTATCGGTACTTCAAAAAGTACATCAATTCAAAAGGTTTTTAATATAATATGCAAAACGCGAAATACGAGTGATTTAACGGTTTAAAGGGGAGAGATACATTTAGCATAGTTTTAAGAATAAGATTTGACACTCTTTCGAAACAAGTACACACCTATTTCCCATAACGCTATGCAAATGTATGATGGTATCTTCTTCTTCTTTGCTAAAGTTACCCCTTTTAATATCAGGCCGTAAATAATTAGTCCATCTTAGCCGACAACTTTTCCCACACCTCAATAAACCTAATAAGATGAACACAAAAAAGATTAGATCATGAACGTTATCAAAGATCATTGTCTACAAACACAATCTAATGATCGGTTCAATTGATTACCCGCGAGTTTAGGAAGAGCGCGCCAATTTGGGTGGCCGTGTTTGTTAACATAGTCTACGAGGGTTTGATCTTCTTCCCGACTCCATGGGCCTTTCTTCAAACCCATCTTTTCGCAGCATGGAGCTCTGACCATTTTGTTCAAGATTTTGTGTGGTAATTTGATGGAGTTGTTAATTAATTGGAGGTTAGAAGTGGTGAGATGAAATGGGAAAACAATTGAGGGTTAAATAGGGATGGAGGAAGGGTCGACGAAGAAGTCGAAAGAGGCCAAGTGGAGTGAGGGTCCATGCATGCGCAGCCATGAACTAAGCCAGCCAAGTTGACCACCACTCGTGTAATATGTATAGTTTATGTGGGCTCTTAATTTGTCTCATTTTTGTCGTACCCAAGAGATTGTTTTATCCTACTTGGAATTTTTTGGGTTTATTCTATGCAGTAAATAATTAACAATATGTGATACAACACATGTGGATTTAGAATATTAAATTAAGTTACTAATACTTTAGAGTGTTAATTAACAGTTGTAGGTTTAGCTAATGTTGCTTCTTATATTTCTAAACAAATCATTCGATCCATCAGTCTTTTTTTATCTTAATGTTGAAATGGTTTAGGGAGATTTATGTTTTTTTGATTGCTGAATTGGATGGTTCTTGTTGTGTAGGTGTACTTTGGTGAAATTGGAGAAGTGATTAGGGAGTTGTGAAGTAAATCTAGCTTTATTCCTTTGTTTTTATGGGTATTTCGAGTTTGTTTCAGTTTTGCTTCTAATTTATAGTTTTGATTATTTAAAGTATTATATCATAGTTATCTTGAGGCGTTTGTTTTAGTTTTTGTTTTTTTTTTTTTTTTTTTTTTTTGTAAGTTTTATTAAAGGGATGCCAAGTTGGTCATGCAACTTAATCTGCTTGTGTTAGAATGGATATCGTAAGAAGTAAACTAAATGGAAAGTCTAATAGAAGGTTTGTGTATGTGTTCCTGATGATTGTAATTTTTTAGGTTTCTTGGTGAAAGTTTTTTTTTTTTTTTTTTTTTTTTTAACGGCAAATTTTTTCATCACCAAAAAGATTACACCCTTTTGCTAGCAAGGCGCTAGACCATACAACTAAACTCTTACTCATCTAAACATTATACTTTATTTCATTTTTCACCTAACCCTCTTCTATAAAAATTCCAAGTCATCATGCCAATAAAACCCTTTGCTTTTACCTCCTTTATTACACACAAGGCCACGAAAACAAAAAAAACCACCTTCCTCAATGATTCTTTTCATCCGGCCTTTTGCAACTATTACATCTGGAAGGATGCAACTTGCAGGAAGTCAAACAAGTTTTTAAGGCTTATTGGAACTGTTACATCTGGTATCATTTTCGGCTTCTTCATCGGGTCATCATTTCCAGCTTTCTCAATAGTAATCTATATATTTTCATAAAAACGATTCAGGACACAATACTTAAAACATACTTTAGGTAGCTTTGGACTTGTTTGACCTATTTGACCCTAACTTACTACATTTATTTTTTAGAATTTACATTTTATTCTGATTATTTATGTTGACAAGTTTGAATATTTACAACCGGCACCGATTTATATTGTTGTAGGTTCACATGTTTGGGTTGAAGATCCTACTTGAGCTTGGATTGATTAGGAAGTGACCCGAATTAATGGGCTGGAGCTTCATGTACATACCAAAAAGGGAAAGACTATGAGTGTGTTTTGATGTTACATTATATCTAGGGTAAAATGCATAAAATGAAAACAAACTCTACAGTTTTTATTTATTTATTTAGATACCAACTTTAGTTAACAACATAATAGAAACTATCTTTTAGCAACTAACTTTATTTTAACCTTATTGTAGAAGGACGTATAGTTAAACATATTATTGAAGTAACATTGAATTAACTTTATTGCCCCTGACGAAGAGGTGATCTTATGGATATTTGTAGTTTTTCCCCGTTAATATTTTTATAACGTAATAATGTAGTTTATTCAAATTGCTTATTTGGTAGCTATGACTCAAACTTCCATATGGACTTCTTAACCTTATTGTCCAAATTCTACCGAAACCTTTATCAAATAATGGATTAGTACCCACTTTGACATGTCTTGAATCTATTAACAGAGTTTAACTAGAACCATTACCAAGTAATAGATTAGTTCATGTGTGTAAATTTTTTTAATGGCTTAACTTTTTGTCACCAATGAAATTTAAACTATCACCACAAGGTAACACGAAGCCTTATTTAACACTTTGTTACCAGTAGGCTAAAGGCCCTTTGATTCATGTGTGTAACTAAATGTTGCAAATAAAAATTAAACACTGGTCGGATTGGATAAATGATATTATGGTTTATAAAGTTTTGAGCAATTTAAAATGTGAAAAGAAATAAACACTCGTAGCAACGCATGGACTTTCCCATCAGTTATTAATTATTAACTTAGCTTTTTTAACATTCAAATCCACATGCATTATTGTATCACACTTGCATTATTCTCTCATATTTAAACTTCAAATATCTTAATATATATACTTTATAGAATTAAAAAACCTCAAGTAGCTAGATCTCGACTGTGACAAAAATGATACAAAGAACCCCACGTATACTATGCATAGTTATATCTTGACCCTCAATCCATTCACCCTCTTTCGTCACCTTCCTCAACCCTTCCTCCATCCCCTATATATTTAACCCTCAATTCTTTTCCCATTTCATCTCAATACTTCTTGTAACCTTGATCAATTTATAAGAACGTGTTTCATCAATTTAACACACAAAAACTTTTAACAAACATGGTCAGAGCTCCATGCTGCGAAAAGACGGGTTTGAAGAAAGGTCCATGGAGTTATGAAGAAGATCGAATCCTCATAGAGTATATTAACAAACATGGCCACCCGAATTGGCGCGCACTTCCTAAGCTCGCCGGTAATCAATCACATTTAATCCTGATAACCGTAACAAGTTTAAAAGGGATAGACAATCTTTGATAACTTTCATGATCTAATTTTTACATATTCGTGTTGTTCTTGTTAGGCTTATTGAGGTGCGGAAAAAGTTGCAGGCTAAGATGGATTAATTATCTACAACCCGATATCAAAAGGGGTAACTTTAGTAAAGAAGAAGAGGATACCATCATACAGTTACATTCGCTTATGGGAAATCGGTATGTACTTGTTTTACAATACACGTCACCTTTATTTTTATAGGGTTGTGCTAAACGTACTGGTGTACCTAAGTTTCCATCATGCCCCTAGCTTGAAAATATTAAAGGCCTGAAGCATTCATACTGTTTGTTTCAACCTAAAAAAATACTCTGAATAGAATGATTAAGAGCTGAACCATTCAGACGTGGTGCATAGCTGAACCATTCAGCACTTAATCGTTCAAAACCTCTTAACCATTCAGACATCTTAATGATTCAGCACTTAATCAACCAAACAGCCCCTAAGTGGTGGGGTACATTTACCACAATGTATTTTAATCACTTATTTGTTTTATGAACCTTATCTTCTTTACTAATATTGTGATGTGAATTGCAGATGGTCCGCGATTGCTGCAAGGTTGCCTGGACGAACAGATAACGAGATAAAGAATGTTTGGCACACACATCTAAAAAAGAGAGTTAAAACTAACCCTAATGACGCTAAAACCTCTGGATTTCAACATACAGTGGAACAATCTGAAGTCCACAGTGCCGATTTAGCGCCGAATTCAAGTAGTGAAACAAGTTATAACCAAATTGATTCGCCACAACCTTCGTGTACCGATACACATGATTCAGTGACTACAAGTACAAATGATAACTTGTGCATGGAGGACATGGTTCTTGAGAACTTACCGGAGATGGATGATGAGTTTTGGTCGGAGTTTTTTTCGAGTGGGAACGCAGACGAATTACCGATAGAGCATGAAAACATAGCTGGTCAACACCCAAGTGGATGTGGGTATGAGTCAAATTTGCACGATGATATGGAATTTTGGTTCAACGTGTTCACATGAGGAGATGACAAAATGTTGTTTTTATTTTCAACTTTTTTTTTTCCTTTTTTGTAGTTTTTTTTTTCACATAAATCATTCTAACTAACAATTCTAACAATTGTATGTGTAATATGGGTGCAAAGCAACCATTGTACGTGTTAAAATAGAAAATACCTATACGCACGTATCAATAATCGCGTATGTCACCTTTCATTCACGTAGTGTAAAAGTTCTTACACTTTGCTATAAGTATATATTTCAAAGTTGTAACTTGGTTATTATATAATTAATATAATTATAATTACTTTAAAAATAAAAATTCTGGATAATAATAATAGAAAAAAAAAAGTTGTTCATATATTGTTAGCTAGTCGTTTGATACTTGTTTTTTTATATATAAAACATAGGCTCTATAAAACGTCGAATAATATATAGGGAAACAACCATATATCTATCGTATAACCACTAATTAAAACTGAAAAGAAAAAAAGAAAACTTTTTAACTATTATTTTTTTCATCATGAATTAGCTTTATTACATTTTTTTTCTTTACACTAAGGGTGAACATTTAGTGGTTCGGACCCACAAGAACCTTAGACCCGACTCGCGAGAACCTTGGACCCGAACCTTTTTAAATATATGGGTCGGTTCACGGTTTTAGATTAATATGAATTTATCGGTTCCGGGTCAGGTCGGTTCCAAACTCATGGTTCTAATATAAGAACCACAAGAACTGTTTGTATTTTAATTAGAACATAACTTATTAATAGATTGATAATGTATAAAAAAACAATAATTTATAAAAATGATCCAATAGATATGTATTGTTAATGGAAAAATAAAACAATACTTTTTTTTAGTCTTTTCATTATTTTTTTACGTGTTATTGTAATCGATTTTACATAATGTTAATACAATATTAAAAAAAAATATTATTTATAAAAATAACAATGTATTTTTCTTGAAATATTTTTCTGCTCAATGTATATGCATAGATGTGATATATTAATATATATATATATATATATATTATATCCAAAATTAAAGTAAATATTTATGTATGTCGCTCTGATGTGTGTGTGTTTATTTGTGATGTATACATAACATATTCACATAATGTTTCGAGTGATGATAATGACAAAATTGTTACCAAAAGATACGTCAAGAAACGAAAAATGATTAAAAAAATGCAACTCGTGAGCTATTGGTAAAATCATACGGATTAACTCTTTTACAAGCATGGTAAAAGAATAAGAATATGTAACCCTCTAAAAGCCTATATTACATAAAAAGGTTCTAAAGGGTCAGACCCTTTTACCCGACCCATGAGACCCTTTAGGACCCGGAACCACATAACTTTTTAAGATTCGGTTCGTGGTTCCTAATTTCAACAATAAAAGGGTATACGGTTCTAGTGGTTCGGGTCGGGTCGGGTCGGTTCTGGACCCTTTGCACAGCCCTACTTTACACTATAAGTGGCGGTTTTAACAAAATATATAACGTACCTTGATATGTATCACATAAAAGGTAAAGATCAGGTATCATAAACTAACATTGTTGTAGTTATAGCTTTAATTTTACATTTAAGTAAATCATGACAGTGAGTAAGTGATGAAGATAGCGTGTGAGACATGCAAATTATATAAATTGTTGTTTTATTTCTGTGAGTATATAACATGTACATTATATTGACGAAATAATTTTCTGAATTTAACTATGTCAACTAATTTTACTTAAAAGTATAATTGCATTGATTGGTTTTAAATGGCAAGAAAGAGTGAATAACTTTACTTGTAGTCAAAGTTGGCCGACGGAAATGATATATATATATTAAAAAAAAAAAAAAGAGTAAAGAAAAGGAAGGTCATAAACTAAATTATATAATTATATGGAGAAAAACAATGTTTTACTTTGAACATAGACAATGTTAAATAAATAAATAATAATCGCATGTCTTAATTTATTTTTTAATCGTTAAGGACCATGTTATTCAATTGCAATTAAGCTTTCCCTTACAATGAGTTAAATGAGAGATAAATATGAATAAAAAAGACTTGTAAGATTAACTAATTAAAATATATATCTTATGTTGTTTTTTTTAGTATCCGTTGTATTTGAAATGGCTTTGTTTATTTTTTTTTTCTAATACAATATCTGTTTGTAGTTGGTGTTATATGCTTATATATTTTAATAAAAAAAGCTTTTAAATAGGCTAAGTATCCCGTAAAAACCCTATTGAGTTGAGAAAAAACCTTATGTAAACTTTATGTAACAACATTTTTTTTGCTATTTTTTTTGGAATAGCCTGTATATTTAATTTTATTAGTTTTGGCCAAAAAAAATAAAAAAACGTTGAATAGATTTTTTTTAAAAAATTACGTAACAAACATGTTACATATGTCATATGTAACAATGCGACGTATGATAAATAATGAGTTTGTGTAACATACGTGTAACAAAATAATCTACTCGGCGCTTTTTTTGATTTTTTTTTTTGCGAAAACTAATAAAATTGAATATAGAAGTTATTCTGAAAAAATCAGGAAAAAAATGTTTTCACAAAGGGTTTTCATGGATTTCTCAACTCAAGAGGGGTTTTAAATTAGCCCAACCATATATATTATATATATTGTGTCTAAGATCAAAATTCATTGATAAAATAAACAACATTACATTGGGATGGCAGGTAAGCGAGCAACAAGCTGCGCCGCTACCCCATTCTGAATCGCAAATCTGATTATGCTAGCTAAATACAAGCCCTTGGTTCTTAGAGCTCAGCGAGGTACAATGGACCACCTTTTGCACTCAATCAAGGAACTTTACTGCTTTAGGGGCAAGAGAGCCAAACTTATTAAAACCGAAAGGCAGGAACACGTGTTGGTTCTCCAAACAAGTTATTTCGTGCTTAGCGACCTTCTTAGTAGTAATTTTAATAATATACTTGAAATATAGTCTAGATCAGTGCAACAATAGAGTATGTACACACCTAAATATCAAATCTTCGATCACTACAAGAAATTTGACCTTTAGCGGCTACGCCTTTAGCGGCCACGGCCAGGCGGGTAGCCGCTAAAGGTGTAAAATCAATCCTGACCCTTGACATTTAATCCAACGGCCACATAAGAAGACCATTAGCGGCGACAGTGTCGCCGCTAAAGGTCTAAAATAATCAGCCTTATTATACCGCCAACATTTCCTTTCCCTCTCATTATACTCGATCTACCTCCTGCCCTACCTACTGCCGCCGCCAACCACCTCAACCCTACCTACTGCCGCCGCCCAACCACCTAACCCCGCCTACTGCCGCCGCTGCACCTCCTCTCGCAACCATCCACCCCCTCGCAACCATCCCTCTCTCGTCTCACTCACCGGACCACCACCGCCGAGCACCCACCACCACCACCGGAGCACAGGCCCACCACCACCGCTGAGCCCCGCTACCACCACCTTCTCCTTCTTCTCCCCTCTCTCTTGTAAGTAATTTCATATTATTATTTGTTTTTTATTTTTTTCGGTTATTTTTTTTATTTTTTCAGTTTTATTTTATTTTTTGGTTTATTTTCGTTTTTTTTCTTTTATTTTATGTTTGTATTTTTTTATTTTCAGTTTTTTTTTTTTTTTTTTTCAGTTTTTATTTTTTTTTCAGTTTTTTTAATTTTTTTTGTTTAATTTCTATTATTTTCTTTTATTTTCTGAATTTATTTTGTATTTTTTAGTTTTAGTTTTTTTTTTCTTTTTTTTTTCTGTTTTGAGGTTAAAAAATTTATTATTATTTGATGATTTGTTTATGTTTGTAGGAAAGGACCGATCTACGGGAAGAACTTGAACTTTGTCGCCGCTAAAGGTTTAATCGCAGCCGCTAAAGGTTAGTCGCCGCCGCTAATTGTTTTGTTTTATATATTTTTTCTGTTTTTTTTTTTTCTGTTTTTTTTTATTTTTTTATGATTTTTTTATTTTTTCTGTTTTTTATATATTTTTTTGTTTTGTTTTATTTTTTTCTGTTTTTTTTTTAATTTTTATGTATGTATGTATGTGTGTATGTATGTATGTACGTATGAGTATATGTATGTATGAGTGTATGTATGTATGTATGTATGTATGTATGTATGTATGTATGTATGTATGTATGCGTGTATGTATGTATGTATGTATGTATGTATGAGTATGTATGTATGTTTGTATGAGTGTGTGTATGTATGTATGTATGAGTGTGTGTATGTATGAGTGTATGTATGTATGTATGTATGTATGTATGAGTATGTATGTATGCGTGTATGTATGTATATGTATGTATGTATGTATGAGTATGTATGTATGTATGTGTGTATGAGTGTATGTATGAGTATGTATGTATGTATGTATGTATGTATGTATGTATGCATGAGTGTATGTATGTATGTATGTATGAGTATGTGTATGTATGAGTGTATGTATGTATGTATGAGTATGTGTATGCATGAGTGTATGAGTATGTGTATGTATAAGTGTATGTATGTATGTGTGTATGCATGTATGAGTATATGTATGTATGAGTGTATGTATGCGTGTATGTATGAGTATGCGTGTATGTATGTATGAGTGTATGTGTGTTTATATTTGTATGTTATTACATATTGAGACTAGAAAGACATGCCCGAAAATGAATCCCCATTTAAAACATAGTGAGCTTAGAAATACCCGCCCGAAATTGATTTAGTAATTAATTTCGGGTAGTCCCCATTTTGGGACTGCTTTTTGAATACTTTATCTCATTTAGGATGTGAATGTGTACTACATGATTGTTTGTTTTTGAAAGATTCGGTTGGCGTTTCCTCTTTGCTCCTCGGGTATATATTTATATTATATACTTGGGGGCTAAGGGGAAATGCTGCCGAATTTTTCTCAAACAAACAATCATGTAATACACATTCATATATGAGATAAGGTATTCAAAAAGTGGGTTTAGCAGCCTACCCTTTAGGTGTCAATAATACGTTTCATTTAAATTATGGTGGCTTCACGTGATACAAAACGTGCAACGCAAAACTCAGGGGTTATGGTGGAGGGAGAGAACGGTGAGAAATATTATGGCGTATTAGAAGAGATTATTGAGATCAGTTATCCTCGTGGGTATACAACTGTCCTATTTCGGTGCAAGTGGTACGATACTCGAGTTACGGTTGAAAACAATATCACCAGTATCAGCACAGAACACGAATGGGACAAAGAAGATCAGCTCATATTTGCCCGACAAGCCAAACAAGTGTTCTACATCCAAGAACCATCTCGAGGAAAACAAAATAATAAACATAGGTGGGTCGTCGAAAATGTTAATCACCGGCAAATTTGGGATAGACCACCACAACTCGAGAATGTTCAAAACGTAGACACTGAGTTAGGCGAGGATGTTGGCGAGGATGTTGACGTCGTTCACAATAACTCTTCATCTAATATTGGCCTAATTATTGACTTCCACCAATACTTTCAAAACATATCTTCTCATGCTACTCCAGGTGAGAATGCAATGGAAGTTGATGCCCCGAGCAATGACGACAGTGAAGTTGCTGATGCTGGGGCATATTATGACGAGGACGATCCAGATTATGATGACATGGAGTCTGATTAAAAAACAGTAATTGTTGATGATTTCATGTATTTATACTTTATTTATTACATATAATAATGTGACTAATAAGTTTTATTTCTAATTGCAGGACTTACATATAATAATGTGACTAATATTTTTTATTTCCTTTTTGCAGGACAGTATGAGTTCGTTTTTGTTTTTGTTTGTGTATTTGATGGCCGCTGTTATGGGCCACGGGGGAGACGGTGCAGGGGCGCCGCCACCGCCACCAGGCGGTGATGATTGGTGGAACAACCACCAGGAAGACGGTGGTAAGTCTTACAGTTCTTTACTGTTTACTATTTTTACTTCTTTTTCAATTCTAATACTAATTATTTTTAACTCTAAATGCAGTTCCTCGTCGGAGAACACGGGGCCCTGCAAAAAACAAGGGCTTAAGAAAAGCGCTTAAGACAGGCAAAGGCAAGGTAGCGATTCCATTTGATGATGCCGCCACCAACATGCCTGTAGGCAAAGATGGCAGCTACTTCGGCCGGGAGGCGTCCATGCATATATGGCGTGAGATCCCGTTGGATGTGGAAGGATGGGATAATGTTTCTGAGACTTACAGAGACAAGTTATTTGAGATTTTAAAGGTTAGTGATTTGTAAATATATATTCTATATGTTATTTGTTGATTTTTTTTTCTATCTGACTAGCTTGTTTGATTTAATTATTAGGGTTGCTTCGACTTGGATGCTATTAATGAAGAAATGAATGCCGCTAAAAAAAAGGAGGCATTATGGCGGTTATTAGAAGGCGATACAGCGACCGCAAAGCCGACGCAAAGCGTCATTATTTGCGGGTGCTGGGAGATGATGGGGATGTGGAGTTAGCAAAGCAAAATCCTCCCAAGGGTATGAAATTGGAAAACTGGCATCGAGCTGTTGATCACTTCTGCACACCAGAGCATAAGAGGAAGTCTGCACTTGCTAAAGCCGCCCGCCAGAAACAAACGAACACATACCGAGGTGGATCGAGCTCTCTTGCCAGTCATTGTTACAAGAAGGTATATACACACACATATACATAGACGATAATGTTTATTTAACTTATAATTTAACTTTTAATGTTAAACAGGGCGTGGAACGGTATGAAGCATACCGTATTGGACATATAGGAAGGCAGGGGACGTTTGATAGCCCTCAGAATGAAGAGAATTATGTAAGCATTTATTTATAATCTATTGTATACATTTATAATCTATTAAATCACTTTTGTAAAATACAGCACAAGTTAAAGTCACGGGTTGAGTCTGAACGTCAACGGATCGCCGAAGAAGAAGGAGGAGAAGCAGGCAGCTCCGAACAGGTGGATCAGGTTGGTATTTTTGAAGAGGTGTTGGGTAGTCGTCGCAGACATGTTATCGGGATTGGGCATATGCCTTTTCCGAAAGAAAGCCTTCCTCAAGTTACACCTACGGAACCGAATATTACACAGGTATCTCTTTGTAGTTTAAATGTTAGTATTTGACCCGTTTGGTATAAATATGTTTAGTAAATAGAATATTTGACCCATTTGGTATAAATATGTTTAGTAAATAGGATAGTTGACCCATTTGGTATATATTTGTAGTTTAAATGTTGATAGTTGACCCATTTGGTATAAATATGTTTAGTAAATAGGATAGTTGACCCATTTGGTATATATTTGTAGTTTAAATGTTGATAATTGACCCATTTGGTATAAATATGTTTAGTAAATAGGATAGTTGACCCATTTGGTATATATTTGTAGTTTAAATGTTAGTATTTGACCCGTTTGGTATAAATATGTTTAGTAAATAGGATAGTTGACCCATTTGGTATATATTTGTAGTTTAAATGTTGATAGTTGACCCATTTGGTATAAATATATTTAGTAAATAGGATAGTTGACCCATTTGGTATATATTTGTAGTTTAAATGTTAGTATTTGACCCGTTTGGTATAAATATGTTTAGTAAATAGAATATTTGACCCATTTGGTATAAATATGTTTAGTAAATAGGATAGTTGACCCATTTGGTATATATTTGTAGTTTAAATGTTGATAGTTGACCCATTTGGTATATATATGTTTAGTAAATAGGATAGTTGACCCATTTGGTATATATTTGTAGTTTAAATGTTGATAATTGACCCATTTGGTATAAATATGTTTAGTAAATAGGATAGTTGACCCATTTGGTATATATTTGTAGTTTAAATGTTAGTATTTGACCCGTTTGGTATAAATATGTTTAGTAAATAGGATAGTTGACCCATTTGGTATATATTTGTAGTTTAAATGTTGATAGTTGACCCATTTGGTATAAATATATTTAGTAAATAGGATAGTTGACCCATTTGGTATATATTTGTAGTTTAAATGTTAGTATTTGACCCGTTTGGTATAAATATGTTTAGTAAATAGAATATTTGACCCATTTGGTATAAATATGTTTAGTAAATAGGATAGTTGACCCATTTGGTATATATTTGTAGTTTAAATGTTGATAGTTGACCCATTTGGTATATATATGTTTTGTAGGAGCACATTAATGATATAATAGCGACTCCTCAATTCCAAGCGCAATTGCTCCAAATGGCTAATCAATTGGTCCAACAAAGGCTTGGAAATCTAGGCGGAAGTGGTAATAATGGCGATGACGATCACGACGATGAAGCCGAAGACGAAGAGCAAGACGAAGACTTTTAGGCAACTTTGGTATGTTCGTTTAGTTTTGATGGTGTAGACTTGATTCAAATATTAGGATGGTATGTTAGTTTATTTTGTTTGATATGTTTTGACGAATGTTCGTTTAACTTTGTTACGTTTATTTTATATATATGTAGATGTTGGTTTATTATTTTTGTTATTATTTAGTTTGGTTATGCGTGTGCGGAGTAAACGAATAGCAAAAAAAAAAAAAAAAAAAAAAAAAAAGACCTTTAGCGGCGACGCGTCGCCGCTAAAAGTCTTACCCAGGATGCACAGAAATCTGCCACGTGGCATGCCACGTGGCATGCCACGTGGAAGGAAAAAAAAAATAAAGTTAAAAGATAATGCCACGTAGATAATTACTTTTAGCGGCAACACTTTTAGCGGCCACAGGACCTTTAGCGACAGACTAAAGCCGGCAGGACTTTTAGCGGCAGCCGTAGCCGCTAAAGGTCTTGCTGCCGCTAAAGGTATACCTTTAGCGGCAGCAGGCGTGGCCGCTAAAGGTCGACTTCCTTGTAGTGGATGTTAATTTGCTAGCGCACAAAGAGGGTAAAGTCCTACCATCTTCAAAACCCTACCATCAAAATATCAAGAATGCAGAATCTAAAGACATTGCTAGTTTGCCGTTTCTCCATCCGATGGATGATAAGTTAATGCGACCATCGCAAGGGCCTCTAGGTCCGGTCAGTTTTTTGAAGTGACTTACCTTCAAGTGCACTCACACAGTACATTGTGTTGAGTATTATGATAAAGTCAACAAGTTAAAGTTAGTTAAAGGCATTTGGCTTGAAGAATAAAGTTGAGGGTCATAGTTGTCTTTTCACAGTTTTGAGTTTTGTGAGATTTTGACTGCGTATTCATAACTCATGAATGTACAGGGGCCAAAATTGTCAAATTGAAAGTTATTATGTTGATGCGAGAACAAGTGGGCATAGAAATTATCTCTCTTTTGTTCATCTTTATCTTTGTAATCAATAAAATTCCTAAGAGAATTCGTTGTTTCTTGATGGTTTCATTACAGTTGAATCTCATTTGATTTGATAGTTCTTTGGTGTTGAATTCTTTAATTTCCGCTTAATTGTTCAACATTGACTATTTTGTTGCATTAGTTTTTTTCCCTCTAAAACATAGAAGTCGTTAGGCGAATTTGATGAATGTAGCATATAATTTCATAATTAATAATTGATTGTACTTGAAAGTAAATTTCTATTGTGCTTTGATTGTTAACTAGTGGGAAGTGGCATATATTATTTGCAAGGATAAAATGAATTCTATCTATATATGTCTCATGTGGCTATTCTTGGTTTACAAGGTGTTTGGGATTGAGTTTCAAAATAACTTGTTGATTTATTGACTTTTTCAAGAACCCAGTAAGTTAATAAGCTGTTTGTGTAACTCAAAAACAATTTCTATTTTGACTTTTGGCTTTTAAAGGTGGAAAAACTGTTTTTTAGAAGTTAGAAATCCTGACTTTTGGCTTTTGGAAAAAAATTACAAATCTACCACATATACAACCAATATTCACAATAAGTTAAACGAAACACTTAAAAAAACAATCTATTGACTCTTTGACGTTTCTCATCCCAAAAGCTAATCCAAACATTTTTTTTTTAAAACTCATTTTCAAAAAGTCATAAATCAATAAGCACTTCTGACCAAAAGCACTTTTGCATTTCCAAACTCAGGGGGTGTTTGTTTTCTTTAAAAAAGCACTTCTAACCACTTATGTCTGCGCCGTGCAGACGCGGGCAGACATAAGGGACCAACAGACCGTTTGTTTTTTAGAAGATGTCACACCCAAAAACCTCTTCCCCACCTCTTCCTCAAGCAGACATGGACCAACCTCTTTTTACCTCTTCTCACAAAAACAAAACAAAACAAAACACCCAAACCCTCATCTCCTTCCACCTCTCAACCCACTCACCCAAACCCTACCCCCACCTCCTCCGGCGCCGCCAGCCTCCGGCCGGCCACCTCCTCCGGCGGGTTCCCTCCTCCTTCCTCCTCCTTCCCTCCTTCTTCCTCCGCGCGCGGGTTCCCTCCTCCTTCCTCCTCCTCCGGCGGGTTTTCAGATTCTTCTCCGGCCAAAGGTATGTATTTTTGTTTTTTTTTTTCAGATTTGTTATATGTTAATTTTTTTTTTCAGATTTGTTATGTGTTATTTTTTTTTTTCAGTTTTGTTATGTTATCTTTTTTTTTTCTGATTTGGTTAAATTTTTTTAAATCAGTTTTTTTTTTTCCAGATTTCTTATGTTATTTGTTATGTTCTTCATAGTTGTTGTTAAGATATTGTTGTTCATAATGTTCTTCAGATTTGTAGTTGATTTGTTGTTCATAATGTTCAGATTTGTTGTTAAGATATTGTTTTTTTTTTCAGATTTGTAGTTGATTTGGGATTGTTGTAGTTGTTCTAATGTGTAATTTAGTCGATTTGTTGTTAATTGTTGCTCAGATTGTTGTAGTAGTTCATGTTGTTGCTCATATGTTGATTCTTGTTGTAGTTGATTTGGGATTGCTGTGGTGGTTCTAATGTGTAATCTAGTCGATTTGTTGTTAATTGTTGCTTAGATTGTTCTAGTAGTTCATGTTGGTTCCTTGTTTGTTCATTAATAGAAATGGGAGAGAAACAACAATGGTCAACTGAGCATATAAAATGCTTATTAGAGACTTGCATTGAAGAGACAGACACGGTGGGTAGGAAAGGATATAAAAAACGTTATTGTTGTTATTTCAGTGTTGTAGAACTATTTATTTTAAATTTCAGCTTATTTCAGCAAACTGCAGAAGTTAAAAAACAAACAGTCTTCCTCTTGCAGACTGCAGACCTTTGGTCCACCTCTTCTCCTGCAGATGTCTGCAGATGTGGTCCGCAGACTGCAGACCTTTTCCTGCAGAAAAAACAAACAGCACCTCAATCTCAAACACCCTCTTATTGGAAGCAACATTTGCGACTTGCAATGGAGCCAGATTGATGTGACCATCTCTCTACCATTTAAACATGACATGTCAAGTAAATTATGACAGGATATTGTATGATTAGCTTCTAATGGAATGTCCATTCATGAACTCACGATTTTGTCTTTAACTGGCGAGGTTCTCGTTCAGAAAAGACACGTCATGATAGAGAATGGGGCATAATATATTATATAATTGATTATGAAGAATCTTATAATTATACCGTGACATATTATATTCTACCGTGAAAATAGTTAAGAAAAATATCTAACAAATATCATTTGATGGCATTGTTTTATCACTAACCTTATTCATTTACATGTATGTATGTATGTCAACTTAACATCACAATCGAGATAATAATCATTTACATACATGGAAAATCCAATTTTGTTAAAAAAAAACATTACAAGTGTTAGATCTAGTAAGTAAAATACATATACATGCGTTCAAATGTAATTACCAAGCAAAAACATGTGCGCGTAATCGCCTATAAAATATATAAAATAAAATAAGATTGACATAACATAAAAAGTTAATATAGAAAATTATATGTTTAAAAAGTAATGACGCATCATATAAAAGGTTAATATGAAAGTATATTGATATAACATATATAACATAAGATATAAAAAAGTGACAAGTTTTGTATATGTGTTTTGGGACTGATCGATGTGGTCAACGTAGCTTTGCTGCTTCTGCTGTCAAATTCGGTTTACACTATATCACCTGGAACTATCGTCATTGGATCCCCATTGTGCCTTGTTTCAATTCGCATCATCAGCAAAACTACAAATTCCTAAATAAAAGAATAATAAATAAACAAATATAAATGCAACACAACTTTTCTACGTGTTGACCTGAAACGAATATATATCTATTCAAATACTGTACTAAATTATTGAGACGGCAGCAATAGTATTTGTGGTTCTAATTTTATAAACGTGCATTCATTATTTCTTCAGCAACGAATTATGGGTTTATAAGGCTTTTCACACAAAAGACGACAAGCAGATACATAAATTGAGTATATGAATCCAGCAGGTACATGTATAACAGTATGAAAACGACTTAAACCGAGCCACTAAAACTGGTTCTTGCTGTTTTTAACTATAAACTAGGGGTGGGAAAATAGGTAGGTTGGATTGGGTTGGTTGATGGGTCAGGATGGGTTTAGGTTAGGATGGGTTTGGGTTAAGATGGGTAAATTAAAAAAATAGGTTAGGATGGGTTAGGTCAGGATGAGTTTGGGTCTGGATGGTTTGGATTAGGATAAGTTCACATCAAAATAGATTAAAATTTAAAAAAAAAAAATAACAATAAAAAGTTAAAAATTTAAAAAGTAAAAAAAAAAAGGTAAAAAAACAAATTTAAAAAAAAATTAAACTTAAAAATAAAATTTTAAGGGATCCGAAATATTTCATTTTAAACCGGACCTATTCGACCCTATCGGGACCATTACGAACCGTATTGTTTCGACCTGACCGGTCCCGTTAGCAACCAGGACCGTTTCAACCCGGCTGGGCCCGTTAGCGACCGGAACCGTTTCGACTCCACTGGGCCCGATAACGACCCAGATTGTTTCAACCTGACCTGTCCCGTAGTGACCCGGACTGTTTCGACCAGGACGGGCCCGGTAGTGACCTGGACCGTTTTGACCCCGACCGGCTGCGGTAACGCCCCAGACCGTTTCAACCTGACCCATTCCGTAGCGACCCGGACTGTTTCGACTCCGGCTCGGCCCCGTAATGTTCCGACCGGGCCGGTAACAACCCAGACCGTTTCAACCTTGCTCGTCCTGTAGGCAGGTCTACTATAAACAAGCTGATTGGGAGAGGAATTAATAATTAGTTTCGTAGGAAACTTAACTGGAAAAAGGAAAATTACATTAGGAAACAAGTGGATGTTTTAATAAGCAAATAATGATTTATAAAGGTTAATGGATATTCAATAATTCCTATTTAAAATCACATTCTATATCTTTACAAATACTAACTTAACGGTAGAATGGAAACCGTTAAATAACTTACAGCAACAAAAATGACTTACAACCGCAACAGTGCATTAGTAAAATGAAATCTATAATCTAATGTAGAGTTAAGACCCAAAATTGTTCATGAGGTTTGTCATTTGTTGACATTTCCTTCCGGTTTGCTAACCTCATTTGTTTATTATGTTAACTAAGGGATATTTTTATATTTTTACCTATTCATTTTTGTTTTTTCTATTTTTTTACTTCTATATAAAGCATATATATCTCCCCCACCACAAACACTCTATCTAAGACCAATTGGCAAGAAACACTGAGGGGGTTTTGATTTAGGGTTGACTCGGCAAAGAAATAAATGGGGGTGGGTTGAGTGGTTTCGGCGACCCCTTAGTGCGAGTGGGGGGACTCGAACCTGAGACTAAGCCCGGGCGGGAACCTCCCTAAGGAGTAAACTCTCCCACCTCCGACCACCTGAGATACAGAAATATGCGAAGAGGGAACCTCCCTAAGGAGTAAACCCTCCCACCTCCCACCTCCTTTGAATGATGATTATTCGAAGATGATTATAGGTCTAATAAAGAAATATGCGAAGAGTGAGATACATAAATAGAAGACGATTCATTTGCACGAAGGGTGAACAATTATTATTATTATTATACCATTCAATTATTATAATTATTACTTTTTTTGGGAGAGTAGTGTTTCAGCGGTAAATCCTGTGTTGCAAAGCGACCACTGCCCAGAATCGAATCTCATAGCACCACACGGGTTTCTCCTTTCAAACCCAAGCGGTTATTTTTTTGGAGGAGCGTGAGATTCGAACCTGAGACCAAACCCGGGCAGGAACCCTCTAAGGAGGTAAACCTTCCCACCTCAAACCAGCTGAGCTGGAGATCATTGACATTATAATTATTACTTACAATTATTATACATTTATACCATTTAAGAAAGCCATTAAATACTACGGTTTTAATTTGGTAACATTAGTGGTTTATACTATTAGCCTCAAAAGTTGTACAACAAGGGTATAAAGGAAAGAATTTTGTAAAAAAAAATATGGAATTACACTATGGCTTTTGGTGTGTCATCTTAAACTTGATGTAAAATTACTTAAATATATATCGAGTTTCTTTAATAAGGTATATAAATTAATACTTTAGATTTTGTTTAGATATAACTTTTGGTTTATTAGCATGCTTTTTCTAGAATCAATTGTAGGTTGAGTATCTCCTAACTCGTTATTAAAATGATAATCGGATTTTAAAAAGTATCTCCTAACTCGTTATTTAATTTTCTCTCTTCTTTTAAATTACTTATGTAACACTCCAAAAGTTTAATGAAATGATGCGCTAAAATATGGATAATTAGTAATGGAATTATAAAAAAAATGGATAATTAGTAATGGAATTATAAATCTTTGGGTAGAATAGAATGTGTGGGAAAGGCAAATCAAGATAGAAACAGTAATTTGTGTCACATCTAAATAGGGAAGGAAATCCTAATGTTTTTCTTGTGAATTTAAACACATATTAATTATGTGATTAAATAAAAAAAATAAGTCTAATTTTAAAAGGTTAGTAACTTAGTATGATAGAATTTGTGTAAATACCCATTATATATGATTTGATGATTTGATTGGAGACGATAAGAACTCATTAGTTTTGAATGAAAGTTAATATTCAAAGAAAAGAAAAAAAAAGACTAGCTTAATAATATTTTGACTATAAGTTAATGCTAAAATTTAATTAGACTACAACCTCACATATGTAGTTGTCACAACTAATAACAATTTCCTTTAGAAATCTTTTTTTTTTTGAACGGTGACTTTCTTTATCGAGTGGCAAAGATCATCACTCCCCTTAAACAGGAGACCCTAGCCACCTCTTCAATGATTTCCTTTAGAAAACTAATCATGTAATTAATTAATTTCCTGTTTAACTATTCATTGTTAAAAAACACAAAATTCTCAAAATCAGCTTTTATTTTATATGATTTCATATTTACGTTATTTTATAAAAATTGTATGATACTCCAATTAATTTTCAAGCATTTTACTAGTGTTTGTGCCAGTGTATGCATGGAGAAGGGTATAGTGGAGAGTAGAAGCACGTAAGAAGTTAGAAATAGAGTAGCGAAAGACCACACATCGTGGTAAGTTGAATCACAGAAGAACCCGATGGAGCAGCGAGGTTCAACACACCTACGAGACATGGATGAGGAATGTATACCCTGTCCTAAATATTTAAAAAGTAACACAAAACATTTGTTTTACTTATAAAAAACGTCAACTTGTTTCCTAATAATTAATTGCCTTTTCAAATTTAGTTGCTTAGGAATTTAATTATTAATTCGTCTCCAAATCAACTTGTTTAACAAAAAACGCAAATCACTTTCGATGGTTCGGTATGAATATTTTTATACAGGGATCTGGTTTACATTTCAAAATGTTTTCTTTTAATTTATTTCGACTATTTGTAACTTGTGAGTCTAAAAAAATATACGAAAATCGCTATCTATGTTATGAAGTAATTTCAATTGACTATTTCAGTCATTTTTTTTTTCTCATTTACATATATAATAATGCTATACAAATACAAAAGACATGTTGTATCTTTACTTGAGAGTCATTAATTTGGCAACAACGTTATATCTCTCTAAAATATCTAATTTATGTTTTTGTTTGTCTTCTTTTGTGAAAGAGACTCAAAACCTATAAGCCATTATTAAAGTAATGCACGTTTATAATATTAAAATTTAAAACCACAGATGTTTGAATAAATAATGGCTTTTGGTCAACAAAGAGAAAAAATGTTTTGTATTTGTATTTAGGAATTTGTAGTTTTGTTGATGAGGCACAGCTGGGCCTGGGAGCATGAGGATGGTTCCTGGTGATGAGCGTAACAAATTTGACTGCAGCAAAGCTACGTCGACAACATCGAGTCATACAAATACCTGGTATAAACACACATTCTTTTACACAAATTATAGGGTACTACAAACTTATATGCAAATTTTTTTTTCTTTTATAACTTTTAACATAATATGTATTATAAAAAAATATGCCTTTTATCTATATTTCTATAACAATGTGATCATATCAGATATACCAACCGATGAAATTTTAAGTTTGAAAATTTAATCGATGCAACATTTTTGTTTATACGTTGTCTCATGGGTGCT
Source organism: Ambrosia x helenae (assembly GCA_030844895.1). Lineage (NCBI taxonomy): Eukaryota > Viridiplantae > Streptophyta > Magnoliopsida > Asterales > Asteraceae > Ambrosia > Ambrosia x helenae. Next base: position 1,482,631 of record CM061230.1, on the reverse strand, counting down.
AAAATAATTAAGGCTTGGTTTTGACGACCTATACAATGATATTTCTATGCGAAAAAGTTTCACGTTAAAATTCTGATAAAAATAAGCACATTGAACGTACAAATACATTTTTTTTATATAAAATAGCTTATTCTGAAGGTTATAAGAGTAAAACAAAACGAAATCTTGAGAAAAACTTTGACGGATTTACATTCGTGCTTCGGTGACTTGTACTTCATTACGAAAACATGGTTTTGAATGAAATTCATATCTTAACGTAGATATAAAAGCATGTTGCAGCAGTATATTTAGAGTTTTTATAAAATATAACATTTTAAACGTTACTAGTAGGGTGTCCGCGTGTTGTGGCGGGGAACAACAGTTAGATTGGTTCGGTTAAGTCATAATCAATTAGCCATAATATTTGTCTTGGTGTGTGGCATAACCATTGGCGCAACATGAACTACGTTTTCGATAAAATCGGCCGGGGGGGGGGGGAGCTGAGCTTGAAGAGCAGAGTTGAAGCTATCTGCTATGCTATTAGATGATTTATACCGTAAACAAACTACTTCCACCCTACCATGTTGGTTGTAGTTTTAGCTTGTATATGTGAAAAATGAATAAGAAAAGGATATTTAAAAAAGAATTAAAATAAGAGGTTTTTTTTTTTCACAAAACAGGGAAAGAGAATGAATTAGAACAAAGCAGATTTTTTTTAATTCCAACACTAAATCTTAAATTAGACAGGATTCCTTTGCACATAATAAAAAATCGTGGCTTAATCTTCAAAAATTTCATCGTAAATCTGAGATATGTATACAAAAAATGTGGGAGAGATAAAAACAATGCAGGGTAATTTTTCTGCTTGGCTAGTTAAGCAGTTCATGATCTAAAAAAGTCTCACATACACCCTAGTTTATGTTCCTCGACGCTGAGGGCATCCTCGAAGCGCAGGGGATTTTATGACATTTCTAATTGTCTGTCTTGTATTTCTAATAGGTTGTTTAATCGTTGGCATGTTGAATTATATACATAATGGGCTGGTTTTGATCGATCCTAACCAGATGATGTTGTATATTTAGCATTTTTTATATAAACCTGTTTATTCATCTTTTCAAAATTTGGACTTAATCAATTCATTTGTTAAAATGGGTCCTACAATAGTTTTTCTGACAAAATAAAAATTTTTGTATATATGATTAGTCATACAATCGGGTTACATAGATGCCTTTTATGGAACATTCTTCATTGTAGGGGTGAGAAAATTGGCCAAATTCACTCATTTTTTGATAGACGAATAAATGATGGAATTCCAAATGGAGTTGAGAGGCCGGGGGACTCAATACATATAAAATTTTCAGAATTTTTCGGTAAAAAATACACTACAAAAAACGGGGGTGGCACCACTGGTGGTGCCAAAGAAATTCCCCCAATTGGTATAACCAAATTAACCGATCCAATTATACATAATGCATATAGATATTAACTATCAATTCATACATTTTCGAAATATTTCCTTCCATATATATACATATCCGAAAAAAACATAATGTTGTGAACTATATGAAAGTGTTTTCCATTAAAAAAAACACAAATATTAACTAAAAATGTCTTTTAATAAAGTTTCACAACTTAATCTTCGTTAAAAAGTTAAAATGATTGAAAAATAACTTTTAGTTAACTATGAAGTGTAGAAACACTATCCTTTAAGCTTTAAGTTTTAAATATTGTTTGATTGATTTAGTCATGTGCTAATTTTACGTTTAACAATATTGTAAATGAGGTGATTCAATGTATATTATTCATAAGCGAAAGTAATCATTCACTTAAATCTTTATTGCATAAGTGGGGCAGATATATACGCACTAGAACTCTATCATCATTGATTTGAGATCGTTTCTATAGAATCATCGTCGTGCGTATCCAAATCTTTGGGATTTAGTTGTTCGAAATCTATTACTTTTAACCTCAAATACATACTATTCATGCGACCGTGTTGAAAGGCCACATTTTTTGCAACCTTTTTCGACTAAAATGGTTGTAGTCGTTGTTACTACGACAATGGTAATCATCATTTCTATGCAATTCGGCTGCTAAATCTTGTGAATGTTTCTTTCACAAATGTTTGGCATTCAGTTATATAGTGGTGCTTTTAGTAAATATTTTCGGAAATAATATACCCTAGATTAAACGATATTAGATTAAAGTGAAATACAACAACTCAAACTATGTTAGAATAAAGATTAAAAATCTCGTAAACATATGTTCACTTTACACATTGGAATCGCCTATCAGCATCATGACATATTATTTTATACCAATTTGGTTGTTTTTTTTTTCAGGTTCACATCGCAGCTTTAGAGTTTCTTGAGGAAATGACAATGTTGTACAGAGACTTTACTCGAGCAAGAGGTGCACACGTAGAATTAGAAGTAGGTTTTATGAGTTATCGAGTGTTGACCATTTACAATTCTTTTTTTGTTTCTGAAAAAAATGACCTATTCTTTTTATGGTACGAACATTTTTGTAACTTCATATTGTATTTGTTTATCCCAGAACACTCCTGGGGGTAAACTAGTAAATAAATAAAAGAGAATATGGCCTACAAAGTCGAAAAATAAACAAGAGAGGATATGTAGCCACGGAAATTTAATATTGAGTTAACTTATATTTACACCCTTTGGTTTGACAATTTTAACGTTTTTGCCCCAATAGTTTGAAAATGGCCAAAATGCTTCTTAAGGTTTGCATTTTCTTACTAGTTTGCTCCCAGACGCTAACTCGGTTAAAAATTGCAGTTAAAAATAAGGGTTTTGGTAACTTTACATGTAACCAAAAGGCTATTAAACCTACACCATCATCACCATCGATGTTTACTCAAAGACAAGCAGATTTGCTGGACGCAAAGTGGATCTCGCTTCAGCGGGGTTCGAGAGGAAGTAATCATAGCTCACTCGTCCATCATTCATCCAAAGTTGTAACATTTTTACCCATTTTAATATTAACAAACAAGGCAGGGGCCTAGACTCCTCCCAAGGTTGTATGTCGGCGATCTACAACTGATCAAGTGCTTTCCTCGTACATCGAGTGTTGTTTTTTGTGTTTTAGCATTTACTTTACTTGTTATTGATAGTTGCATCCTTGGGATACAACTACAACTGTCCATCCTCAACTTTATCATCACCATCCCGAGCATAGTTGTCATTTCAGTGTTTATTTACATTTATAAATCATCATCCTGAGAATAACACTAAGTTTTTATCAAACTAGCACTTACCTCACTTTTACTAATTTGGAAAACAAGATTATTTCTAGCAATAATTTTTGACCAAAACGCTCAGGTACTCAGGGTGTTATGCACGTGCTGAACCTGTTAGTTTAGGCAAAGCACAGAGACGAAAATTGCAATTTTTCTCTTTTAGGATATCAATAAACATTGGACTCAAGTTATGATCAAGATCAATCAAGTGCTAGATATCAAGATCAACAAGTCATTAATTGCAACATCCATCAAATATACCATCCACTAAGTGAAACATATGTAAATATTCATAGGTGCATGATTAAGCTATGTCAAATGGTAAAGACTTGAAAAATTGAAGATAAAAATAAATGGTCATTTACAAATAATCAAAGCTTCAAGAAATTGATTGGAAATTAAAAAAAAAAAATATAATTTAATCAATGGTAAAATTTAACAAAATGATTTTCTTACAAAGTTTATTGTTAATCAACAAACCTCCATCAAATGATTGGACCTCTCGTGCATAAGACCGATAGTTGGACCGACGGATTGGAGGTCGGATTGGGAAACCAACTAGTTAGATCGGGTTTTACATGGGGGTTTAACCATTTTTCTTTTAATTTCTTATTTTGATGGGTTTCTTGGGTGATTCGTTGAACCGGTTGGACTGGTGGGGGGTCTGGTTCTAAAAACATTGCTTATTTTCATGTATGTTGTTTTGTTGGTTCACGTTTTTTTTTCTCTTTTAGTTTTTTTTCTCTTTTAGTTTTTTTTCCTTGTTGTGTATCTCAACTTTCAGTAGTAACACCTATACTCCTTAGTTTTCTAAAAATTAATAAAATGTCATTTTGACACCCTCAAATTTCACGTGCTTAGTTTTATGTACATGGGTCAAATATAGGTTTACCTGGGTGGTCAGGGTTTATTAAATGTTAAAAAAAAATTAATTTACTAATTCACAGCACACAAAGACCAGACAAGGTTAATTGAATTGAAGCATTATTAGACAAAACGTAGTGAAAGTAAGTTTCCACGCCCTCATCTCCAAATGCCCCACCTTGATTGGTCAACTCCCGTCCCTCAATCAATGTGCCAAACAACACCGTGAAATATTTCACGCCAAAACCAATTAAGCCCAATTTACACCCTTCTTACGCGTTACAAGGCATGAATTGCCGAAAAAACGCCTAAATCCACGGGCCACTACACACGGTCTTAAAACGTTAAAACGTAATCCAGCGTTGAATCTACGCACCGCCCCTAGATTCCCAATCATCATCATCATCATCGTCTCAATCTTTCTTTAATCTCTTTACGTATTTTCATTCCAACAATATTCAGTCTTTATCTCATCCGTTCATCTTTTATTCTTATTTTGTGGTTTACCTTCTTAATAATATTAATCCACCCAACTTATACCCATATATATCAACTTTTAATAATAATAATTAATTTATATTCATCATTTGATTTGATCTGATCATGTCGTTCAGATTTCGAGGAGGGGTATGTATGCACACAATTTATCATCTTGTTTAATTTCTCTTGTTACTGATTACTATTGATTGTTGATGTTATCTTAGCAATTGAATTTAGTGGCATTTGGTTGATCTGAATGTTTTCTTTTCTATATATGTTATGTGGTATGCAATTACTATATAGGAGTATTTATTTTATTTTATTTTATTTTATTTTATTTTATATGTGAGGTTTATTATTACTTTTTTTTTAAGTATAGTTTGAACTTAGTTAGAAAAGATTAATCTTTACTTACATGTGTTATTTAAAAACAAAATGAAAAGCAAAAGAAAATGAGTATGAATTTAGGGGGATGGTTTTTAGGTTACTTTGTGGCTAGTAGGGGCGAAGCTTGGTTCTCGAGGCCGAACTCATTTTTTTTCGATTGGTAGTGCAAATCGGCGGGGCTGGACTCAACCCGGACACCATTTACCTACGAAAATCGCAAATTTTCACTACTGCGCCAAAAAACAACCCTAAGAAACCTTTGTCCCTGGTGGCTAGGCAACTCTTACGCCACCCCTTAGGCAAAGTTGCAGATTTCATTTGCACGGCAACATGTTGCCGAGAAGAGAGAATGAGGCTTTGACCATTTGACCACTTCTCCTCCGATTAAAACCTTTAGATCAATTTGGAACCCCTAGGCAAAGTACCTTAGAGTGCCGCCAGTGTTTTGGTGGTTCTAGGGTACTTTGGGTCCATTTTGATGTGCGTAGTGGGAGTGGTCAGGGCTAGGTACTTCTTACCCTAGACTACTAGAGTGCCTCTTTCCCTATTAGGCCATGTGTAGTGGCAACCACGAAAGGGCGTTAAAGGGCCATTTGGCGCCCCTATTCGCGCCCAAACACCACCCCCTAGGGCGCCAAATATCAATTTTTGGTTGTGGCGTGAAAAATTTAGCGGCGTGAAATTTCCTTGTTTTGGATGAGTCAATGAAATCACTGGAAAGCGGAGGTGGGGCGTGAAATTTGGCTCATCACTACACCTGCTCTTATAGTTAAGTACTTAAGTTATATTTTTTAAATGGTTATTGAACGGTGTATAACCTTTTTGTGGTCATAAACGTCAAATTTTAGCTCTTCGTTTTACTGGGTATAAAGAAAAATGATTTTTTTTTATGTGACATGACCCGACTTGAACTAAAAATTCGGATGTCGAGTTAAGAGATATTTGTGCACATAAAAAAAAACCCGACCTAGGTGGAAAAATATCATGGGCTTGCCACTGGTTATTGTTAAGTTATGTTCTAATCTTAGAGGGTATCCTGTTTAAAGGTTTCTATTTTTAGATATAATCTGTGTTGTATTTTATTTATTTATTATTTTTTAATGATTTTTATGCATAAGCTATTGATTTGCAGAAGAATGCTTCTTCTGGAATGGGTGTTGCTGATCACTGTAAAGGCACCTTCTTGGAGCTACAAAGAAAAAAGGCGCACCGTTATGTGATTTTTAAAATTGATGAGAAGAAAAATGAAGTAGTTGTAGAGAAGACTGGCAATCCTGCTGAAAGTTACGACGATTTTACATCTGCGTTGCCCGAAAATGATTGCAGATACGCCGTCTTTGACTTTGACTTTGTCACCTCTGAGAACTGTCAAAAGAGCAAGATTTTCTTCATCGCTTGGTAAGCTTTTTTCTTTTTTTTTTCTATATGATCCGTTATCCATTTGCATACAGCATACCCTTAAAATGTATCATTTTTTAGTGTAAACAAAATATAAAAAACACGAAAATACGGCATTATAGTGCATTACCTTAAACACGTACGTAATGGTAGTGTATACCCTGTTTGGAAATCTTGGATCATGTACTCATCCGTTATTCCTTTTGTAAGGATTGTATAGTTTTGTGGTGCAAAAGGAGTAAAAAGATAGTGATATGTTTTTACGGGCTTCCATTATTTCCCTTTAACGGATTGTATCCTTTTGTTGTGTAAAAATCTAAGTTTTAAAAGGCGCGCCTCAGGCGCGCTTAAGCGCGAGGCGACCTGAGTCGCAGATCCATGCGCCTTATGCCACTCAAGGCGCGCAGTGTACAAAAAGCGCAAAAAGCGCAAGAAAAGCGCGCTTTTCGTACATGGGGTGTTTTTTGTGCTTCAAAATGTTATGCATATAGCTAAAAAGGTTATACATTTAAGTTAAATCATATATAAACCTTATTTATATCTATATTTTGGGGTAAGGATGCTAAAAACCTATAGGATATATAGAAAAAAATATATAATTGTCTTGCGCTTCGCGTACGAAAAGCCCACTGCTTTTGCGCTTTGCGCCTCGGTTTTAGACCTCGTCGCTTTTGTGCGCTTCGTGCTTTTTAAAACCAAGGTAAAAATATTAAAAAAATAAAAATATCTTATATTAATACATCCGGTACTGAATCTGTTTTGTTAGTTGCATACCTGATTGGAAATTTTTGATCTGGTACTGTATTGCTAGTTTTTCTTCATTACTATATGATCCGTGTGCGTACTTTTTATAAGACTAAAGTTTTGTAGTGTATATAAATGTTATTTTGTACATGATGAAAATAATATGTTTTTGATGGTGCATGCCTGATTGGGAACTCTTGGATTTTGTACTGTTTCGATTCCTATAGTTTTATAGTTTACTTGCCTGTTGTGTAGGTCTCCTGCAACCTCTAGGATTCGAGCCAAGATGTTGTATGCAACATCAAAAGACAGACTCAGACACGAGCTCGATGGGGTTCACTATGAGATTCAAGCTACCGACCCTACGGAAATGGATCTTGAAGTGCTGAGGGAGCGCGTATACTAATCGGTTAGCTTTCTTGAACCACTGTTTCTAGCTTCCTGAAGCTGCAAACTAGTTTCTGCTTCTTTCTAGCGAAAGAAGTTATCTTTTATAAAAATGGCGCTCGGATGACAAATAAGCTTGTTTAACACTTTCATCCGATTATTGTAACAACTGTCCTATCATTTATACTTGCAAATCTTTCTTTATGTATCTAGTGACCCATCATCATATCTATATAGTTTATGTTCATTGAACCCATTTTGACTCGTTACCAAACCGTTTGTTTTGATATTTGTACTTTGTTCAATGGGGTGCTAAATGGGTAGTGTTCGTAGATTTATTGGCCGAATCTGAAATCTTGACATCATGAAGCCGAACATGAGGCAAACCTCAAAATTGTGTCAAAAATGCAAACCCTAACAGAACACGCGACACTGTCTATTTTACCTGATTCTTTTTTCCTTTTTATTTTCGGAATATTAATATGCTAAAGTTACATATTTACCAGTTACGAATTACGACCTACGTTTTAAAAAGCGCGCCTTGAGCGCGATTAAGCGCGAAGCGCACTGAGGCGCCAGGCTCTGCGCCTTATGTAACCCTAGGCGCACCTTGTACAAGAAGCGCAGGAAAAGCGCGTTTTTTTTTTTGCCAAAAAAAGCCCCTGAGGCGCGCGCTTTTCGTACGGGAGGTGTTTTTATGTTTAAAATTGTTATATATGTAGCTAAAAGGGTTGTTAAATCATGTATAAACCTTATTTGTATCTATATTTTGGGTAAATGATGTTAAAAACCTATAGCATATATAAAAAAAAATTATATAATCGTCTTGCGCTTCGCGTACGAAAATCCCACCGCTTTTGCGCTTTGCGCCTCGGTTTTGGACCTTGTCGCTTTAGTGCGCTTCGCGCTTTTTAAAACCAAGATTACGACATACAAAAGACAGACACTTATTAGGGTATGTTTATACATAAAGAAATGAATGATCTTGTTCACCTGGAAACTTGTATGTCTCCATATAGTTATTTGAAAACACAGACACTTATTAGGATTGAAATTACAGTTTAAACACACACACACACAACAAATACAAATAGGTATGCAGAGAGATCTTAGGCTGTTGACTTAGGTTCCTCCACGGTAAACTTCGATACACCTTCATGCGTTACTGCATCATCATCCTTGTCATCGTTCTCACCCGACATCTCCTCAAGTGATTTCCCTTTAGCTTCGGGTACCAAAAGGGTAAATAGAGCGCCTAGCAGGTTAATAACGGCCAAAAGAGTAAGAGTGTTTTTGACACCGATTCCTTTAGGATACCCGTCGTCTGGCTTGTTTTTGTCCTGAGATAGATATAAGAACCCGAAAGCACCAACTATAGCCCCGAGCTTCCCAGATGCTGCGGATATCCCGTGACAAGTGGACCGCAACCTTGCTGGGAAAATCTCTGCTGGCACGATGAACGTGGTGGCGTTTGGGCCGAAATTGGCAAAGAAGAACGTTAGCGAGTACAGCACAACGAACCCTGTGTTGTTTTCGTTTTTCCAATGATAATATGGGATTGCTAACGCGAACATAAATATTGTCATCATCGTAAAACCCATTAGTTGGATTCTAAATCTCCCCACTTTGTCGATTAGAGCAACGGTAAACCAATATCCAGGAACCGTACTACAAAGCGCGATCAAGGTTTGAGCTCTCGCGATCTTGAAAACCTCCTCGAGCGCGCTCATTTTATTTGCGTGAGGAATCCAGTTGATTGCAGTAAAAACGTCTTTCTGGAAAAGATTTTGACTGTAAAACGCGATATCAAGTAAGAACCAAGTAGTTGTGGTTCCTAGCAAGTGAAGTCCGTGGCGTTGAAGGAACTCTTTCGAGAACAAACCAAACGAATTTTTGTCCGAATTTTTGTCCTTTTCGGTAATTTCATTAGCTTTTACTTGCTCGGCTTCAATATCGACTTGCATAACCCGTGCCATATCTTTTGCCGCCTTTTCTGCGTTCTTAGCTACTAAAGCCGTATACCGAGCTGTTTCTGGCATCTTCATTCTCCAATAGTAAGTCATAGCTGCTGGAATCGCGCCAAACATCAGAATAATCCTCCAAACGTAATCGGCTTGATCTGGGGTTGAACCTCTATGATCCTTCCAATAAGGTGCAACATCATACTTGGCCTTAAACGACGATGCCACGATTAGAGCAACAATACCCCCAGTTAAAATCCCGAAACCTTGCATTGCGAAAACTGCCGCAATAAACGCTCCACGCGTCTTTTTATTTGCATATTCAGACATGATGGTGGCGGAAAGCGGGTAGTCACCGCCAATCCCAAATCCTAACCAGAACCGAAAGAAGCAAAGTGTAGTCATAACCGCCGCCGGCTCTTTACTGAACGAAAGCCCGGAAGCTATCGAACAAAGCACCATGAGCATAAGCGTCATGCCATACACTTTCTTCCTTCCCATTTTATCTCCAAGCCACCCGAAAAAGAGCTGGCCCGAAAGTGTCCCGACAAATGCCACGCTGTTAACCGCTGCCGCCACATTCACCGGCAACTTGCCAGGGTCTTCTTTATCCTTGAAGTAGTATATCCGACCGAGCAATTTAGTGACGAGAGAGATGCAAAAAAGATCATATGCATCAGTAAAGAAACCCATTCCGGCTATTACAATCGCGGTGAAGTGATACCATTGTGTCTTTGCGAGATCAAGCGCGTGAAGCACTTGAAGTTGATCCCCAGCCATCGGCGAAAGAATGTGATTTTGTGCTTGCTACTCCCGTTAACACTTAACAGCGTACGGTGTATGCGTGTATGTATATATGTATATATATGTATGATGCAGATGGACGTTATAAACAATATATACGAGCATATACCTTTGACATGTAAATAACAATATATACGAGCATATAACATTTGTTACATCGAAAAGTTTTGAGATTTTGAGGTTTTCAAATGGTAATGGTTAAGACAGCAAGTTTTATTTGTCTGGAGTTTGAGGTATTGAGATTGTTTTCTACGTCAATCAATGTTCACGAATTTGGATGTTTTGTGGCAATTTGGAATCCTGCCTTATTTACGTGTTACGACGACTCGTGTTCTTAATTGTATTTTCGTTTTTTGCTTTACGCGTTTGGCAGGATTTTTGTATTGATCGGAAGATGTTTTCGACGAATTTATTAATTTATGCTATTTGTATGCTACTAGTAGAACGCTTATGATACGAGACTAAGGGGGTGTTTGGGATTGATTATTCAAAACAGATTATGCGTTCTGGAAAAGCAGGGGTGAAGCTGCTTATAGATTATTGCGTTTTGGTAGCCTAAAAAACTGATTATCTACGTTTTCAAAATGCAATCCCAAACACTAAAACCAACTATTTGCGTTTTCAAAACGCAATAATCTAAAAATCAGATTCAAAACGCAATCCAAAACACCCTCTAATAAGGACAACCGGTTAGAAAAGAGCTAAACTTATGGAGTGTTTGGTAGCCTCTAAATGATCCTTAAGAGGCTACCTCTTAATTGTTCACAGCTTTTGATGACCAGTTAGGCAGGGCTGGCAATGGGTAACCTGTATAAGACACGATAAGACCTGTTAACTGAAAAATACACCATGTGATTTTTTACTTTTTTTTTAAATAATTAAAATTAAGAGGCAAAGATCCTTCATTTCTCTTTTTTGATACATAAAACATAAAACTGTGTTATAAACATGAGATATAAAGTAGTTAAATGAGTCGTGTTCATGTTTAGAACTTGATTTGTTCGCGTCGTCAGAAACCTGTTAAACCTGTTAAGACACGATTTGCCAGCCCTGCAGTTGGCCACAATCACCGACCCCTTTTTCCCGGCCTGAGTCGCCGGAGTAAGGAAATCTAACCTCAACTATCACTACTTACATATGTGGCTTAGGATTGAATAATCAACCTTAACGAAACAAGTTCAACTGATTTTATAAAGTATAATTTTTCACATCGTTTGATAATATGTTATCAGAAACTGCTTGTGTGTTGTGACCATGTCTTAACTCTTATGTAGGCCTTTTAAGCATATGCTTGTGACCCAAAATGTATCGTGTCTATACACAGTTACAAAAAATGCATCCAGTCTTCTGCGGCGACATTTACGCTCTGTTCTCACCGGTTACATCATGCTCACCGGACATTTCTTCAAGTGACTTCCCTTTCGATTCCGGCACCAGAAATGTACACAATGTACCCAACAAGTTAATCACACCCAATACAATAAGCGAATTCTTCACTCCTATGCCCGGTGGATACCCATGATCCGTCTTCGCCGGATCTTTATTTTGAGCCAAATACAAGAACCCGAAAGCCCCAACTATCGCCCCGAGTTTCCCAGACGCTGCGGATATCCCATGACAAGTTGACCTCAACCTGGCAGGAAAAATCTCTGCTGGGACGACAAATGTGGTCACATTCGGCCCGAAATTCGCAAAGAAGAATGTTAATGAGTAGATGATAACAAAGCCTATGTTGTGTTTGGGCTGGGTCCAGTAGTTGTATGGGAATGCTAGAACAAACATGAATATTGTCATCATGATGAATCCTGTTAGTTGGATTCTAAATCTACCGATTTTGTCAATGAGGAATACTGTGAACCAGTATCCAGGGACAGTGCTGCAAAGCGCGATGAGTGTTTGAGCTCGCGCGATTCTATACACTTCGTGGATCGCGTTCATGGTTTCTGCGGGCGGGATCCATCCAATGGCGGAGAAGATGTCCTTTTGGAAGAGGTTTTGGCTGTAAAACGCGATGTCGAGCAAGAACCATGTGCTTGTTGTTCCGAGAAGATGGAGGCCGTGGCGTTTGGCGAACTTTTTGCTTAAGAGTCCGTAGCTGGATCTCAAATTGGCCATGGTTTCTTCGAGTTTTTCTTGCTCGGATTCGATGTCGACTCCGAGGACTTTGGACATGTCCGAAGCGGCTTTTTTGGCGTTTTTTTGCCACTAAGGCGGTAAACCTAGCGGTTTCTGGCATCTTCATTCGCCAATAGTATGTTAACAGTGCCGGAATAGCCCCGACCATGAGAATTATGCGCCATAAATAATCGGCTTCCGACACCGTTGACTTTACTGGATCCACCTCGTATGGTGGAGCTTTGAACTTGTTATCGAAAATTGTCGCCATTATGATCGCGAAGACTCCTCCTCCCAAGATCCCGAATCCTTGTATTAGCCACAACATATTATGTAAGGTCTTATGTATTATTAATCAACTATACGTTAGAAATACTACTAGATGATTTAAAAAAAAGTTATATAATTATAATACCTTGCATGGCAAAAACTGCCGCTATAAATCCGCCACGTGTTTTCTTATTAGAATATTCCGACATGATGGTGGCGGAGAGCGGGTAGTCACCACCAATACCGAACCCTAACCAGAACCGAAAAAAGCAAAGAGTGGTCATAACCCACTTTGGGTGGCTACCAAATGATAAACCAGAAGCGACGGAGGATAGACACATCAACATAAGCGTGATACCATACACTTTCTTCCGCCCTAGTTTTATCACCTAGCCACCCAAAAAACAACTGTCCGGCTAGGGTACCTACGAGTGCAACACCATTCACGGCGGCAGACACATGAGGCGGCAAACTTCCCGGCTTTGAAGATCCTTCTTGGTAATAATAAATCCGGCCAAGCAATTTGGTAACAAGGGATATGCAAAATAGATCATACGCGTCCGTGAAGAACCCCATTCCAGCGATCACAATCGCTGTGAAGTGGTACCATTGTGTTTTTGCTCCATCGAGGGCGTGTAGAACGTGTAAGTTCCCCGATTGCTCCATCAATCTCCTCCTTTATACAAGAAATAAATGTAAATACAATAAAGTGTAGCCAGTAATATCTTACTCATACAATAAATACACATATGATTAACAAAAAGGTGATTGATCTAATTTTCAATAGACCCCTATGAAACTAGAGAAAGTGATGTTGATCCATTCATTCATGTAATAACAAAGACTAAAAATAGAAAATATTTGCTATCGTGTAGTGACCGTTGTTTGTTCTTTTGATGAAGGGAGGTTAAAGCAAATGTATGTATAGTATTAAAAGGAGTATTGAAACTAAATTAAGCGACATACTCTCATTATTTTCGCTACTCCAATAACCCAGTCAAATTTATACAAAAAATAAGATTTTTAGGAATGAATTGAAAGATGATCATATTCGAATCCGTATATGAGTGTATTGAGTGAGTTGATGATTCACTAAGAAGTGTTAGTGATTCCATATAATCAACACCCAAATCCTCCACAAGCACCATGTTGTGTCCGCCATCGGTTTCTCACGACACGGTGGAAGCCTAGGGTGTCTTAGTTCGGGCCACCGATTTTCTCCTTAAGGAGTGTCTCTTCTTCAGTCATAATAGGAGAACACCCTTCTTCAAAACCATATTTCATGTCAAAAACATGATATCAAAACTCATAAACTCTTATTAACCAAAAACTCATACAAAACTATGAAAAACATAAAATTATTCTTAAAATACACAAAAAAACCCTAACAAACCTATGACACATTACTCATAAACACAAAGACTGATCTACACAAGAACAAGCCACAATACTAGAGTTACAACTGAGAATACAATGACCTAACAACCTGATCTAGACTCAAAACCCTAATAACACAGAGTATGTCAACATGTGAGAGAAATGAAGAGAGAGTGCAAAAGAGAGAATAATATCTGGTGATGACTAAGGAGAGAGAAGGCCCTTTTATATGGGCCTCTCGAACCTTTTGCCAACTAACACACATCAACTGAATGAATGGCTGGGATCACTTTAATCCAATGACCCAAATATAACATGAACTAAAGGCACAAATTGATGACTCAACATCAAGACTTCTAACTTGGACTCCTTTCCAGCTGGGCCAATCCATCAACAGCTAAAGCCCACAACAGCAGCAGTCCACACTAAAGCTCAATTACCCGAAACAGACTTATGCAAGATGATAAAGACATAGGTTTATATAAAATAACTTTGTATAAAATGTAAGTTATAAAATTGTAATATGAAATGTTATATTTTTAACAACCCCCCCCCCCCCCCCCCCCCCCCCACACACACACACACAAAATTTTAACTTAAACCCAACATCTTAATCATCTGCTGGAATGCTGATGGGTCAATAACCATTTGGTAAATAAATCTGCCAACTGATTGTTAGATTCAATCTTGTCAGTCCTTATGACACCTTTTGGGATTTGTTCTCTTAAGAACAAATCTAACTCAAAATGTTTCGTTTTGTCGTGAAAAACAGGATTTGCAGCAATAGAAATGGCTGCAGAACTATCAAACTTCAACCTAACTGGTAAATCAACATTTATGTGATGTTCAGACAACAAATTTTTAATCTACATTATCTCACAAGTAGTGGAACATATAGCACGATATTCTGCCTCAGCAGAAGATGGTGAAATAGTTGATTGCTTTTTACTTTTCCATAAAACAAGGTTTCCACCCAAGAAAATACAAAACCCTGTGACAGATCTCCTAGTAAAAACACATTTAGCCCAACCTGAATCCGAATAGGCTTCAAGACTAAAATCTTTACCTTTTGTTATCGAACAACATTTGACTTATCCAGATTATTATTCATCCATCCAAAGTCAAATTATACATATTGAAATCTTAAAAGAAAATAACTTAGAAAAAACATTAATGCATAAAACCATGTATCATACAAAGTTTTCAAACGAGGATTTCTGTTTAGAGCCGGTAAGGATCCAATGCATATCCATTACGAGAACCGGTACGCGATTGTATGCCAAGGCCAAGTAATTTGCTATGAACTCATTGTATCGATATGCTTTAAACATTTGTGGATTGCTCGACGTAACCAACTCTTTTGCAGGTTCGACAACAGTAGGAAGTTCATAATTTGGACCAAAAAATGTGACGATGGATGTTCGAGAGACACTTGAATTCAAGAGGCCACGATGCTCCACACTTTTTAGCTTCCCATTACTTATTACCTACACCAAAAATATATATATATATATATATATATATATATATTTAAAAGCTAGGTTATATTTGAGTGCTTGACACACTATATGTCTTGTATCTTGTGGCATTTTATTTTTGGATAAAAAAACATAAAATTTATAGTTATGTGATTTGTGAAATATTCGAATATGCATCTCCAATAGGGTGTGTTGGGAATGGGATATCCATGACGCGTTTGTGGGTGGGTGGGTGGGTGGGTGGGGGGTGGGCAGGGGGACTTATGGTACGAACTAGCATGGGTGGGCCATGGAAAAATGTATTGACCAAAGGTGACGGAGACCATGGTTTTATACTTTTTTTCTTTTTTCCTTTTTCTGGTTTTTCGTATTATTTTTTATTTCTCAAAAATATTAGTTGTATTTAATTTTATGAATTTATACAACTTTCAGTATTCTATGAAAATTATACATGTGTAATATGTTTAAATGAATCAATATGAAATAAAAAAGTAAGTAGTTTATTATATTATAAATAATCTTTTAGTTTATTATATTATAGATAATCTTTTATGAAAAATAAGTGTAAAGGGTTAAAGATAACGTGTGTCTTTGAAGAATAGACGTGTTGTTGAAGTCTATGAATGAGTGAGCATATAAGATTCTGTATTGGAAATGCTCTATTGATCTTACGTGGAATTGGTAACCGAGGTTGACCACAAAAGCATTAGGAATTGGGGCAACACCCATCCATTTTCCATCCTTTAGTATTTGTAGCCCATAGTGGTCTTGTTGAAGAAATGTTATAAGGTTAGGGTCATTGTGACCAGCTATGCCCATGGCCAAACTCGGGTCTGGGCATGGTGGGTAACGGTTAATCGCCATTGAGTGTTCTTGGCTCACTTCATCGTAGTAACCTTCTCTTAGACCAAGTCCTTCCCCGATCAAATCCAAAATCTTGAATCCCATTTTTCGTACTTCAACCACATATTTTGCGACTTCTTCTCTAAAAGACATAAATCAAAACACGGATTAGTATATACTGTACAAGTAGTAGATACTGCTACTAAAATCCACTAATATTTAGTCATGTGTTACTTATATCTGGCTGGCTTATCTGGCCAAGATGGCAAGTGTTCTTGTATAGGATAACACGAGTGCTTTAAAGTGTCTTTCCAGTAATGAACATCCTCTTTTGCGTACTCTAATCCGCTCGTGTAAAGCGTGCACCCCTTACGTGGTTTCTCTGAGTAAACGCCTAATTTGTCTTCAACCGGCAAGTTAAAAAACTCGTCATACAAAGCCATCATGTCCTCCATCATCTTATAACAAACCCCATGGTTTGTCACCTATTAATGAAATCAACAATCTTATACATTACACAAGTATCTTGAACACTAGTTGACACTATGAACATAGAATATTACCTGAAATACACCAAATTCTTGACAAGCTTTTAGAATTTGTCCGACGATCTCAGACCGATCACCCTGAAGATTGATCACCGGAATTTCGTTGCAAACCGTGACAAAATCTCCGGCTCTTCTTTCGGGTGGCATTATATAGTCTTTAGGGACGAAATTAACTACATTAGACCAGCTAGAAATTAGTTTAGCCATTAGTAACACTTTATCTAGTTGTATAAAATGTAGGATTGAAGGTGGGGTTTTATAATAATGAATGCCGTCCAAAGGAATAATAGTTTCGTTTGGCTTGTAAAAAAAAAAAAGAAGCTACATTTGAGATTAAGATTTGATTATTCTTTTATAAATAATTATTATGAACAAGACACCTAAATCAAGTTAAAATATGTCATATTCGACAATGTTTTGTGGTTAAGATTGCATCGGTACAAATATTAAATGCAAAACTATATATATATATTACATCTGGCATGACTATATGAACTAATGATAAATTTTGTGGTGAGCAAATTAGTCTCTAGAAAGAGAAAACCTTAAAAAAAATATATAGTATAGTTCAAGCTATATATCAATTGCATACAAGATTTAAAAATTTGACAAAAGGTTTCATTATTGATACATTAACACAAGTTATCCATATGCTGTTAAGGTTTAATCTTAAAAACCTCCATCACTGCTTCAGTGTCTCTCTTTTTCTCTTCATAGAACTTAAAGTAATCTTTAAATTTGAAGGGTCGAAAACGAGGTACGCCAGTGTCAATAATCGATTTAGCTGGTTCGACGATGGTGTCTTGACAAGGACTAAGGAAACTCACAATCGTTGTCCGATCCTCCCTTGAGTTTGTCACCGCTCTATGTTCCGCGCTTCTTAGCTTCCCATTGCTAATTATCTAAAACAAAGTTACATCAATTATTATTCACATTTTATAGGTAAGAAAAGGACCTTTTTAAAAGAAAAAAATAATGAAAACGGCCACCTGTAATTGGTGGCCGATATTAACCACAAAAGCATGAGGCAGTGGCTCAACACCGAGCCACTGACCATCCTTGAAAATCTGGAGTCCATTAACGCTTCCTTGAAAAAGCACGGTTATCAGATCAGCATCAGCGTGTTTTGATAACCCTAGCGTCAAACTAGGATCTGGGCATCGGGGGTAGTGGTTGATCGACAACAATTGACCCCCGGTTAGCTCTTCTCCAAAGAATCCCAGTTCGAGTCCTAGTCCTTCTCGAATTACCTCCAACAATCTCAAAGACAATTTTCTCACTTCTAACGAGTATTTTCCAACAATATCTCTTCAACACAAAGCAAGAACAATTAATCCAACATTGTAGTCTCGAAAAATGCATATTTATGGGGTGTTTGGGATTTGATTATTCAAAATAGATTATGCGTTTTGGAAAAGCAGGGGTGGATCTGCTTATAGATTATTGCATTTTGGTAGCCTAAAAAACTGATTATCTGTGTTTTCAAAACGCAATCCCAAACACTAAAAACTGATTATCTGTTTTTTCAAAACGCAATAATCTAAAAATCAGATTCAAAACGCAATCCCAAACACCCTTTTAATATTTTTTTGTTGAGTTGGCTTAGAAAAGGTTACGTCAGATTTCCTAAAGTTGTTTACGAAATCAAGAGGGTCAACTTAACATTAATGTTTACAAGCTTTTTTTTTTCTTTTTAACGGCTAGTGCAGCTGACTCCTAAATCATCTATATTCAAAGATTGTGAAATGTGTCACTTTACCGGTAATTTGTAGGTCTTTCAGGCCATAAGTGAACCCATTCGTCCAAAGGATGACATGGGTGTCGTAGATTATCTCGCCAGAAATGAATTTCTTCATTAACATAATCATAACCACTTGTGTAAACTTTGCATTTTTTAATCGGATCAATAGAGTAATATTTCTCCTTGTCCTCTTCAAGCATATTAAAGAATTCTTTAACTACTTCCATAGTCTCATCAATTAAATATTCAGAAACTCCATGATTGATCACCTGGGTATATCAAATAACAAAACTTAACTTCAAAAGAGTTTAAAATGGATCAACTTATATGAAGATCTAACCTGAAAGAATCCAAATTCTTGACAAGCATGTAGTATTTCTTCAACTGGTTGACTTTTACTTGCAGAGAGATCAATCAGTGGGATGTTTTGGCATGATGGAATCTCGACTGATCCGGGACGTTGATCGACGGGGAAGATGTAGTTTTCTGGTAAGATTTGAGTAGTTTTGGACCAGGTTGATACTAGATTCGCCATAGTTTCTGATCTGCAAGACTTGGATAGTGTAATTTTATATTATTAAAGGCTTATATTGATTGATTGACTATTGAGATGGATGTTTAATTGTGTTTATGTTTGTTTAACTTTAATAAAAAAATAATAATTAAACAACTCAACATGTAACATTTAAATGAACGGATTTTCTTGTTCATGTTCGTTCGTTAAGAAAATGAACATGTTCATGTTGGTTTATGTTCAAACATAAAGGAACACAAGTGAACAAGAAAATGAATGTGCTATTGTTCACATGTTCAATATGTTAGCCGGTTACCGAAAGCTTGGTTGTAATTTGTAAAGTTTCTTTGAGCGATGGGTTGATACATGATGAACAAATTAGTGTCGCTAAAGTATAAATTTATATAATATGCATAAACGAACTAACATAGCAAGCGTAAACAAACATAAAAGAACATTCACGAACATAACATGTGTCCATGTTGGTTTATTTAACTAAATGACATTTTTGCATGCTCGTTTACATTTTTAATTAATAAAACGAACTTTCTGCCAAATAGTTTATAATCGGTTCACTAATGATTGGTTTGTCCACAAACCTCAGCTCTTCTCCAAAATATCCTGGCCGGTTTGAGTCATAGTCCTTCACGAATTAGCTCTAACATTCTCAATGACGATTCCTAAACTTCACATGATTATTTTCCAACAACGTCACTTAAAGAACAAAGCAACAGCCGTTAAATTCTATGAAATCGAAAGCTAAGGAATACTTTTATGATTTATTTTTTTTCTTGAATTCTTGTGTAATGATATTAATAAACATATTTCACGGTAAAAACCAAGTAACATCTGGATAATGGGTAAGCAAGCAACAAGCTGTGCCGCTATCCATTTTTTTTGTATTTCAACAACGTATCTCAACACTTTGGTTCTAAAAGATATATAATCAATACAAGATTAGTATCTAGCCTACATGTAGGTAGCACAATCCACTCAAATTCAATCATGTCATATTTTACCTTAATATGGTTGGCTTAGAGAGCCAAGATGGCGAGTGTTCTTCTACTGAATGACACGAGTGCTTTAAAGTGTCTTTCCAACAATGAACATCCTCTTTTGCATACTCCAATCCGAGTGAACTCCTAATTTGTCCGCTACTGGAATTTCCTTACCAAGAGTGATAAAATGCCTTGCTTTTCGCTCGGGTTGCATTACATAGTCTTTAGGAATAAATGTAACTCCATAAGACCGGCTAGAAACAAGTTTAGCCATGAGTAATCCTTAATCTACTTGGATCAAATGTAGGATTAAAAGATTGGATTTATAACATTAAAATGCCATCCAAAGTGTCAATTAGATTCCATTTGGCTACGTTTGAGATTATGATTAGATTTTAGGGAAATGGATTTAAATACTCCCAACTATCTCCTATTGGCGGATAATACTCCCAACTTTCACTTTGTCCATTAGCACTCCCAACTTGCAAACTTATTTTCTTTCATTACCCCAAAACTGACAGAGGTCTAACCTGGTTAGTCTTTTGGGGTGATGAAACAAACTAAGTTGCAAGTTGAGAGTGCTAATAGCCAAAATGAAAGTTGGGAGTATTATCCGTCAATAAACGATAGTTGAGAGTATTTAAATCCATTTCCCCTTAGATTTTTTCTTTATTAAATTGTTATGAACAAGACACACAAATCAAGTTAAAAGATGTCATCTTCCATAGTGTTTTGTGGTTAAATTCGCATAGGTACAAAGATTAAGTCTAAAAATGTGATATCTGGCATGAAT
Organism: Ambrosia x helenae; assembly: GCA_030844895.1. Lineage (NCBI taxonomy): Eukaryota > Viridiplantae > Streptophyta > Magnoliopsida > Asterales > Asteraceae > Ambrosia > Ambrosia x helenae. Next base: position 1,461,691 of record CM061230.1, on the reverse strand, counting down.
GCATGATAGAATAAAATTATTCATAGATTTCGCGGTAAGCAAATTAGTTCTAGGAATAGAAAACTTAAAAATACATATGAAAGATATGATATGCCATTGAACACAACCTGTTTGAAGACCAAACAAAACTAGAATTAAGGGGTCTAATTCATGTTTCCCATTTGATACATTATCAGGAGACATCCACCTATTCTTAAGGTTTAATTTTATAAACTTCCATCAATGCTTTAGCTTCTCCCCTTTTCTCTCTATACAACTTCACGAAATCCTTAAATTTGAAGGGATGAAAACGAGGTACACCAGTGTCGAAAATCGAATTAGCTGGTTCTATGATGGTGTCTTGACAAGGACTAATTAGAGTCACAATTGTAATCCGAGCCTCCCTTGAGTTTGTCACTGCTCTATGTTCTGCGCTTCTTAGCTTCCCGTTGCTAATTATCTAAAACACAATTCAACCAATTGTGATTCACCCTTTTTAGGTCGGAAGTTAGAATGACTAAGTTAAAAAGATAAGATAATGAAAATGGCCACCTGTAATTGGTGGCCGATGTTAACCACAAAAGCATGAGGCAGCGGCTCAACACCAAACCATTGACCATCCTTGAAAACCTGAAGCCCATTAATTATTCCTTGTAAAAGCAAGGTTATGAGATTAGGATCCGCGTGTTTCGGTACCCCTAGTGTCAAACTAGGATCTGGGCATTGAGGATAGTGGTTGATCGTCAACAATTGATCCCCGGTTAGCTCTTCCCCAAAATATCCCGGTTTGAGTCCCAGTCCTTCACGAATTAGCTCCAATATTCTCAAGGACAATTCCCTCACTTGTAGTGAGTATTTTCCAACAATTTCTCTTTAAAACAAAGCAAGAATCATATTAACTTTCATAGAATCAAACATTTAGGGAATGTTTTGGATAACAATTTGAACCACTAGGATTTTTTCCCTTGATTTCTTGTGTAATTGGATTTCTCAAAGTCCCACATAGTCTTGACAATGCAAATTTTATGAGCTATGTTAAGTTGGCGTAAAGGTATGAAGCCAATTTTTTTAGTCCGAGTTAAGGCTAAAGGTGGTTGTCTTCAATTAATGTTAAGTTGGGAGCCCCATCTTTAGCCTGAAGTCGGACTCGGCAACTGTCACTTCACATTTGCTTAGCGTACCTCACAGAGTTTAAACAATACACAATTTTCGAGATTCTCGAAAATTGGGATGTCTTATTATACTAGATTTAAAATGACAAAAAAAATGTAGTTGAATTGTAGAACACCCTATTAAAAAAAAATTAGTTAGAGATGCCAATTTCAAATCATTTAACTCTCAAAGGCTATAAGTCAATGAGTCAATTTAAGTTGCATTTTTCTTCAAGAATGGAGAAATGATATAAAAAAGAAAAAGAAAATAACATTAGCTAAAAGCAAAATGTGATAAAAAAAAAATATCAAGGTGCGTATTTATGTTTACAACCCTCCAAAGCATATATAAAAAAAAAAAAAAAAAAAAATTGTATCAAGATTGTCATTATATTGTTTTCATAATGATGGTTTGAATGATACTGTTTTTAAAATGACCACAAAAAAATTGTGCTTGTTGATCAACTCTACTTGATAGTTATTAAACAATTTATTAGAACATTAGTTTGTATTAAAGTTTTTATATAATATTAATATGACCAAGAATAATAAAAGTTAAAACTACCGTTTTTGTTTACATGTCCGGTTCTAAGTTTCAAACCAGACCATATGCTAATATTGTTTAAACAAATAATCATACTCAGTTAATCTCACCTATAACAAAGCTAAAATAGCATCTAAGGAGGGTAAGATGTAGATAGCCTCACCCCTAAGAATAGAGAGGTTGCTTCCAGTGAGACCCCCGGCTCGATGTGGTTTGGTATCAAGCCTTGGACATAAGGCACAGACACTTAGCAATCGGGACAAACCCGATCGGTGCATGTACCCCCTTGTCTTTTGACTATCCACGTCACCACATGATGCATGATTAACCGTCCGTCGTTTTTAACGTTATTTTCGTGAAATTATTAAAATAACGTTAAAACTAGTGCAACTTTACTTTTGCCCCTAAGGGCCACACATATATACATTATATGCGCACACCATAAGTAAACAAACAAACCATCAAAACCTATCGATCTGTGAACCAAACCGTTAGGAACTCAACCAGCGCAAACCGGCTAACTTGCGTCAGTTCAGACGATTGAGTCAGTTTCAAGGGTTACACTTAATACCTGTAATTGGTAGGTTTTTCAGGCCATAAGTGAACCCATTCCTCCAAAGGATAACATGGGTGTCGTAGATTATCTCGCCATAAATGAACTTCTTCATTAGCATAATTATAACCACTTGTATACAGTCTGCAACTTTTATTTGGATCAGGTGAGTACAGTTTGTTCTTGTCCTCTTCAGGCATATTAAAGAAATCTTTAACCACTTCCATGGTCTCATCAATTAAATCTAAAGAAACTCCATGATTGATCACCTGATCAAATAACAAAACTTAACTTCAAAAGAGTTTAAATTGGATAAAGTTATATACTTATATGAATATCTAACCTGAAAGAAACCAAATTCTTGACAAGCATGTAGTATTTCTTCAACTGTTTGACTTTTACTTGCAGAGAGGTCAATGATTGGGATGTTTTTGCATGATGGAATCTCGAGTGATCCGGGACGTTGATTGATGGGGAAGATGTAGTTTTCTGGTATGATTTGAGTAGTTTTGGACCAGGTTGATACTAGATTTGCCATAGTTTGTGATCTAGAGGATTTGGATGATGATTAATTAGTGATTAGTCTGTAGTTGACTAATATAAAGACTTGAAGTGGTTGACTTTTGATAGTGAATTAGTTGGTGAAGATGTGAAAGGTCACTGGCTGCCGGCCTGCGAGTCATTTTTTTAGTAAAATCTGTGATGGAATCACAAGGAGATGAAAACCGAACGAACGTAAACAAGGCTTGTTCGTGTTTGTTCATTTAACTTTAATAAACTAAGGGGCTGTTTGGTTGATTAAGTGCTGAATCATTAAGATGGTCTGAATGATTAAGAGGCTCTGAATGGTTAAGAGCTGAATCATTCAGCATCTCTTATTAGCTTAATGGTTCAGCACTTAATCATTCCATTTAGATGCTGAAACAAACAGTCTGAATGCTTAATGATTCAGACCTGAATGATTAAGAGGCTACCAAACAGCCTCTAAATGAACAAACATGAACAAATTTTCTTTTTTGTGTTCATTATTTAAGATAAAGAGACATGTTCATGTATGTTTATGTTCGTTCGAACATTTACGAAAGAGCATAAACTAATGTAAATGAACGAATATAAACGAATGCAAATGAACGAACATAAACTAATGCACATGAACACAAGTGAATGAAGAAAATGAACTTGTACTTGTTTGTTCATTCAATTCGTTAGCCGATTATCGAAAGCTCGGTTCTAACTTCTATAGTTTGATTGGGCAATGAGTTGATACATGATGGGCAAAACAATATCGCTAATAAATAGTGATTAACTTTAAATAGCGAACATAAATGAAGAAATATGACATGTGTGTTAGTTTATTAAATAAACTTGTAAAATAAACATATAGGATAATGAATACGAACGACCTTGCACCAAACAAAAAAAAATTGATAGGCAAAGAACTCCCGCGCTAGCCACCGGGAACCGGGCAATGTAGCCGGGGTCGATTTCTCGACTGCCACGAGCCTCTATGATTGGATTAAAACTCTGATTCACGGTTCAAATCAAACGGTAAAATAAAGGATAGATTTAACGGTATCTTGTGATACAGAAACACCACACAAGAAAGGATAAGCGCAAACTAAACTTGAATTAGGATACATATACACCACCTAATTCAACCTTAGACTCCAAGAACACCATTCAAGTTGCCAAACTTGAACTAGTATGGAAACAATTAATCAACTAAAAAATCTAGAGAAAATTAACCAAAAGAAACTTTTAAACATAAACTCACATTGCCCTTTCATTCGATCAAATTTGCAACACGATAATGGAAACACATGCCCACGTTTGCTTACATTTAGGAAGTAAATAACTGACTTACAAAGATTGTTAATTGAAAAAAAAAAAAAAAAACGTGGCGTGCATGTGAACTTGCGTAGAACTGTCTTCATGGGATCCGATTGAATTAAGTTGAACCATGGTCGGTTGCTCCATCTGGATCGGGTCAATGAAGGTTTTGCTATCACCCTATCTCACCTAGTGCATGGGGATCAGATTGAATCCGTAAACCCTTGCGACCTTGCCCCAATCAGACTTGAACCCGGGTCAATCCAGATCATGTCCTCACCTGTCCCAAACAATTAACAACCGGTTCACTACTAAACATTTGGTATGTTAACAAGCACAACCGCACGATGTTTTGCTTTTACCCTTAAAAGTTGAAAGATCAAAGATCAACACGGTTCAATATTATTTTGGGCTTCGGCTCATTTACATTGAAAATGATATGATTTAACAGGTTCTCATGAAGTCACCCATTTAGTCGTACTATTTCAACACACAAAGAGCTTCTTTACATATCTCAATACACTTCATATTGACTAATATGAAACGTATATGGCTTTTCCGTTTCTCAAAGGCAGACAACTTTTGTCAAAGTCGGCATTATCAGACCTTTACGATCCATACTAGCCAATATAGAACGTATAGGGGTAGTTAAAAGACAAACATGTTTGTGTTATTTAGTAAAATTTATAAACTATAAATAATATAAAATGTTTGCAATTCCTTTTTTTATAAATAAGTTTTATATTTTACAAAGAAAAGTTAAACATAAACACTAAAATAAAATCTATTTTTATAATTAAAATACTATTTTAATTAAAAACATAAACACTAAATCATCCAAGTCCTTGAGGAAAAGATTATACTAAGGCCGTTTGTGTGTGTGTGGGGGGGGGGGGGGTGAGTTTAAGGCCCTCTTTTATGATTGGTCACGTGGCATATGAGGCTTTAAAATGAAATGTGGTGTAGAGGGATTTAAGGCCCCTATTAATATTTTATTTTATCTTTTAAATTAAAAAAATAATAAAATAATAATAAAAGAAGTGAGGAGATGAGGAAACAATGATTGGATGGGGGAATATGTTCTCAGACGCCAAAATATTAAGGCCCCAACTAAGAGAGAGAATTTAAGGTCCCCCTGTAACGGTGTTAGGGGCCTTAAATTTGAATTAGCGCCCCTTTTAAAGCCCCACTACACCCGATCTAAGGGTGAATGGAGTGGTCATCACACCCATCACACTATCATACTCAATAATATTGTGCTACCTCATTTCCATCACACTCCATCACATCACTAAAACCATGGGTGGAATGATACCCATCACACTAATTTTTTTTTAAAAAAATAAAATAAAAAAACTTACATTAAATAAAATAAAAAAATACATTAAATGAAATAAAAAATTTCTAGAAATTAAATAAAAACATTACTAGAAAATACAAGTTAAAATAAAAATGAAATAATAAAATTAAGTGAGCGGTGGGTGCGGCTCCTCAAACTCGATATCTAGACTACCAACGTGTTCCGTTAGATCATATCGAAGTTGAAAGTGGGTTTGTTCATTCCTCAACTCCAAAAGAATATTATCGTTAACATTTGCTGGTGTCGAAGGATCCATATCCGGAGATATTGCACGCCTCTCTTCCTTTATGATCATATTGTGCAATATGATACACACGTACACAACACTCCTTATTTTCGCTTGATCAACCAAACGAACCAGGCGATCTATTATGTGTCATGTACTTTTCAATACACCAAACGCTCGTTCAACGTCTTTTCTTGCCGATTCTTGTAGCTTCTTAAATAATATTTCTTTGTCGATTGTCGGAAACGAATAAGCTTTCACAAAAACTGACCAAGTAGGGTAGATGCCATCAACAAGATCAGGGGGCGGACCTAATGAAAAAGCAGGTGTCGCGTCCGTTGCGGCTCAACTTCGCGCGTGTAGTGGAAATTTTGTTTTTTACGAAATTTGGAAAACGTTGCTACTAAAATGAAAAAAATAAAAAAAAAACGTTACTACTGAAAAACATTTCTATATCCGCCACTGAACAAGATAGAACTCACGTCTATATTGTCTCCTGTTCACCGTAAATGGACACGTCAGGATGGTTCCTTGTCTCTCTGTATCGAATAGCGGTGACAGGTGTAGAACGTTGACGTCGTTGTTTAAGCCAAGGGGGGAGTACGAATGCCAAATCCATAAATCGTTTGACGCAATGACTTCGAGCATGATTGTCGGTTTTTTATGGTCACTTCTCATAAACTGGTCTTGCAAAGACGCCGGACAACTTCTCCACTTGATGTGGGTACAGTTGATGCTACCGACCACCGCGGGAAAATGCCATCTGACTTCATGTGCGGCGTACAAACGTGTTATGTCGTGTCTAGTCGGTCTTCGTAGATACTCTTTACTATATAAATTAATAATGGCATTGCAAAAATAGTGAAGAGACTCACTTGAAGTTCTACTTGACATATTTAAATATTCATCAAATTCGTCAGAAATGTTATCGGTAGCAAGTTGACGAATCACGGACGCGCATTTTTGTATCGCCGTAAAACTTTTTTTTCCTCTAGCATCGACGGTAATTTTTTTATTTTTATTATTATTATTATTATTATTATTATTATTATTATTTTTGTATTGAATTTTTTTCCATATGTAAACATGTATTTTAGTACTGAAATCTAAAAAAAATATTGTAAAGTAATTAGTGTTATAGAGTAATTACGTAATTACTCTAGTATAAACTACTATATTTACTCTAATAACGTAATTACGCTAATTTTATTATTTTTTTTATATTATTTATTTAGAAAGCATGTTTAGGCAGAGGAAAAAAAATTCCCCATTCACTTGTCACGTTTAGTAGGTTAATCCAATTTGTATCTTTATTCATTAAATTTATATCCTTTTAGAAAAATTGTAATTAGATGTAATTATTTCTATTTTCTTTATATAATTCTAGATTTTTTAAAAGGCATGTATTATTCTAGATGCTTTTCGAAAAAAGTGACATTTTTATAAATATAATATAATATATAATTTTTATTAATTTCAATATTAACAAATGGAAATTCTATAGAATTGTATACTTCATAGCTTAAAAAACTTAATAACCAAGTCTACAAAAGTTCATAACACTTGGTTTCAAGTTGATCATAACAACAAATTTATTTATTAGTATATAATTATTATAGTCAAATTGTTTCAAAATGTAAAAAAAAGATATTAATGAGCTTTGTATTTGATACAAAAATACACACATGTATATGTATGCATGTACGTATGTGTAAGTCAGTAAGTCTATATACATTAGTATATTATGTGTAAGGTATGGGTGTGAACAAAGAGCCAATATTTTTAAATTGTGGTTGTAATTGTCAACCTCATGTAGCACATTGTGAGAGTCAAACCCCTCCATGTTTTGAGATCTTCATTGAAGCAACCATGTGTTCCTTCCCCACTCATTTATTGCTTTTTTGTACTTGAATTCCTTTTATTAATCAAATGTTTGACTTTTTTCTCACTTCATACACATGACCCATCCTCTCCTCCCATCACCTTATTCATTAATCTCAACACACAACTCCTCTTCACACACCTCATTTCAAAAACTTAAAACTCCACCAATGGATCATCATCATCATCATCATCCAATCAATATTCAACAAAAGTCAACCATCCAATCTAATCCATCAACTTCCAACTTCCCAATATTAGCCATTGCTGCATTATGCATAGTTGCAACTGCTTTCCTCCTTGTTTCCTACTACTTCTTTGTCACTAGAGGCTGCTTCAATTGGCAACAAGTCAACCCATTGAGGCGCTTTTCGATGGCCCGCGAACGATCACCCTTATCCTCGGCTTATTCAACTCCTCCTTGGCATGTTAGAGGCCTTGATGAATTACTCATCCGTGAGATTCCCATTTGCCAATACACAAAACTTGAAGGTGACAAGAGAAGTTGGTATGAATGTGTTGTTTGTTTGAATGATTTTCAAGAAATGGACACTTTACGGGTTCTTCCTAGCTGCAGCCACGCCTTTCATTTGGATTGTATTGATATTTGGCTTCAAAACAACGCGAATTGTCCGCTTTGTAGGTTGAGTATTTCAGGTGCTGCAAGATACCCAAAAGATCAGATTATTGCACCAACTTCTTCGCCTCAAGACCCCAATCGAGCCCGATTGGTGGTGATCAAAATTTCTTGGTGATTGAGTTGGGTCAGGATGGGAATGGGTCAAGATCGAATCAAACGAGAGGTGGGAAAAGGCTTAAAACAAGAAAAACTCATCATGTTTCTATCATGGGAGATGAGAGTATTGATATTAGGGGAAAAGATGATCACTTTTCGATTCAACCTATTCGAAGATCTTTCTCGATGGATTCAGCAATCGACCGCCATGTTTATTTATCGGTTCAAGAAATCTTGCAGCAAAGCAATGGGAATCTCCAAGAACTTAGGAACAACGAAGAGGGAAGTACGAGTGGCGCCAGATCAAGACGACATTTTTTCTCGTTTGGGAATGGTCGAGGATCAAGAAACGCGATTCTACCAATCTAGATTTAGTATTTTGCGTATAGATGAATCGCGTTTTCTTTCTTTTTTTTTGATTCATTTTTCGCTCTTTTTCCCGTTCTTTTATCATGTTTGCATTAGAAAAAGATAGTATGATGTAAAAGATTATAGTTACACAAAAGAAAGAAATTAGTAGAATATGGTTAAGGTGAAAATTGTAGCATGGGTGTAATAATGATTGCTCATATCACTTTTGGTTAGAAGAACCTTTCATGAATGAATATCATTGTATTCTATTCTATTCTATCTACAATATGCTTGAGTAGTTAGAGTGAAAAATGGACTCATGGAAGGTACCATTTACATTACATGATGTACAAGTCAATAAAGCAAGGTTCTTTTTTAGATGTGACATTTGTTAGAAGAGGGTAGGCTTTAGGATGGGTGGAAATATGATTAAGGTGTGTCTCATGGTCTACTTTGAGTAATCATAAAGCAACTTTTATCATGGTTGCTGGTGTTTAAAGATTCTTTTGCTTATAAAGACAGTCAACTCCTCTAGATCCATGCCACATCTTAGGTAGAATTTCAATTTTCTAAAACTTACCCATCTATCTTGGAGTTGTCAAACTTCCATATATCTTGGGTCAGGTGTTGCCTGAATCCTGATCCAGTCTTGGTGGGTGGGTAGGTGTTTTGATAACAATTATAGCCCATTGGCATCTTGGTTGTGGGATAAGACGTAGGTACTATAAGGTCCTGAGTTTGAATCTCACAAGGGGGTTTTCTCATAAATATGAGTTTCCTCCTGAATTGGTGACTGGTGGTGGAATATGATCGCGTGGTAACACTGATGTCACGATGATACTCCAATGTTCGTGAGTGATTCCAATTAGCCATTCAAAAAAAAATAACAAATAGGTTAATTTAAGTTGCATTGGTAATCTGAGTCTTATACCGCCCGATTATAAAACCTTGTCCCATACAAACTAGGTACATGTTATTCATTAGCTATTGTTTGGGGGTATATCCAAACGTATCAATATACACGTGTGATCTTATGTTGTAAACACTTACAGACTTACCCGCTCACTTAAAAACCTGACTTGAAATATCAAACACTCAACTACACTTATAAAAATTCTATTAATTGATGATTTTAATTTTCTAACAACATATTATTTTATATTTCTTTAAAGATTATATAACATAGTAATATATCCGGGTTTGATGTTGGTAATCAAACATGTATCATCTAAATCAATACCAGTCCTAAACCCACGAATTCTTTGAAAACTAAACATATACCGGTCCCAATGTTTCAAGTTTTCCCTTTGGAATCGGATTCTTTTGCCATCGCTAAAACAAAGACGGGTCAAAGAGATTGAAAATTGTAACTTCCTACATTGATTTATTAAAAGTTCAGTAGAAGTCTATAAATCAAGTAAGCCAGATCTAGTCTGTTTGCTAGGTCAAAGGGTATGTATTATACATGAGCCATTCATGTATGCATACTAAACAAGTAGAAAGAGAGGTGCATATTTCAACTCACATAAAATAACAGTTGAGTTGTCAATTTCAGTGCATTAATTATGAAAGGAATTTTTGCCATGTTTTATATTAAAAAGGTCAAATTAAAAGATAGTTAAACACCAAACATGTCAAACGGATGAAAAGAAAGTACTAAAACTTCCTAGTTTTGACCCATTACCTAAATCTCTTACCCGCCAATCTTGCAATCTCTACAGAGCTACTTGACCCGTCTAAGCGCATACTAATATCCTATAACTTTCTAGTTTTGACCCGTTACTCAAACCACCTGAACCACCAATCTTGCAATATCTACAGAGCAGTAATGCAGCCTATAAATGAGTCAATATATTTAATAACCTTTCCGCGTTTTCAATTAGAATTCATATTATCATATTATCTTTAATACATCCCACAAAGCCAAAAGTTTCTAGCAACAAAAACTTCTCATCAAAAGTTAATCAAGCAGTAAACTTTCTTAATAATGCTTCCTTTAATATTCTTATTTGCACTCAATAACCTTTAGTCGATCGAAACATTAGACTGCGAGCTTCTTCTCCTAGGATGAGTTGCAGGCAACGCCTTGTTATCATGGGACCCACCACATGCTTTCACGTTTAGTTCCTCAAGAACACGAATGGCTTCTTTGAGTTCATCTTTTACACTCGGACCATGGCCTCTCCAGCCATCGATAGCCTTTTCCTGGAAGTTTATTGCAAGTGCGTAGCTGCACAACCAAATAAAAAGACCAACAATTGAGTTACATAAACTGAACAAGGCACATATTAAGGCGTGTTTGGATTTGCGTTTGGAAACTGATTATATGATTATTGGGAGTTGCAGTAGCACTAATCAGTGTTTAATATTATCCAGGACTTTAGCCCTCGCTTTTTAAGCGCCTTGCGGCTGGCGCCTAGGCTCCGAGCTTGCCTATGCGCTTTTACAACATAGTGAGGCCGTATACATTCAAAAACACTTATGAGAGCAAATGAGCAATTGAACCAGTAACCTTGTTGAACAAAAAATGTGTATGCAGACACTTTACAGTTAAAACTCATTTGACCCGTTTCGATTTTAGCTAAACCTTTTGTGCTTACCGTTCTTGGTTTTAAAAAGCGCGAAGCGCACAAAAGCGACGAGGTCTAAAACTGAGGCGCAAAGCGCAGAGCACAAAAGCGGTGGGCTTTTCGTACGCGAAGCGCAAGACGATTATATAATTTTTCTATATATCCAATAGGTTTTTAGCATCCTTACCCCAAAATATAGATATAAATAAGGTTTATAATATGATTTAACTTAAATGTATAACCTTTTTAGCTATATGTATAACACTTTGAAGCACAAAAACACCCCATGTACGAAAAGCGCGCTTTTCTTGCGCTTTTTGTACATTGCGCGCCTTGAGTGGCATAAGGCGCATGGATCTGCGCCTCAGGTCGCCTCGCGCTTAAGCGCGCCTGAGGCGCGCTTTTTAAAACCTAGTTTAACCCATTGACCCATTAAAGATAAAACACAACCCGAACCAACCCATTCATAAGTAAATTGTTAAAAAGAACCCGACCTCTAGTTAAAGACTTACAGGCTTACAGCTTAAAACTACAATAAAAGCACGTGCAAATTTTATCACAAATATCAGCTACATCTCAAGATAACTTTCAAACATGAGTTTCTTACCTCCCATTGCGCTATATGCTTTTGAAAGATTTTGACACGCCTCGATTGAGTCAACATGATTAGGACCAAGTGAAGTGTCCATAATATCCTTAGCCAATGCAAAAACTTGTGCAGCCGATTGTGGTCTATCTAGTTCAAGATAAGCTGCACCTAAATTATTGTAAACATATCCAACTCCAAAATGTTTAGAACCAAAATTTTCTTGCAATCTCTCAATTGCATCTTCCAAATACGATATTGATTCTTGTACCTTCCCCGTTAACAAAAGCAGCCACCCAATTCTAGCCGAAGCACTACCAACCGAATGCTGTTCATTTGGTATCTTTTCAAGCATATTTTGTGCTTTCTTTAATAAAGAAATCGCAGTTTCGAATTCACTCATCTGTTCATATTGCATTGATATTTCCATATAAGCTTCAGATACTTCTAAAGGCGACGACCTTTCCTTTTTATCCAAAATCCCGCATGACATTTGTAAACACCGTTTAGCTTCAACAAACTTTTCTTGATTACATAAAGCTTTCGCCATTGATATAAAAATCATAGCGCGATCTTCACTTTCTTTATCCGTTTGAAGCACAACAGATTTCAAAGTATTAATCGCTTCATCAAACTTCCCTAACGCAATTTGCATATTGGCCGCATCGATCTCACCTCTAAGCAAGTCCGAACTCATACCCCAATTTTTCAAAACCTTTTGCGACAACTGATTCTGTTCCAACGCCTTCACATGTTCTTCCAACCCCGTATAAATCACACCTAACAACCTTCTATCATGCGCCACCTCCACCGAATTACTCCCTAACTCCACTTTATGCATCTCCATAGCCTTCTCACAATACGGCAACGCTTCTTTAAAATCCAAAATCGCAACATACGCTTCCGCCATATCCCTATACGCATTCCCAAGCTCCCGACTTTCACCCTCCAACGTCATTTCCTTAATCTCCAAACACTTTTTCAAATTCCCTATCGCGTCTTCCCTCCTACCCATCGCATTCTTCGTATTAGCCAAATTCAATTGCACAGCATGCAAAACATGCCTAATCTCAATCCCATCACCTACTCCTTCATCTAACTTCCCTAATATCCTATTAGCTCTATTCAAATACCCTAAACTCTCACTAAACCTATTCAAACTATAACAAGCAGACCCTAACAACTGCAAATTCATAGCAAGAGGTAAACACATATCACCACCATCATCATCATCATTATTATTATTATTAATATTATTATTATTATCCAAGATTTGTAAACATTTAATAGCAAAGTCAAAGACTTTATCAGGGGACTGACAATCTTGATCAAGTTTAAGCCCAATTTTCAAACAAGCTAAAGCAAGCTCACTGTCATCAAGAACATGCTCCATTTGATCAAAAGCTTTGATCATGTCATCAGAAGTCTTTGCATCTTCAAAATCTTGAACAAGTTGGGATCTTTCTTTGATATTTCTTTGTCTTGATGATAATTGAGAAGAGGGTTGTTGTGGGGTATCAAGAAAAGGGGTTGGGTTGGTTGAAAAGAGTAAAGATTGGGTTTTTATAAATGGGTTGAGATGGGTTTGGTTGGTAATGGTGGGAAGTGATGAATATTGGGTTAAAGAGATGGGGATTAAGGGTTTGGAGTAGAGTTTATGGAAGTGAAGGAGGAGTCTTGATGAAGCTCTTTTCATGGTGTGGTTATGGATTGAATATTGTTGTTGCAGGTTGGTGTTGGAGGAATGGAGAAGAAAACCTTTGTAAAACCCTAGACGTCAAATTGATAGCTAATTTTTTAGTGGATTGTTATTGTTGCAAAGTCGTCACGGGTTTTCGTAGAATCCTTTATGACGAATTCAGGATATCCACGAGACACTCGGTCCTCCAGGTCTACCAATTCAGGGAAAACCCGAACACTCACCCGTCTGAAGGCACGACAGTGAATAATCGGTAAAACCTGGTATCCTTCAAGGCTTGAACTTGTGACTATTAGGCCCCAAGTCACTTATCATTAGGCCTCAATACCACTCCATTAGAAGGTGAGTGGTAAATCATATAAAAGCTAATGGGATTCTTTGCGTTACGCGGTAGAATTTTGGTCGGTATTTGTTTGGTTTGTAACCGTATTGGTACTTGCCGGCACTTTGTATGGCAATTTGTATGTGATTAATATTGAATGAAAACCATAAAAATGAACACTATTACCGGTTGCAATGTTGTTCGGACGGTATCAGTTCGATTCGTTATGGTATTTGTATGGCACCGGCACTCTATAGCTTACGATATCATAAAAAAAAAACTCTATTGTGAATACAACTTAATTTTCAACGAAGTTTATGTTGGGATGTCAAGAAAAACTATAAAAAAAACGAATAACGGTACCAATTTCGGACGATATCAGCTCGATCTGTCATGGTAAATATATAAAAAAAATCAATAATATTGACCTGTTCGATTTTGAACAAAACTTTATCGAAACAATAGATAGTAATAAACGTATCGCAACGATATATTCAGTGTAACGTATTATATTATATTATATTATATTTATTTAAACAAAATGATGATAAAATGGTCAATTGTGTCACTTTATCCAAAAAAAAAAAAAAAAAAACAAAAAAAAAAACATGTTTCTGCTTCGATCACTTGTATATTACACAGCTCAATTTTGAGCAAAACTTATATCGAGACGTATATATAAGTAAGCACGTTACAAAGGCATAGCTAGGACCTCTCCCTCCAATGCATACCTGTCCGGTTGGTGCCGTCATGGATCTGTAAACCCCACACGCATTGTGGATGCTCTAAGTATAACGCGCTTCGATAGCTAAAAGATTGAAAGATATAAGCTTAAGTCTTTTGTAACATGTTACTTTGCTGATCAAGTTATATACAATGAAAGAATGTTCAACTGTTTTCCTTGCACAGATTTGAACCTGACAAACATAAACATATGTAATATAGCTCCTACAAAAGGGGTGTTCTTGGTGGGCTTTCAGTATGTTCTTCATATATATCATCAAAAGGGAGATCAAATTTTCCTCCAATGTCATCCATATAAAATGTTTTAGACAACTCGTTCGACTTCGACGCTTCAAAGTCAAACGTTCGGCCATGTTCTTCAAAGCTCCGGTCTGAGAAATTATCATGGTAGTCGTTGTAATCATCGCGGCTGAAGTTTGGCGGCTCAACAAAGCTCGTTTCAGGTCCTGGGCCCACCCCTTGTCGGCGGGCCCACCACTGACTCCTACCCGTCTGGCCCATATCGCCAGAGTCGTGATGTTGTAGAACACTTCCACGTGACAAAGGAACGGATGTGGAAGCTTCTAGATTGCTCTTGATTCGGTCATCAAAAAAGCTTCCCCAGTGGTCGTCATACTGGACCCGGACCCGACTTAGGTTGGGTGGGTCCCACATGGTGTCCGCAACGTCAACCGGGCCTGATTCGATGTCTTGTGGGCCACGCTGGTGACGGTGAGAAGATGTGTAGTACCAGTCGAGAATGTATGGGTGGTTCTTGTGAACAGGATCGACGAGCCACATACAATCTCGTTGATAAGTAGTTTTTGAAACGTTCTGGCCCGTAAAGTAGCTGTTCGGGTCGCCATGGGGTGGGCAGGCAGTAGTAGCCCACTGTGGTGGTCGGTTTATACTACTCATATAGCCCGGACTTATACCCTGCTCTTGAAACTTTCGTTCCTTAAATGCCTCGAGTGTCGAAAGGAATTGCTTTCCATCTGCACTTGGTTCCCATGATGGATAGCTACTTTGAAAGCTGCAAATAAGAGTTTATGAAACAAAATATGGAGTCTGAACTCTGGTCCAGTCCCGAGAACAAATTTTTTTCGGTCATTGGTAAACGGTATTTTAGACATGTTTCGTACCTTAGGAATGATTTCTCCATTTTCCCTTGGGAACTTCTGTAAGTACTTGATGCGTTATGCGGAGATGCATACTTGCTATTACCGTGTTTCTGGAAGTCAAATACGCTAAAACTGCAGATATACAATAATCGGTGTCATTTATTATATGTTAACAGCATTAACGAAATCAAGGATGCGATGAATATGAACCTGCAAACATGACCAACGCCTTCAACATCAACAGTGAAGTCCGCAATGAACTGCAAAATATCATCAACCCGCTGCACCATTCACAAATTTGAGTATATTCTTAAATCATTACATGTTAAACATGACAATTTATCTACTATAATAACATTTTTATCAATATAAGATTTTTTAACAATACCTCGGGTACTACAAAGATAAGCAAAAATGGAGTTAGAAAGATTGACGCCATCTCCTCCAGCAACATCTTCCCGGTGTACTACATACATTACAAACATATAATGCCACGTCGGTATCAAACAAAATAAATAATGCATAACATATGACTGCAAACACAATAATAACGATGTAGAAGGTTGGACGCATTAAAAATAGACTTTGGACCCGGTTCCTTTCTAGCTGAATTTTTTATTTTTTATTTTTATTTTATTTTTTTTTATTTTTTTTAAGTATAATCACAAAGGTTTCATTAAATAAAAAACATTACAAATTACATCAAGATAACGGGAAGGCAGGCAACAAGTTGCGCCGCCACCCCTTTCTGAATGGCAAACCCTAACCGACTAATACACAAACCCAAATGAACCCATCAGAAACAAATGAGCTATAATTTGTTAATTTAAGCAAACAAAAAGGTATACCTGAAAAAGAGTTTCAAATTCCACTCGAACAAATTCAGTGTTTTCTTTATTGCGCCATTTTTTGGGCATATAATGAGTATGTTGAACAGTTAAAGACATAGTCCCATGTGGATCAAGAACTAAAAGCTCGTCTGAAACAAGAGCTCGACTTATGGCGGTTATTGCTCCAAAAACAGCTGTATACCAAAACAAATTACGACCAAAAATCTGCAATTAGCAAGAACAAGACTTTAGTAAAAACGGGTCAGTTTGACTTTTCAGATTATTACATTAACATGTGAGAAAACATTACATGGCCTTCAAGTAAAGATTCCTCAAGAAACGCGATGATGATCAAGATTGCAGCAAAGCCACCAAAAACAAAAGATACAAACTTTGCAATGATTGAAAGAACGGGAGATGGGAATTGTTTTAGATAATCCGAGGCATGTGTAACACTGCTGTTGATGCGGTGCTTGAACAAATGATCCACCTACAAAAATGTAAAATTTCAGATATATAACAAGAAGCAGAAGTCGCAAATGGGCGGGTTGGGAAACAAATTAAAAACTCTTAGGGTCAAAATGGGTAAATTGGTATGGATTGGGTTGAGCGTTGAGCTTTTTGACTATCTATTTTAATAACTCGTGTGGAGGCAGTACGGTTTCCGGCCGAACTCCGTAGTCCCCACCGTACCAGCGTGGACCCGGTTCAGACAACATAGTCTAGACGCGTGGGTGATTAGGGCATGCCAAGAGGCAGGTGTGATGATCTCTGCCATACGGTTAAAAACGTCACCGTTCAAAAAGTAAATAAATAAATAAATAAATAAATACGTGCTTTAATTATAATGACAAAAACTATTATTCCAATGATTAAACATGAGGTTTTCGTTATGTTGGCCAGAAAAACTTTTATTAGTAAAATAAATCAGGAGGCTTTATGCAATAAAAACCCTACCAACCCGTTTCTTTATTAGCTATTTTTATTTATTTAACCCGTTTGACAAATTAGAGACATTACTTGACCTCAGTAAATAAACAAAAAACGGGAAAAAGATCACCTCGTTGAATTCCCTGAATATCCATTTGGAAAGATTTGACCATCTTCTGGAAGAAGCAGTACTAGGATGTTTATAAAACTGTTCTGCGTGTCTTAGAAATAGATAGACAAGCATGAAAATAACTAGAAATGGAGAGAGAAGAAGCATTGCAATCCCAACAACCATCAGCCTCTTCTTTAACGTATTGCGGTCACTGACAAAGTCCTTTTTAATACAAAAATTTCTGCAAAAGGTCTTATAAACATTAGTACACACAAAACCTAAAATTGAGATGGCCCATGGGCGAGTTGGGTAACGGATCAAATGGGACGAAATGGATCGATCCAAAACACTTTTTGCTACTTATTTTTTTGTGAATACTTGGTGTGTCAAACATGATTGCAAAAATTATATTATTTCAATAATAATCTGGTTTATTTTAATAAACTGAGTTAGGAGGTTTTGTGCATTAAATAAACAAACTTGTGGCGGATTTCGATCCATTTGACCCATTTTCTTCTTAGCGAACTTCTTTTATCGTCACTGATTTGACCCGTTGAAGATAAATCAATACCCACTCAACCATTATTAGTAAATGGGTAAAAATATTCCACCTTTAACATTAACACACTTTTTTACAGAAAACACCAATAGCAAAATCCTTTTTTTACACATAAAAATCTTTGCAGATTCACGACTACTTTACAAGAGAAGAGAGGGAGAGAGAAATAGAGAGATTATGAACCTGTCAAACATGCTGTGCAATATGCACCAATTTAAAGTCCATTCAAGGGTCTTGGTTAGCGTTAGGCAATATCGTGTACCATTTGCATCTTTCTTGACAGTGGGACCCGCACCTGGGATCCATGAGGAGATTGGGAAGGCTAGCACCCCTTTGTTCAACATTCCAATCAAGTAGTTTTCCTTCCTCATCAATCTCATCACAATATCATGAGCAGAAAGATCCTTTACCACACATAATTGTTGTGATTCTTGAATTCGAACAACTTTTTCAAGAATTGATGCCCATGGCATGGTTTGCATCTCATTGTCAGTCACACCAAGACTTGCAACAAAAACAAAGAGAACTTTGATTTTAGATTAAGTGATCAACAAAATCTACCTAATGTCCAAAACGCCTAGATCTCCGCCTAAGGGCTTATTCCGATAATGGTGGTCGACTAGGGACTAGGCGGCGCCTAGGTGACCACCTAGCCCGCCTTTTACAACACTGATGTTAGTTTGACCAAAATGGGTCAATTTGGGGTGTATAGATTCTAAATTCTGCTAAAAAGAAAATGGGTCAAAAGGGTGTCATCCAAAGTGTTTTCAAATACTTAACATACATTAATTAATCATGAAACTAGGAAAAAAAGTGTTGACAGGTCAAGTAAAATTTTGTTCTATATCAACAAGTCTATTTTTGACTTTTGGTCCGTTACCCAACCCAACCGGTTTGCTACCTCAACTCTCAAAACACACATCCAAACAACCGAAAATTTAATTACAAGTTAATGAATACCTGTTAATGTAGAATTGGCGTATGTCTAGTGTATCCTTCAACTGTACAAAGAACCTTAGAAAGCAAAATATCCAATAAATGAAAGTGATTCCCAAGTAACCAAGAATAACAACCTTAAAAGTTGTTAAAGGAGTCAAAGGATGTTCATGAAGAGCTTCTTTAGAAAGATCACATGGCTTTATCCCGGATTCAACTGCGTCCATACCACATTTTGCCCTTCGAAGACCATTCCAATCAACATATAATAAAAAGAAGCCCGAAAAACATATGGTAAAAGCCAAACTCAAAAGCTCAACGATCCACTTAATAATAATGCACCATAGACCTTTTTCACAATAGTAACTATAAAGTCTTTCAAAGAACAAATCCAAATCAGCAATCGGTTCGACTTTCAAGCTTTCACCATTAAGAAGACCGGACGGGCTCTCACTACCTTGACTCAGGGCCCGTTGATAATCCGATAACTCGATTTCAGGAGTAACATTGTCAATTGATGTTGTGAAAGATGACTCGCCAAGTAACTTTTGTTTTAAATGGTGGAGAGCTGTTGCGCCTTTTGTCCCACCAAACATCGTTTATATAAGATTATAAATACGCAGGAGCAAGCCGCCCATCCCCCCAAAGAAGCTATATATTTTCACCAAGATTCTGAAAAGAGCGGAAAATCACACAAACACAATAATCAAACACTAGCCACTCAAAATTTAAAAAAAGGTTCACAAAGGATGAAAGCTTTTATATGTGCAATAGAAAAGCGAGCAGTCAAGTGCAAGACAATTAGTTGCGCAATATTACATTCATCTCAATAATCAATTTTCTTATCGCAACGTCTTCCTTGCTCCTCCAAATCTTTTTATTTTGCATTTGTTGACCCGAATGATCAGAATGTACTTTTCTTATACCATTGCCTAACATAACATAACATAACATAACATGCTCTCCAACCTAATTGTTTGACCCTAAAAGGCAAGCAATTAACCATTTTTATACATAATGGTAATCCTATTTTTTTAGTTTTTAAATACGAATTCTTCAGTTCATCACTGTCAAATTACATTAACACAGGCAGACGGGCAACAAGCTGCGCCGCCACAACCTTCTGAATCACAAACCCCAATCTACTAAACACAAACCCCTGCCCCCTGGAGTCGAAACATTACTTATTGTGCATATTCTTTATGTTCTTGTTATTATATCTAATATAGCAATGATACATTGACACTAACCATTAATGAACACTATCTTATGACTTAATACCACATTCCCACAAAAACAATAACCAAAGAACATTCATAAATTCTTTAATACTATTATTACAACATTCATTCAAGATAACTAATAAATAATAAAGATTATAAAAGAAACTGTTTGGGGCAAAATCAGCTGTAAACAAATGAAACCCACATCAAAAACAAACAAATACCAGTTGGGTAACAATCAAATAAGTAAAAAGATTCAGCAATATTGTTAAAAATCAAAACTTGAAAGCAGTTTACCTGTAAGAAGACCAAGAGACAAACGACTGGTTGTTGAAGAAATTCAAACAACTTTAAACCCAATATTATGTAATCGATGAAACACTGAAACCCCAGAAGGAATCGATAGAAAGAAAAAAACGATTGGAAGCAGAAAAGAGAAATCTGTTTGTGATTGCGTGAACAAAAAGATGGAATTTTTTTATTTTTTTTTGCCCTTTGTGTTTATTATTATTATTATTATTATTATTTTTAATATGCTGCAGTTTTCTTTTAGTCCAAGCTTTTGGGTTTTTCTCTCTCTATATGTATACAGTTTCTCTCTCTAGAATTTGATTAAACAAACAAGATGAAGACGACTTGATGATGATGATGATTATGATGATAATTACTACTGTTTTTTCCTAATCGTTTATAGTTTTAAAATTTAATTTAATTAGGCAGCCGCAAAAGCAATTAATGTAAGTGTTTTAGATTAAGTTAGGCCCAATAGGGGTATAAATCTTGGCCCATTAAAATTGGACTGGGGTTTGGGTTGGATGGATTCTTAGAATTAAATTTTGGGTTAGCCAACGGCTAACTAATTAAAGGGTTGTTTGCTTGATTAAGTGCTGAATCATTAAGAGGCTCTGAATGGTTAAGAGCTGAATCATTCAGCATCCCTTATTAGCTTAATGGTTCACCACTTAATCATTCCATTCAGATGCTGAAACAAACAGTCTGGATGCTGAATGATTCAGACCTGAATGGTTAAGAGGCTGATTAAGAGGCTACCAAACAGCCCCTAAACTAAAGATTATACCAAAATGAGACTATCCAACAAAACATTTGCAACACATTTCCAATAAGTATTGAAAGGTGTTTTCAGAGCTAGACTGGACCGTCCGATCGGGAAAACTGGCCGGTTGGACCGGATTTTAAAGTGGTCGAACCATAAATTGTTTGAAATTTTCTTATTTTGTTGTGTTTTTAGGCGGCTCATCTTGCCGGTCAAATGGGTGAACCGATGGAGAGCCCGGTTCAACGTTTGATTCTGGAAACATTGTTATATAATTTATATCCTTACTCGATGCATCACATACTAGTTAATTTCAAGGTTTGTGATAGAAAAATTTTAATAGTACAAAATTTTATCAATGACACACGAATTATATCAAACGGGTAACCTAATGTATTATGTATTTATTAATTGATTTTTTATTTATTTTTCACATTTTTATATATTGGGCATTAGTATCCGTAAAATCGTTAATTTATTTGTTTTTTTGTTGACAATTAGGTATTTGGCAATACTAATATTCCGATATTTGCATATGTGCCCGAGTATAAACACATAAATACCTATTTTTTAAGAGCTAAAAAATATACTTGTTTTTAATTTGGAGGCTTAAAAGTGATTTAGTTTACATTCAAAATAACGTAAATAAATTACAAATATCAAACTATTGAACCAAAACTGTAAAAACTTAAAACCCAAGGGTCCAAAACAAAAAAAAAACAAGAGGTTACAAACTTACAAACATCACCCCTCTCCCTTCCACGTATGATTTGGCGCCACCACGTCAGCATCCAGTTAACCATTCGCGCCAAAAAAAACCCTAATATAAATAATAATATAACCATCTCCTTCTTCCTCATCCCTTTCATCCACACCACACAAACCACCTACAAAATAATGGACCAAACCCCTTGGACCACCAAAACCCCTGAAAAACCATCACACGCGCCACGTAGTCCTCTCACGCGCCGCCACTCGCTCCTCATTTCTGACCGGAAACCGTCGATTTCACCAGATCCGTTAACTTCAGTAACGGAAACCGTTATCTCATCATTTCCAGAAAAGTAAGTATCGTTTTGCAAATCACGTCAATATGAATAAAAATGTTTGATTATTATGATGAAAATTGAATATAATATTATATTATATTGTGTTTAGGTATGAAACGTTGAATACGTTTTTCGATCGGTTAGGATCTTCCATACGATTACTGAAACTGAAACGAACAATGTCGACGTTCACGAACATTAGCAGAATGATTGAAAGCTTAACCGATCGAAGCTTTTATTATACTCATTTGGCTCAGCTTAAGTTTATATTACCTGAAGCGATTGAGATTAAGAAGATATTAGTTCGTGATGATCGGACCAGTTGTATGAAGCCAGATCTTCATATCAGTTTGAATTTTAATATTATTCATGATGATGATGATGATGATGATGATGATGAGAAGTTGAGATCTGATAGTGGCTATACACTTCTGAGCAAATTGTTTCGGTCCAGGCTTTCGAGTTTTTGTATATCCAATCCTCAGGTAGTTTGTTATGTTTGTTAGTTTTGTTGTATAACTGGACGTTCATGAACTGTTTGTGAACTTGTTCGTTTATTTAATTAAACGAACGAACATTAACACACGTTATGCTGACAACGTTAGTTTATGTTTGTTCATTTAGGTTTGTGAACGTTCGTTTATTTACGTGTATTTGTTTAGTTTTTTAATAAATGTATAAGTAGTTGTAATCATATAAATATAAACATAAATGGGGCTTTCTAACTACTTAGGCCGTCCGTTATGGAGCCGCGAGCAACCAGGCGCGAGCCATCAACGTGACTCTCAAGTAACTTGATCACTTTGATCACTTGACCCCGTTGTGGCTGAAGGTGAGCAACGGCGCGACCAAAGGTCAGTTTCACCAGTTAGCCCACGCGATCACCGTTGCTTGTGCTCGTTCGCGCCGGGGTTCGCGTTGGGCTGTTGTGGCTAGAGGTGAACACCGGTGCAAAAACTCCGTTTGCGTAATGCCGCTCGCGCTTCCACAACGGATGGTCTTATATAAATAAAAAATTACTTTTTGTTCTTTTGTCTTCGATTAT
This sequence comes from Ambrosia x helenae, assembly GCA_030844895.1. NCBI lineage: Eukaryota > Viridiplantae > Streptophyta > Magnoliopsida > Asterales > Asteraceae > Ambrosia > Ambrosia x helenae. Next base: position 1,438,321 of record CM061230.1, on the reverse strand, counting down.
GTTTGGTAAATCATGTTCGTTTATGTTTGTTTATGCTTGTGAACTGTTTGTTTAGGTTCTAAACGAACGGACATAAACAAAGACGAACATGTCAATTTTCTTAATGAACGAACATGAACAAAAAGATTTGTTCGATTATATGTTCATGTTCATGCTAGTTGATTATTGTTTAATGATGCTAGTTTTTATATTAGGGAGATGATGTTCCAGAGGAGAAGTTACCCGAACCGTTTAATAGATCAAACAGAAGATATTCGCATTCAAATCCTATTCATAATATGGAATCAGTTCAGGATATAACCAATTTGGATCTGGTTTGTGAGCAGCAGCCAATGGCAGCATCTATTATGCCTAAATCTTTCAAAAGGCGGTTTTCGAAACAAGTTTTGACTGAAAATGTGGAACCTGTTAACCAAGAGTCTAGGGTTTTGAGTACAGGAGCTCAGGTTGACCATGAAGTGGGTTCAGATTGTGTGTCTGATGTTGTATCCGCGGTGAAATTGTTTGAAAAGCTAACTGAAACACCAGTTAAGGGATTTGCGATTGATGGGACCCCGGTTAAGTTAGTTTATACTCCATTTAGTGCCTCACCTGCACAACCTGTAAGGTGTTTTATGACCCCAAATAAAGAAGGTTCAGTTATGTCTCCTAGCAAGTTAACGAGACGTGCTAGTAGCAAGAGATCGATAACGTTTGATACTCCTGTGAAGAATAGGACATCACCTGTCAACAGGGTATCCACTGATGATGATGTCCTCTCGGATGACCTCCTAGCATCGGTAAGACGGTAACCTCACTATGCTATTAAATAATATGCACAGGATTTGATCAGTTAGACTGAATCTTGTATTTTATGATTGGTGAATTATATCAGATTAGAGCAAATGAATTGAAAGCATTAGAGGGAAAGAATCCAGAAATCTCACAGGCTAAATGGAGGAAACAGATGATTGCAGGATTACCTAAGCTCTTCGACGCGCTTTTGTTCTTCTTTCAATCGGCCAAGCGAAGCGTCATCACAAAAGAGGAGCTTATGAACATCATAACTTCAAGGCAATTGGAAATTGTTGACAGAAGTTAGTCTTTTTATGTTTTTAATTAAATATATAATTAAAACCTTAAAAACCTAATCTTGATATTATTAATAATAATAATAATGTTAAAAACTTAATCTTGTTTTTACTGTTTATAGGAGAAGCTAATGAGCAGCTCAGATTATTGCAAGAACTGGCTCCTGAATGGATATATGAGAAAATGGCATCTGCTGGTGATCTTTTGATCTGGTAACATCACCTTCAATTCCCACAAAATAATATTCATATTGTTCAATTCTTTATTGGATTTTTTTTATTTCTGTTATTGATAAAATCTTCTTCATTTGCAGTGTTAACAAAATATCTAGCACAGAGTCGATACGCACAAGACTATCGAACGCTAACTAACATAACTTATTTTGAAGTCGTCATGATTTAGGTTTTTCTGTATAGGTTTATATGTACATTCTACTTTCGTATCCTAAACACAATTTGCAACTCTTCTTAGGTCTTTTATGATGGTACTAACGTTTCAAATCGAGAAAATTGCTTGAATAGTCCCTGTATTTGCCCAAACTTCACATTTAGTCCCCAACTTTTTAAAATTACATTTGTGTATCATGATAAATATGAGTCGTATCCATGTTAGCCTATTCAACTAGAATCCGGGTTCATCTATTTCAACTTGTGAATCCAACACCTAATGACAAGTTTATGTTTTATAAGAAATTTATGATAATTTTGATGTTAATAATAATTTTAGAACCACATGTACAGTTATACATTGTACATAGTTTCACTACTCACTAGTTAATAGTGCCTAACTAAATGAAGATCATACCAAATAAGAACTTTGGCATGAAGTTAACTTGTTTTGGATGTGAATGTGTAAACTTCCATAGTTCCATTTGAAGTTAACTTATCAAATGATTCAACAAACTGCACATGGGTACCAACAAAACAAGTAATCAGGTTGTGTATGTTTCTTCAAATGGAATTATGGAAGTTTAGACATTCACATCCAAAACCTAGGCATATAATTGATTTACCCCTTCTCTTTGATATCCCTCTTCGCTACTGCTACCGTTAGATCTTGGCTAACGGGCCAACTAGTAGTACAATGTCAAGACGACGCATTCAACATTTAAGGCCGTCTTGAAGAATTGAAGTGCAAGTCTAGAACCCTCTTCCTACATTCCAAGCGAACTCAGCTACATGTGTGCAACCATCAACATGTAGACATTGAGACTTAATGTAACACCAACAAATGAAGTTGACATTAGTCTTACATGAATTTACCTGGGTGGTCAATTTATGAGCTAATTAAGGATTTTTATCTTCGAAACCAGTTGTATCGTAAGGGATAGTGCATGAGAAAAAAAAATCAAGAGTTAGAACTTTGATATATGAAAGAAACTTTGAAATACAAACTTCTAAGCCTGAACTTTAGAATAGAAATTGAATATGTTGATAGAAGTTTTGGTTCTTGAACCATCTAAAAAGTCGTCAAGCTAGACTAATACCAAAAATACAATGTGAAACCAATGGGATTAGGGCTGGCATAACAGGTTACACGAACCTGTTAAGACACGAACACGAAACATGTAAACACGAACACGACACAAAATCTACTTGTGTCATTTTTTTCAAACACGAACCTGTGTATAACAGGTTAACACGATAAGGAACACATAGTAAAACAAGCTAACACGACAAGACACGATAAGACGCGACGAGACACGATAAGAAACAACAAGACATGATAAGAAACACGATAAGACACGATAAGACCTGGTAAGACACGAACACGAAACAGGTACACACAAACACGACACGAAAATAAACAGGTCTTAACGTGTCGACCTGTTATAGACACGAAACATGTTAAGGCCAAACACGAAACCTGTTAAAATCGTGTAGGTTCGTGTCTGGTTATCGTGTTCATGTCTGAATTGCCGGCCCTAAATGGGATGATATGCTATGAGAGCATCTCCCATACATCCATTTGCAAACAATCACAAATGTGACACGTTAGCTACTACATCATATTTTTAACCATATTTTAAACACTCATTCTCTCCAATGCTACGTCCACTTTTTTCTGAAAAAAAAAAAAAAAAAAAAAAAAAAAAACCATAATAACACACACATATAGTATTCCATCCACCGAAATATCTGGTTTTGATACATACGTCAGGAATGCACCATTGAAGGTGTTAGCGTTACCCATACATTTTTTAACATGAGTATCAATAATGTCTATAGCTTTAAGTTAACCAATTTATTAAATAGGTCATGTTCAGATTGACGTGCTCACCTTAAATTAATCGACAAAAAACCTTATTTTTGTTTTGTGTTTCGAGAATTCTCTTTATATTAATAATCAACCAACAAAATACTTCATTAACTCAACACCACCATCGTCTACAGACGTGTTGTTTGGACACAGTATGGTTTAGCATAGCAAGTTCACTTGTGGTGTGCCTAACTTGCTTTTGCCGCCCCTGGTAGGCATATTCAAAAAGCTCATGACTCACGGCTCATTTGAGAAAAAAAAAAGAAAAGAAAAATCACTTCAGATTGGCTCATTTGAAAACAGGTCAAGCCAGAGCTAAGGCAAGTTCGGCTCATTGGCTCACTCGTTGACTCATTTAGCTAGCTGAAATTGTTGGCCCAGACAATTAGATCAAACATGACCACATGATATTTAGGGAGATGAACCCGCGACTCTTTCTATTCTACCAAACAAACTTACAAACAAGGGACAAATAAAGCAATAACCTAGACCCCTATTTATACTAAATTAACCATACTAATCATACTCAAATACTACTAGCAATTGTAATCTATTACTAACTCACATCATTATTTCTTGAATAAGATAATTCTAAACATTCAAACTAATCTAAATCAATCTGTCACTTTGATCCTTCAACTTTCAACTCATACGCGTTTTAGGAGTAGCTTTCTACAGGAATTAAAAAGGAATTAAATCTAAAAGATAATGAAGAATAAAAGGCCACTTGTCAAAAGTGCATCCACTAGATGATGATGATGGTCTTTAGTATTTTGAATTCATATTAAAGAAAAAGAATGTAAATCAAGAGAAGAAAATTCAACCCTTCTGGATATTGTTCCTAGGCACACCTTTATGTTTAATGGTCAAACTTTCTAACACTTTGTTTATAATAAAAACCCAATCTTTTTAAACATTTTTGCATCACCAAATTACCTCCATGAATATCAAGCCCATACAAGTATAGAATTGTGGATCTTTGAAGACATGAAACCAAAAGAATTGTTGGAATTTAGATCACCCAAACATCCATCTTCTTCATCTTTAGGCACCAATAATTGGGGTGGCTCATCTCCTTTGTTAGCTAGGGACATACCCAAAGAATCCCTAGAACAAAGCTATATCAGCTTCACCACAATCAGAACACATGATGAAATATTTCCTACCCATGACCATGTATTCAAAACCTTACCTCAAAGTCAACTTCAAAGTCAACCCCTTAAACCGATTCGAAAGGGATTCTTGTTAAAGTTGATATGGCCCGATAAGAAAAACAACGAACTGGGCGCTAAACTGAAGAAAAGAAGATGGTTGCCTAAGCTTGATCCCAAGGGAAGATGGCCACAAGGTTGGTGATTCAAGTTTGACTATGAACAACGGGTCAGCGATAGAACAATGTGTATGTATTGGTGTTCTTGCTAATTAAACTAGAATGATTAGAGATTTTAGATGTATTTAAATGAGTTTACTTGCTAATAGTTCAATTTATTCGAAATAACATTACACTCGCGCAACAATTGATTCACAAACTACATTTCTACTTATTTCTACAGCTTAAAATAGGAAAGGCATGAGGTACCATCTAGGCCTTTTGATCTGTAACAAGACATGTATTCTTTATGGTTTGTCTCCCTGTATATCGGCCGACCCGCTTCTGATACCAGCTCCTTTATGGGCATGTAGGGCTTACAGTTATTAGCAGTGCTTGGATAAAAGAAACATGCAGCAGATATTCTTGGCCCGATTGGCGCTGCCAGCACTCTATGTTCCACGCTCTTAAACTTGTCATTGCTCACGAGCTACACACATCGAAAGAACTATGAATGCGTTGATTCAAGTTATGTTTTATCTCAAACGAGTCAATCACATGAAAAAAAGTTGTGCTGAAACAGAAACAGTTGAAGGCGACACTACTTATTTATCAAAGTTTAAAACTGTTGGAGAAAAAGTGTTTCCAGCCAACTAGATCCGTCCAAAAATTTGCCGTATATGTTTATAAGCTGGTTGATTCAACGTATATGTTTATAAGCTAGTCGATTCAGGTTATGTTTTATCTGTAATACACAAGTCAAAAAGGGGAAATCATCATCATCATACTCAGTTAATCCCACCAATAGCAAAAGCTAAGATAGGGTCTGAGGAGGGTAAGATGTAGACAGCCTTACCTCTACCCCGTGGGAATAGAGAGGCTGCTTCCAGTGAGACCCCCGGCTCAATAGTGGTTTTGTATCAAGCCTTAGACATAAGACACATAACACTTAGCAATCGAGACAAACCCGACCGGTGCATGTACCCCATTGTTTTTTGACTATCAACGTCACCCCCTGATGCATGATTAACCGTCCATTTTTAACGTTATTTTCACGAAATTAGCTAAAATTAAAACGGGTCAAATGGGGCCGTAAGTAGCTTTGAACGTATAGGGTCAAAGAAATACCTTTAGTATTTGATACAATGGTTACTAATAAACTTGTGAACAAAAACTGTTTTTGGGCTGATATGAACTGTCCAAAAAGTTACTGGTTTTGTCCCATAACCCAACCACATTTTGCCACCTCTTGGAAAAAGTACATGCTTGAATTTACCTGCATAAGATCGCCAATATTTACTACGAGCGCCCCTTTGACCGGTTTCACATCCACCCATTGATTTCCTTTAAGAACCTGAAGACCACCGATACTATCTTGAAGAAGAATGGTCAGGAAAGACGGGTCTGAGTGCTTTGTGGCTCCTAGAGTCAAGTCTGGCTCGGGACAGGAGGGATAATAATGGCACAAGAGTGTTGCTGTTTTCATGCAATCCATGCTTTCTAGGTAGGTAGTGTCCAGCCCTAAAGCCTCTGACAGTAACTCTGCTAGTGTGTTTTTTAGATTTATGATCCTTTCCATGTAGTTTCGTATTGCTTGCCTGCAAACCGCTAAAAGGGTATGTAAATGTGTGTGTGTGTGTGTACGCGTGCACGCACAGGGTGGATGGCGTTAAGAAAACACCGCCCTCTAAGACAAGGCCGATTGCATAAAAAGATAACAAGGATACGAGGCAAAGTCGTATCATGAAAAAAAAACTCAACATGGTCAAGGTTACCAGCGCATCAACTGTCATCGTTTTTTTTTTTTTTTTTTTTTTATCATTTACCGTCTTATTTCCTAAATGAAAAAATATATAAATAAATATATATAGATAAAAACTAAAGTTACTCTAAATCAAACTTTTTGAACAGAAATTTGACCAAAGTTGATTACATTTTCATATGATTCGGCCGAAACAGAGTAATACCTGGAAACTAGCGGAATTGCATTAGGATCAAGTGCACCATCAGCATAGTGACAAGAAAACGAGTCCCTCCAATTAACCGCTTTCAACTCATAAAGACTGCCATTAGAGAAAAACCTGACTTGTTGCCCATACTCGCGCGAGTACCACTTCATCTTCACCTCATTCGGTTGCTCATGGAACCCTCGCACGCTTTCTATCATTTCATCTAGCACAGTAACCGGAATCCCATGGTTAACCAGTTGAAAAATACCCCATTCTTCTGATGCTTCCCGGATTTCACTAATTACAACTTCTTTTCGTCCTTCAAAACCTTTAAGATCTATCACCGGGACTTGCAGGTCTAGGTTACCTGCTCCAGAAGACGCGCTTTTAACCAAATTCTCCGGTGGGTGGATGAATATATTCGGGATTTTCAAAACCCCGGAATCTAGGACTCCTTTGACTCCAGCTTTGGTTTGGTCAAAATCAGCTTTTGCCCTATAAAAATCTTGGCTATTAACATGGGTTAGTCTAGTGCTTGCCATGGTTATTAGTTATGACAAGGAGAGTAAATATATATATAAAGAAAATGATAGCTCAACAAGACAATGAAATGCCAAGATGACACACATCATCACTTTCTTGGCTTTACAAGGCTGAATTTGGACTCATCTCCAACCGTGCAATCACAATCTTTTTTGGAGGGATTGTGTAAGCTGGGAGGAACTTGTGTCCAAACGCTATTTGTCTGTATATTCATACATAAATTATTCATCATTTGCATGTATACAGACAGATTAAGTAACAAGTCAAAACAGGTTCGGGTCAAAACAAGTAATGATTCAGACGACACGGGTAACATGTTCTTTTCTTTTCGTGTGTATTACGACGACAATCTAATATCGGAAATAGACCAATTTGAGGGATCTATCATTCTATCTGCATATACTGAATAATATTATTAACTGCAACTTATTTCCATTTTAACAGTCTTTAAAACTTTTTTCCTGTTATCTATAAATGGTTCAAGATTACCTAACTTAAGATTGATGAATGAAACAACTTACCATAAAGCGATAATCTTTCTAACCATGAAGCCGAACACATCTGAAATCGGTAATACTTGTGTCTGATACGCATGAGCATCAACTAACCGTCCATTGTTTTCCTGCAGAATGTTTCAAGCATCCAAAACTCTACGCAAAGAAATTTATATACGATACAACACGCAACTAAAACAAGGGTTTAGATTAAATCTTTTAAACTCAGTGGCGTTACAGTGACGATTACCAAAGCATAGTTCATGATGATCATACAAAATTATAAAAGATTAATGCTTTCATAGCTAGATTGTATCGAAATCACTTCATCTTGGCCTCGGTGAAAAGAACATGACGATTGACACGCGGATCATACTTTCTAAACTCTAACTTGGTTGGTATCTTCCTTGGATTCTTCTTCTTCACATAGAAAAAACCAGTCCCTGCTGCAGAAACCAGTCTTATGAGCATTGTTGCACTCTTCTTCTTTTCCCCCATTTTTCAATCTACACACACCAAACAATGAGCATAATCAAGCAGCTGTAACAAGCCAAGCCGCTTGTGAACTATTAGATATCAGCTCGTTTAAAGCTCAAATCAAGCCGAGCTTAAAGAAGCTCGAGACAGCAGCCAAGCCTAAAAATAAGCTTGTTTTATAAACGAGTCTGAGCCCGAGTAATTTAAATAACTTTTATTTAGTATACTAAATACACACCAAATTATTATTACTACTACTGCTACTGCTGCTGCTGCTGCTGCTGCTGCTGCTGCTGCTGCTGCTGCTGCTGCTGCTGCTGCTGCTGCTGCTGCAGTAGCAGCAGTAGCAGCAGTAGCAGTAGTAGTGCTGCTGCTGCTGCTGCTGCTGCAGCTGCTGCTGCTGCTGCTGCTGCTGCTGCTGCTGCTGCTGCTGCCGCTGCCTAAGGTAGGGTCTGAGGAGGGTAAGATGTAGACAGCCTTACCTCTACCCCTAAGAATAGAGAGGCTGCTTCCAGTGAGACCTCCGGCTCGATGTGGTTTGGTATCAAGCCTTGGACATAAGGCACAAAACACTTAGCAATCGGGACAAACCCGATCAGTGCATGTACCCCTTTGTCTTTTGGCTATCAACGTCACCACATGATGCATGATTAACCGTCGTCATTTTTAACGTTATTTTCACGAAATTAGTAAAATAACGTTAAAACTAGTGCAACTTTACTTTTGCCCCCCGAGGACCACATATATATACATTAAAACTAGTGCAACTTTACACACAAAGTTTAGTAATAATAACGATCACGATGTGGTAGTGAAGCTCATGGGTGCCACATTACATATGTCTGTCTATGGTCATTTTTTAGCTTCACACTGGTTGGGATGAGTAGAATAGGAAGAAGCTGATTAATAAACATGTGTGGGTCCAATTTAAATTTAGTTTCATTATGCTTACTTTTTCTTAATAAACTTACGTTTTACTAATATATAAACTTGTAAAAAGTTTATTTTATAAGAATTTATGAATATTTACGTATAAACTTGGTATGAAAATAAATAAAAAAAGGTAATAATGTGAAAAAGATAAATGACGTGTGAAAGATAAATGGATTGTATGAGAACATCCGCATAACATATCCATCCATTTTTGGACGGGATATCCCCTACAAACGCTATAAATTACGTATCTGTTCAACAGTCAAAATCAATTACGTATCTTTAGAGAGAGAAATATGTAATTGACTTTTTATGTTAGGTACATATAACATATGTAATAAATCATTTAAACAGAGATATTATATGTAAATTACCTTATCTTTTATAAGTTACAATTATAAGTATGTAACTGAACTCATAACTTAGGTGAAGAACTAGAATTGCAATAATCATATAAACTCGTGTATATTTGTTGTTTGTTTTAATGCGTGAAGGTGGTTTCGTTACCGCACAGTCTACTCTCTTTTTCTCGCATTAAATTACCAAAACACAATAATCAAATACATTATATTGTTTTTTACCGTTTGTTTTTCTTAAATTTGTTCTATATACCTGATATTCTCGACATTTTTTAAAAGAAAGAAAGAAGTGTTTGATAACTTTTTGACTGATTTGTGAGAGGAAAGATTTACCATGCGTCCTGCGGACGTCTTTGTGTTTGGCTGGGCGGCGGGTAAGCATGCGTGCGTCGACCTCACTAGGGTGTCCCCATTGGTAAGACTGAGAGAGAGTGGCTTCGTTCCGGAACAAGCGGTTTTGAGGGCAGAAACTAGGAAGGTTGCTAAGCACGAGGCAACATGTTTAGAGAATGATCACCACGTGTTCATTCCGTTTTCCTTAGACACATTTGGATCCCCAGCCCTTGAGGCGACTCGCTTTTTGGAGTGGGTGCAGAAGGTGGTCCACAGTGACTCGCAGAGCCCGAGGAACCAAGGATTTGTATTTAATAGAATAGGCTTTGCGATTCAAAAAGGAATAGCAGCGCAACTTGTTGCTCGCTTACCCATTATCCAGATGTACCTTTGTTTTTATTGTTAGATTAGTGGGTTAAATTAGATAGCCTATTTAAATTTAGGGGAATTTGAGTTAAATAATCCCAACTTTATCATATTGGAAGACAATAATCCAAACTTAAAAATTGAAATCTAACAGGCCTAACTTGTCTTAGGGGCTGTTTGGTTGATTAAGTGTTGAATCATTAAGATGATCTGAATGGTTAAGAGGTTCTGAATGGTTAAGAGCTGAATCATTCAGCATCCCTTATTAGCTTAATGGTTTAGCACTTAATCATTTCATTCAGATGATGAAACAAACAGTCTGAATGCTGAATGATTCAGACCTGAATGGTTAAGAAGCTACCAAACAACCCATTAGTTTTTATTTAACTAGACCAAAACTAACTGGGTAGTTTTCTGCCTGATTTTTTCTGCTAACCAGGACATTTTTTACACGTCATCTGCCAACGTGACATGCCACGTAGGCAGAAAACTAACTGGGTTAACCCCATTTAGTTTTGGCCCTGTGAAATAAAAACCAAGACAAGTTAGGACTGTTAGATTCTAATTTTCAAGTTGGGATTATTGCCTTTCAACCAGACAAAGTTGGGATTATTTTATTCCAATTCCCCTTAAATTTAAGTGTTTAATCACACCTCTAGTTAAATTATTAAGTTAATAGCCAAAACATTCTCTGTGGTTTGGTGGTTTTTGCCAGTCCAACCCAAAATCAAAATAATTGCTTGAACGGTGGTCTACTGTGGTGGTGATGGTGGTAGCGGTCTGGACTGGTGGTGGTAATGATATGGTGGTGGTGATAATGGGGAGAGAGAAGGTAAATGGACAATTTTTCCCTTGACTTAACGAGGTTGAGTTAATGCCATTAATTAATTGGACCGTTTTGGCGTATTATTTTGTGAAACTAAATGGAATGTTCAAGCAATTATTTTGATTTTGGGTTGGACTGCCAAAAACCACTAAACCACATGGACTGTTTTGGCTATTAACTCTAAATTATTTGACGAAAACTAAAAAATGGTATGTTGTAAGTGTGTGTGTGTGTGTGTGTAAGCTAAGTATTTAGGGAAAACCCACTCAAATTGAGAAAACAAAAAAAAAACCTGTGTAACAAGCTTTTTTTTATTTGAAAATTTTAGGGCATGTAATATACATGTTTTTAAGTGTTTTGGGCCAAAAAAATCAAAAAAGCGCCGAGTGGATTTTTTTAAAAAAATAAATAAGTTTTTTTGTGTAACATATGTTACACACTTTACAGACATGTAACATACGTAACACAAAAACTTATTTATTTATTTTTAAAAAAATCCACTCGGCGTTTTTTTTATTTTTTTGCTCAAACTTTTAAAAAGATGTATATTGCATACTCTAATTTTTCCAGATAATAAAAAGATGGGGAAGTAGGAGTTTTCGGAGTTTTCTCAATTTGAGTGGGTTGGGTTTTAGGCTCTTCTAATCTAGACACTTTCTTACAATATTTTAAATGTAAAATATAGTTAAATCCTTGCAAAGATCTAGACTCCAACACATCCAAGTGAGGACAATAATATACTAGTTGGTGGGGTTTTTGGCCCTTCTAATTTAAACACTTCCTTACAATATTTTATATGAAAATCAAGAGAAGTCCTTACAAAATATCTAGACTCCAAGCCATCCAAGACTAATCTAGAACTCTCTTATACCATCCCACTTTTTAGACATTTCACAAAATTTCCATATCTTTTCTTGGCCATTCAAGATTTTAATCTAGTCCTTTCCATTGTTGATTTTTAGTCTGTGTAACGTCTTTTCAAAGACCTTTTCAGCTCTTTTACCAATTGACAAACTAGAAAATTCCATAATCATGAAGTAGCGGTCTGAATTTTAGACGGGACAACTTACTTTATTCTTTCTGGCATTATTTTACTTAGTGATGGAATGTGATCCTTGATTATTTCATTGATAATATCGGTTTAAATAATACAAAGGGTGTGAGATAATTATGGTTACAAATAAACACAATAATATCTATACAATATTTTCCTAATATACAGATAATGCTATTATACCCCCGCAGTCGAAGCGGGAGGAGAGCGTATGCTGAGACTGTATCTGAAGTCTTCAAATAGAACCTGAGGTAACCCTTTCGTAAAAATGTCTGCAATATGATATCTGGAGGGCACATGAACAATGCGAACATTACCCCGTTGAACCTGCTCACGGACGAAGTGAATGTCGAGTTCAATGTGCTTCGTTCGTTGATGTTGGACATGATTGTCGGACAAGTAAATAGCACTAACATTATCACAATACACCAAGGTAGCACGCGATAGTGGAATGAACAGCTCAAGGAGCAGGTTATGAAGCCAACATATTTCGGCGACCACGTTGGCAACAGCCCGGTATTCGGCTTCAGCACTAGAGCGGGCGACTATAGCTTGCCGTTTGGACGACCATGAAATAAGATTGTCCCCAAAATAAATGCAGTATCCACTAGTAGATCGACGTGTGTCTGGACAACCCGCCCAGTCAGCATCAGTGTAGGATGTGAGGGACGTATTAGGTGTGGAACATAGTGTCAGACCGAAAGACTTAGTGCCTTGAACATATCGTATGATGCGTTTCAAGGCATTCCAGTGGTCAATATGGGGAGAATGCATGTGCATACATACCTGTTGAACAGCATATGTGATATCTGGTTTGGTGAACGTGAGATACTGAAGGGCGGCAACTAGACTCCGATATAGGGTAGGATCATGAAACAAAGCACTAAGCCGAGGCACTTTGTTTAGACTGTGGGTCAACCGGGGTGGCAACAGGGTTACAGGATTGCATACCTGCACGAGCAATAATATCTGTATCATAAGATTGTTGAGACAAGAACATAGTGTCGGCATTCCGAGTGACTGAGATGCCCAAAAAGTAGCTAAAGGGACCCGAGTCCTTCATTGCAAACTCACTAGCGAGTTTGGCCATAAGTCGATGGCAAATGTGGTCAGAAGAAGTGACTAGGATGATGTCATCTACATAGAAAAGTAAGTAAGTAAGCGGTGTCTGGCCCCTGCTGAACTGTGAACAGAGAAGCATCACACCTACTGTGAAGAAAACCCAAAGTGAGAACATAGTCTGTAAAACGTTGGTACCATGCCCGTGGTGCCTGTTTCAGACCGTAAAGAGGCTTCTGTAGGAGGCACACATGGTCGGGAAAATGTTTATCATGAAAACCCATTGGTTGATACATGTACACTGTTTCATTCAAGTTCCCATGGAGAAAGGCGTTAGTAACATCTAGCTGATGAATAGACCAACGCATGGAAAGTGCAATGGATAATAAAGTGCGACTGGTGGTCATCTTAACCACGGGACTGAACGTCTCCCCACAATCGACCTCAACTTGCTGTGTCCAAACGTTACAAACCAAACGTGCTTTGTACCTCTCAATAGTGCCATCAGACCTGTATTTATGTTTGGACAACCACATACTACGAATAACATTCATGTCGGTGAGCGAGGGACCAATTTCCAAGTACCGTTTCTAATTAATGCATTGTACTCTATAGTCATGGCTGAGTACCATTCAGGAGTGGTTAGGGCATTAGTTGGTTTCTTTGGCAAAGGAATAATGGTTCGGGTAGTGGTTGTGGCATTAAGGTTCAAGGGATGTTTAGGGTTTGAAGATACTGTTCATAGAGCAAGTGTGGATGGTACGGTTGGTGTTGGGAGGATGTGGAGGTTGGGCGTTGGGTTGTGGAGCGGGTGATACGGGTGGCGGGCTTGGGTGCCGGTCAGTCGAAGGGAGGGGTGGGCCAGAAGAGTGGGCTGTTGGTGTGGAAGTGTGGAATGGGTTAGGGGTTTGGGTCGTTGAGGGTGGAGAGGAGGTGTGATGTTGGGCCGCTGGTGGATTATGGGCCGATGGTGGGGGCCTAGCAATATGGGGGCAGAGATGATGAGGAAAGGGTTCGGAAAGAAAATCATAGGAAGGGGTGGGTATAATGGATTGTGCAAATGGGAATGTAGTCTCGTCAAAGGCAACGCGACGACAAATTATGATTTGTTTAGAGTGGAGGTCAAGACAGCAGTACCCCAAGTGTGTGGATGGGTATCCAAGTAACATACAGGCGTGAGAGTGGTTTTGAAGTTTGTGAATAGAGGTGGCGGGTGTTAGAGGGTAGCAGAGGCACCCAAAAACACAGAGGTGGTCATATGTAGGTGTGGTAAGATATAGGAGTTCTGTTGGAGTTTTATTTTGTGTGAGTTTCTTGGGAATAATGTTCAAAAGGTAGGTGGTAGTTTCAAGAGCAAAATGCCATAGATAGGTGGGAAGGGAAGCATGAGCAAGAAGGGTGCAGACCATGTTATTAATGGTGTGGATTTTTCGTTCCACTTTACCATTTTGGGAGGAGGTATAAGGGCATGATAAACGGTAAAGAATACCGTTAGTGGTGAAAAATTGTTGGAAAGAGTTATTGATATATTCGCGACCATTATCACATTGGAAGGTTTTAATGTTACGTTCAAATTGGGGTTTAGTGGTTGATGCAAAGTTGGTGAAAGAGGTGAAAACGTCAGATTTATTAGCTATTGGGTAGGTCCATAAAAAATTGGGATAATCATCTAAAAATAAAACACAATATTTATGGCCTGACGTGCTAACTATGGGAGATGTCCACACATCACTATGAATTATGTCAAAAGAATGAAAAGTAACATTATTAGAAGGAAAAAATGGCAAACGAATACTCTTTCCAAATACACAAGACTATCATACATTATTCGATAAATGTTTAAAATCAATAAAATTAGAGGTTTTTAATTTATTCAAAGATGCTCATCCTGGGTGGCCAAGACGGTGATGGCAGAGTTGTGCGGTGATAGCCACGAAGGCTTGAGGTGGAGAGGATGACGACCCGAGAACCAGAGGGTATAGGTCACCGTTGTTGCATCGCATGAGCGGGGTCTTGGTCTTGTAATCCTTCACAAGAAAACCAAATGGGTCAAATTCCACAGAAACAGAATTGTCAATGGTAAATCTACGGACTGAAATTAGATTTTTAACAAGTTTAGGTGAGTATAGGACGTTTTTGAGAATAAAGGGTGGGAATGGTTTAGATAGGTATTTTGTGCCCTGACCAAGGACTGGAATGGTATCGCCATTACCTACAATAATATTATGAGACATGCAAGAATTAGAAAATGTATGAAAATCACCTTGCTCGTGAGACATGGTGGAGGAGGCGCCGGTGTCCATGTACTGTGTAGGATCCGGTTGCTGAAGTGACATGGTGTAGAGGGCTTGTTCAATGTCAGTGGGGCTGTAGGCGGTGTGCGCTTGTTGTGGTTTTGGGCCTAACAGACCTGGTTGGGAAGATGGGTTGGTATTGGGCCGATTAGAGCTAGGATATGGGCAAGGGGGTGTGGGCCAAAAGGAATTAGGGGAATAGTTGTGGTGGGCCGGATTAGGTGGGGTAGGGGTCCAAGATTGTGTCCAAAGGAAATAATAATTGGTGGGAGGCCAAAAAACATTATGTGGATGTCGACCAAAAGAGCTCCGGCCAGAACCACCTCGACCGCGGCTACGGCGGCCGGATCTGCCGCACCCCCGACTGTAACGGTCATCCGAACGTGATGAATCTGGAGGTGGATTTCGTTGGGTAGAGGTAGTGAGGGCCGTGGAGGTGGTTTTGGAGGCGAGTAAGGCTTGTTCGGCTTTGCGGGATTCGACTTGGATTAGCTTGGAGCGGGCAGTGTAGAAGGTGGGCGTGAACAAGGTTGGCTTTGCAATGGATGGTAAATAGGCGAGCCCAGGAAGCATATTGTGCGGAGTCGATTTCGAGAATAATAGGTATATGGTTTTTGATATTGGATACGATGGTGGCGGGGTGTATTTGGATTCGATAGTGATGGGGGAGGCGGTTGATTTTGGTGCAGGGTCGGACATGATTGCGGCAGAGAGGTGCTCGAAAGATGTAGAGGGTCAAGGGAAAGAAGGCAAGTATCGGCTGCAAAGGAAGAGCAGTTGATGGTGGTCAAAGAACAACAAAGTAGAAGGGACAAGACAACAGAAAAGAGATCCGAAAGTGGGGCTAATCAACTGCAGTGAGTAGGCCTGTAAACGAACCAAACGTTCATGAATTGTCCGTCAACTGTTCGGCGGGAAGTTCGTTTATTTAAATAAAGGAACGAACACGAACACAATTTTTGTTCGTTCATTTATGTTCATGAATATTCGTTCATTAATGTTCATTTATGTTCGTTCGTTTATTTTTATTCGTTTATGTTCGTTTAATTAAACTTTATTTTATTCTTATTATTTATTTCCCTTTTGTTAAGTAACCTTAATTCATGTAATATTATATACAATTCATATTATATTATATACAATATATTTGATATGTTCTAAAACCTTAATCTTAACCCTGAGATTCTAAACATATTAGCCGATCTTCACACTTCACAGCCCCACTTCCCTTCTTTTTGGTAAATACATGATGGATATTTTGAATGAATCATGTAATTCAAACTACTAATTTAGATTTGGTTTTGGTTGCATTGTGATGTATTAGACTTGGTTGAATTGTGATGAATCATTATTAACTTGTTTTTGTTCATTAATGTTCGTTTATGTTCATTAATGTTCGTTTATGTTCATTTGTTTTTGTTTATATTGATCATGTGTGTTCGTTTATGTTCATGAACTGTTCGTTTAGGTTTTAAATGAACGAACATAAACGAACACGAACACCACAAATTTTTTAATGAACGAACACGAACACAAAAATGTGTTCGATTATGTCTTTGTGTTTGTGTTCGTGTTCGGTTAAAGTTAAATGAACAAACACGAACACGCCTATGTTCGTGTTCGTTTACAGACCTAGCAGTGGGCAGACGATTTACAGAGGATCAATGGCGGCCTAGGATTTAGAGAAGAAACCTAGACTCTTGATACAATGATGGAATGTGATCCTTGATTATTTCATTGATAATATCGGTTTAAATAATACAAAGGTGTGAGATAATTATGGTTACAGATAAACACAATAATATCTGTACAATATTTTCCTAATATACAGATAATGCTATTACTTAGAATTGTTTCCTGCAATAGTTTTTTGTTTGTAAATAAATCATTGGCAATTAGCTAGCAAGGCAAATATCCTAGCTTCCCCACAATGTCCCAACTTGAATCTAAAAACTTGGAAATATATTCAGTATGTATGGTCATCTTGGGCCCGATGTTAACCAATCATAAACTCAGCCTTTTCGTTTGATGTTATGAGTTTCGTTTAAAGGTTGTAGAATTTTGTTTCTAAACTTTCTATTTGTATTCACGCTAATTCTTACTAAAGATTTAATATAATTATACTGAATATTGAATATTGATGTTAAACTTTTTGTAGCACTGAATAGTAAATATCAAATTTTGAAATCAAATAACAAATTTGTCAAATAAAAATTAATTTTTTTAGTTCTATCTATATCTATATCTATCTATATATATAATAAACCAAAGCATTTTTAATGACATGTCATAATATTATACAATCTTTCTTTTGAGAGATGTCACATAGGATGTGATGTGACAACTCTAGACCAATTAAAAAAAAAGGAATAAATATGGTTTAAATATGATTTAACATAATCTATTAAATATCTAATCTACTAAATGTAAATATTAAAACTTTATTATTTTCTCTCTCATGTTTCCTCTCATAACTTTTAAATGTTAATATCTTTTATATACGAGATTTTTTAAAGAAAAAAATTACACCAAATTAACGAGCGTTTTATTATCTTTCCAACGAGTACCATAGTGCTATATAAAAAACGGAGAAAAAAACGACTATTTTTTGTAACCCGACATGTATTGTGTCAGGTTTGGAATTACTTTAAAAAAATTGTGGGTTTGGGTCGGGCCTGGGATTAGGTGATACCCGACCCAATTACCTTTTTTTTATATTAGAATATGATAACTTATGGCAGAGATTTGTTTATAATAATAATAATAATAATAATAATAATAATAATATTCATTAATCATATATTGGCAGATGTCATTTTATAGTTTAGATACTTCTAATTTTATTCAATTTACTTATATTTCTCAACCCGGGACGCTCCCGGGGTATAAACTAGTTTATAATATAAACTAGGTTATTTCGTGAGAGTTTTTCAGGATAAATAAATCTAATATGAGATGACAAAATATGTGTTATGATGTAGGATAGAAATTAATGTTTTATAATATGAGAAATCAACACTTTTAATCATGTGAATAAGAATGAAAATGTATATTAAAGAGAAAATGCACGTTTGGATGAGGAGCAGAGGCAGAAGCAATCATTGCAGGGTATAATTGAGGCGGTAGTCTTGAAGGTATCACACGGATTATAATATTTTTTTATGTTTTTTTTATTTATTATTAGGTTAAAAAATTTAATACTACATGAGGCTGGATCAATAAAATATTAACTGGTTTTTAATAAGCGGAAATATAAAAGGACAGTTACTAAAAGGGAAATTGGATTTAAATACTCCAAACTATTGATCGTTGGCCGATATCACTCCCAACTATTACTTTGACTACCAATACTCTCAACTTTACACTTTGTTTGTTATGTCACCTTCATTTTGGAATCAGAGTCAAGCTCTGATGATGAGGAAGTGTTTGCATCTTAGTTTAGAGTATTTAAATCTAATTTCCCTTAATAAAATAAATCTATATATACACACACATATATATATATATAAAAAAAAGGGTATGCCATGTTAAACTAGGTAAGTGTTTACACCTCTTGATTTCTCTCTAACACTCAGTTCCAGAGTTTTATTAAAAGATGGAAGAGAAATGATCTCCCTCCTCTTCATTTATCTCCAATTCCTTCCAAATTGGAAAGATTGAAAATCACCTTAAAAACCCTCTTTATTATCTCTCTCACTATGTCCCTTTCCTTCCTATAAAATACTCTAAAACACATTTTTTCCCCACTTCTTCCCAATCCTTTCTATTCCATCCTTTAATGAAACTCTGGAACAGAGTGTAAAAGGCGTTTTCTCTCGCATGTGAATGACACATGCACTTCCCCCACAACTTTTAAACGTTGGTAACTTTTGTATATGATTTTTTTAAAATTTACAACAAATTAATGAGCGTTTTATTATCTTTCCAACGAGCATCATAATGCTATACACAAAACGACTTTTTTAGCGGGTTTTGTTTATGCAGAAAAAAAACAATTTGTTTAGGTAATTTATTAATCATGTCTAGACAAGTCACTAATCATGTTGAGATAATATATATGTTTTTGAACATACTATTGCATATAAGAATGCGCTAACTACATATATAATCACAGATGTAGTCAGCTTGATAAGAATCTATTTTTTTTTTTGTATTTTGATTGGTATTGCTAGGAACATTGATTACAAAGTTTGCTAAGCTAGTTAGATGTAGCCTATGATTATTAGACACAAGGAAAATCTCTAGCTGATAAGGATAATTAATCACCACATAATACACGCTTTTTAAATCAATCATAATCATGACATATTATTTTATACCAATTCGGTTGTTTTTTTTCAGGTTCACATCACGGCTTTAAATCTCGTGAGAAAGTGACAAAGTTATTGAGAGACTTCACTCGAGTAAGATGTTCACACGTATAATTAGAAGTAGGTTTTATAAGTTATCAAGTGTTGATCCTTTAAAAAAATTTCCTCAAAAATGACTTATTCCTTTTATGGTACATATATTTTATCACTTCATATTATATTTTTCTATTCCGGGAAGCACCTGAGGGATAATCTAGTATTAAATAAATAAGAGATAAACGTGAAAATATGATTTAATAATATTATTTTATACGAGAACTGAGATAATCATAAGATTTTTATTTATTTTACAGTAAAGTAAAAATAAAGATAAAGATAAATATAGCAAACTAATAATAAAGATATAAATAAAGATTATAAATTAATAAATATTGGGTTAATTAGCTTATTTATAATCTTAAACTTTTGAAGGAAATTCAAGAGTGGGGATTAACTCACCAAGTCTCCAATCATTTTATTATAATATATATATATATACATATAGGGAAAGTATAAATTGAAAACCCCTTTAGTTAAGAAAACTTAAAAAACCCATGTAAAAACCATCTAATTTTTTTTTGAAAAAATTACACAAGGTAACATACATGTATTTAAGTGTTTTGGGCCAAAAAAATCAAAAAAGCGCCGAGGGAATTTAAAAAAAAAATAAACAACGCAAATTTTGTAACAGAGCTGTTAACATATGTTAGAAAGCAGAAAATATATGTTAACAACGCTGTAACATATGTTAAAAGGTAGAAAACATACGTTAACAACGCTGTTACAAAGTTTGCGTTGTTTATTTTTTTAAAAATATCCCAGCGGCGCTTTTTTAATTTTTTTGGCCCAAAACGTTTAAAAACATGTATGTTACCTTGTGTAATTTTTTCAAAAAAAAAAAGAAGTTTTTTAGATGGTTTTTACATGGGTTTTCTAAGTTTTCTTAAGTCAAGGGGGTTTTCAATTTATCATTCCCCTATATATATATATATATATATATATATATATATATATATATATATATATATATATATATATATATAGGGGAGGGTTATCTTGAGAACGCTAAATATCGCGAGAACCGTGAGAACAAATGAGAAAACCAATCAAAATCATTTTTTTTCAATACAAACCTAATTATAATCAAAATACAACATTAAATAACGAATTTCTTTCCAAATAATTCATCTTTTCTTGCAAAAACACTTTCAAATTAACTTTTTACACATGTGTAAATGAAACAGTTTACACATGTACAAACAGTAAATTTACACATGTGTAAAAACAATTTATTTCCGTATACGTTAAAATTTTTACGCGTAAATTGTGTTTTTGGAATTGTATTTTAGTAATAAAGATAAGTGCAAAAAGAAAATTTTGATTTGAATGGTTTTAGATGGCGTTCTCGCGGTTCGCACGAAATATAGGTGTTCTCAAATTAACTTTCCCCTATATATATATATATATATATATATAGTGGAGAGTTCAAATGAGAAGAACTTTCTTATAAGAAGAAAAAAGAAAAAATTTTAAACCAATAGGAATCCTTCCTTTCAATACATGTATTGAATGCTAAATAAATGATTAATTTAGTGTAACCACCATAAACTAGTTAAATAAATGAAACTAATAATTGCTTTTCAAAATATATTTTTTCAAACCAAGCCTAATTTGAAGTGAAGGATAAATTCGATATATGTAGGATAAACGTATGATAATTTCGACATATGTAGGATGAATTTTTGATATGTGTAGGATAAACATATGATAATTTCGACATGTGTAGGATGAATTTTGATATGTATAGGACAAATTGTGATATGTGTAGGGGAAATTGTGATATGTGTAGGCTAAAGTATTAATGACAAATTAATGTGAGAAGAGTTAATGTATTTAATGTTTACAGTTGCCATTTTTTCTTTTTCTTCTAACATGAAAATTGTTCTCAAATGATCTTCCCCCTATATATATATATATATATATAATAGATATAAATATAGATATCAACTATCTATAATATTTACTATATAATGGGTTCTGGATGGGCACATTAGTTATTTCATATTCATTTACATGGATAAAATTGTAATTTCACTAACACAAACTTAATACAAAATTTAAATGCTTAGTTTATTGATTAATAGTAAATTCACTTCATGATACTAATTTGAGTCTATGAATTTTTCATATTTTTAACTATTACCATGACAATTTGCCTCGACTAGATTATGTTATGGAACATTATTTCAAATAAAATCTATACTTATATACTATATATATATAATGGGTTCTGGATTGCCACATTAGTATTTCATATTCATTTACATGGATAAAATTGTAATTTCACTAAATTGGTAAGACAAAATTAATATAACAATTAAATGCTTAGTCTATTGATTAATAGTAAACTCACATCATCTATGATACAAATTTGAGTTTATGCATTTTTTTCATAATTTAACTATTACTCATGATAATTTGCCTCAACTAGATTATGTTATAGAGCATCACATCAAATAAAAACACTTTTCATCGTCCTTTTAGAAGATAAGAAACATAGCTCCTATCAGATTTAAAAGTCTTTCTTTGTGGTTGGAGATAACATTTTGATTTGGTGTTTCTATGTATAGTATGTCAAGTAAAACGTAGATAATTTCTTTTATCTTTTTCACATCTTATGTAGCATAATAAGTCTATATAAACAGAATACCAACACGGGAGATAATTCAAAAGTCTTATACCCCCTTGCATATCTTAATCGGATAAAACGGATATGACAATTATTACAATTCACTCAACACAATTATTACAACTGAATCATTGTGTAACCGATAGGAAACTAGTGAGCTTAAAACCCGACATTCACACCACCAAACAACCTTCATACCTTTCGGCTCTCTCTTTCTCTACGTTTTTGAAATGAAATCCGGAAAGACGAAACCCATCATAACAACATGCGACCACCTCACGTCACCACCACCGCACACACTTACCGCTTGGTTGTACTATATTCTTGTCGAATTGTAAACGGGATGTTGTCACACCTTTGACCACCATTACAGACCACAATTTTCGGTAAGGCTTTAACTTTTGATTGTGAGTTAAGTTGGAGAATAAAGTTGATGATGGGTGAAGAAAAAAAAAGGAATTTGCAGAGATTTTAAAGAGAGAAAGAGAGAGCGGCATGGTGCAGAAAAGAAGTGATAATACCTATGGAAGAAGTAATAATCAACTAAGCTAGCATGAACATGCGTGTCACAAGGATATTGCATTTAAATTTTCTATGTGAAAATAACCTAAATTTTTGTTCTGTCCACCGTTTAATTTTTTTTTATACACCATAAATAAATATCAACCAAATTAAATCAGGATAAATAACCTAATTGGACACGGAAGGTGTGGGGCGTGCTATTCAAATTTATTTCTCTGTAATACAAAGGTACACTCTTGCTTGTTTTTTCAAAATAATACACCTTTGTTTCTTTATCAGAATTGATCGTCATATATAGGATGATAACGAGATAATTTTTTGATGAAATGAGCAGTTTTCAAACATTTTTTTTCAAAATAAAAACACAACATCAAAATAATGTGTAGCCCCGTCGCAACGCGCGGGGTTCCTGCTATTAATTGAAATATAGTTAAAAGAATGTATTAATGATACACGTTAACGTCTTTATGTGGAAACATCCTTTCTTTAAACACATTCACTAGAGATTTACTTAATCTCCTTCACTATACCATAGATGTGAATCATTGCCCACAAGAGTGAATTGTGTCCACTAGTCATGAGTGTAAATCTAGTCCACATTCACTATATACTAGTGGGAATGCCCGCGCGTTGCAGCGGGTTCGTTAAACATGAGGAATACGGTATAATATGGTTTCGATTCGATACCCGCAATTGGTGTGGGAATCAAGAGAGAAATGGCTAGTCACCTCACAATAGAAAAAAAAAAAACAATTAAAGGTTCGGACTAATGAAATTAAGGCAAACTTCAATAAGAGTTTCTTGAGCTACTCATAAGTTGTAGGCTCGTTAGCTAAAATAAAAATAGAATGATTCATTAAACTTTCATTAGTGTCTCAACTTGGTGCCTAAGTCTCGAACAAAAATTCACTAAAATCAAAGGAACAATCACATAGTAGTAATATTTGTGTCAACTTTTTAATGAAAAACAGTTGTTAAAAATTTAATAGTAACATTAATAATAATAATAATAATAATAATAATAATAATAACAATAATAAAACACTTATCCTTTGTATGACAAAAAAGAATGTTCCAACGGTTAAGGCATTCAAGTTATATGTTAACAATCCAAATGAACGCTATACTGAATGAATCCGTCCACATCGATGAAAACTCAAAAAATTATATACATCATTTACTAAATTAATACAAGAATCAAAATGATGGTTAACAAAAATGTTAAAAAAACATATTGAGATCAATACATGGTGTTTTAAATCTCTCAAACCTGACCCGTCTGCAACCCATGCAAAAGTGACTCATTTTGACCCATACACATAAAAATGCAGAAAGTCCAGGACACTAATTGAAAGAACATGTCAATGTGTTAACTATTAAACAAAGAAGGATATGTGAAAGTAAATGCATATAATAATTTTGGTATTAATGTATATATAAAAATACAAAAAAAGCATACAAGCAGCTTCTTGGCATTTGAAGGATTCTTGATATTCCCTGATATCAAGGTTCTTGAAGTTGCCTTTAAATTTGGCTCAAGTTGCTGCAGCCTTTCTACAACCACAGATGCACTATAAAACATGACGATATGTCCATTAGTGTACAAAAAGATAAAGACGTTGTCGAAAAACCATGATCTACCACTGCACATGGTTACGTTGGGTTGTCATAATTCAAGAAAATCATAACATGAATAATAAGAAGAGGATTTCTTAAAGCATGTGATTCAAGAAAATAACAACAAGCAACTTGCAATCAATATAAAGATCAGTTATTTTTTCAAGTATGTGAATCAAGAAAGTAATAACAAGAAGCTGGAAATCGATATAAAGAACCAAATGTGAATCAAAAACTCATAGCATGAATCTTGAAATCAATATAGAGAGCAACATTAATTTCTTCAAATATGTCACACTTTGAAGGTAAGGCCGACTGAGTAAGGCCTTCCACAACATCAATACCATCTGAAAGTTACACTATTCAACTTAAGAAACACAAAATGAAAACATATGATAACAACAAAGCGACCAATTACACCTATATAGGCATGCAATTGGGATATATTATAAACACTGAATCTATAAAGGAAAGAAACAAAATGTTTACCATCATCAACATCAGATATATCATCCTTGGACACAAAATGCTTCATCATCACGAGACCAACACTATGAGAAATCCACTTCATCAACAGTTCTATTTTTGGCAAATTAGAAACTCATGTAAACCTAGATTATAAGAGAACAATCAAACGCAAAATCAACACCCGGATCAACACTCAAAGAGAAATTTAATATAACAAAACGAAGAATCATACATACCTTGTGAGAAGAAATATCTTTTCTGAAACGACACTTTGTTTGCGCAACAACCAACAGAGGATGAATAATCAGATTGTTGTTCCATTGAAGGGAGTGAAGGTAACTAATGAAAATGATTGCACTCCAATGTTTTCCACATCAATTAATTGTGATTTTATATCTTCCAAGAAACTCACAATCTAATATATGAAATATATCATGCTCAAGTTACAAGTAAAAAACAATACAAAAAGAACATATGAAATTAACACCTGCTCTAATATATCATGTTCAAGTTCATCTGGGTTTGCTGACCAAGACTACTTAACAGATCTCTATCTTCTCCCTCTTCTTTCATTCTAAATCAGCACTCCCTCTTCTTTCACTCTAAATCAACAACCTATTATCACTTACTTTGACGTACCAAAGTCAAAAAATAAATAAATACACACAGAAGATTACCAATCTTGAAGGCAAAAAACACACATCGATTGAAACAAACACCAAAATCATAACCAAAAACCATTGCAAACCAAGATGATAAATGATTAAGCCAACAAATGATAATACAATAAGAAGAAGGAATAAATCGCAGAACAACATAAGGCAATAATTCAAACAAAAAGGAATTGAAAAGAGAGTAAGGGCTTGGAATATGTTAAGTATTACGTGTACCCAGCTGACCCAAAGGAGTCAGTTAGATAACAAATCTAATCTCCATGTTGATTTAACAATCAGAACAATTGTAATAGATCTTTCAGGTAATTTTAAGGTAACAATCAACCTCCATAAATTAATATTTCATGCTCTGCTCTATCTTCCATAACCTTATTTTAGTTTACAGAAGGAAATGGCGCAGGATGTTGAGATGAAAGATCAGCTCATTCGAATCAAACCTAATCAACCGTTCCTCTTTTGTAGCCTAAGAAAGCCTATTTAGGTTACAAATGGGGAGTGAAGGTGAAAAGACAACTGATATAAATGTTGAACGATGAAATTTCTAGTGATCAATTGACATTCAATATTCAATAAGTGGGGGTAGGGATGGAAGAAGGAGGGTAGTATTGTAAAAGTGTTTTGATATTGTAAAGGATAAGGTGGGTAAAATGTCTATATTACCCTTCTAAGTGTCTTAATTGTCACAACTATCCCCATAATACCCTTAAATTTTATGCTTAAATATGTTGTACATGTTGCTTGTTAAGTTGTATGGAGGTGAAAATGACCATGTTGTACATCACTCCTCCTTTATAATGTATTATAGATATGAACCAAAATTCACTATATCAAATTCTTATATGACCAAATATTATGAAACACGATGCCTTTCAATCTAATTGTGTGAATTTAGTTTGCAATGTGGTCTCCTAGTTAGAATTAAGTTTTCAATACCACATTACAGTTTCAACACTATTTGACATCCAGCCTTAGGATATCCCAAATGCAGTTAAGTTTCAACAATTTTCCAATAACACCTAATTGGCACTTTATTTGACATTCGGAATGTCACTTTTAAACCCAGAAAAGCAATGTCACGTGTACGTGGCGTGCACTTCTTTTCTGGGAGAAGAAGCAATGATGGTATATGGGGAATAAGAATCGGCTAGTTCTGTGCCAGCAGCTGCGGTAATACAAAGGATGCAAGTGTTATCCGAAATGATTGGGATATAAAGCGCATGTAGGTGGCTTTTTACATCCGCCGTCAAATCTTAGGGCTCAACTCATGGGCCAGTATGTGGAATTGGAGTTTAATGGGTCATTTGATCCGGAATTTACCTAGTCACAGATTAGGCTTTTGAAGGCCTCATTAGGCTTGCGGACGAAGAAATCTGGGCCGACTTTGCTACGGATTGAGGATTGGATCGCCAAGTCAATAGATATCAACAATCTTTAGTTCTACATGATTTCATACCTTGCCTCAATAACTGTTTCATGTTTTTCTAGCTTATGTTTAGATGATGAAATAGATGCACCTTAAAATTTTCAAACATGCTCTATACAATGTTTCATTCAAGATCATTATCCCATCAAGAGTTAAGGTCTCATCAACATTGTAATTAACACCATCATTAACCAAGATGTCGTTAGTTAAAATACAAAAGCCCCTCAAAACCATTTTTTAATAAACTTAACTCTTCATGTGCGATTTGTGGTCTTGCTTATCAGCAACATCTATGGGCTGGTCACATTACTAATGGACTCATATATTATATTATATATATGTGTAATAACATGTCCAATATAAAGTAGCTCAATCTCAACCGTTGCAAACCTCAAACTTTATCTCAATATGCATATATAATGAGTACACTACATGGTGGCCACCACCAATTTTAAGTTTGTTGTATACTTGTATATTATACTATGTACATGTGACCCCATATGTCCATCCAATCGTACCATTAACAAATACATCCATGAGACATAAAAACAAAGTGTTGGAGCTTTTTTTTTTTTTTTTTATAAAATGGTAGCCCAAAATGAGGGGACGAGCCACAAGACAAAACCTTATCTCGGTGGTACAACCTCATCAATTTGTTCTCCCTTTTTTGTACAACCTCAAGGAACCCTCTCTCCATTGTTTATTTATAATTGTATTGAAACCATTTTTAAATTCTACTACGTTTCTTACAATATGACATATATGTTTTGTTGGGAATACATATATACATCATACATTATACATGATGCATGCATGCATATGTATGATATGGCATGTAGTGCATTAGTTCAACACTTTGTGATGTCTTTTTGTCCTGATCACTTCCAAATTATATAAAGGGATTATATGGTTGAATATAATGTAAAAAGCTATTTTGTTATCATGTTATGAATGGAAATATTTTACATCTAGCCTTACACTTGTAAAAATATTGTTTAATAAAACAATTATAATTTTCAAGAAATTTATAAATTTCCTCATTTTAACAATAAAAACATAAAAAAAATAAAACAATATAGGAGTCCGCAAATATCATAAAATTATGATTTTCAAGAAATTTATAAATTTCCTCATTTTAACAATAGAACAATGACGTACGTAACAAACACTTACATGAACCCAACATGTGTTCAAAAGTCGGAAAGTGAGAGATACATGCATTTCAAACCCAAAACACCCACAATCATACCAATACACTGATCGATCATGGTTGAACCATAATATTTTTTTTTCCCGCATGCAGTCATTGCATGTGATAATGGGTAATGATTAGTTAATTAAAATGTCTATCCAAATAAATGACTACTTGTTTAGAAATGTAAACATATCAATGTCTAGTTTGAAAGAAGAACGGACGATATATGACTTTTTTTCAACTAACTATTAAAACTATTTGAGTAATTTAATCTAAAGTTACCTTATATCTCTTTTATAATAAGACCATGGGTAATAGTTAGACTATGGGGTGTGGTTCCCCTTCCCTCTTCCTCCCCCTTCTCCACATCAGCGCCACGTCATTTTCCCCTTCCCCTTCCCCTTCTAGGGGAAATGGTTCCCCCTCCTTCCCCCTTCCTTTTTTTATTATTTAAGTATTTTAAAAAAAATAAAAAATAAAAAATAAACAAAACTCACACACACATACACTCATCAGACACACACACACACACACACTTCATCTTCTCCAAAAAACACACTCTCTCTCTCTCTCTGATCTCTCTCTGATCTCTCTCTGATCTCTCTACTTCTCTTCCCTTTAAAACCCCACACACACATACACACTAGACAAAAGCTCCACCGCCGTCTAGTTGTCGTCTCCGGCGGCAGAAGCTCGTCTCCGGCAAAAAAGTCCACCGCCGTCGTCTCTTCAACAGGTCTTCTCTCTCTCTCTAACCCCTCTCTCTCTCTCTCTCTTTAAACCCCTCTCTCTCTCTCTCTATTTAACGTTCAAAAAAACGTTGGGAAATGGGACGGGGAGAACGGGAAGAATTCCCCGAGTTCACCGAAGCTGGAGCGGGGGGGGGGGGGGGGCGGTGTTCCCCTTCGGGGAAAGCTCCACGTCAGCCTTCCCGAGCTCCTTCCCGATCCATACCCCATAGTCTTAATGTCTACATCATCATCATCATAATGCCCCTTCAAAGAATGCGTAATGGTTAACCTCTTTTTAATGCCCTTTCAATAATTCATTTCTTTATTTTTCTCCTTTTTAGGCATTATACTAGAAATGCCCTCATTCTTTATGTCCCTATAATGCCCAGGGGACGGTGTTAAGGGCATTATCAAACTCATTCATGCCCACATATATAATGCCCATTACACATGGTCTAGAACCGACTCAAGGGGTGAAAGAAAACAAAGGTTATGGGCTCTCATTTCCCATGAGCCCCGAATTCTATATATACACACACACACGTAGGTGATTCTAGCTTTGAGATTGCTACATTACAGTTTAAGATTTATATTCCAATCTTGGAAATCCTCGTACCATTCCGATGATTGTCGTAATAAAATACCGCTAATATTCTTAGCTATTGTCAATAAGGGTAATTTAATATATCTTCTAAAAATTGATTGAGCTCGTAACATAACATTTTTAGATTTTTGTTCATATGGAATGTTCTCTTATAATTATAACTTTTTACCTTAAGATCTCTAAGATTAAAAAAAAAAAGTTTCATTAAGTTGGGTATAGGAAAAAAAAACTCTTCCATTTTTTCCACAAAAGTAGGGAATGGGATCTAATTTTTTTATTGTTTTTTTTTTAAGTGCCATAAGTTTGTTATTCGCTTTGAACCTAAAATTTTTGAACCGAAAAATATCGATACCATATCGATCTAAATGAATAAAACCATTCCTTAATATATTTAATCATTGATGAATAAACTAGTATGAACTCGAAACCTTAACTTTTAACTTTTCATAAATCAATCAGTTTATGAATTCTTTTTCATATAATAGGTCGACAGCTAGCGTAGAAAAGTTCAAAATTAAGGATTCAATGCCTCCATAAAGCAAGGAGTTAACACCCGTCAAACTATTAATAGTATGTTTCTCTCATTTGGAATTTTGGATTATACCTTAGAATGATTAGCATCACTTTTAGTTCCTTTATATTAGTCTCTTGCTAGCGTCCATGTCAAGTTAATAGTTTCTCTATTATATAATAATCACCGATAAATAAATAAGGGGCTGTTTGGCAAGTGCTGAACCAGTAAGTGCTGAATCAATAAGAGGTCTGAATGGTTAAGAGGCTCTGAACCAGTAAGTGCTGAATCAATAAGAGCTGTTTGGCTGTATCTCTGAATGACTGTGCAGAATGACTATTTTACCCCTCTGAACTATTATGTGCTGAATGAATGTATCTGTTTGGCCAGAGTTCTGAATAGTGTACAAATTGATGAAAAATTGTAAAAGGAAAATACAAAACGTCATAGAAAACCAAATTAAACATAAATCCTTTAACATCCATGGAAACATACGAAAATCCAAATACAAAATAACACAACATACGAAATCCAAATACAAATAACACAACTCCGCATACAATTTTAATTTGATGAAGCATTTGAAAGCAACTGATTAGCAATCTGGCCACGTAAAGAATTCATATAGTCAATACCTTGTGAACCCCACTCTATGTCATGAACTAACAGGCCATCATTTTCCCCACTTTGCATTTCATGAAACATCGTGTTATCATCATACTCCATAAATAACTGATCATAAATATTGCATTTCCTTATAAAATTATGGATGGCGAAACAAGCAATCACTATGTCTCTTTGTATTGGAAAAGAAAAGGGAGCCATTTGCTTTAGGATTGGGAATCTCGCCTTTAGAACACCATATGCACGTTCAATGACATTTCTGAGTTGTGCGTGAGCATGATTGAATCTTTCTTCCTTAGTTAACGCACGTTGTCGTCGAAAATCGGCTAACCAATACCTCGTACCACGGTAAGGAGTCATAAATCCACGAGTGTTGGTGTACGCAGCGTCACAAAGGTAATACTTATCTGTATCAATATCAAAACTATCATATAAAAAACAAATAATGTATGAAATGAACATTGAAGAATGGTTAAAAACCTGGTGGCGGGAAAGGAAAGCCAGAATTTGGGTTGAATGCAACTTCTTTTAAAACTCGTGAATCATGTGCAATTCCCTCCCATCCGGCCCATACGAATGTGAATATCATATCAAAGTCACAAATTGCTAATACATTTTGAAAGCATTCACCTTTTCCTCTTCCCCTATAACGAGTCTGTTGATCAGCAGGCACGATCGCATGTATAAGCGTTCCATCTAAGGCACCTATTGCTCCAGGAAATATTTCTTTTAGCTTTCTATGTCGTTCGGAGTTATTTGCGTTTACATTAGAAGATGTTGGAACTACAACTTCTCTTGCGAAATTCATCATTGCCTTTAGGACCTCATGAAAACATCTATGAATTGTTTCTGTTGAGTGTTGGAACCTTCGTTTAACCATTCGAAAACGTTCATTATGTCCAATGACCATCAAAAACATAGCCAACTTTTCTTCCAAGGTTATTGACTTACTACTTTGCAACCAATTTTTTTGTTTAAAATGATTGCACAACAATATAAATGCATCACGTGAAAGACGCATCATCTCATGACATTGTGTAGAAGTACCATGCAATAATTCTTGCGTGTATTCATGACCGGTTAATGCCGAATTCAAGTCTCTTATCCTTTGAACATTTATTCTCGAGGCTAATGAGACCCAATACCAACAATAGACAATGAGAACTATAATCTTATCGTCCGAATCCATAAGATACCTATCATAACATAAATAAACTATATCATCCACATAAACATCAATGACATAACATCCAAAACATAAACATCAATGACATAACATCCAAAACATAAACATCAATGACATAACATCCAAAACATAACATCCATAACATGAAATCCAAAACATAACATCCATAACATAACATCCAAAAAAAAAAAACAATCAAAGCACAAACTTAGTTAAACAATCCATACTTCGCTCCCGCATTCTTAACCCATTTCTCACAATTCTGCGGCTTAAGACGTACCCACAGTTTCCTAAGATCGGCACTCTCACTAAAAAGCAAAAGCGCAGTTTCGTATTTCGCATCCGACTCATCCCAACCCAATGTCTCCAACTTCGCCAAACATGCATCCATATCATCAGAAAGTGCTTGTTTCTCAATCATCATTCCAACCAACTTGCTAATATCTTCACCAACTTCTATGAGCTTTGACTCTAATGTTGCCTTATGTTTTCGTTTCTCTCCTTTTTCTTTTTTTTTGGGACCGAACACTTGACTCCTGACTAACACCTTTACCTGGGGAATCCACTTGAGTGCATTCGACATCCATACCATCCAAATTCTGCTCATGCACTTCCTCAGAAGGATGAGGAAGCGTAGCACTTGGCCCCCAACTATCAAACCCATTTGAAGTAGACCCCTCATACAATTGACAACAAAGCTCGGGGTAAGCAAGTGGCGCAGTTCTCAAAGCTTCTACATACTTGTTAGACTGTGTGAAGAAATATTTTAAAATACTATAATATTAATGAAATATACCACTACTAATTATTAGATAAAACAAATACCTTCATCTCAATTTGCCACTCTTCTTCTGACAAGTTAAAAGTGTTTGTAACTGGATCATAGACATTCCCGGTTTTGTTTTTAAGCTTTAACCAAGCTGCAAATTTTCCTTTTACAAAATCATAGTGATTCTTCATTTGACGTTGGTCCACTATGAAATTGTTTTGAGTTTTCAATTTTTCAGCTACAGTTTTCCACGACGCTTGTTTAAGACTACTTCCTTCACGTCCATTAACGGTTACTTCATGAAGACATGCTTCAAGAAATGTTTTTTCAACACCTTCTTGCTTCCAATTAATCCTAATCCTTTTCGCCATTTCTAATATAACAACTAGTAACAATCAACATACAACATAAAAAAACATGTATCTTTTCATAACCAACTATCGAACATAGAACAACCCGTAATATGTATCAATAAACAACATAGATCGATTAATAATAATCAACATATCCAACATATAACAATCCATTTCTAAAAAATAAACAAATTCAAGAAAAAAAAAACAGATTCAGAAAAAAAAATAAACAGATTCAGAAAAAAAAAAACAGATCAGAAAAAAAATAAACAGATTCAGCAAAAAAAATTAAAAAAATTACTAGTAGATCTACAACTATAACATATTCAAAAAGAGTAAACATATTCAAAAAAAAAAAAAAACATAAATATAAAAACTATAACAAAACAGATCAGAATTGGTGGACTAACCACTGATTTTCCTTAATGCGAGCCGAGGGAGGGACGAGGGAAGAGGAGCCGAGGGTGTGGCGGCGGAGAGGTTGGAGGAGGAAGGCTGGTGGCGGTCGCTGCAGCTGAGGGAGGAGGAGGAGGGTTGGGGCGGCGAAGAGGGAGGAGGAGGAGGAGGGTGGTGGTTGCGGCGGAGATGGAGCAGGAGGCGGGTGGTGGCAGCAGGAAAGAGAGGGAGGAGGAGGAGAGGTGAAGTGGAAGAACTAGGGTTTTGGTTTGGGGAAGATGTGAGTGAGGGGCTTGGGAGTCATTTTTTCTTTCAGCATCTATAATAATCTGAATGGTTAAGTCTGAATGGGAACCATTAAGAGGCTGATTTTTTTCTTACCAAACACCATCACCTCTGTCCGATTAAGAGGTAACCTCTTAATGAATCATTAAGAGGTGCACCAAACAGCCCCTAATTCAACACGTATAATCTTTTGATACGGGAGTAATGAGTCGATTTGAGTTGTTTGGTTTAGTAATCTTAAAACATCAATAGTGCCAAAGAACATTTTCATTATAGGGTATGTTTGGTAAGGAGCTTTAAAGTGCTTCTAGCTTCAACATTTTATAAAAAAAACTCATACTCAATAAAAAGTTTAGTTTGATTAAAAAAGATTGATGTTAGGAGAAAAAACTCTATATTGAAACGCTACTAGTACTAGCGTTTAAGAAAAAACTCATACTAGCTACATGGTTTTAATGAGTAAAATGACACAGATATCCATTCTACTATAAAAAAACATACATACAAACTTTTAGTTATGCCAATTTTGGTCATTTTATACATTTTATTAAAAGCTCCATATACCCTATCAAATACTAAAATATATTTAAAAATATATACCCTATCAAATACTAAAATATATTTAAAAAGCTATAGCTACCAGCTACCAACCACCACCTAGTTTGTCAAGTATACTCTATGTTTGCCAAGAACTAGGAGCCTAATTATCTTGATCAAGACAAAGTAGTGAGGACTATAATATATTCACTAGAAAATAAATGACTTTCATCGATTGACAAATCTGCCAGTTAGATGTCGGTGAAATATGTCATTTGTTGGCTGTAGTCCGTCGTAAATCCAAAAGTGGGTAATCTGATATCTAAGGGGTTGTTTGATAGTCTCTGAACATTCATTAAGAAGCTATATCTGATTGGTTTATAGTCTTTTAATTGTTAAGATGTAATCTTAATGGTTGCCTCTTAACCATTCAGATTTAAGGTTACCTCTTAACTATTTAAATGTTATTGACCATTAAGAGGTAACATCTGATAGTCATTCAAATGTGCCTTTTCCTTTTGGTTCCAATCGATTTAACAACTTATTTATTGCTTAATTTAATATTTTGAAGTAGAATATTATTGAAGTAGAATTTCCGATACATTATACATTAGTGCTAGATAAGTGATAACTATAAAGATTACTCTAATTTTCTTTTAGAAAAATGGGCCCTAATTTTTGGATGGCCTCAAGCCCTAGCTTGGGTTCACCACACTATTCAGCCGGCCCTGACCATAAAACGTCTTTTATATACATTATCATACATATAAAGATTCCAATAGCTAACATATGTAACTTAAATATACATTTACCGTTCTCAATGCATAATCAATTTACCTTACAAGAGTGTCCCGAAGGTCTTGTTATTATGTATCTTAATGACTTGTATATGTTCATACGACATGTTTATTTAAATAGATAGTCCAGACTGACTACTCGTGAAGCATGTGCGCTAGCAGGATCTATTTCGATGTTACAAAGTTTGTTCTTCGTGTTGTATTTGATTTTATAATGGATGATTTCCTGATCATCAAATTCGGTACTCTCGGCAACACATAGGTGGGAATCCGTGTCCTCCTACGAACATACATATAGGAGATGCATCTACAAACATTCAACTACTACTCATAACTATAATAATATATGTGTTGCTTTCGTATAGATGATAGAATAGTAATATAATTAACAATAGGAATAACTTGCACCCCTATTTTATGGTTAGGACTTTGAAAAATGGCCTCCCGTTCAAACTACAACCTTCTAATATTAATATTCCTGGTTGATCGATTTTTGGCTTATAAGTATAAGTTAATTAATAAATTAAATAAGTGTTCTAAGCAGCAAATCTTGAAAATGAGAGTTTCTAAGTTTGTCCCTTCCATATTGCTAACATTTTTGCCGTTTGATCCAAGAAATGCTGATTCTACTTCGGTTTTCAATGCTTCGAGAGCTTCATTGCAATGTCGTTTCTTGTGCTTAATTATGGAAAAGATTTTAAATTAATAAAAATACATTTACACAACTTTGATGTATAATTATCGAATAAACTCTAAAGTTAGTTTTTTTTAACGGCAAATTGTATTTCATTTCACCAAAATATTTAAAAAGTATGACTAGAAAGGTTCTAGCCGTATACGACTTACATCACCGTAATATCGCCCGAGATAACACCTTAGTTCTTTCTATTTTTTTTATATGTTATTGGTACATTAAAAGCGACTCATTTCTCCCACGTCCAATAACAATTAACAATAAATAGTATAATTAAAACTATTAACAAAAGAGTAACCTAACAAAGAAAAAAGAATTCAATTTAGTCCGTGATTATAATGGAAAATAAATTTTAAAAGATCCATATGTCATAAAGTATGGTGAAATTATTATTTGTCAATCCCCTTATGGTGGAGTGACACCCTCCTTGCTTTTCTTATAGAAGATGGGGAGTTCAAGTCCTACCGGCCCAAAATGTTGCTGGTGGGCTGGGTTTTATCGCAGTGGGCCTTCGGGCGGCGGATTTTCCCCGGGAATTTGTGTGAAATTATTAGTGGACCCGGGTTACTCTTGGAGTACTCCTTTATTAATTGGGTACTTCGTGAGTGCTCGAGATTGAGTGCTCCTTCACATTACATTCAATTTGGGATGATAGATCAAAAACCACTAACCCATCCACTTTATTATAAGTTTCCTTTAATTCTTTTCAAACATCTAATGCCAATTTAGATTACACTTCACCTAGATATAACTTTTCTAAAATACACTTGCCCTATCGCCTAGCAAGAACATGATCATCAGTTGGCTCAACACAGTCACCATTGATAAACCCTAGTTTATTTTTAAGTTGGATAGCTAAAATCATTGCATTTGACCAGACATTAAAATTTTTTTTGTTCCTTTTAATTGTTATACTAACAATAGTCAAGTTAACAAAGTCACTAGCACGTAGATATAATGAATTACTAGCATCAAGTTTGTTAACTAATGTCACAATACTAGTATCATCATTATCACCCATGGTTACCTCACGCAAAAAAAATAAAATAAAAAAAAATACCACACAAGATCAAATAGTCACAGTCAAGCACATGAAAGCGAAACCACGCCAGTGACCAGATTCCTGGTTTGCCACTCAGGGTTCCAGGACAGAGATAACATGGGAGCTTTATTCTAGACAAACTAACAGATCAAGCACAAAAAAGCAAAAAACTACAAACATGTAAATAATACCACAAATAACACCTTTAAATGCAGCACACAAACAAGGGGGTAGTTCTCCCACTATTAACAATACTGGTACCTCTATACAGTAATAATTATGAAAATAGAAACTTAAATGACAAAAGAATCAACCGAACCTGTACTTTTGCCCAAGTTAGGGTCTCCTTCCAATATCCAAGAACCGTAACCTTCACATAGTTACCATATCTAACTTGTTCTTGAATGATATAAAAGGATCTTGAACAGTCACCAACAATCGTTAAAACAATCTAGCACCAATGTATAACAACATACCCTAACCATTGGTTTTTAACCTTCGTCAAGAACCAGATTACCACAAGAACCCAAGATCTACAGCGGAAAACGCGATTATGTGGTAGGGGACGCAAAATCACACCCACCAGCCTATTACAAAAGTTTCTAATCAAATAATAAATAAAAAACAAATTTAAATATTATAATAAGTAAATAGACATAGTACATCAAAGTTCATATTTTCAACAAATATCTTGACGATTGTATATATTAATAAGTTACATTATATTTATTCAATCCATGAATACACTGGTTTATTCAACGCGTGCAACACACGAGTCTTTAAAGATATAACTATTTTGTTACTTAAGATATAAAATTATATTTCGTAAACATATGTATACACGGGTTTTAAAAATGTAACTAATTTATTACCTGGTATATAAAATTACATTTATTCAACATCTATATATATTCTAAAGCTAAAAATCATACATGACACTCAAAGGGGCCAATCTCCTTCTTGAGTGTGTCATGTGGCATGCCACGTAAGGGAAAAAAATTAAAAACAAAATTGAATTTCTCTCTCTCATGTTTCCTCCCATTATTTTTAAACGTTAATATCTTTTATATACGAGATTTTTTAATGAAAAAAATTACACCAAATTAACGAGCGTTTTATTATATTTCCAACAAGTACCATAGTGCTATATAAAAAACGGAGAAAAAACGACTATTTTTTGTGGGGTTTTGTTCATACAGGAAAAAAACACAAAGTATTCAGGTAATTCATTAATCATGTATAGACAAGTCACTAATTATGTTCAAACCAGTAAATATGAATTCTATTCTCAACAGGTGTTAACATTGGAGTTGTACATTGTTTTAGGTTAGGTATTAATATTAGAGTTATACATTGTTTAAGGCTAGGCGTTAAACAATGTATAACTCTAATATTAATTGTTAATTGTTTTAGGTTAGGTGCTACCCAAAGCTTTCCTGCATGTAACTGTAAAGTGTATCAGTCTATTTAATATGTAAAATTGATATGTCATATTATATTTCTCTGCCCCTGGACACTCGCATGGTATAATCTGGTAATGCAATATACTCTTATCTAATCAAGTTATATAATAATATATTAACCTATTTGGATATATATATATAACATTAATCGATGGACAATATGTACTGCCCTAAACCTAATTCAATTCTTTTGAGATGGTGGCATTATAACAACTTTTAGGTCACTGTACCAATTTCAACTTGGTCGGGGTGCTGATTACATATATTCAAAAAGAAAAAATGATCGATCCAATAGAAACAATTTCATATGGTTGAATTTTTTTACTTTATTTGTTTATTTAATCTTGATTAAAGCTTACAAGCTTAAAATCACACTTAAGGTAAATAATTAATTTTTATATATTATTTAACTAGTTTATTCCTCGGGTACTTCTCGAAATAGATAAATTTAATATAAAGTGATATAATGTATGTATCGTAAAAGAAACACTTATTTATTTATTTATTTATTAATATAAAACAAACCACTCCACTATTATAAAACCATATATGTATATATTACTAGTGTTTGTAAAAAAAAAAAAAACTTTGTGGCAATTACTACTCATTTAGTGGAGTAATAAATATAAGTATAATTTAACCCTCATACATGTTACAACCTGTCGTACCCACTAAAGGCACTAACTACAGTTCAGTTATTGTAGTTACGTGTTGCTCACATTTAAATCGGATAAGTGTACGTAGCTAGGGTAATGACAAGCCTAATCTAGTTTACTAGAAGCTTAATTAATTATTTTGGACACTAATACAACAAATTAATTACGTAGTTATCACATGCCAATTCCCTCCTGGAAACCATTATCTCTTTCTTAATTTTGTCACACTATTTCGATCAAGGAATAGCTTTCAGTCATGCACACTTGTTGGCCACTTCACCTGGAAAGAATGAGTAATCTTGGGGACAAAAAGAATGAATAATTAAGAATTATAACTATTATAATAAATCGCCTTTAGATAATAACGTAAACTTTTTCGAAAATAACATTTCTAATCTATACATATAATAAACCAAAACAATTTTAATGACATGACACTTAAAGAGACATTCTCTTCTTTCAATGTATCATGTGTCATCCCATGTGGCATTGAGATATTTTAGGAAAAAATAATTTAAAAACAAAATTGGATTTTTTATCCTCATGTTTCCTCCCATAATTTTTAAACGTTAATATCTTTAATATACGAGATTTTTTAAAGAAAAAAA
The DNA here is from genome assembly GCA_030844895.1 of Ambrosia x helenae. Classification (NCBI taxonomy): domain Eukaryota; kingdom Viridiplantae; phylum Streptophyta; class Magnoliopsida; order Asterales; family Asteraceae; genus Ambrosia; species Ambrosia x helenae. The sequence goes on along the minus strand of CM061230.1, from coordinate 1,398,802 downwards.
TTACACCAAATTAACGAGCGTTTTATTATCTTTCCAACGAGTACCATAGTGCTATATAAAAAACGAAGAATTTTTTTTGTGGGGTCTTGTTCATACAGGAAAAAAAACACAAAGTGTTCAGGTAAATCATTAATCATGTATAGACAAGTCACTAATTATGTTTAAATCAGTAAATATGAATTTTTTTTCAACCAGAGCCGAATAGGTTAATAAAGTTATACGTTGTTTTAAGTTAGGTATCAATTTTAGTATGTTAGAGTTGTACATTTGTTTAGTCTTTAGGATAGGTGTTAATATTAGAGTTACATTAAAGTTCTACATTCTTTTAGGTTAGGTGTTAACATTGGAGTTGTACATTGTTAATTTGTTTTAGGTTAGATATTAATATTAGAGTTATACATCAGTCTATGTAAAATTGATGTATCATACTAAATTTCTCAACCCGGGACGCTCTCGGGATATAATCTAGTCCTTGTATATATATATATATATATATATATATATATATATATATTTAATTTTAATTTAGAACTTGTGAATTAGTAGTATTTTTGGAAGGGGTAGGCTAAATGCACTCCTCCTTTTTTACTATTTACACTCCATTTCTAAAAAAATAGTTTAATAAATGTCAAATTCCACCCCTATAAAAATCTTTATTTTTGGTTCTATACATAAATAATGGATAGGTATTCAATTCGTACAAAATTTTAGATAAGACTTGCTTATATAATTTAATTAATTTTTTGGAGTGTTTGAAAATGTTGGATAAGATTTGTTATATAATTTAGTTAAATTTTTTTTTTTAAATATTTAAAAACTCCAAGCTTATGCAATCGAAGAATTTATACAATATACATATCTCATAACAACTTTTAGAATTTTGATTACAATGTTTGTTTTACTTTTAAAAATCGTACAAAATGGAAAAGGAGAAAATAGTTTTGCTACATGCAGTCCTAGAAATCACAAGATATTAGATTTCAATTTTTATTTATTATCTTTGTTACGATTAAGTAAAAAATAAAAGGTTGGAGTTTTCTGACGAGCCTTTTAATACTTAAGATGGATTGCTAGTAATTTGATTTTCAGTCGATTGACACTTGGATGCAAATCGTATTCAAAATTTAAGTTATTGGAAGTGAATAAACCTTATAATGAAAATTTAAAAGCATTAGAAAATAAATGTTTGATTGTATATATTTAAAAACTTTAGGGGAGGAGTGCAATCAGTAAAAATAAAAGAAAAGTAGGTGCATTTAGCAACACCCTTTTTGGAATTAGACAGATCACTTAGACCAGGAACCGTGTATCGGTTTAATTGAGTACTCTTTAACAACCTTAATTGAAACACTAATGTTAGGTTATTCTCTAAGAAGACAATCTTAATTCATTTATCTTAATAAATCGGTTCCATTTATTTTTATTTCATTTCTAGTCCTTGTATTTTTTTTTTCTAATTTGTTAACTAATGTTTTCAGGATTTAGAACGACCAATTAGACTCAGAGTCTAATAGTCCTAACTGAATACTCTTGAATAACCTTAATAGAAATTTTAATTAAGCGATTTCGCCTATTTAACATTATAAATTCTAACACGTTTATCGAGGAATTCTTTTTCTTATTTTATTTTATTTTTATTGCCTATAATGTTCATTTCTGCATATAGAAAGCATGTATAGGAGCACAAAATCCACATGTTACTACTCAATTTAGTCGGCAAAATGTAAACTTTCCCATTTTTAATGCCGCGATGGCCCATTTTAGTAGGCAAAGTGTACAAAACTTTAATATTTATAATGCTTGTAGAGCCCACATTATTTAGCACCCTGGCAATTAGTTACACCAGTGCTCTTAGGGGATGTGTAGCATACGTTGTTTGTAAAAAAGCCTACGGCACTAACCGCACCCACAATGGACACAAGACAAATGGCTAAAAAGGTCTTAAGCAGGGCCGGTTCTTCACTAGGGCCAGACCAGGGTGAGGCCCACCCAGTTTTTTCGTTTCGTACTGTAAATTTTGAATTTTTTTATATGTATTGGTCCGGCCCTAGCAAATTTTCCGTTCAAGATATCAAACCCACCTCGGTCAAAACCGAGTTTGCCACCATATTAAATTGAATTTCAATTTCAATTCAATTATTTGTAACCTCTTTTGTATTTAGTTAATGTCTAGTCAAAGTAGTTCCTAATTTCTAGCCTTGTATTCACTAGTGTTTAGACTCTTTTATTGTATATATTGACATCTCCAAATCAACAAAAAACACACTTTGATACTTTCATATGGTATTGGAGCGGTTTTACAAAACATGAACTTTCTTCTTCATCGTCCCACTACTTTCTCATCATGTCTTCTGCTGATAATGTTATTCACTAGCATTCTTCTAAACCATGGTCTTCACGATCACCTAACAACAGCCTTGGCCTGCTTCTCATACCCACTTCCGCTACAAATAAGCGCCCCTTTTAAAGCAACTGTCAATGGTGTTTCACTAAGGGCCACTCACTATCCTCCTGCCCAAACTTTAAGAAAACTCACCCTACTATCACCCCTCCAACTTACAACCAAAACAACACCAAACTAAACCATAAGCACACATGATGGCAACACACCCTACTGTGGATTCTGATTTATCATGGCTAAAAGATAGTGGTGCTTCTCACCACATTGCTAATGATCTCAGTGCACTCTCTATGCATAGGCCATACGATGGTACTGAGGAACTTATCATTGGTGATGGTTCGTCCCTTAAAATTACTCAGATTAGCACCATGACTCTTTATTTTTCTAATGTTCCCATTGTTCTTAAAAATGTTCTTTGTGTTCCTTCTATCTCTCGTAACATCATATCTATCTCTCGCTTATGCCTTGATAACAACTTACTAATCGTATTTTTCTCTTCTTATTTTGTCATCAAAGACTTTTCCACCCGCTGAACCATTCTTCGGGAAATCACCAATCATGGTCTCTGCGAACTCTCATCAACTTAGTCTCCTCAAGCTTTTTACTTGCAAACCACCAACAAGTCTTCATGGCATCACTGCCTAGGACATCCAAATTCCCGTGTTTTACAACAATTAGCTTCCTTTGCTCCATTTATTTCTAGCAAACATGAATCATGTAATTCTTGTTACATCAATAAAGGTCACAAACTTCCCTTTCATTCATCCTCTTTAACTTCTAATACACCTCTAGAATTAATCTTTTATGATGTTTGGTCATCTCAAATTATATCTTTTGATGGTTACAAATACTACATAATTTTTGTTGACCATTTTCACAAAATACATTTGGATTTATCCATTAAAACATAAATCAGACTCTCTTAATACTTTCATTCGATTTCAAAACCTTGTTGAGAATTTTTTCAAAACCAAAATCAAACAATCATTTTCAGACAATGGTGGAGAATACATCAAACTATCCTCTCACCTAGCCTCTTGTGGCATTTCTCATCTCACCTCCCCTCCTCACACACCTGAACAAAATGGCTATGCCGAACAACGTCATCGCCACATTGTCGAAACCGGCCATCACTACTCTCTCATGCTAAAATGCCTCTAAAATTTTGGCCTTTTGCTTTCACCACCGACACTTATCTAATAAATAGACTACCCACCCCCACCTTAAATAATGATTCTCCTTATTTTCGCCTTTTCCATATCTATCCAAACTATGAAAAACTTCATAGTTTCGGTTGCTTATCATACCCTTGGTTACGACCATACTCAAAACATAAACTTGAGTCTCGATCAAAACCGTGCATTTTTATTGGCTACTCATCCTCTCAAAGTGCTTTCCATCTCCTTGATCCCCTCACTCATCGGATCTACACTTCCCGTCATGTCCACTTTTTTGACCATATATTTCCCTATGAATCCCTTTCTCAAACCTCTACTTCCATTTCACCCTCACCCGACACTTGGTTACCCCTCACCACACAATCAATTTTCCTTTCTACACCTTCTTCCACTTCTCCTCAAAACTCAACCCCTTCCAATCCCACTACCACTGCTTCTACACCTTCCTCGAACCAAACCCACTCCACCGAACCTCCACAACTACACACCGAACCCTCTCAACCACCCACCAACTCTCCCACCAATACAAACCCGATGTCTCCACGCACCCCCTCTGACTTATCCTCCTCTTCTTAACCTACCGAAATAATTCCCTCCTCTACACCCGAATCAACTACTTCTCATCGAACCCGTAAACCGAACCCAAAGTATCACAACTCCAACTTTGTCTTATATCACTCTACCACTCATTCCATTCCCGATCCCACTACCATTACCCAAGCCCTCAAACAACCATTATGGCGAAAAGCCATGCAATCCGAGTTTGACGCTCTCACACGTAATCAAACTTGGGCACTCGTTCCTCCCGATAATGCTCCTAAGCTTGTTGGATGTAAATGGGTCTACCGTACTAAATTCAAACCCGATGGTTCGGTGGACCGCCTAAAAGCACGACTTGTTGCTAAAGGCTTTCATCAACGTCCCGGTTTAGATTATGTTAAAACTTTTAGTCCTGTGGTTAAACCTGCCACCTTACACCTCATCCTTGTCATAGCCACTTCTTTTAATTGGCCTCTACGCCAACTTGACACTAACAACGCCATCTTACAAGGTACTCTAACCAAATCGGTTTATATGTCTCAACCACCCGGCTTCATGGATCCTTCCCACCCTACACATGTTTGCAAACTTAACAAGGCTATCTATGGTCTTCGTCAAGCCTCCCGTACTTGGGATGATGAACTCAAACACTATATTTTATCAGTTCATTTTAAACCCTCTATATCCGATCCCTATCTCTTCATTAACAATATCACATCTTCTCTCATCTTCATCCTAGTTTACGTTGATGATATAACCATCACCGGCGCAAATCCATCTCTCATTAACTCTTTCATCAAAACACTTGCCACTAGATTTTCTCTAAAAGATCTTGGCAACCTCTCATACTTCCTTGGTATCGTGGTCATATCTCACAACCATGGCTTATTCCTATCTCAATCCAAATACATAATTGACATTCTCACAAAAGCTAATACGAGTAATTGCAAACCGTCGCCCACACCGATGTCTAGTTCCTCTACTATCACCGTATTGGATGGTGATCCCTTACCATCCCCGACTGAATATCGTGTTTTTGTCGGCGCATTACAATATTTATCTTTAACCCGTCCTGATATCTCTTTTACAGTTAATAAGCTTTCACAATTCATGCATAAGCCAAATACTACACATTGGGAAGCTCTGAAGAGATTGTTCCGGTATTTACATATATCATGGAATATTTTTCAGACGTCACTCAACTCTACAGCTCCACGCCTTCACTGATGCAGATTGGGCCGGAAATCGACCATCTTACCGAAGCACAACCGGCTATATTGTTTACCTCGGTCAAAACCTAATCTCATGGAGTTCTAAACGTCAACCGACACTTGCCAGTTCATCAACTGAAGCTGAATTTCGAGCTGTAGCTTCCACAACAACTGAAGTGCAATGGCTCATTTCCTTGATGGTTGAACTCGGCTTCAAATCCACGGTCACCCCTACCATTTATTGTGACAATATATGTGCAACACACTATTCAAAAAATCCGGTTTTCCACTCACGTATGAAGCACATTGCCTTAGATTTTAATTTCGTTCGTGAAAAGGTTCAAGAAGGCACTATTCGCGTCACTCACATCTCTGGAGACGATCAACTTGTGGATGCTTTAACCAAACCTTTACTCAGACAACGATTCCAGTTTCTTACTTCCAAGATTGGTCTCCTCTCACGCTCATCCATCTTGCGGGGGCATATCAAACCCACCTCGGTTAAAATGAGTTTGCCACCAAATCAAATTGAATTTTAAATTCAATTCAATTATTTGTAACCTCTTTTGTATTTAGTTAATGTCTAGTCAAAGTAGTTCCTAATCTTTTGTATTTAGTTAATGTCTAGTCAAAATAGTTCCTAATTTCTAGCCTTGTATACACTAGTCTTTAGACTCTTTTATTGTATATATTGACATCTCCAAATCAATAAAAAAAACAAACTTTGATACTTTCATACAAGATCCGCCATTGGTCTTGTGGTAGTGACGGTCGGTAGGCAAGCACACGAACATCCCAAATTGCGGCTACATTCGTGAGCGATCTTATGTACGTGTTCGTGTGTATGGATGGTGATGGACAAAAATTGTATAAATCCTTTAGTCCCTGTGGTTTGCCCAAATTTCACCTTTAGTCCCAAACTTTTCAAAATTACAAGTATAGTCCCCACCTTTTGACATTGTTTAACTCGGATAGTCCCTATAGTGGATTGAGGTTAAATAACCCAGTTAAATCTGTATGCAATGACTAAACTGCCCTTACATTAATAAAAATAAAAAAAATCAATTAATTAATTAATAAAATACAAACATGCTCCACTCAATCATTTGGCCAATTACGTACGACCCACTCACTTCATCTTCCCCACCACCACCACCACCACTTCATCTTCCTCCACAAAACCGTTGGAAAGACGAATAAACCGTTACAAGGATAAACAGAACATCAATTACTGAGCTCTGGTTACTGGCTCTGGAGCTTCAACCGTCACTACGCTGTTACCTCTGATAACCTGCACAAGAATCAAAATATTCAATCTCATTTAATTTACTTATAAAAAGGTCAATTAAGGTGAGAGCAAACGAATATGGTGAATTCATAGCAAATGGTTAAAAGATAAACGGGTCAAAATTCCATGGCACTAAACTGCTAACAATAATAATGAACAACTTTGTTTAACAAATGTATTTAAATTGACCCAAAAACATTTTTCTAGAATTACCTGGGACCTACCAGTATGCCAATTTCATTTTTCTCTTCACCGTTCCCTTCCACTGTATTGTCGATTACGAGATTCATAAACTGGTCAAACCCACGAAGAGTACCCACCACTGTTCGAGAAGGGGGGAGGGGTGGAGGACGGTGGTTTGGGGAGGTGATAGGTTGGAAAAGATGAAATTGGTGGGTCCTACACTGATTCTTTTTATATTTTTTAATAAAAATGGTATTTTAGTAATTTCATACCCACTTAACTAGATTATTTAACTCCATCCACTTCAGGGACTGTCCGAGTTAAGTGACACCAAAAGGTGAGGACTATACTTGTAATTTTAAAAAGTCGAGAATTAAAGATGAAATTTGGACAAACCAACCACAAGAAGTATTCGAACAATTTTCTCTTTTTTTTTAGATTTAAAGCTCTGTTGCATTTTTCAAAATTTCTCTTAAATTATTCTCTCTATATAAATTATAAATTCCTAACAAGGTGAGGAATAGTAATATTTGTCCTTTGCAAATTGTTTTTTTTTTTTTCATAGTAATTTTTTAGAGTTATTGTTTTACACTTTTTCTCAGATTTGTTTGTCGTTCGACTACAATTTAGCACGGTATTTGGTGGCTACATTTGGTCCATTGGGTTTTTATTACCTCCTTGACTTTTAATACGTGTTGATATAAATTTGACTTCGTCTACGTTTAAGTCAGTTGTGTATGAGAGGACTCTAGAGCTGGAGCTCTAAGGAGACATAGACACTCAGGTCAGTTGTGTATGTTCTATATCATTGCCGACGCGACTGAGCAGTTGGAGGAGAGAGACGGCGTTCCCGCACATCGCCAAGGACGTGCCTGTAGATGAGAAAGATTGGGAATGTGAGAGGGGGAGGTAAGCCATGGCAGCATCGCCCATTGGAAGGTCGAGCAGGTACACGTGGAATCGAGCAGGGAGGATGATCGCTCTCATTGTTGTGGATAGTCTAAGTATAAGATGTTTGAAAGAAGATGTGATGCTTTTACCTTGAGTGGAGGGTGGTATATGTAGTATTGATTACCTTAGGTGTTTTAGACTAAGTTTCTATCCAAGGAAAACTATAGTCAAACATCTAGGTCTGATCCTAATGATTTAGGATGTTCGCCCTTGGTGCAAAAGGTATTTATACACCATTAATGCATTTTGTCCATGGAGTAGACTTGTTTGTAAGAATATCTATATCCATTACGTCCTACGTAACATTTCTAAGTGTTATAGGTACATCTTGCTTTCCTACTCCAGGATTGATATTGGGTACGTCGTATGGGGATTCATCTCATGAGCCGCTACTTGATGAAAAATCTACTGAAAACTTTGCAACTTGGTGACCCATCGATCTTCACTTTAGCCAAGATGTACTTGTGTGTTGGCCTTGGTTTTCATCTCATGAGTCGCAACTTGAGTATTTATTGGTTAAACCTTCACTACAAGAAATTTGACCTTTAGCGGCTACACCTTTAGCGGCTACGGCCAGGCGGGTAGCCGCTAAAGGTCTAATCTAATCCTGGCCCTTGATAATCTGATCCAACGGCCAAAGAAACTGATCATTAGCGGCCACGCGTAGCCGCTAAAGGTCCCCCCAAATTTTCACCAATAATACCGCCAAGAAGCTTCTTCCCTCTCATTTCTCTCAAACTCACTCTCTCCCACTCTCTCTTCTCCTCTCTGCTCAGCCCACCGCCGCCCCAGCCCACCGCCGCCCCAGCTCCGCCGCCCCTCACCACCGCGCGCCACCACCTTCCAGATCTGTCACCTCTCTTCTCCTCTTCGCCCACTCTCTCTTCTCCTCTCTCTCTCTGCTCGCAGATCTGCCCGCCCCTCACCACCGCGCGCCACCACCGTCCAGCATCTCCACCACCGCGCAGCCACCTCCGCCCCTCCACCACCGCGCGCCACCACCGTCCAGCTCTTCTCCGTAAGTTTTTTTTATTTTATGTTTTTCTTTTGTTTTGTTTTATGTTTTCAGTTTTTTTTTTTTATTTTTTTTCAGTTTTTTCTTTTTTGTTTTCAGTTTTTTTTTATTTTCTGTTTTTTTTTATTTATTCAGTTTTTTTTTTTATTTTTTTCAGTTTTTTCTTTTTTGTTTTCTGTTTTTTTTTTATTTTCTGTTTTTTTTATTTATTCAGTTTTTTTTTTTTTTTTTTCAGTTTTTTCTTTTTTATTTTTTTTCAGTTTTTTCTTTTTACTTTCAGTTGGGATGTTTTTTGGAATGCATTTGTTGTTTACATGTTTACTGGAATGTTGGGCATAAGCATAGGCTATCATAGGCTCAGGGGCGGACCCACTGCCTAACTAAGGTGAGCGGCCGCCACCCTTAATTTTTTTTTTTTAGTGTTATAGGTATGTGAAAATCTCATGTGCTCCCTGAAATTTTGACACCGCCCCCATGAAATTGCTGATGTAAGAAAGGTTGAAGCAAAATGTAATTGAAATAAAAGAAAAAAACAGCGAAAATGTTGTTCGTCGGAAAAGTTTTCCGACCTGATGCGGGTTGCAGCAGACTTGAGAAGATGAACTTTCAATAATCATTTAAGTAGGGGTGTTTACGTAAATTCACTAAAAAGTTTTGTTTCTAAAAGTTGGTGACACGTGGAGGTCAATCTTTTCAAAATAATTTGACTTAGAATTTTAGGTATTTTAACTTTTTATCTTATTTTTTATTTAAAAACACTGAAATATATTATTTGTGTTTCTATATGTTATTTTAGTTAACCAGCCAATCGATTTTAAGATAAAAACTTTTGCATTTAAACTTTTGCAGTTAACCAACCAAGCGATTTGAAAAAGTACGTAAAAAAACAACTACACAAATATTATATTTTTTTATGAATTTAGAATGACGATTGATGTATTTTTATTATGTGATCTAACCCGTCCTAAATTGAACATTTTTTTTAATGTTTTAGCATAGACAAACGGCCCTTAAATACTTTCGCACCCCATGCAAAAAATTTCTGGGTCCGTCACTGCATAGGCTTCTAGCGCACCATAGTCTCAAGCTACCCAAATGGCTTGAATACACATTTGCTTATCTTGGGGTTCATGCTATCCAGGTCTGATTTAACACGTCTGTCATTATTTATTTCTATTTTTGCATTCTTACAGCCTTATAACTTGGATATACATTATCATATATTGACTTGAAAATCAAATAAAATATTTCATTGAGTTTCTTTTCACGTGTAGAGAGATCCAATATATTGGGTGAGCATCCATAGGTATCATCATCAATATGTTGATATGGAGAAAGATCCACATAGTCCCACTTATGGATTTTGGTTTAGTCACATCGGTTGGTTATTTGACAGCGGCTATATTATGGAGAAGGTAGATGCTTTCACAATTGCATGTCATTTTTATAAACCTATATAAACTCTTCATGTTATTAGTTATATGATTATATGATTTTCAGTATCAGGAACGTAAAAATGTAGAAGATTTAAAAAGTCAAGTATTCTATAGATTTATCAAAAGAACTTACATGTGGCATATATTTGGATTTGGTGCACTTGTTTATGCCTGGGGCGGTTTCCCCTACTTCGTTTGGATTATGGTAATACTGAAATTTTGTAGAATTTTTTTTTTCATAAATAGGTGATTTGAAATATTGAAGAGTGCTTTTGGGTGGTGAATGGAAAATTTTGTAAAAATGGGTAGGTCGCTAGTCCAACTAGCGACCTTGAAAAAGGAATGTTGAAGCTCGCTGGTCGGTGTAGCGACCTTCTCTCAATATCGCTGGTCGGTGTAGCGACCTTCTCTCAATATCGCTGGTTGTTGATCACTTCTGCACACCAGAGCATAAGAGGAAGTCTGCACTTGCTAAAGCCGCCCGCCAGAAACAAACGAACACATACCGAGGTGGATCGAGCTCTCTTGCTAGTCATTGTTACAAGAAGGTATATACACACACATATACATAGACGATAATGTTTATTTAACTTATAATTTAACTTTTAATGTTAAACAGGGCGTGGAACGGTATGAAGCATACCGTATTGGACATATAGGAAGGCAGGGGACGTTTGATAGCCCTCAGAATGAAGAGAATTATGTAAGCATTTATTTATAATCTATTGTATACATTTATAATCTATTAAATCAATTTTGTAAAATACAGCACAAGTTAAAGTCACGGGTTGAGTCTGAACGTCAACAGATCGCCGAAGAAGAAGGAGGAGAAGCAGGCAGCTCCGAACAGGTGGATCAGGTTGGTATTTTTGAAGAGGTGTTGGGTAGTCGTCGCAGACATGTTATCGGGATTGGGCATATGCCTTTTCCGAAAGAAAGCCTTCCTCAAGTTACACCTACGGAACCGAATATTACACAGGTATCTCTTTGTAGTTTAAATGTTAGTATTTGACCCGTTTGGTATAAATATGTTTAGTAAATAGAATATTTGACCCATTTGGTATATATTTGTAGTTTAAATGTTGATAGTTGACCCATTTGGTATAAATATGTTTAGTAAATAGGATAGTTGACCCATTTGGTATATATTTGTAGTTTAAATGTTGATAGTTGACCCATTTGGTATAAATATGTTTAGTAAATAGGATAGTTGACCCATTTGGTATATATTTGTAGTTTAAATGTTGATAGTTGACCCATTTGGTATAAATATGTTTAGTAAATAGAATAGTTGACCCATTTGGTATATATTTGTAGTTTAAATGTTGATAGTTGACCCATTTGGTATAAATATGTTTAGTAAATAGGATAGTTGACCCATTTGGTATATATTTGTAGTTTAAATGTTGATAGTTGACCCATTTGGTATAAATATGTTTAGTAAATAGGATAGTTGACCCATTTGGTATATATTTGTAGTTTAAATGTTGATAGTTGACCCATTTGGTATAAATATGTTTAGTAAATAGAATAGTTGACCCATTTGGTATATATTTGTAGTTTAAATGTTGATAGTTGACCCATTTGGTATAAATATGTTTAGTAAATAGGATAGTTGACCCATTTGGTATATATTTGTAGTTTAAATGTTGATAGTTGACCCATTTGGTATAAATATGTTTAGTAAATAGGATAGTTGACCCATTTGGTATAAATATGTTTAGTAAATAGGATAGTTGACCCATTTAGTATATATTTGTAGTTTAAATGTTGATAGTTGACCCATTTGGTATATATATGTTTTGTAGGAGCACATTAATGATATAATAGCGACTCCTCAATTCCAAGCGCAATTGCTCCAAATGGCTAATCAATTGGTCCAACAAAGGCTTGGAAATCTAGGCGGAAGTGGTAATAGTGGCGATCACGATCACGACGATGAAGCCGAAGACGAAGAGCAAGACGAAGACTTTTAGGCAACTTTGGTATGTTTGTTTAGTTTTGATGGTGTAGACTTGATTCAAATATTAGGTTGGTATGTTAGTTTATTTTGTTTGATATGTTTTGACGAATATTCGTTTAACTTTGTTACGTTTATTTTATATATATGTAGATGTTGGTTTATTATTTTTGTTATTATTTAGTTTGGTTATGCGTGTGCGGAGTAAACGAATAGCAAAAAAAAAAAAAAAAAAAAAAAAAAGACCTTTAGCGGCGACAGGCGTGGCCGCTAAAAGTCTTACCCAGGATGCACAGAAATCTGCCACGTGGCATGCCACGTGGAAAAAAAAAATAAAGTTAAAAGATAATGCCACGTAGATAATTACTTTTAGCGGCTACACCTTTAGCGGCAACAGGACCTTTAGCGACAGACTAAAGATGGCAGGACTTTTAGCGGCAGCCGTAGCCGCTAAAGGTCTTGCTGCCGCTAAAGGTATACCTTTAGCGGCAGCAGGCGTGGCCGCTAAAGGTCGACTTCCTTGTAGTGCTTGTTGAAGCTTCAAAATAAGGAATATGACAAAAAAATAAATAAATAAATAGGCATAATTGTGTTTGTTGAAGCTTCAAAATGAGGAACACTTCTTCAAATCAGAATCTAAAAACAATAACAAACAACTAAATCCAACCCACATGCTGCAAACGTGGGGGGACCCCATGACCTGCGTTAGCAAATTAAAACTTTTAGCCATTTTACCCTAGATCCTATAATTATCCTTGGTTCATTTTTTTTTTAAATATGAATGAAGTTTTTATAAAATACGAAATAAACCAAGTTACATCTGGATAATGGGTAAGCGAGCAACAAGCTGCGCCGCTATCCCCTTTTGAATCGCAAAGCCTATTCTACTAAATACAAACTTTTGGTTCCTCGGGCTTTGCGAATCACTGTGGACCACCTTCTGCACCCGCTCCAAAAAACGAACTGCCTCAGGGGCTAAGGATCTAAAAGTATCGAAGGCAAACGGAATGAACACATGTTGATTCTCTAGACATGCTGCCCCGTGCTTAGCAACCTTCCTAGCTTCCGCCTTCAAAACCGCCTGTCCCGGAATGAACCTCTTGGTTCATTATTTGTTGTAGCAAAAGTACACTTAACACCATAAAGGTAATCCATCCAAATCTTTTTTTAAAAAAACAAGAGGTTCCAACTCAAGATCATGACTGGGTAATTAGCCTCATGAAGCTTTAGCTAGCTAGAAAGAGGTATATATAGGCTACTAGCTTCCCTTATTGCATCAATACACACCCTCATCCAAGGTATGAAGCATCATTAGTAGACTGCTATGTTTGTCATATTAGGCAAACGATACATGTTCTTTATGGCTATTTGGTTTATTTCCTAGTAAACAATGCACATCCGCACACTCCCTCGGTTTCTTCTTTGCGAATAGTTGCACCCCAATGGAAAGTGCTCCGGCATATGAGCCCCTTCTTCGACTAAGGACACAAGCTAGATATATGATGTGATGCCTTGGTAATTGGTATCCTAAGTCCTAACTAGAGTACCATCTATATTTGAAATTCCATTTGACTATGAGTCATGAGAAATGATGATGCCTATTCCCTGCAATATCATACACTAACAAAATGTGGTTGCACGCATGTATCATGTATGTCTATATATGTTTGTGTGCATGCTTAAGAACATTATTGAGCTAGTTATATGAGAAAACAAAACACAGTCAACAAACCATCAAACATATATATTAAAGGGATATGAGGCCTGCATTGTAGTGACACTCTTTAGTTCCTTATAAGGTTTTGAAATGGCATCTTACAGGAGAAAGTAATAGAAATAAAACTAAGGAAACAAATTAAGAGCAAAAAAAATTTTGTTTTTATTTCTCATATAGATTAAAAAATGCCAACTGTAGCCCATTAAGGGAACCATTTGTGGTTAAAATATTCATTACATTATGATCCACCCCTCACCCTCTTGTGTTTATAAACATGATAGACAATTTTGCATCAAAGATCATAACAAAACACAGATTATCTCATCATCAAACATTTCAACAATCATTTTTTTTCTTGAAAAATAAACTCAAAACATCATATTAATCATGACAGGCGGATCAGGATCAGGATCAGGATCAGGTTCTCCTTGTGGAGCTTGCAAGTTCTTGAGAAGAAAATGTGTTAGGGGTTGTGTTTTTGCTCCTTATTTCTGCCATGAACAAGGTCCTGCCCATTTTGCAGCCATTCATAGGGTTTTTGGTGCAAGCAATGTCTCTAAACTTCTTGCTCACTTGCCTGTTAGCGGTCGATATGAAGCAGCCATTACGATCGCGTATGAAGCTCAAGCAAGGCTTCAAGATCCCATATATGGATGTGTTTCACATATTTTTGCACTTCAACAACAGGTACAATCATATTCCAAATATTTAAAAATAAAACCCTAATCTTGATTATCAATTCTAATTGTTATTGTTATATTATTTTACTATATAGGTGGTTAGCTTACAATCCCAATTAGCTTCTTTGAAAGCTCAAGCAGCACCTAGAAATATATTCAATGGTTCTGGATCAAACTATCCTTCATACACACCTCCACAAGATATCCACACTTGGTTTCAACAATTTGAAAATTCATGCACAAATATGCCCCAATTTGATCAAAAAACTAGCATCAACACCATGAATTTCAACTCCATGGGCGAAAACTACGAGAATTCATATCTCAAGGAAGAAGAAGAAGGATCATTTTCCAACTTCCAAGAAGGTTCAAGTTACTCCATTGATTCATTGGATATGCAAATAAGCCACAACAAAGAATGGGCTTTCCATGAGAATACCGAAGACCTTCATTCGGTTGCTTTCGGCTATGCTCACCGTTAGTTAGTTAGTTAGTTCCCAAATAAAGATCTCAAGATCAACTTTGGATCAGCTAAAATGTTATAAAATAAGATTTAAATAGGCCAGCTAGTAAACCCTATACTATATGTTCATAAGTTTGGAAACCCTAAATTTTGTGTATCTTTGGATATGATCAGTTTAATATTATTAGTTTATAAGGTCTTGATTAGAAGAAAATCTGTTGTTTAATTGTGAGCTATGTTTAATGACCTAGCTATTTATTTAGCTTATAGCTTATAATAACTAATTAATCCTCTCTTTTTATTGATCAACACCTGATTTGTTCTTTACAGAATCACTTTCAGTTCTTAAGAAGTTGTCCTTGAAAGCTGGACCTTGTTGCTAGCCTAGGTATGAATTCATATGTGCTGTGATGTGTCTACTAGCTAACTGGCATGCCTTTAAATTAACAGTATTTTAGTCTGTGTGTACATGTTTTATATTTCATTCTTCTTGGGTCTGCAGTCGTTTCTGATGGTATGGGATCTCGCAATCATATCGATCTATACTATAAGAAAGTATTTTTATTGGAGTTCACTCAATTCTACTTCAAGGTGTTGTAAATCTGTTAAAAGATTAAAATTAGAAAACCCCTGAATCAGTAAACTAGTTGTGGTTTTTATGTAGCATTTTTTTTTAAAGAAAACCTGTGTTTTTTTTTTTTTTTTTTTTTTTTTTTTTTTTTTTTTTTTCAGTTTTGGGGTGTTTAAGATCCTTAACTAAGCAAATATTTGATTTATGCAGCTTTTATAGGGAACACCTGGTCCATGAGGCTCTCGGATGCACGGAGCCCAAGTGTGTTTGGTCAAGTTGGGCCTATGTTTCCATGACTCGAACTCGTGACCTCCAAGTCACATGCTGGAGGTCATGAAAGGTTCGTGTTGTGGAGACAACCTCTTGCAGAAATGCGTTGTAAGGATGTATATTTATGTATGTTGATTAAAGTCTTGGTTAGAAGGTCCCATGTTAGTCTAGATTAGTTTGTGACACTTGCAGGCTGCAGCTATATTGAAGACATAACATAAAACATGGGTGCATCTTCCAGCTACATGAACTTGAAATGATGTGGAAAATGGCTAATTGTTTTGCAGCCGAATCAGGTAACCAAGGTGGACAAAGTCAGTCAAGCTCTCCATCTCCCAGATTAAAAGCCTTAAGTGATGTGTATGACAATGCAAAGAAAGTAAGTGTAGATTATGAAACCAACACTATTTATGATAATCTTACTGCATGCCAGTTTGCATTAAATGTTGCAGATCTCATAAGATATCATAAGTTATAATGAGGCTCTTATGAAGAAGGAATGGAAGGTTGCCATTGGCTCGACTCCGAGAGCTGAAAATCAAAGTTGAGCTCGGCTTGGTTTGGCTCGAAATTAAAAAAATATATATTTTTTCAAAATTCTAACAGTATAAAATATTATTCAATTGTTTAAAATAACACATTTAATATAAGTTCAACCTAATACATTACAAGTTAAAATCAAGTTAAAGCAAATACAAAATAAGTCTCAAATTCAACTAAATACAATATAAGTTCACCAGCACATGAATTAACCCCTTAAAATATGCAATAGATGTCCGATTGAACTCCTAATACTGACTTCTTTGAAATCAAAATCACTATTGATTTTGATAACTTGAGTACTTTGACAATTATCATTATGCTACGGTTTATTAAAATAACTTGATAAATTGTAAATTCAATCCCAAACACACAATCCCTATGCTACTATTAACAAATACGAACCGAGACGATCTAGGCTAACTTTCTAACCGATCCAAGCCGGCTCGACCTAGTTTCAAACCGAGCCATATTGAGCGAGTTTTTTTTAGCTAAATCCGAGCAAGCTCCAAGCAGCGAGCTTTTTAGACAGCCCTATAAAAGATCGTGTACTAGTGGAATACAAAAACCTATGTTGGTTTTGCATAAGGGTGTAAATAACACGTAGTGGCTCGAGAGCTACTCGGTACCGGCTCGATAAAAAAACTCGAATGAGCCGAGCCTTAATGAGCTCGAGCCCAAGTGCGAGCCTAACATATGACTCGCTTATTTATCGAGCCCAAGCTCGAGCCTTACATACAAAGCTCGTTAGGCTCGCGAGCCTAAACGAGCCCAAACAAATGTTTTATTGTTTTTTTATATATGCGATTTTGTCATTTGAACATGTTCAATTTTTATTTATTAATACTGGTGAGTCAAGCTTTTGCTCATTTAAGCTATTGAAACGAGCTAGAGCCTAGCTTTGAGGTTGTTAAAAAAAATTTTAAATTACCTCGATGCATTGCTTTCAATGTATATGTTGTTGTTTTTTTTGGGGTGTGTATGTTTTTCGTTGTGTGTTTGAGCAGAGGGTCTCCCTGGAAGCGGTCTCTCTATCCTTAGGGGTAGAGGTAAGGCTAGCCTACATCCCAACCTCCTCAGATCCTACTAATAGCTTTGTTATTTGTGAGATTTTACTGGGCTTGGTGGTACCTCGAGCTGCGCCGAGCTAGAGCTCAGAATAGTTGCTTCAAACCGAGCTGAGCTCGAGCCTCAAAAGAGCATAACGAACCAAGCTCGAGCCTAATCAAGCTTAGGCTCGGCTCGACTCGACTCATTTACACCCCTAGTTTCGAACAAGTAGTCATGGATATTTCACAATTTGGTGCAAGACTACAAGCTAGCCAGCTTTTTCGAATTGATGGTCTCAGGGTGATGCTATCTACACAACCCAAAAAAAACCCTAAACAACCTTTCTACGGATCGTGGAGGCCTTGATGGGCCGTTGTGGACAAATCAGGGAAAAACGACGGGCCGTGGAGGCCTCGACGGCCCGTCGTAATACAAAAAAGTGAAAAACGATGGGCCGTGGAGGCCTGTCGTGATACGAGGTACGAGGCGACCGGCCCGTTAACGAATCGGACTGGTCCGACCCGACCGGCCCATGAACGAACCGGACTGTTCCGACCCGACCGGCCCGTGAACGAACCGGACTGTTCCGATTCGACCAGCCCGATAACGAACCGGACTGTTCCGACCCAACCGGCCCGTGAACGAACCGGACTGTTCCGACTCGACCGGCCCATGAACGAACCGGACTGTTCCGACCCGACCGGCCCGTTAACCAACCGGACTGTTCCGACCCGATCGGCCCGTTAACCAACCGGACTGTTCCGACCCGACCGGCCCGTTAACCAACCGGACTGTTCCGACCCGACCGGCCCATTAACCAACCGGACTGTTCCGACCCATCTTAAACACTTATAAAAAACCAAACATTTATATTCACATCTCTAACCCATCTTAAACACCCACACTACACTTATAAAAAACCAAACAATCATTATTCAAACATTGCCAATGATTACCAATGATTGGAAATGGATTAGGGTAAAACGACGGGTCGTCGAAGCCCTGATGGGCCGTCGTTTCTGTCTGGTGGGGGCTCGACGGGCCATGGAGGCCCTGATGGACCATAAAGGGATTGTGTAAATAAAAACCCTAGTTGACTAAATAACCGGACCCTAAATAAAATTGACCATAATGTAGGTTTGTGTAATGTAATACAAAAATAGAAAAATGATTTTTTTTCTACAATATAATTGTTGGCTACTGCATTGCACTAGAATTGCCACCGAATTTCCAATCACCGTTCGTCGGTTAATGTCTGATGATAATATATCGGTAAATGTAGTGACACTGGAATACCTCAATAATCTATAAGGGTTGTTTAGTGATTCTCTCTCACCATCACTAGTGGCGAAGCTTGGTTCTTGAATCGAAGGGAGCCGCATTCAATTTTTTTATCGGTAGTGGCCGGAAGATCAAATAGGCGGGGGCTAAACTCAACCCAGATCATATTTTTTTGCCGGTAATATGCTTTAAGACGCAAGCTCCCTACATAACCGCGACTTAATCCAACCCATCTAAAGACGCATTCGCCAAAATCGCGTCTGAAGGGTGCGTCTGAAGGGCTACTTCACCGCGTCTTTTGGTTGTCTTTTGTACTAGTGATACTTTGCTTTTGTTAACGAAAATTAATTTTTTTATGTTAAGCTATAACTTTTTCAAATTTAAAAAGCTAGTCGAAGAACATAATTGTCTTGTTTATCGCTTCTACGCTATTGTTGTTATATCTAGACTTCTTTAGTGTTTTTCCATATTGCAATAAATATATTGTATGATCAGCTTATTACAAAATATATATCATAACATAAATGTAATCTTTTTTCTCCTTTTTTTTTTGTGTTAATAACTTAAACTCTTAAAGATGGATTCTTAATTAAACCGTTAATCTATTCTCACGCTTTTATTTTTGACAACCTTTTGACTCTATAAATACGTTGGGGGTCATGGGCTCGAAGTACATAAAGATTTAATAGTTTATGGGTCTTTGAATCCTTTACTACTTTGATATGATTTGTTTTATAGTTATTTTTCGTTATCTTTTTGGACTAATCAAATGCACCATGCCCTCAAGTTGATGCTAATTTAAATGAATAAAGTGTAATTGTTGGGTCAAGGTCAAGATTTCTATTTCAAAATTTTTAATTGCCTTCAAGAAACAAATAACCACTTCATTAAGCTTTTGAAAAGTACATCAAATGAAATGATACATATTGCTATATAGTATGGTTTATGTAAGTATTTTAATACAAATAGAATAATCTATACTATATTATAATATAGGGTTGGGTTATTCTACAAAGGCTACAAAAAATGAGAAGGGTGAGAAGCCACTAAAAAATGACATGTGTCCAAAGGATTAACAAGTGGGAGGACTAATTTTGTCAAAAACATATGCACATGCAAGTCACATGCCATTTCCACCTTCATTTTTAAATGTCCGTAACTTTTTTATACGTCATCCGTTTTTTAAAAAAATTATACCATAAAATTGAGCGTCGTTTTATCTTTAATATGAGTACCATATTGCTATACTTTTGAAAAAAAAATTCAAAACCCACTTGCATAAGACACAATGGAATGTAAAACACAATGAACACCAATTAAATATAGGGTATAAAACATAATCAAGAGTCTAGTAAAACACAATGGACGACATACTAAAGATACAATGAATAGAAGACTAAAACACAATGAATACTTTTGAAAAAAAAAAGTTGAAAACCCAGTTACGTAAGACACAATGGATGACATACGAAAGACACAATGAACAAAAGACTAAAATACAATGAATACTTTTGAAAAAAAAAAAGTTAAAAACCCAATTGTGTAAAACACATTGGACGACATAATAAAGACACAATGAACAGAAGATTAAAACACAATGGATACTTTTGGAAAAAAAGTTGAAAACCCAGTTGCGTAAGACACAATGGAGATAACGTAAAACACAATGAGTACCAATTAAATATGCAATGAACAATATGGTATAAAACACAATGAGCAGTCTAATAAAACACAATTGACGACATATAAAAGACACAATGAACAGAATACTAAAACACAATGAATAATAGACTTAAACACAATGAACAACATAATAAAACACAATGCACGCCTAAATACAAAACTCATTTGCGTAAAACACAATTAAAAGCATAATAAAAACACAATGGACAAAGTTAAATCATGTGTAGACTAAAAAAACATAAATAACATATTTATAAAGCACACATGCATACTATAACACAATGAACGTGCAGAAGACACAACGGAGAAAAAAAACCCATTTAGCACGATTTTTTTTTTCAATTTTAATGTAGCAATGTGGTACTCATATTAAAGATAAAAAACGCTCGTTAATATGGTGAAATTTTTTTGAAAAAAAAATGTCGTATGAAAAAGTTATAGACGTTTTAAAATGATGGGGGAATTGACATGTGCATTGCATGTGGAGAGAGAAAGTCAACAAATGTGGTTTTCCTTTTATGTCCTTTCTCTAATTTATTATTATTTTTTTTTAAACAAACTAATCTCAACCCTTCAAATATATGATCAATGGATCACAATCCTTCTCACCCTTCCTAGAAAAAGTGTCTTGTGTATTTGATCCTAACCCTTATAATATATCGTTATTTTAAAATTTAAGTAATACAATTAAACTTACTTAAAAGTAAAAAAACATAATGCGCATATTAACCATCTTTTGAGAGTAAATTTGTTTTTTTAATAGAACTTACACTTTTAACCTCTCAACTTTACTCATTTTTGTTTATATATATTATAATTATACTTTTACCCCCATTATTTTAATTAACTACCTCCATAATTTTTAAATGATCATGATTTTATATACGTTGATATTTTTAAAATACATCATATGAATAATTATTTTATTCTTTTTAATTTAAATATTGTATTGTTATATTCTTTTAAATAAAAAACTATTATGTTATGTGATTAACAGTCTCTAGGGGAAAATAATAACCAAAATGAAAACTGACAAAAACGAACTGAAATCAACATAATTAACTGAAAATCAGTTATCGATTTTTTGTACCCTCAGTTAACAAAAATTAATCGAACCGAACCATTCATTTTTCATAAATTTCTAGCCTTTATATCTCCATTCATGTTTTCATATATTTATACATTTATTTCATATATTTATGTCTCCATTTCATGTATTTCTATGAAAAAGAATTATGATTATAATAACAATAATCCAAGCATGGTTTTGGTTACTAATAGAACTGAATCAAAAATCGACAATCTGGCCGAATATACATAACCGATTAGTCGAAAAATGATTGGTTAATAAAATAGATTAATATATGAAATTAGTTTCGATTGAGGCTAATAACTAAACGAACCAAAACCATGCACACTCCTATCGGTGTCTATTTCCTTTTCGCGTCACGCGATCACCCTTTTAGTATGCTATCTCACTACTAAAAGTCTAAAATAGATAAAAGCGAACAAAATTTATAATCGACAAAAACACAGTGTTGGTTTAGCTCGTTCACATAAACACGGCATTGATAAACATAAGACTAATAAAATTTCGTGGTGATAATTATGAACTTAAAAATAAACTTGATAGATAGTGAATATTATTCTATTGTCGTGATTTCGAGCGGGTGGATAGTCGGGTTTTTCTCGGAACTGATGAACTTGGTGAAACCAGGAGCTCCCTTACATGTCTGGCTATGCCAGGTGGAAGGGGTACTGATTTGACTGAGTAGGGACTCCGAAGAGAGTTCTTGGTGAATTTCGTTGGCCGTTCAAAAAAGATAATGAATAATTATTTTAAGACAAATAAAAAAAATCATAGTTTTGGGACGGGGTAACTTGAAATTTAAACCCATTGTTTTTTTTTTTCCCTAAAATTTAAATTATTTAAACAAAAATTTAGAGAACTACCATAAGATATGCATCCGTGCGAAAAGATGTTAATTATTAGGGAAAGTTAGATTGAACTGTATTTTTGTTTAATAATAAGCCACTCGTAATTATACAAATTAAATGGTGTATTTTATTTTTTTCTGAAATTAGTTCCTTATATGAAATACTTTTTTATTAATAATTATTGATCTTGTTCTTTTCAGATAATTTAAATATGACTTGATCAACCTTAGGTTTCGAAAAAAAAAAATTGATTAGATTAATGGAACATATGAAAGCTACTTAACTCGTAATATAGTTAATGGAGGGGACATTTTGTCTGTGTGTAGGAGTACAAAGGTCGTATTTATTATTGTATTAAAATTATATTAGTTACTTAGCTAGGTGAACCATCTTAGTTCCTTATAATCGTTTATACTAGAAAGTGGTTCCATTGATATATTTATAATGATAATGATACGTAGGGGGAGTTGGGATTGATTATTCAAAACAGATTATGCGTTTTGGAAAAACAGGGGTGAAGGTGCTTATAGATTATTGCGATTTGGTAGCCTAAAAAACTGATTATCTGTGTTTTCGAAACGCAATCCAAACACTAAAAGCTGATTATCCAAAACGCAATAATCTAAAAATCAGATACAAAACGCAATCCCAAACACTCTCTTAACTGTTGGAACTAAAACTTTTTAGTCGGACATAAGTTATTTTCGATATGGTTACAACTAAGAGATCAAATTCGTATGTGATATTGAAAAAAAAAAGACTCTTGGATTTGTTACAAGTCATGTGACCATAGAGTGATCAAACCCCTTTGGTTCCACTCATGTTGTATAGTACTATACCATGTTGAACTTTTTATGATGAAATATACCAACCAGAATCTTTAATGATTCATATTTTGATCTTAAATTATATATTGCTATCAACGACTACGATATTATATGGAAACATAACCTGGTTAAAATGATTTTTTAATTATAGAATTAAGGTTTTTAATTAGGAGCACTCTATATGTGTGCACGTCTTTTGCTTTCTGGTCTCACATCATTTTTTAATTGGCCGTTTGATTTTTTTTTTTTAAACGGCCAACAAAATTTTCATTCTAAAAATGGCTAGCAGGGTGCTAGCCGCACCAAACAATGTACATACACCAAATAACAGAACATCACAACTAGATTACCACCCTATTCTATGAACATTAAAGCCACGCCAAACATTCCAATCAAGATCCGGTTGCTTCGCACGAGTCCTGACCCATAACCAGCTAAGCGATTTGATATCCCCAACCGTACGTTGAACGGAACACTGGACATTATTAATTGGCCGTTTGATACTTAGCGCTTGAGTCGTAGCCTCACAAACCTTTAAATGACTACGGTTTGAGCCTTAAGAATTCGTCGAGCGGCTATTTGGGGTTTGGAAATAGCATGACCTTTCAAGAAAGTTATTGTTAATGCACAGGAAAGGAGTAATAAAAAAAAACCTAGGGAAGACACCAATGGGTTCAAACTCCAATATCCATACGTTTATCTTTGATGAATACAAAAAACTATTTGTATATATTATTCTTCTTGACGTACGATCTAGCTTGTGGTAGATGATAAAATTTCAAAATAACCCAAAAAACGAGGGTTTCCCTTCTAAAATGTCAAAGATATGATACCATATGTGTCCCAATATTATTGTCCTCATTATCAAATTTTCAACTCTATCTAGTCCCAATATATATCCATATATATATATTGTTTTTGATATATATTGTTTTTGATATGTTAGTTCTATTCGTAACGTGTGTTTTATCTGCGCTTATCTAGTATGCTTGTTGTTATAAAGGCAATATGTCGGAAGAAAAATGACCAACAGGTGCTTGATAATCAACACGTAGTGGCTAATTTGACGGGAAGTGATAATCAACCTGGGGTATGACTTGCAACATCAACGAGTCCAAGTCACTTAATACTAGAAGCGAGCGAGTCAAGTTCATGTATGTCATCCGATTGAGAGAATCTAATGGATTGATCTTTTAATATTTTTTTGTTTGTTTAAGGAGTTTAATTATTACATTTGTATGTGAATTTAGGGATTATGTTATTACATAAATGGTTTTGTAATTTTATAAACAACTTTAAGAAAATATTGCTTTTACTTACGTATGAAGAGTCCTTTAATTAGAAAATATTGCTTTTACATATCCAACATTAGCACTTTAACACATGTTAATTGGTCTCTTCAAACAAACTCCTTTCACACACACATCACTAACACGTGTAATTGCTACACACTAACGTATGTTATTTTTTTCGACAACATACTTTGTTTTTTTAACATCATATTAATAACCTATGCCACATGAGCCCTTTAACACATGTTAGTTGGTTGTATGAATCTTCAAACACATATTAAAAACATCACTAACATTTGTTAAAAATGTGCACACTAACATGTGTTAGTGTGCATGCCCAGCAGCAGACCCTATGTCCCAGTAACATTGATTATAATAACAATTACAAGAAAATGATAAAAAAACAGTCATTACAATCAAATCTGCAGTGCCACTAACATGTATATAAACAACAACAAATCTGCAGTGCCAAGTGTATCATACTCAATTTTACAACTATGTTAATACAGCTCCTTAAATACGATTAATAGGGTTTGAAATCCAACAATAATAAATTTAAAAAATCAAATCAGAACCAATCCAAATCCATATATCAAAAGATTAACCTCATATTCGTGAAATATAAAATATAATAAAACACATCAGTAGCATGTGTTAGCATATTCTAAAACATATCGTTTACTGAAAATAACATATGTCATATGAAGCCTAACACCTGTTAGTTGGGCATATACTAGCATGTGTTAGCATCGCTAACGTGTGTGAGCATACAACACTCGGACCGCAAAAAATAACCATGAACCCTAGACGAGTTGATAACACTTTCACTTGCCAAAAAAATATTAAACATAATACAAAAATATACCAGTTTCTCCATGTGTTAGTTGGCCAAAAAATTCTGACCTCGTGTGAGACATCGCTAACATGTGTTAACAGACATATACTAAAAGAACAAAATAAAAGAACATATAAAATGTATATTTAATTCAGAAATGATAAAAAATGATCATTACAATCAACACTAAAAACATATCAAAAAACTATCATAACAACATAAAAAAGATCTAGCTATGCTTCGTTCTTAATACCAATCTTCATCTTTAACACAAAACATCTCTTCACCTACAAAAAATATAACACGTGTTAGTTGGGCTCTCCAAAACACATAATGAGACATCACTGACATATGTAGTGTATTCTAAAACATATGTGTTACTGAAATAACGTATGTCATATGAACCCTAACACATGTTAGTTGGGCATATACTAACGTATGTCATGTGAACCCTAACACCTGTTAGTTAGACATATACTAGCGTGTGTTAGCATCACTAACATGTGTATAAACAACACCAAATCTGCAGTGCCAACTGTATCATACTCAATTTTACAACTATGTTAATACAACTACTCAAATACGATTAATATGGTTTGAAATCCAATAATAATAAATTTAAAAAATCAAATCATAACCAATCTAAATCCATATACCAAAAAATTATCCTTATATTAATGAAATATATAATATAATAAAAGACATCAGTAGCATGTGTTAGCATATTCTAAAACATATGTTTTACTGAAAATAACGTATGTCATATGGACCCTAACACCTGTTAGTTGGGCATATATTAGCATGTGTTAGCATCACTAACGTGTGTGAGCATACAAGACTCGGACCGCAAAAAAAAAGACATGCACCATTAGTTGGGCATATACTAACAGGTGTTAGCATCAGTGACACATGTTAATTGAACCCTAACACGTTTTAGTTGGAATAGATTCATCAGTAGGCACCATATACACACCTGTGTTAGTATCATTAACACATGTTAAGTGAACCCTAACACATGTCAATTGGGATAGATTCATCAATAGGCACCAATACAAACATGTGCTAGAATCACTAACATGTGTTAATTGAACAGATATACTAAGAAAATAGAAAAAAAACATTTGCTATTTAACACATGTTAATTGAGCCCTAACACAAGTTAATTGGGATAGATTCAGCTCCTAATTCAAAACATAGCAGCTTAAAAAAACATAACAGCGAAAAAAGTTTGAAAAACATAACAAATCAAAATATAAGTGTATTGAATGTTCACGAATAATCCAAAAAAAAACTATATATGTATATAGTTATTAATAGTAGTAAAAAAAGTGTTATCATTAGCAAATACTTCTCTTGACTAATTCAAATAGTTATTGAATGTTCATGAATAATTCAAATCCTTTTTTAACTTCACTTTACCATTAATGTGTAAGCCCACGTGTTGAATGTTCAAATAGTTATTGAATGTTCACTAACAAATGTTAATTGAACCCTGACACATGTCAATTAGGATAAATTCTTCAGTAGGCACCAATACAAACCTGTTTTAGCATCACTAACAGGTGTTAATTGAACCCTAACATATCAGTAAGCACCAATACAAAAAAAAAAAAAAAAAAAAATCAAAACCTTTACATAGAATAAACATATATATAAGAAATAAAAGGTAAAATTATTAGAGAAAAATCAAAAGATATACGAGTTACTCCACCGGCTCTTCTGACTTTCTCTCTGCAGCGAGTTGCTCCACCAGCTCTCTTAGAATGCCAACATACTGCAAACCATCCCATTAAAGCTTGATCAAGCTGGTAAAGAACTCAGACAAATACACAATAAATTAAAGTAAAAAAAAATACTGAAGCAAAAAAATGATTTAAGTACAAAACTAGTAACTTCAATGAACAAAGTGTTCAAGGAACAATCAATAAAAAAGTAATTAAAGAAAGCTTCGAATAAACACTAAAGGTAATATCGATTAATAACTATTAAAGTTGGACAAACATACATGTCAACTTCCTATATGTTAAGAACCAATGAGAAGACAACATTCACTTTAGGCTAGTTTAATTTAATTTAATTTTGGGATGCCATTAAAGTAAAACACAATTGCAAGAAAGCTCATATTAGTGATTACAACCGAATTTCCTTTGATGTTTTTAGACCTTTATGGCTTTATTCATCACAAAGCTAACCAAGATTACTTACAATCAACCAATCGATAGTGGTTTACAAAAAAAAAAAAAAAAAAAAAAAACTAAAGCAAATTCCAGTTCGTAATTTATATTTATAAAATAAAAAACCTAAAGAAAAAGAGAATTTATAATTAATAATTAATAATTAAAAGGGAAAAAAAGGAGCTTACTTGATAAAGAAGGGCCGAAGATGGTGTTGGTGACAGATCTCTCCATAGGAGGCAACTGGGTAGGATAAATTTAGGGATTTGAAGGGAATGGATGGAAGAGAACGATTTGGGGGTTTTACAGTCTAGGGTTACAGGTGATGATGATGGTGGTTACCAGCAGTGGTGGTTGTTGGTCTAGGGTTGAAGAAGAAGGCTGACGAGCTTTGTGTAAAATGTGATAAGCAGAGGAAGTGATGGTGATGAGAGAGAAAGGAAGATGTTTTTGTGTTTGAAAGAGGGGTAAGTTTAAAATCAAATGAATCTGACAAAACATAAAAAAATAGAGATGTGATGGTTTGTGTAAAATGACGATCATACCCTTTAACATATAATATGTATTGATAGTGGCAGGGGTGAGGTGGCACATTGTGGACCAAGTGATGGGTTTCTTGGGGTTTTTCCATTTTGAAGGGTTTTCTATAGATACTTACACTATATATATATATATATATATATATATATATATATATATATAAGAGAGAGGGATTTTGTAAAATAAAAGGACAGGAAAGTTGCATAATTAAAGCTTTATAGCATATATTAAAATTCTTGAAGACTAATTTAATAATAGTACGATGAAATCTTGGGCGTCCATCAAAGATTGATCAACGGCTGTTGTGAGGTCAGATTAAAATTGACCTTTAGCGGCTACACTTTGGCGGGTCGCCACTAAAGATCAATATTCTTGTAGTGAACTCAACCCTATATACATTATACATATATGGTTTAAAGGAATGCATTACTACAAACCATGACATATGATGATAAGATGAATAAACACCATGATGATCATAAGAAGCAAACTGGCTCTTGAGGGTTACTAAGAATAGAAAGTGAGTGATCAGTTCCTCATCATTCTAACAGCAAGTTCTTGAAGCTCACCCAAATCACTTGGAAAAGGTCTCTTCTTGCAAAATTGTTGATAAGATATGTCATGATAATGATCATCATTTATACTTTGTTGCTCTTGAACCCCTATTCCTTCATTGTTGTGATCAATGGACTCGAGTGAGCTTTGCGGCGATATGTTTCCGTTAATAAAATCAGTAAAAGGTGGATAGTTTTGGTACACTTCTGATCCTGGCCATTGAGTCTCTATGTTTCTTGAATTGTAGAGTCCTTGTACCATTTGAGCTTTCATTTGCATCAGCTGTGTTTGTAAGCATGCAACCTACCATGCAAATGTCATATATTATCAAATTAGTGAAGAACCTCAAATGAACTTAACTAATACATTATATACATCTACATATAATGTGTAAATGCCTCGCTATTTCATGAGATAGATGAAATGTTTGTCCTGGTTTCAGCATCTCTATGAGTGTACATTTTACTAGTTACCTTTGTGTGTTTGTTTGTTTGTTTGTTTACATAATGTGTTTAATACATGTAGGCTTACTTAAGAACCAAATATCACAACCCCTAACCACTTAGTCCGTCGATTAGTCAATGATCTCCAGCCCAGCTGGTTTGAGGTGGGAAGGTTTACCTCCTTGGAGGGTTCCTGCCCGGGTTTGGTCTCAGGTTCGAATCTCACGCTCCACCGATAAAATAACCGCTTGGGTTTGAAAGGAAAAACCCGTGTGGTGCTATGGGATTCGATCCTGGGCAGTGGTCGCTTTGCAACACAGGATTTACCGCTGAAACACTATACTCTCCAAAAAAAAAAACTTAGTCCGTTGATTATGCCATTAACTTTTGTAATAATCAAGAAATTTCCACCATAACAAAAGATCACAACCACAAATGGTTGTCATGATAATGTAGTTATATAATATTATGTATAATATATGATCTATACCTGTTGTTGCAAGGCGAAGATATGCGCAACACAACCATAAACAGGATCTTTGATCCTAGCTTGAGCCTCATAAGCGATAGTTACAACGGCCTCACAACGGTCAGCCACAGGCACATGAAGTAATAGTTTCGAAACATTGCTTGCACCAAACACTTTATGAATGGCAGCAAAGCGAGCGGGTCCTTGTTCGGAGCAGAAATAAGGTGCAAAGATGCAATCTGCAGCACATTTTCTCCTTAGAAACTTGCATGCACCACAAGGAGAGCCAGAGCCAGCAGTAGTAGTTGACATGGTGAAAAGGGTTGAGATCGAGAATACAAAGAGGCGCACGGGGAGACTAGGAAATGGTGAATGATGAGTGAGTGTTTGAGGGGTTTTAAGGAAGAGGAAAGGGAGACAAAGAAGGTGTGTTTGTAGGGTTGTAAAGTGACACTTACTTGTAGTGTATGCAATTTTCGGGATCCATTCTTTAATGGGCTTAATTAGACTATATTATTGACATCCTAAATATAGATTTTGTGAAGAGGAATTTTAATTTTTTACTTTTTGGAAAATCACTATACTTGATCAAGATTTTTACTTAAATAGTTATTGAATATTAGCCGGCGGCTAAAACTAGTGGCTATGTCTTAGCCGTTACAGCTGACAAACCTTATTTGGCGGAAGGTGATTGGTTGGAAACACGAGTGTTTATATTTTGACAAAGGCTAAAAATTCAAATACTCTTTTAGTAAAAATATTTGTCAACTTCAACTTGACTAGTTTATTGAAGTTCTTTTTTTTTTAAAGAACTTCTTGATATACATATTAGAAGTTTTTTGGATCGGTTAAACCTCCAAAATCTAAGAAACCACAAATCTTATGTTGTTTCTTTAGCAATAATTATGTTATTTATGTTATTTTAACTACTAATAGTACTTGTCTATGTTTTAACATGTGTCTTTCGCTTACCATAATTGGTTTAAGAACCTACTTTGATTATTGTTGCATATTGTTTCCTTGTTATTCTTCTTCACCTTCAATAGACACTTGAATTTTGTGGTTTTTGCTTATAGAATGATACGTTGCCTTCATAGAACATAACGATATTGCCCCTCAAGTTTTAAGAATTGACTCTAATCACCAAAAACTTATTATTTTCACTTTAACCCTTGAAACCATTTTCTTTTGACAATTTGGTCTCATTTATTATACAGAGGAGATATTGGCACACCCACTTGATTATCTAGACACCCTAGTAGCCCTATACGACATGCATAGAGTTATACATGTATAACTTTTTCAATTTCCCAAAAATAGTATTGTTGTCAAATCTTGTATGGTGGCTGAAACTATATGGGTTATATAGCCTTTTGTCTTGTATAAGAGTCGTGTAGGGCTATATGACTTGTATATATGTAGTTTTTTTAACAGATACCTTAAGCAATATTTATTTATGTTGTGTTTTTAACATTATAGGATTATACGACATATAAAATATAAAATGAACATTATAGACTATATAACACATACAATGAGTCTACATATAGGGATATGTTATACTATAAAGCTATACTATATGACCTAATATATGTATGGGACCTATACGTCTTACTAGACTATACGATACATATAGTACACATATAGGCTTATGCGGGAGCTATACTACACTTGTAGACCTATATGAGACCCATACGAAACCTATACTACACTCATAACCCAATATGAGGCATATACGGGATCAATACTACACTCATAGCCCTATATGAGGCCTATACGGTATCTATACTACACTTGTAACCCTATACAGGACCTATACTAGACTATACGATATAATACGATAATACATGATACGACACTATACGACACCTATTATACACATAAAGGCCTATACTACATCATAGCCCAGTATGAAGCCTATAAGAGACCTATACTACACTCATAGCCCTATCTGAGGCCTATAAAAGACTTATACTAGACTTGGAGCACTATACAAGACATAAACTACACTCATAGGCATATACTACACTCATATGCCTATATGAGGCCTATACATGACCTATACTACCCTCATAGCCCTATATGAGATCTATACTACGCTTGTAGCCCTATACAAGACCTATACTAGATTATAGAACTATACAGGTCGTAAAGCCTTTTGCCTCGTATAAGGTTCGTAAACATCTTAAGCAATATTTATCTTTACTGAACCGGTAAAATGTCGGTACTATACCGAACCGGTACCAAAAACACTAAAAATCGAGATTGAATTGATATAAAAAAATGATAAAGGTAAAATTTTCTTCCTACTCTACTCACAACCACTTATACTTACTTTATATAATATAGAGATCACACTCACACCATTATGGAGGAGCTGAATGCCTAATTCACTCAACTTTAATAATGTTTTCTTTTTTGAGTTTCATTATCATGGCCGGCTGGGAGGGTGAGCCGGGTGGTCACCGGCTCCGGGCCCGACCCTTAAATGGGTCCGAACGTTTTTTTAAAATATGTGCATATATATATTAAATTCTATATTTAGGATATATATTTGTGTTTATACATTAAAGTCTTGTTAGTGTAGTTGGAAAAACCATGTTAATTTAATGTAGCGATCTTAAGTTCAATCCTTGGCTCTAGCACTATACTCAATTTTTTTTATAATTCATTACTCTTTACAAAATTTTGGGCCCAAATTTTTTTTGACGTTTTCGGAGACGGCCCTGTTCATTATTACCCTTATACTTTATTATAATTATTATTTAAACCCTTAACTTTTATTTTTTTCCTTACACTTTATTGTTATTTATTTAGATCCTAAACTTTTAATTTTTTTTCCATTTACTTATAACTGTCGTTTCTTTTAGTTTTTTCACTAGTTAACACTTTTCTAAATTATTTCACATGTATACTCGTAAGTAGGTTATTATATTTATGTTCTAAACCCGCCGAAGATATTCATTTTTATAGTTATAACGAGTGTCGATACCGTAGCGTACTAAACTAGTAACTTTTCCATGACTTTCTCATATACTGGCATGACATGTTTTTTTCATCATCGCATAGAATATCTTGTTTCAGTTTGCTTATTTTTATCTATATCTCAAACCCGTCATAGAGCGCATATGATAACCAACCAACTAGTTATCACTAAACCCGGAGTGAGTTTAAAACACCGTATCAAAACATAATACTTAATTTCAGCTAATCCTAACACTAGCTACACAAATATAACAATACATATACTTTATTACATTATACATCAAAAGATCATAAAAAAGCATACCAATAATAACTTAATTTAATTTTTTTTAAAGGTAATAACTTAATTTAATTACAATTTAATTAAGTAATGGAACTATTAAAGTCAACTTTTATGAGCGAGTGAAAAAGAATAGGGTCCATGTGTAAATAGATTAATTTAAAAGGGTGTTTTAAAGAAATACTTTAGCGCCGAACGTCGCCGCACCTGGGAACCGATGTTGTTAATTTGTCGTGTTATTATTAAGGACGTGTCCATCTTATTTGATTAGCACCTGATTATGACATGACGTCCTTAATTAACACTAACTTACAAATTTGACCCATTTATAGATTTGGTGGAACCCGACCCTTTTCGTTTGTATTTCCTTATATTAGGGGGTCATCAACAAACAAACTATGGTCAAGTCCTTTGTTTGACTTTGAACACTTTATAACTTTCAAGGAAAGAAAAATATATATAATTGTTTTGGAGCTCGTAACTTATATTTTATTTTTTAAAATAGTTAATCATTTGTGGTAGAGTTTGGCATAGGATTTTAGTGGAGGTGTAGACAATTCAACAAGTCAAGTTCAAGCTTGAAAAGTTAATCATGAATTGGACTCCAACAGTGGCGAAGCTTAGAAAAAAATTTGTGGAGACGAAAGTCACAGTGCCCTTAAAACGGTGGGGCCAGACTTAATACGTATAAAAATTTTGGAAGAAAAAACGTAAAATTACACTACGGATTGAAAAAATGGCGAGGCTGGGGCACCCCTGGCCCTAATAATTCTTCGCCATTGGACTTGAATTTACATGTAACTTTAAACGAGCCAAGCACGAGCCGTATAAGCTTTGGCTCGGCTCGGCTCATTTACTTACACCACCCCACATATCATTTTGTTTAAAGTAATCAAATAGATAAAAGTAAATAACAGAAAGATAAATACTAAATAGGTTTTGTTGTTCATATGTGTTTATTAAGAAAATTTATTTTATTTATTGTGGTGATTTTAATGTCGATCAACCTGTAATTGGATAATAAGGACTTATTTGAAAACCAAATGAGAAATCATGATAAACACTTTATAGCTTTCTAAAAAGAAAAGAAAAAAAATATTATTTTTGGAGTTCATAACTAATTTTTTTTGTTAAAGTATTTAATCATTTGTAGAGTTAGGCATAGGATTTTAGTGGAGGTGTAAATGAGTAAAACTCAAGCTTATGAATCAAACTTCAACTTTACATGTAACTTTAAATAAACCAAGTTCGAGACTGTATAAGCTTTGGCTTGGCTTGGCTCAGCTCGTCTCATTTACTTACACCCTGATATTTGTATTATATTACATGCCATTTCGTATATTTAATCAAATAGATAAAAGTAAATAAATAGAAAGATAACTAAATAGGTTTAGTTTTTCATATGTTTTTATTAAAAAATATATTTTATTAGTTGTGATGATTTTAATGTCATCAACATGTTATTGGGTAATCAGAATCAAGATTTATTTGAAAATCAAATGAGAAATCATGATAAACAAAAGTTGGAGCTAGAAGGTGTAGAGTACAAGCTTATCAAAATTGTTATAAAAATCGTTCCTAAACGTACAGCAGCCCCGCTTATGGCTGTGCGCATATAATGTATATATGTGTGGCCATCGGGGGGCAAAAGTAAAGTTGCACTAATTTTAACGTTATTTTACTAATTTCGTGAAAATAACGCTATAAATGACGGATGGTTAATCATGCATCATGTGGTGACGTTGATAGCCAAAAGACAAGGGGGTACATACACAAATCGGGTTTGTCCGATTGCTAAGTGTTAGGTGCTTTATTGTCTAAGACTTGATACAAAACCACTATTGAGCCGGGGGTCTCACTGGAAGCAACCTCTCTATTCCCACGGGGTAGAGGTAAGGCTGTCTACATCTTACCCTCCTCAGACCCTACCTTAGCTTTTGCTATTGGTAGGATTAACTGAGTATGATGATGATGATGATGTTCCTAAACGTACACATATTAACATATACGATGAGATGTATAAATAAACACGTTAAAAACGCAATGTGATGTGAATTTAGCTATAAATATTTATCTTAACTATAATACTTAAATATTAATTAACACAATATACACAGGTTTTTATATTTTCACTAAACTAGAAGAGCGAAGAAGTGTTGTGTTCATGTTTATTTATCTTAATTAACGTAAAATATTGTTCATGTTCATTTGTTTAATATAATAAGAGAAGTTTTTCACCTATAAGTTTACTTCCTAGATAGTGATAGTTTAAGTATGGTTCAACATAAGTTTTGAATATTTTAAAGCAAACTATAAGTTCGGTTTAGTTTCTCACCTATAAGTGTACTTCCTAGATTAGTGATAGTGATAGTGATTTCCGCTTTGGTTTGAAAATCTTCTGGTCGAAGAGAAACACTGAATCGAGAATTTGATTTTGATTCCAATGACCAAACAAAATTCAAATTTGATTCGATTCGAGTTACTACAAATTTACATGTTTTTTGTTATAAGACACTCAATGTACTCCTAAACGTTTTAAAATCATAATGTGTTTATTTGTTAACATAGAAGAGAAACTTTTAAAAGCATTGCTTTTGGAAAGCTTGACATTAGATAGAATTTGGTCTTACAATACAATATAATAAATAGATATCAACGTCACTAAGCAGCTAACTTTATTGCATTCTTATTTATATTATTTAATTTATTAGACACCACTAATGCTGTTAGGTTTCTAAATCTTAGAGAAGTATAGTGGATGTGTTCTTGGATTTTGGATTTAGAAAGAAGAAACATTGTGATATTTAAAAAGGGTAGCATCACAGCTTGTTGCCCGTTTATTAACCATTCACTTGTAATTTATTATGGTTTTTATTAATGAAAAGTTAATGGGTTGTGTAAAAAAATAAAAATAATAAAAATAAAAAGATAAAAACAAGAGAATACACAATGGTGTAATATCTTCATAAAGGGAGGAAAATGTTAATACAATTAAAAAATTATATTCTTTATAATTTACATATATAACATACTCGTCCAAACACAACCAAGAATTATGGTTGGTTTTGTTGGGAATTCAAGATAGGGGAGTTATTCTACACGGTTTAACAAAAATGAGAAGGGCGAGAAAGATACAAAAAACACAAATATGATACAATGAGCCACAAAATATAACACAGTACCGAAAAATATAACACAATACTGAAGAAAAAAGACACAATGAATTGCAAAAATGACACAATGATGAAAATAAGAAAAAGACACAATACTACATAAAAGACACAACGATATAACATATATTCTAAAAACTACAAGCTAAAACCCCAAACAACAAAGACCTAAGAACTAACATCGTAGGGTTCGATGAGACGGTTCCAGTGTCGCTTAAATGAGTTCAATCAGAGTCCGTTACCCTTCCTATAACTTCCTATTTTTCTTTCACTGTGCATTTTTTATCCTAACATTGTGTTATATAGTGGATGTGTTCTTGGATTTAGAAAGAATAAAAATAAGATACAAACAAGAGAATACACAATAGTGTAATATCTTTATAAAGGGAAAATGTTAATACAATTAAAAAAAAATACATTCTTTATAATTTACATATATAGTTGTTGCCTGTTGGAGTTGGTATAGTTATAATGATTCTTACTACTACTATATATGTCCCATTGTATTTCATATAGTTACTAGCATTATCATCACATACATGAAAATATATATCATGATGTCATGTTAAAATTCCCATCATTTTCCAACCCATATATATAACAACATACATTTGATTACAACCATATTTCAGCATTTGTCAAACTCTGCTGCATATAAAGAGCATGTGGCCGCAGTCCGAAAAAAACCCAGAAACATATTATCTTAGGAAAACCACATGAGGATGTCTAGCGTTCGTCACCTTGAAACAGAAAAACGCCATGCAAAACCGACACTCATCTATGGGTCCATACGCAATAACTATAAACAATACTAAAACTCATGAAACAAACCCGACAACTAGAGATGGGAACTTCATCTCATTTACTTTGAATGGGTTGACATGGCACAACATATATCTCAAACGGGTAAACATGTTGAACAATGACCCATTTCAACTCCAGCCCGTTACCAAACCCATCTTACCACCTTCCCCGACAACAACACCTACATACACTGGCCCGTTTTCACGGTATTTTTTAAACAGAGATAGTCGGCGTAGAATTCACAAAGGTTTCAAAAGTATTTGCAACTACAATACTAAAAAGCTTTGCTTGAGATCTCCAAACAAACCCCAAAAAGAGATCATTAAGCAATTAGCTGCTAAACTTCAAAAAAAAAAAAAAAAAAAAAACATTACCATATTTGTACAGTTCTTGCGGTTTTCTCTCTTTACCTCTTGTGATGAAACCTCACCTTCAGCAAGAACTGCAGCTTAACCTGTTAACAATATATTAATATATAATGTCTATAAATATATATACATTTTATACTAAAATGCTTCAACAACATATAGTAATGATCTTTATGCTCGTCTTAACGTAGAAATGAATATTATAGAACTTACTTGATCAGTATCGTAGACAATGTATTCATTATACATTAAGTCAGTCGCCTTAACGTTTGACGGTACAGGTTTGCCACATGGCACGATGACATCATCCTTCCAGTTAACGTGTTCAGACGCATTAGGTATTTTCTTGCCGAGC
Source organism: Ambrosia x helenae (assembly GCA_030844895.1). Lineage (NCBI taxonomy): Eukaryota > Viridiplantae > Streptophyta > Magnoliopsida > Asterales > Asteraceae > Ambrosia > Ambrosia x helenae. The sequence continues at coordinate 1,361,349 of CM061230.1, read as the reverse complement.
CCTTTAGTCGAGTGCTTCCCTTTTGGAGGTTTGTCAATATACTAACATAATAAATAAGAAAATGTATCATGACCATGAAAATATTACACATTAAAAAAAAATTATAAATTAAAGTGTAAGAAAAAAAAAAATGACCTTGGCCTTCTTTAGCTCATACATTTCCCCTAAAGCGACTTCACTTAATAGCATCAAACCCACTGGGTTTTTCTTGTCGGTAAAACAATACTGAGCACTTTTACTCACCAAGTCAGCAAAATAAACCCCTTTGCCAAACTACATATCAAAAAAGATTATTACAACTGCGCGCGCGCACACACACACACACACACACACACACACACATATATATATATATATATAGAGAGAGAGAGAGAACCATGTAGCCCGTTGCAGGAGCTTCAGGAGGAGCTATTCGCAATCCTTGACTTAGAATACCGACAAAGTTTGTCAACCGAGAACCTATCCAGGAAACGGGTCAAAGGGGTAAAATTTAAAAAATGTAGCTACAAAAGAAACAAGTCAAATGGTTTAAAAAGTCCTCCCTAAGTATGTTTAAGCGTTCACAACCTCGTGATTACTCTATTCAAATATATCATCTATAATCTTGTTTAATATACTAACTTAACTATATACTAAATTATAGGAAGGGAGAAAATGCTTTCATTAGTCACCTGAAACCAATTGTGTCCATTTTGGATGATTGGTTAGCATTAGAAATGAAACGGCATTCAAGTACGTTGTTTAATATATATTTTTATTTACCCTTTACCAACTTTAGATAAACAGAAACAACTTCTTTTATTTTCATATTTTAATAATAATTATCGTTTCACGTATTAGTTTCTCATGTCGATATACATAGCACAAAGAGTACTTCAAACCTACCATGCCAAAGGAGCATCTTGTTCTTGAGTGTATTTTTATATGGAGAGAACTTATCAAACTCCCCTTGTCTTTCAACCGTGAAAACTTCTTCAAGTTCAAGAGCCCAATCCTGCAAAAAAAAAAAAAAAAAAAAAAATCAAATTTTCAGTAGACGTGTAACGTGTTATTACATGAAAAGACCAAAAAAACCCTTAAAATGTTTCAAACCAATAAAGAGATATAAAGAGAGAATTAAACACACCGTATGTGTAGGGGCATGTGTTGTCTGGAGGTATTTCTCCACTAACTGATAATCTTCAGAGTCATGAGGAAGCGGGACCATTTCACACTGAAGCTTTTTGTATTTATCATCAAGGGAATCATCGTTGTCAACATCAAACCCTACTAGCCTTGAAGCTATTTCGATATCTTGAAGTGCTTCCAACATTTTAACCTACAAATTAGAGATATTTTGGTGCTAAAAAGTTGTATTTAACATAATTAACTTATCCTTTTGTTGTCTTCCTTTTCTTCTTAGCGATCCCCCCCCCCCCCCCTTTACTAGAGGTCACAATTTTTGACTCCGTTAACTAAAAATGGGTCGAGCTAAAATGGCACCACTCAAAAGTGGCACGAAGTGTCTTCAAATGCAATATTAATTTAAAATAAAATATTAGTAAAACACGTGTTACCTTTGATTTAAAGTCATCTTCATCTTTGATTACATGTGGATGAACAGAAGGAATAACCGTAAAGAAACGGTTGCTGGCATCAACAATTTTGCTTTCTTTGACTGCGGGGCTATCAGTTGACTTGTTCAATAAATCCTGAAGCTCAGTCAATACTTCAAAACCTGAAGAAAGAAATCAACAAACACAAAGCTTTATAATAAGGAAAGGATAATTATATTGCGATAAATATCAGCAATTTTAATTACCTTGCTGAATATTTCTTTTGCTAAGCTTCCCAAGGGCATTTCCGCCATATTAATCTCAAATTCCATCATTGCAGCTCTGAAAATTTTAAATATATATATAAAAAGATTCCTCCTTTAAAAACATAAAGTAAATATATAAATGATGGATTGTATTAACCGGTATGTTTCCACGTTAAACAACATCTTCATCAACTCTGCTAACGGGGGAGCAAGTTGACTTTTAGCATCTTTAATTTTGTTCTTCTTAATTGAATCTTTGCTCACACCATAATCCTGCAAGATCAAACATTCAATGAATCAGGGGAAGCTAATGAAATGTGACTCTGGAAAGTAGTGGTGGCAATTCCAACCCTTTTACCCTATACGGGTCAATTTAGGTTATATTTATCTCCAACGGGTCAAATGGTTGAAGATTCAGAAACTAGATTACACATTACATATTTACAAAATTTAATAAAAAGGACAAAAAAATGTCATTTTTTGTTTCAACTGACTCGACCGGTATAAGAAATTAATCGTGTTGACCCAAGCCTATATTGACCGGTTACCCAACCCATGCATCTTGCCACTTTCGTATGGAAATAATTAGGTAAGCATGTAAGATAAACAATACAATTTCCAAGGGGTAGAATCGTCCAGGTTGTTTTCGAAGTGTCTTTTGTTCCCAAGCCTCCCATGAATTCCCAGTTTTTTCAAGAAACAACCGTTTGAATTCTTGAATTGCATCTTCTTTACGCATCTCTTCCAACTTGATTCCTCCAATTTTTTCATTGCCAACTCGGCCCCACTTTCGGAATACATGGCAGTCTGAACCTTTATCATCTTCGATAATCTGAAGGATATAATAACTTCGTGCAAAAAAAAAAAAAAAAAACATGTAACGCGTCTAAACACACAAGTGAAAAGGAACTATCAATGTATAATGGACACATACAACTCGTATTTTGTGCACTACCTTACTTTTTTTTATAGACTTCATAGTGTAAAAATATAATAAAAAGATAATTAATTTGTTATTATAGGCTAAAGTATTATTTCTAACGGTAATGGATCATATAGGTGACATTAAGAAAAATAGTTGTATGTACCCTATATATAAGAACTAAGAAGGTTGAAAGAATAACCTGTTAACACCAGTGGATAGATCAGATAAGCTCAGAGTTGTATTATAAATGCTTTTTCCATGTTCCAAGATGTGGCCCGTATCTTGCAAACCAGATGCTTCATGCACGGCACTCCGCCCTTTGACTTTTACGGTGACCATGCTTTTGTTAGCCTCTTCGTTGGTTTCGATTTTATACAAATCAAAACGAAGTTTTTTCTTTCTTTCAAAGCAGTCAACCAGATAATCCTCCCTAACAATAGGTATTTTCATCCTCCTGTCAAAGCTCATATTAGCACAAATTTTCAAGAATACCACTTATAATAATACGTTATTGTTTCAATATGTCCGTATGTTATAATACATTGTATGATTAGGAATTATATGTAGGGGCCACAAGATCGGCCAGTCGGTTGACTGATCAAAAGGGGTTAGGGTAGAAAGAGGTCATTTTAGATGTACGGGTCAAAATGGGCCAAGATCATGTTGGATTGACCCATAAACATTTTTTGGCTTTTCATAATAAACAGCGTCTTAATAATAACTAAAAAATCAATGTTTACGTCTTATGATAACGATCTAAACCTCTGAATAACAGAATTTTTGGAGTTTTGTGGATTAAAAATAGGTGTTTGGCAGCATGATTGACCCATCTGACTTATTTGAGTCATTTCCCTTTTAACTAACCTTTATAAGACCAATTTGGGACAAGGCAAAACCTAAATCAACCCATTCATCATTCATGAGTAAATGTATCAAAACGACCACCTCTAACTTCAAGTAAACGGAGAATGCATATGGGGTAAGCAAAAACCATATTAATAGATAATGACATAATGTGAGTAATTTTGTTTGTGTTCTCGAATTGGAAAGTAAGCAAAAGAATATGCAACTTTTAGTTTTTTGATCGTCTGTTTGAGTTGGAATGAAATGGAAAGAAAGTTGTCAGTTTTACATAGAAAACCTTAATATATAAAATGGGTTAGGTTAATAAAAAACATCAAGTATTCCCTTTAATTTTATTTTTTTCTCCTAAACATTCTCACATTTGAGGGGCAAGTTTAAAAAATGGACTACCTTGAAATTGATGATTGTAACTTGAAATTGCAATAATCAGTTTAAAAGATGGACTACCTTGCCTTCTTCATCTCAGCGTTCAGATAATCCGGCACTCCACTTACAACTAAGCAGTTTGTGTCTACCATATTGACATAAAACGGCAATATTATTAGCCATGAACTTCAAAAATGAATATAAACATGTCTTTCTAGATTCTAGAGGTGACATGACGGGCGGTTTGGGCAACGGGCTGGTTAAAAATCATCTATAGATTATAGCGCGGGTCGAAAGAGGCAAGTTAGGTTGACACATAAACGCAGTTTTAAAAAGCGCGAAGCGCAGAAAATCGACAAGGTCTAAAACTGAGGCGCAACAGCGGTAGGCTTTTCGTACGCGAGGCGCAAGACGAATATATATATTTTTTATATATGTTTTAGGTTTTTAGCATCATTTACCCAAAATATAGATACAAATAAGGTTTATATATGATTTAACTTAAATGTACAACATTTTTAGCTACATGTATAACAATTTTAAGCACAAAAACACCCCGTGTACGAAAAGCGCGCTTTTATTGCGTTTTTTGCTAGGGATGAGCACATAGCGCCGAATACCGATCCCGTCCCGGTCCCGGTCCCGGTCCCGGTCCCGATCCCGTACCGATACCGAACAGAGGGTGATCGGTATCGGTACCCACATTTAGAGGTTTTCGGTTTCGGTATTATCGGTATCGGTATGGTATCGGTATTTTAAGGTAAAATACCGATACCATACCGGTACCGTACTGATACCGAACCGTATGCTTTCGGTATCGGTATTGGGTTTTAGAAGTTTTCGGGATCGGTATCGGTTGGTACCGATACCGTCCCAAGCTCATCCCTACTTTTTGCGCTTTTCGTGCCCATAAACGCATTTTTGTCCATTTATTAAAATCTTCGTACAAAAGACTTAAAGAGTAAGGCATTAATAATGTATTTCAAATTCAGAATACTCTGGTTTATGAGGTTGCATGCATTAGAATAGTCTTTGTGTCAACATAACCTATTGACCCGTTCATAAGCAAATGGGTCAAAAATGTCACAACTAGATTGTGATTCACGTCTCAAGCAAAGGATACCTTTCTTAATTTTCGCATGAAATTGAGCTCCCTCGCTCTGAATTTTGTTCTTCCATTCATCCTGCACAATAGTATTATCAGAAAGTTGTGTGCTTTAAGAAAACCAATCATAGTAAATTTATTGGAAATGGTACCATAGTTTTAGATGGGAAACCAATAATTGACACTTTCAAATCTCCCAATATTTCACTGTGGGATGACTGATTCGTTGCAGTACTAGCTAGTTTCCCAGGAGTGCTAGATGACGGTGGAGGCATTATCCTAACGGGCTTTTTCGTCTTTTGTGTCTTGAACCACTGATGATTGTTAATTAAGAACATAATTAGAAATTGTGCCACCAATATATCAAACTTTGAGTGATAATCAAAGTAGAGGTGGAAATTTCAACCACTTTACTCATGAATTGATCGACTAGGTCCTTTTTATCTCAAACGGGTCAAATTAAAAAAAAAAAAAAATAGCTAGCATGGGAACATATCAAAAGGGTCATATGGGCTGAAATTGGCAGTCTAATTTTAATATATAACCTCATAAATCATTTAATTCAAAGATCTAGATCACCACTGTAATAATATTGTTTTTGTAATTATAACTAGCACACTAACTGTATAAAAAACGTATCGACCTGCACTAAAAATATGACCGTTTTTTATCCCATTACCCAACCCAACCATCTTGCCACCTGTACAGTGAGGCATGGTTCGTTTACCAAACTACCTTCTTCAGATATTGGTTTTTAGTTTCTTCTGGAATGTTCCATTTTCCTTTTACACGTTCAGGTTCAGAAGTGGAAAATGCACACTTGCTCCATTCAGTTAGAAACCCTTTGCATTTATAGGTACCTCCAGAATAGTGAAGATGCCCAGAACAAAGTTCACACGTTTTAAGTGCTCCGAAAAGCATCCCATCAGCACTGATTCAAGAAAATTTGGAAACACATAAAAACCATTTTCACAATATGTTAATGACCGTGTATTCACATAAACAAATATTGTGAAAGAAAAAAAAATTTACCAACGGTCACGCAGGTCAAGTTCTGATCCTGATGTATCTTGATCATTAGCTTCCAGCATTTCCTTTAACTCTGATGTCGATACGTGTTTTTTAAGATCATCTTTAAGAGCCCATAATTCTTTTGTTTGGGCCTCTAATAGACTATTTAATTTAGACGGGTCCGATTCACAGTCCACCGAATTGTTGTCTTTTGATGTTTTCGCATTCGAAGGAGAGTCTTCGGTCTTTGCCATCTTTGACTTTTGGTCACGGTCAACGGTTGCTTTACGCTTAGAGCATCCTTTTAGAGTCTCCTTTTCCTCCTTCACTTCATCTTTTCCAAAAAAGTACAAGCAAAATAATCACATAAGCATACAAAAAATCACACAAAATATTAACGAACTACAAGTATGTTGCTATTTATTAAATTTGAAACTACCTTTTTTGGTTGTTGAAACCTCTTTAACCATTGAACTGACGGTTGACTTATCTGTATTTGGCAGACTTTCCCACCCATCCAAAGTTTCAACTTGAGTGGTCGGAGAAGAATTTATGAAACATTTAGCATGATGCCATGCTAAACCTCTAGCACCTTGACCCTCGGGCTTGCTAGATATACGAACCTACCCATAAAGGTAAGAAGAAAAAAATGAGGAAAAAAACATTATAAATCAAGTTTCCAGTTAGGGTTGTAAACAAACCAAACGTTCAGCAAACAGTTCGTGAAATGTTCGGCGGGTAGTTCGTTTGTGTTCGTTCGTTTAGCAAATGAATGAACACAAACAACAAATGTTGTTCGTTTAGTTAAACAAACGAACATGAATAGAGGCGGTGTTCGTTCATTTGTGTTCATTTACATCCATTTATGTTTGTTTATGTTCGCCTTGTTTAATACCTAAATTTAACAAATAAAGCCAAATGAACACAAACAAAAACCTCGTTCGGTAACTGTTCATGAACAGTTCGTGAACACGTTTTCCTTAACAAACGAACACGAACAAAAAGTCTCGTTGGGTAAGTGTTCACGAACAGTTCGTAAACACGTTATTTCCTTAGCAAACAAACACGAACAAGGCCTTGTTCGTGTTCGTTTGGTTCGTTTACAGCCCTATTTCCAGTGGCTCATTCTAATGACAATGGGAATAGAAACACAACAAAAGTTATAACTGCCCCTCACGATGAATGGAGCGGACCTGGATCGACCCTTTTAGTGGTTTTAGGCGCTAAATGCTCAGTTTTTACTGGATAATATGATTTTGTGATCACATTTGTCACACTAACTATTTAAAGAGAATAAGATTCTGGACACAAAATCTTTCAGGTCAAACCAACCCCGACAAAAGTTACCGTTTTGACCGCTTACCCACCCGGCCAACGTCTTACCACCACTAAAAACTAATTACACACCTCTCCTGTCATAATCTTTCCACTGCAGATCTTACAAGTAGCACGAGCTGTTTTTGAAATTTCAATCGCGTATATAATAGCAGAACGAGCAGGTGTTTTTGTGGATGTATTTGCAGGTGTACTTGACGACCCGCTTCCTCCACTTTCAACATACTGTCTTATTTTCTGTTGATCTTCCCAACGAAGCGTTTCAACGCCTTCGACGTCATCACAACTAAAAAACACACCGACAACATAAATCAGAAAATATAGTTCCTAAAAAGGAAGCATTATAACAACAAAAATAAGAGAACACATACGATTTTATCTGTTTCGCCTTCTTCAGTATGCACCGAGCATGATTCCACATCTGTTCAAGAATCCATTCTATATTTATAACCGTTATACTCTCAAAATGCACAAAAAAAAAAAAAAAAAAAAAAAAACACAATTTTTTTTGATAAATAAATTTTAACGCTTAATCGCGAAAAATTACATCAAGATAGCGGGCAGGTGGGCAACAAACTGTGCCGCCACCCCTTTCTGGACGGCAAACCTTAGCCCACTAAAACATTTTAGTTTGTAAAAATGCACAAATATATCTATATGCCAAAAGTCACAATAATCACTTTGTAAAATACATCTAACTTCACACACACACATATCTTTAGGGAACAATGTTGATGTTAACTTTACAACTAGACTCATATAGGTACTATCAATCTAATGTTATGACCTCTAGGTCTATGAATGTAGTCTATAAACAACTTATATTTGCCATAGGCGCAGTTTGTTGTCCGCTTACCTTGTTTTAATGTATTAGTTTACAATATTTATTATACAAAAAGGGTCCAAATAAAATAAAAAAATAAAATAAAATACAAAATAACTTCATATATCAAAGGGGGTTACATCTTGGTAAAGGAAAAAAAAAACAAAAACCCTAAAACAGCAGAGAAGCATCAGATAAAGATAATAAAAACTGACCCATTAACCATCAGACTGTTTACAACAATAAAAGATCAAGAAACCTAAATGGGTCATCAAGAAACATAAAAAGCAACAAACTTTAAGTAAAGAAATGGGATTATTACAGGCATGAAACCGTCGAATTGTGTGGATTGAACCATCTTGCCAAGACGTAAGACTTCTTTATCGATAGGGGACTTGCATGTTCTACACGAAGATCTTCCAGATTTTGCATATTCGGCCTTCCATGGCTTTGGAGGACTCGCCATTTTCCCTCTTTTGTTCTTTCACTTCTCTCTGGCTCTCTGCCACTCTATTTTGGTTGAGACGACAACAGTGGGTGTGGTGTGGGTAGGGGTAATCAGATCAATAATAAATGTACTTTTTAGTGATTCTTGTATGGAAAGGTAGAGGTGCTACATTTGTTATTTTGTTGACGGATACAGGGTGCGTTTTGAATATGATTTTTAGATTATTGTGTTTTGAAAACGTAGATAATCAGTATTTAGAGGGTGTTTGGGATTGCGTTTTGAATCTGATTTTTAGATTATTGCGTTTTGAAAACGCAGATAATCAGTTTTTAGTGTTTGGGAATGCGTTTTGAAAACGCAGATAATCAGTTTTTTAGGTTACCAAAACGCAATAATCTATAAGCAGCTCCACCCCTGCTTTTCCAAAACGCATAATCTGTTTTTGAATAATCAATCCCAAACACCCCTTTAGTGTTTAGATTCTGTTTTGAAAACGCAGATTATCAGTTTTTTAGACTATCAAAATGCAATAGTTCATAAGCATCCACATCCCTACTTTTTCAAAACGCATAATCTGTTTTGAATAAACACCCCCTTAATTGTTAATTTTGTCATGTTGGTTTAGAGAAATTGCTAAATTAGTCCAAAATTATTATGTGTTATATCTGTCCCTAATGTTTCTTAAAATGTGCTACATTAGGTTAAAATTCTAACGACGTTAAATTTAATTGTTAACTTTGGACTAATCTACCAATTTCTCAAATTTACAGGGACTAAAATGGCAATTCCACATTTGTAATTTCTTTTCATGTTTTTTAATTAAATATTACAAAAATGGAAATTTCTCAAAACCACAGGGATGAAATTGCTAGATCAGTCCAAAGTTAACCGTCAAAATTAACGTCGTTAGGATTTCAGACTAAACTAGCACATTTTAAGAAATGTTGGGAACGGATATAACACATAATTTTGATTTTAGACTGATTTAGCAATTTCTTTAAAATCACAAAGACGAAAATAACAATTAACTATTTTGTTTATAAATAATATAAATAAATAATTGAACAGAATATCAAACCATTTAAATCTTAAATAAAACAAAGTAAACTAAGTTTTGCTAGAATTGAATGGTTGACCTACATTTGTTGAAATATAAAAAGTTGTGTTAGGCTGTAATATTCGAGTATCTTCGATTATTATTAATAATAATAATAATAATAATAATAATAATAATAATAATAATAATAATAATAATAATAATACAAAAACAGGTATGCCACATGACACTAAGGCCTTCTCACTCCTTGATTTCCCTTTAAAAGTCTTTTCTAATTATATTTTAAGTAAAGATAACTATTGAGTATTATTTTTTTTTTTTTTTGAAATATGCATATCTTCATTTCACCGAAAACACAATAACATATTTTAAAAGTTCAAATATGTTAATTAACTAGTTTATACCCCGGATGCGTTCCTGGATTGAAAAATATAATATGACGTAATAAAACATTCAATATAAGATTTGCACAAGAAAAACTCAACCTAACACGGCTGTAAAGAAAAACTACAATTTCGACTGTTACCGTATCCCCTAACCGCCTAATACGCTACCATTTCAATTATATTGGTCCCCTATGGATTTGATTCTTATATTAGCCACTAATAATTACAACATAATACCACAACATCTAAGTGTTATATTTCTAAAAGTCATGTATAAACGACATCGAATTAAGTAATGATTGCATGCCTAACTGTAAGCAAATAAGCAATACCTACTCCATATCTATACTAACCTTGTAAGTTGTAACTAAGTTTGGAGTGCTAGTTCAAAAAAAATGGTGTTTTACATAGTGATGAGTTGTTTCTAGTAGAATATTTTGTTTAAAAGAGACAACAAAATACTATAGGTGTTACATTTTCATGTATACTACAATTTATCTTTTATAAGGTTATACCTTATCGCCCATAGAGAAAATGAGCATGTTTTAGAGTGCACATAACCTGCCAAAATGAGTTTTGTTTCGTGCTCTTAAGAAGAAGATACACAGGAAGTATGTCAATTGATAATATATGCTAAATTATGGCAAGTGAAACTATGTTTTTCCTATAACAATGTTTGGCACTTGGCATTGTGAGGTGATCGGAAAAACTTCAGGTACTTGAGGTGGCACTTCATTTACATGTTAGTCAAAATCACGGTCTTAAGGAGGCCGATATGTAATACTGACCAAGAGATTACAAATGATCTATTTGACAAAAAGGCTCGTATGTAAAAGAGATGAAAATGCATTATTAGTTGTACATAAGTTTATTTTGGCTGTACAAAGAGGAACACCACAACTTTCGAGACCTAAACGTCTCTTGAGCACCTCACACTTTTTTTAACATAGCTACAATGTGGACTATGGAACTAGTGAAGTATAACATACATATAATGCTTGGTAAAAATTCCTACTTTCATAGTTCAAATTAATTAGGAAATAGGAAAAAAAATCCAACATATAAACTCCCTAACCTAAGAGCACATGTTCATATAAAACTACTAGGTGTATACCCGCGCGCGTTGCGGCGCGTTAAACCGAATCATTTATGGTTTTAATAATATGTACGTTTGCGCTACCGAGACTAAAAATACTAAATATGCAGCCATTTTGCCTTCAGACACTTATAGCCAATCGACTATTTCTTTAGAAATTTGAAGCATTTGATGTCTCACCCACTTGATTGTCCCCATGGCTTCAACCTGGGGCAAGTCCATGTCGATGTCAGTGTCTATCCTTTCCATTAGCAACTGCACATGCTTGCGACCCGCTACAAAAAAAAAAAAAAAAAACGCAGCAAGTAATTTACATTACGATAAAAACAGCCCACTCAAATGCATATCAAGTCTAATAAGATATAACTAATTTAAATTGATGAGGCCTGTAAAGTCTGATTTTAGTTTTCTTTCAAAAAGTATTTCTCTAATTTGTAAGGTTGCCAATGAGCTAATTTCCTTTGTCTCCACATATAGTTACAAGATGCTACATTACTCTATGATGGGCAAGGATGGTTACAAACCTACATCATGTTTCCTAATAGTAGCATAGTGAGCTATAAAATTCGAGAATACCATCGGACCAAAACTATAAGACCTTTCATTATGGGTGATAATAGTTGTTAGGCATTTTGTAAAGATACGAAGTTGCAAGCGTATCATCATCTAACCTTATCTTAACCACCATGTACGCACACACGATCTATTTTTTTATGCCTTTGCACGCGTTTCCATCAGGTCATATTTCTCTGCTTCATCCTGCCACAACTTATAACACAACTTTCAGTGTCATGTTCCTGTTTGACCCGTAATCGCCACGAGCATAAGTGAGACCATTGTATTTGCAAACTATTTTTTTAGGCAATCCGAACGTTCTTGAAATATAATACCTGCCATCTCAGGATCAAAATCCTTACCAACTTGAGAGTTGAATACTTAGATATAAGTGCTAGCATATCCGATAAGTGTCGAACAACTATTTTAAAGGAAACAAAAAAGAACCAAGGTGACAATCACCATGGTCAGAGGGTGTCATCAACATGGCGACAATCGATGCCTAAATAATTGAGATCATTGCAAACATGTTGCAAACCTTTTGCAAACTAATTTTTTAGGCAATATTTATGTGATGATGATATCTAAATAACATAATATTTATAAACCAGATATAAACTAAAACAATATATAGTACATAGTTGAAAAATCTTATCGGTAAGAAAGATAGTTTAAGAAATAAACAATAAAGGCTTGCCAAAAAAAAAAGACATTCACATCTTCACTCTTAGATGTGGTATCCATATTGTGCAATTCATTTTCTACTAACCCGCACATCCAATAAGTATGCATAGTAATCAATCAAAGAGATCATTTGACTGAAAGAATAGTCAAATATTATAAGATCAAAACAAATAATAACAAAAATTAATAAAAAAATCAAGAAACAAAATTAGACAATAAAAATCCAAACCATATTCAACACAATCAAAATTGGCCTAATAAGAAATCTTATTTTTGTTGTTAAACTCAAGACAATATAAAAGAACAAAAAAAAAAAAAAAACCTAGAATAAAAGAAACAACCTAACCGGAATTGCCGGAATCTTCGCCATGTTGTATACTTAGGTTTTTCAAGGATGGCCTTTTTGTATAGCTATGAAACATCATATCTGTGAAGGAAAACTACAAAAATTAGCATGATCTTGAATTAGGAAAATGTGTGTAATACACTACAACAATACATATATATATATACATATAATATATTTATATCTACGACTAACATACTACATACAAATGAATATAGATGTATGGAAAAAAGTCAGAGGTAACCTGGGAAAAGGGAGGCGAAGTAGCAAATGTAATGTAATTTGAATAATGAAAATGGCTCAATACATAAAGGAAGAGGATGGTAGGGAGTTGTAACCTATGTAGCATTGAATTGGGTGTTTAAAGGTTTTCAATTACGAATGATGAATGATATCTTCATTCAATTGATTAATACTTTATTTTATATATAACTCGAATTTAAAAAAAAAAAATATTAATCTAGACAAAGAAAAAAAAGCAAAATAATGTATGTAGATTTAAAAAAAGTATTAGATATTTTATTAGAGTAAAACAAAATTATATGCTAAATGAGAATTTGAAATGCACAAATAAATGAAAGATTAAACATTCTATAAGATGTGGCCACGGCTACCACATTTTCACAAATGTTATCATGGGGTATGTTTAACCTGCTCTGAGAGGAACAAGCTGCCATTTTCCTTCGCCTGTAATGTAATTTGAATAATGAAATTGGCTCAATACATAAAGGAAGAGGATGGTAGGGAGTTGTAACCGATGTAGCATTGAATTGGGTGTTTAAAGGTTTTCAATTACGAATGATGAATGATTTCTTCATTCAATTGATTCAATTACAACTCTTCATATTGCCTTAGCAAAAGCAAGAATAGGGGTAGGATGGGAAACAATTTCTAGTTTTAACTAAAATGCCATTAGTAAAATTACATTGATATCCTTGCAAGTGTCTTAATGTTCCACAAAGTTCCAATTATACCCTTGTGATATAAGCTTAATTTACTTGTACATGTTGCTATAATAGTTGAATGATGTACAAAATTACTATGTTGTACATCACTCCTCCTTTATAATGTATTATAGATATAACATTCATAGACTTTAACTTCCTTTGTCCGTTGCCCTGACTAATTGATAATTCATTCCAAAACCAAACATTCTACTAACCTTAATTTCATAGATAGAACTTAGAACTATAACAATTAATAATTCTACTTTCTAGATTCAAAATCAATAATGCATCTATCAGAAATACATAATAAGCAATTAATATTACTAATAATTAATAAGTAATTTACCATCGAGTGTATATATCGAGAACAACGGTCTTATCACCATCAACATTAACAATTAGCCAAAACGTATCCTTATCAACCTCCGTCACCTGACCGACAACTACAACTGTACTTGATGTCTCCAAACTTGACCTAACCGTCACTGAATACCTTACCTTTTTAATGGTTTTACTGCTCATTGGCTTAGGTAGATTGAACGACGACCGTCCGGTGATGTTCGAGTGGTTCGTCGGCCATGACGACGGTGATGGCGGTGAAAAAATGGAAAATTACACCAAATTAATGAGTTTTTTTATTATCTTTCCAACAAGCATCATAGTGCTATACAAAAACGGAAAAAAAACGATTTTTAGTGGGTTTTTGTTAATGCAGAAAAAAACACAATGTGTTTAGATAATTCATTTATCATATCTAGGCAAGTCACTAATCATGTTATGATCGTATATATGTTTTTGAACCTACTATAACATATAATAACCCGTTAACTACATATATATTCACATATGTAGTCAGTTTGATAAGAATCTAACTTTTTATATTTTGATTAGTGTTGCTATGAACATTGATTACAAAGATTGATGAGCCGGTTAGATGCAACCTATGATTTTTAGACACCAGGTAAATATCTAGTTGATAGGTGATAAACTGATAATTAATCACCCTACCATGCACCCCTCTTAAATCAATCATCATCATGACATGTCGTTTTATACCAATTTGGTTGCGTTTTTCCCAAGTTCACATCACAGCTTTAGAATGTCTTGAGGAAGTGACAAAGTTGTATAGAGACTTTACTCTAGCAAGATATGCACATGTAGGTTTTATGATTATCGAGTGTTGAACATCTAAAAAGATTTCTAAACAACGACTATTCATTTTATGGTACACACATTTTGTTAATTCATATTAGATTTGTCTATCTCGGAAAACACATGAGGATAATCTAGTAATGATAATAAATAGCTAAGGTGGTGTTTGTTTTTTTGGTAGAAGTATTTCATGACCTCTTTTGTCTGCGCCGCGCAGACGCGAAAAGACGATTTTGCAGACCGTTTGTTTTTTTGGAGATAAGACACATTTTAACAAGTGATTTGAGAGAAACTCTTAGAAAGAGGCTACTGGATTATTGCATCTTCATTGTCACCACATTTCTTACATTTCTTGGTCGTGACCAGCCGCTCATTCCAAATGAATTATTACATCTTAATTGACCTTAAGCTCAATCAAATCTTTGGTTTTGGATACATGTATAACAAAATTATCTTACCAGAGCAGCATTTGTTGACTGTTGAGTTTCTTGCCAAATTTAAGTCACATTTCATATAATATTGTCATCTATTTGATTTTGCGAATCGTTTTTTTCCCAGATTGAAGTCAGAATGGCTGCAGTCCTGCACAATCCGATGAGGCTTGCTGCATACAAAACTGCTGAAATGAGGTATGTTATTCTTAAATTTTATGGTTGTAGAGTGTTAACTTTTGATTGATTATTTGTGTTTTTGAAAGGTTAAGAGTCGCGCTTCTTGCCAGAGACAACCCACGCCATGTCCTGTTCTGTTACAAATATAGTCTCTGGAAAGCCTTCTTGACCATTGGTAACGTCGTATGTGGTCGTACCTCACCTCAGTCACTACAGCCACCGCTATAAAAAAACCCACCAGATCTACCGATTAGTTTTTGATTGAGTACATCAAAAGTATCCATGACGCATGCCCGGTTTACAACTACAAATGGTGGCATATCACTGGCAAGGTTTAAAAAGGCTGAAACGGGCCTCGAGGCATTGTCCGTTAGCCTCACTGGCAAGGTTTAGGTGGTTGCCAAAGCCGTCACCTTCTGCTTATCTTTTATCTATCTAGATTCCATAACCAAATCACTATGGAGGCATTCTGATTTTTTATTCTTAATTCTTACAAACCTTTAGGTAACCTATTCTTGGAAGAAAATTTGAGTACTTTTTAGCAATTTTATGTTGGCTAAACACTTACGAAGGTATCTTTCCGCATTCTTTGTTGTTATTGACAAAATATAAATATATTGCCTATTTATTACTGCATGATAGTAAATTCTTTACTTCTGACAAATCCAAATTGAGAGAATGATCCAATAAAAAAAGCTAAATCCTTTGCAAGTCAGATTGCAGGTTGTACTTTGAAAGGTTACATTGGTGCAAAAGAAATTGAAGATGACCCATCAAAGAGCAAAAGCTCAGCTAGAAGCTATGTAGAAAGATTTTGACTGCCAACAAACATACTTTGAAGCTACAATGCGAAGGTTTATGGAAAAACTATTTAACGGAGTACTTCAAGATCTTAGAGATGAGTAGGAGGTTTTCATTACTTTTTATTATTGTAATTGACAACATTGTTCATATTACATTGTTATTTTGTGTTTGTATATACGTTGAATTTTGATATAAGATTATCAATTTTATTTATCTTAGAAATGTTTGTGTATTTGAGATATTAAAGCATATTAATAGAAATTTTAGACTTCAAATAATAATGTTATAGAGTTGCATTTGACGAAAAAAAGGTTGCATTTGTTGTGTATAAAATCTTAAGAGTTAATAGCCATTTTCGTCCCTGAGGTTTGGGTCAGTTTGCCACTTCAGTACAAAAGTTTTTTTTTTTGCAATTCCTTCCTTGAGGTTTGGATTTTTTTGCCAAATTCGTCCTTTTCACTAACCCAGTTAAAAAAACTCGTTAAGGTCAGGGGTATTTTTGTCTTTTTACTTATAATTTAAAATTTTAATTAAAATGTTACCCCACCCCATCCCTACCCCACCCACCCCACCCCACCCCACCCTATCCCCACCCCCTATATCTATCTGTCTTTCATTCTCTCTCTCTCTTTCTTTCTATTTCACTATCTCTCTCTAGATCTCTCTAGATCTCTGCAACTAATTTAATAATAATAATAATAATAATAATAATAATAATAATAATAATCATTGTTCATGTCACACAGCCTATAACCATCACCATCCAACAACCACCGGCGTGAGGGTCTTCGATTAAGTTTTTTCTTTTTTTTTTTGGGTTGCAGGTATGTTCTGATGATAGCTGTGGTGGTGGGAGTCTTCGATTGAGCGGTGCTGCTGGATTATTAGAGAGAGGTGGTGGTGGTGGAGGTGGAGGTGGAGGTGATGGTGACGGGCTCTGCTAGTTTGGGTGGACTTGGGTGGACTGGTTAGTGTGAGGAAGAAAGAATGGAGGAGCTACGGTGGCGGAGGTAGGGAGGAGCTACGGAGGAGCTATGTGACACCACAAATCCAACCTTTATTATAAATGTGGTTTCAATAACCAATAGATCCACACTAAATAAAGTTCCCAAATCCCATATATTATTTTATATTTATATTGATATTTGTGGGGAGCCCATGAAGTTAGGCACATCGGAAGTAACATCACGGTGGCAATGGAGTTTGATAAATAAAATAATGGATTTGTAGTACGGGATTTTGCTAAAAAGTATATCGTTTAAAATTTAATGATTTGTATATGTGTGTGTTTTCTTAATTTTATATGAGCTGAGAGGAAGTGCATTAGCGTCCCCTAATGAGATGGGAAAGGCAAATATACCTGATGAGTATGGTGTATTTTAAATGCCAAATTCGTCCATGTGGTAAAAAGACAAAAATACCCTTGACCTTAACGAGCTTTTTTAACTGGGTTAGTGAAAAGGACGAATTTAGCAAAAAAATCCAAACCTCAGGGAAGGAATTGCAAAAAAACAAACTTTTGTACTGGAGTGGCAAACTGGCCCAAACCTCAGGGACGAAAATGGCTATTAACTCAAATCTTAAAGAAGTGTAGCATTTGATACAAAAAAAAGGTTGTATTTTTCTATTAAAAAGTATAATATTGGTTGCATTTGAGCGTAACAAAGGTTGCACTTTAGTCTAGCAAAGGTTGAATTTGAGGTAGTAAAGGTTGCATTTAAGTGTTATGAAAGGTACATTTAAAAGAGAAAAAAAGTTGCATTAGCATATAAAAAAGTTGCATTTTAAAAAGGTTGCATTTGAACGAAAAATGCAACCATTTAATAAAGGTTGCATTAGCTAACAAAAATGTTGCATTAGGTCTAATGCAACTTCGCCTAACGCAACCTTTGATAAAAGGTTGCATTAGGCTTAATGCAACCTTTTCAAGACCTAATGCAACATTTTACCAGGGTTGCATTAGCTCTGTTTTCTTGTAGTGTCCCCACGCCTCCTTCCTCCCTCCTAGCGCCGGCGTCGAGCCTCCTCCCTTAAACACAAATAGAGTATCTATTCAAACCTCGTAGTGGTATTCGATGATTTAAAATAAAACAGTTTTTAAACGAATCTGACTTTGAGTATTCAAATAAAAAACAAACGATTGAAAGGATCAGAATTGTGAAAATAGTTCAACAGATTATGAAGGCACATATTTAGGGATAATTATTACTTAAAGTCATAATTTAATATTTTAATTATAAAGTTTTGTTTGAAAGGATGGTGTCAACATTTTTGTTTGGAATTTTTATTGTGATTTGTGTTTTTGAATGGTAGGTTGTAGGTTTTGGTTATGGTTATGGTTATGGTGGGTTGTGATGGGTTATGGTTTCGGGTGAGAACAAATGGTGTTGGTTCACGGTGGAGGGTCTTGGTTATGATGGATTATGGTTTTGGGTTACGCTGTAGACGTTGACAAACAAACAGTCTTCTCATTGCAAACTGCAAACCTTTTGTCAACTTCTTCTCCTGTAGATTTAATCCGCAAATTACAGATCTTTTACCTCTTAAAAACAAACCCATCAGCCTCTCCCTTTTTTTTTGTGTTTTACTTTGATTCTTTTGTATGGGTTATGGTCATCTCTAAGAATATATTAAATTTTTTTGGAGTGGGGACAAATAGAAAAAATAGCCCACTATCAGTACTTTTTTTGGGTTTTTTTATTATGTTTAAATTTGTGATTTAGTTATTTAAATGGGCTTATAGGCTAATAGGCATAGTTTGGGTGCTTGGGTAAATGGCCCAATGGATTTGATGAAAGTGGGTTTCAAATACATAATGAGCCTATTGATTGACGAGTTATTGGTTTTACAAATCAATTTTGGTTTTTAGATTTAATCATAGTCCTTAGTTGCATAATCTTGAAGGAAGATACACTCCGATAGTTTAAAAACATTGCAGAAGAAATATGTCCTAGCTTTTTCTTACCAAAAAACAACCTATTGATTATTGAGTAGCTTAGAAAAGTCATTTTCGACTCAAAACATACACTCCATACATGTAATGTATAAATTAAACTTTTTAATATACATTGTCGTTAAAACCTGGTTTTTCTTCACAATGTTATTTTATTCACAATGAAACTTGCACTCCTACACAATCTATCCCGAAGATTCAACCATCTCAATCATCTTGACTTTCTCGCCAAACCGAAGTTCAATCCATCCTATATTCCTGTCATTCCCCTTGTGGTGGCATGCCTGATAAATATTTACTTAAACATTATTAGCGAATGCTAAGTGAGATCGTAAGGTATAAATTCCAAATGAGTATCTCAAAACAAACAAAAAAAAAGGATAAAAGTTTAAATTAAGATTTTAACATCAATATATAAACTTACAGTTCAAACGATAAAGTTAAGTTTACTTTTCATACATTCCGTAATGTTATAGTGCTAACATGTTGTTTTGAAACAGAACTATAAATGTAAAGATCCAGTCTGTAATTTTGAAACACAACCAAATTAACTTATTATCCTTCAAGTTCTACAGATGTAATTATTATGCACTTGTTCGAGTTTTGCAAGAATTATTTATTTAGGCATTTTATTAAACACACCTGGTGGGTAGTCAAGAGAGCGAAGTTAGTAGGTCGCACACTTCAGAATTGGTGTAGTTTTACTTGTTTAGATTTTGGTTAAAGTGTATTTGAAGGTTGGCTTAGTTTCTGTGTTGATTGAGGTGAATAAAAGTCCCGGTTGTTGTTTGAAAAGGAAAAAAAATAAACACGTCTGGTGTGCATACAAGACATTAAGCATGAAAATCCTTTATTGTAATACAAGATAATGTTTGCTAACTTATACAAATTGTAATAAAACATGGTTGTAAAAGTCGTTAGGAGGTGTCACCTCAGTTGACTGAGGAGTTGTGAGTACTTGGAAATGAGGTGCCGAGTACTCGGCTGTAGCTGAGAAACAAATTATCTTAGGTTCAACTATGAAGTCCATGGAATTTAACAACAGCAACCTCAGAAAATAGATCATCCACAAGACTACAACCAATATGTGCCATATTTTCATCACCATTCAAGAATACCTAACAAACAAAGGTTTTAAAGATAGAATGTATTATCACATTCCTTTCTTTCTTCCTTTTTTTTTTTTAATTATTTTAATCCAAGTAAAGTTATGAGTCAATGAGGTAGTGGTGGAGTGCTTGGGGAAAGACTTGGTGTTACTTGTGACCCAGGTTTAACTCCCACTCTCCCCATTATTTTTTGCGGCATCCAGGTTAAGTGCGAATACGGGTGGCGCCGGTTCGACTTGGATGAGAGGCAAGATTTTACCGATTATTCCACTGTCGTGCAGGGGCGTAGCCAAGTACAACCCAAGGTATGCGGCCGCAAACCTTGAAAAAAAATAGTGTATTTTATAGGTGAAAATCTCGATCGCACCCTTGAAAGTTTGGAAAAAGCCCCCGATCGCACCCCTTGAAAAACAATCCTGGATCCGCCACTGCTGTCGTGCCTTTGGGCGGGTGGATGTCGGGTTTCCGCGCATCAATGAGAGTCATGGGGCTGGCGACGACCGAGTAGTCAACATTAGTCCTTAGCTACAACGCCCGATGTTATGGTGTTGGCACGTCGTTACTTGCCGTTAAAAAAAAAGTAAAGTTATATGACTAATGACCCAAACTATAAACAATTAAAACAAAATCTAACACTTACAAAAAGTGTGACGACTTTGGCCGACAACACATTAGCCTAGAAGAACACAAAAACAGGAAATCAAGAATTTGCTATATATATATATATATAGTGTTCATCTTCTTTACTTACTATAAATCTCCGATGAAGGTGAGAGTCGCCGGAATTAATGGCTGACCGGAGATGGAGCCGTAAATCCCGGGAGTAAACCAAAGAAACATAACTTTTTAATTATTCCTTCATTATTATGACTAACTCGATTTTAGATAAATTAATTATTAACAACTTTTTTTTAAAAGTCATGTAAATCCATATCTTATCCAATTATATTTCTTTTCTTTCATGATTTGTTTAATTTGTTACCAAAAATATCAATGATATAGAATTCATTGAAAGGAAAGTGGTATTAAAAACAGGCCGGGTGGTTACCGGCTCAGGGCCCGACTCTCAAGTAGGTCCGAAAACTTTTTTTTTTAAATTATATATATATATATATATATATATAGGGATCGGTTCAAATAAAAAGTTTAAAAAAACGTGCGAAGCGTGCGAAGGCTTCTACGCGCGTTTTCTTGAAGGGTAGTATCGTCATTTTACTCGATATTTAAAACCCATATCTTTTATAAAAGGATCAGATTTCAAATTCGTATTTTACTCTGTTTTTAGATTTTGAATTCAGTATAAATCAATCATAAATCAGTTCATTCAATCATAAATCAGCTCATTCTCTTTCGATTATATCTCCAAACGATTTTTCCTTTATTCATTCATTAAAGATGTCTGTGAATAATGATTGTGCAGGTATAATTTGAGCTATCTATTACGTAATGTGTTGTTCGATTGCTTTCTGTTTAGTAGAATTTGAATTAAATTCAGCTTTTTTTTTATTGATTGTACGTTGTTTTTCTATTTTTATGGAAGCATTACGTTATTTGTTCTTAGTTTTGTTATTAAATTCATCTTTTATGTTACTGTGTTAATAGTTATTACGTGATTTCAGCTTTTTTTTATTGATTGTACGTTGTTTTTCTATTTTAGTAGAATTTGAATTAAATTCAGCTTTTTTTTTTATTGTTTGTACGTTGTTTTTCTATTTTTATGGAAGCATTACGTTATTTGTTCTTAGTTTTGTTATGTGTTCTTAGTTTTATTGATTTCTTTGTATTAATGATAGTTTTTACGTTTTTTTTTTTTTTGTGTTTTTGTTTGTTTCATATCACAATGCCACATTTTTACGTGTTTTTTTTTGTTTGTTTTTATTATATTCATGTTACGTAACTTTCATTACGTTATTTCATTACGTTATTATATTTTATGCTTTTATTAGGCATTTTTATGTTACTGTGTTAATAGTTATTACGTGATTTCAGGTTTTATTTTCAATGATAGAGGTGAAAGTAGTTCTACTCAGGCTGTTTCAACAGTTTATAAACCACAAGTTGCCTCCTCTATGACGCCATGTGTTGATATGGTATTTCCATCGATTGATCATGCGTATGAGTTTTATGTGACATATGCAAAAAATGCTGGATTTAGTGTTCGCAAAGGAGGTCAATATGTTCATGGTGAAATTCTTAAGTTGAAGCATTTGGTTTGTTCAAAGGAAGGATTCAAACCTTGTAAAGCGTTTGATAGTCTTCAAAATGCTAAAAGTAGGAATAAACCATCGCAGAGAACAGGTTGTAATGCTCATATAGTTTTTTCGTCAGAGAATGGACAAAATTTTAAAGTTTCAAAGTTTGTTGAAGAGCATAACCATTATTTGGTTTCTCCAGAAGATATGCAATTTCTTCCATCATCACGTAATTTGACATATCAACAAATGCAAGTGTTGTGCAATATGTCCAAAGTAAACATGGGTCCTGTTAAGGCTTTTAATCTAATGAGGACGATTTATGGTGGTTTTGAACAAGTTGGTGCTACTGCTGCAGATTTCAAAAATTTTAAAAGGGATTTGAACTTATATATTGGTGAGTATGATGCGGATATGGTAGTTAATATGCTGCAGAAGAAGCAGGACTTTCTTCCTGATTTTTATTTTGAGTATAGTCATGACACTAAACGACAGTTAACTGGATTATTTTGGGCTGATGAGCATGCAAAAAGAAGTTATAAAGTTTTTGGTGATGTTGTTTCATTCGATGCTACTTTCAATTCTAACAAGTAAGTTCATTACGTAATTATGTTATTCATTTTACGTAATTATTTCAGTTTACTTAAATTTTTTTTCTTTTTTAGATACAAGATGGTATTTGTTCCATTTACCGGTATCGATAATCACTGCAACAATATAACTTTAGGTGCTGGATTGCTGAGTTCAGAGACAATTGAATCCTACTCATGGCTGTTAACTTGTTTCAAGAAGTGTTTTGGTAAAGAACCGCTTGTTGTAGTTACCGATCAAGATCCTGCTATAAAACAAGCAGTTGCATCAGTTTTACCAAATAGTAGGCATAGATTGTGCATGTGGCACATCATGAAAAAGGTTGCTGATAAGGTATATGTCATTTTTTGCTATGATTTTTGATTTTTTTTATATGTTACGTATTTTTGATAAGGTATATTACGTGATTTTTTTTATGATATGATTTTTTTGATTTTGTGTATGTTACGTGATTTTCAAGGCTTTTTATTTGCATAACATATTTTTATTACGTGATTATTCAAATTCATAACAATATGTGTTTTTGTTATTTTTATAGGTTGGTCCTGCATTATGCAACAATGAAGATTTTAAACAGCGTATTTGCGACATTGTTTGGACAGATTCTATTTCACCAGAAGAGTTTGAAAAGGGGTGGGAGCAACTTGTTTTTGATTTTAATCTCTTTTACCACGACTGGTTGTGTGACATTTATTCAAATAGAGCAATGTGGATTCCTGCTTTTTATCGCGATGAGTCAATGTCAGGTCTTATGCGTACTACTTCAAGATCTGAATGTGAAAATCATTTTTTTGGTCAAGTTTCAAATGCTCAATTAACGCTTCTTGAGTTTATTAGTCATTTTGATACTGCCATGGAATCTCAAAGGTATACTCATAGGAAAAATGATCATGAGACGAGGTATAAAACACCGGATTTTTGGACTGATTATGCTATTGAGGTGCAAGCTGCGAAATTATATACAAGAAGTATTTTCTTTGATGTCCAAGAAGAAATTTACGGATCTGTGCATAAATGCATAAATGTCTTTCTTTCACATGAAGGAGATATAGGGACGTTTCTAATAAAAGATCGTTCTGCGTATGGTGCCGGTTTGATAGAGGTATGTATAGTTTATTTTTCTATGTTACGTAATTTTTTACATATCATTGTAACAGACATTACGTAATTACCTATTTAATTAGTCTCTCAGTTTCATATACCTCATTACGTATTTTATTTTTTTATGGAGATCTTTTTTGTATTGCAGGTTAAATTTAACCTGGAAGATTTGACAATTTTATGTTCTTGCAAGCGTTTTGAGCGATATGGTTTATTGTGTCGACATGCCTTTTTAGTTTTAAGGTTGTGTGATATAAATGAAATTCCCAGCAGATACATTCTTGATCGCTGGAGGAGTGATGTTATTTGCAATAGTCCCTCTCGGTCGAGCTTGTCGTTGGTGATGCATACTGATGAAAATGTGGACCATCAAAGTGTTAATGATGTTGTTCGTGATATAATGCATTTGAGTGAGTATGTAGTTAATAAGTTGATTACTGATTTTGAAAAGTTGAAGCTGTTTAGAGACGAGCTAAAAGCGACGAAAGAGAAGACAGATGAAGCTGGTATTCAGAGGATATCAGCCAAGAAGAAAGAAATTATTCAAGCTATTATTGGGGCTCCACATCAAACTGAGGCTGCTGTTCGTGTTCCTCATGGTATTAGGAATAAGGGTTGTGGGTCACGCAAAAGGTTTAAATCAAAACGTGAACAAGCGATTAGTCGTGCAGGGAAGAGATCAAGAAATTGCAAAGTATGTGGGGGTAGTGGTCATGATAGGCGCACCTGTGAAGTTCTTAAAGGGACTTCAACAGCTAACAACAAAGGGAAAGAATCCATCAATGAAGCAGATGCGGATAATAGTCTAGATTCGGAATATGAAGTTTGCGATGATTGAAACATTTTCTTTTTTTACATTGTTATGTGATTTTTTTGTACACATATGGTTTTTTTGCATTTCATTACGTAATTAGTTGACATGTTACGTAATTGTATCATAGCATAATCATTCACATATAACCATTACTTTACATTTTTTTCACATGTTACGTAATTTTATGTTAGGTAACCATTATCAGTTTCATACATGATTAACATATAACCATTATCATACATGTTTTTTGTATGTTACGTAATTGTATGTTAGGTAACCATTATCAGTTTCATACATAATCATTCATACATTATCATTCAACATAATCAGAAACATACATAATCATTCATATAATGTAGTATGTGACAAGCAAAATGTTAAATTGTATCAGGACATTTTGTCATACATAAACCAAATGTTAAATTGTATCATGACATTTTCCGACACGTGGAATTAAAACTATTTCAAACATGATCATTTTGTCTTTTCACTAGAGTTTGGAATAAGTTCTTCTTGTACTTCGCTTTCTCACTGTATTCCTTTTGATGAAACTCCCTAGCCAGACGATCAATTAAATTTTTATTTTTGTTGGCATCGGAGAGTAGGATTTTTGATAGATATTTGTAGCGAAGGTCATCAATCTGCACTTGTTGAGCTGCTCCTTCTTTTTGAAAATCAGTTACCCATTTTCTTCTATATGTGCTCATGAAAGTCTCCATATGCCTCATTGTGAACACCCCACAATCGATTTTGTTTTGTGAAGTTCTCCATTCCATTTGGACTCTCACTGGTTTTTTGCTTACCATTTTAGGAGTCATGGGGTGTTCATTGACCATCATATAGTTGCATAAAGCTTCTTTCTGCATACATTACGTAATTTTACCATAAGCATTACGTAATTAACTAACATCAAAATAATATTAAGTAAAAATATTTTTTTTACCAATGGCACTATGATGTTGTCATATTTGCTATTCGCTCCAAGCTTGCTGTTGTCTAGTATTTCTATCTTCGGGTTCTTCATGTTGAAACATATTACATATATGTGGTCCGAAGATACGATGGGCATGAACAACAAATCCACCTCATTGATTGATTTTATTTCATTTTTGCTAAGTGCAAGATTTAAGTTCGATGTCATGGTGTCCATTCGCTTTAAATCATCGTACTCAGGCGTGAAGCAGTCACTTGGCTGTAAATTTAGCATACATTACGTATTTTAGCATAACCATTACGTTATTATAATTTTATGTATTACATGAAAAAGCTAAGGAGCATACCAGAATATTTGTTTGAACAAACAATCTAAATGGTGAACCCGGAGCTCTTTTCTTCTCGTCGTGGTTCAGCACATGCGACCATGCATCCAAAACATTAGATAATAATGTTATCCCAGGGTATAAGCATTCAAATACCACTTTGAAGAATGGAGTCCCATCTTCTGGCTCGAATACAATGTCACTGTGGAAGATAAGTTTTAACACACATTACGTAATTTTTTGTAATAAACTATGTTTCTGAAAATATTCATTATGTAATTTTTCTAATGACAAAATAAAGTAATATAAGGTTTTTCTTACTGTGTTGCCTCGGTTGCTGCAAATATAAACTGCGCAACTATGATTTCATCTTCAGTTATCTTGTTCTTCATCACCACCTGCCGTTGAATGTAAGGAGACTTCAGAGGTCCAGCCAACATCCTTCCTCTTTTTGCACGTTCAACGTGTTTATTGGCTATGGTTGACTCCAGTGATTGACTAACTATTAGTCTCCCTACTGTTTTTGGTGTTTCGATATCAGCTTCAGAGTTTTGTAGGAATGGTAGATCTGGAATTACATCTGTAGGTGTATCATCTTGTGAGATATTCAGATCGAAACTTGGTCCTTCATAGGTTTCTTTCTGTATTTCTTCTATTTTGTTTCCTTCCGATGTCTCGATCTGTTTTCCTTTCCTAGATCTCTCTTCAAACTCATTCAATTCTTTCAAGAATTGCGAACTGACATTTTCGGATGATGTTTGTGTGGTTGAAGTTTGCAAAGCTGCATTTTTTTCTTCTTTGTCGGCTGCTTTTATCATCTCAGCAATCATACCTGTGCTGTCACTCTCTAGGGCCTCATTTCCTGATTTTAGTTAACAATTTATATATATTCATATAAGTTCCATTTAGTATAAACATTTTTAATATACATTACGTAATTTTTTTACCTTTATCGGCCGGTGGTTCATTTGTTGTTGCGTCTTTCAAAGCATCCATTATATCTGTCAAAGCTTCTTCTTTATTTGTTTCTTCAAGCTGTTCAGTTGCGGCAATCATTGCATCTAGCATTCCTGTGCTAACACTTTGCGAAGTTGTTGCCGTTTCATTCAAATCTTTTTTTTCACCTGTAATTACGTATTATGAACATTAATAAGTTTTTGACAAATAATCTGTTACGTGATTTTTTACCTTCATTGACAGGTGGTTCATTTGTTGTTGCATCGTTCAAAGCATCCATTATGTTGTTCACAGCTTCTTCTTCATTTGTTTTCTCAAATTGTTCAGTTGCGGCGATCATTACATTTAGCATTCCGGTGCTAACACTCTGTGAAGTTGTTGTCTTTTCATTCAAATCTTCCCTTTCACCTGTAATTACGTATTCTGATCATTAATAAGTTTTTGACAAATAATGTGTTACGTGATTTTTTTTACCTTCTAGTGTTTCAGCTGCAATCACTATTGCATCTAGCATCCCTGTGCTAACACTGTTCTGGTTTTCCTTTTCACCTGCAACTACTAATATACTTTTTTGATATCCATTACGTAATTTTTAACTAACTTTTTTATCATTTAAATATACATTACGTAAATTTTACCTTCTATGTTTTTCTCATTACTTGATTTATAACTTGCTACCCATGACTTCCATGTTGTTTGCTTCTCACGTATAATGTTGCTGTCTAAAAAAATTGAAGTGGCTTCTTCGAAAATTTCATCTATTTCAGCAACATATGTTTGAAACTTTTCCATTTTGTTTTCTATTTTTGAAATCCATTCCTGCAAACAATACGTGAATAAATTACATTATTTCTGTTGATGTTTGACATAATAAATTACAGTTACTTACATTCTCATTAACTGGGTAAGGACTTTTGTTTTTCTTCTTTCCCATTGTCTTTTTCCTTGTTGACCCTTTTATGCTCTCATCTGTTGATTTTTGATTTGCAACTTTTTGTATTTTTGGTGTTGTTGCCTTTTTTGCATCACCAACCTGCAAACATTACGTGATTTTTTAAAATCATATATACATATGCATGTTATGTAATTTTTATACAGTTATTGCACTTACAATAGGGACTTGTGGAGTGTTGTAATTTTCCAAGATTTCATCAATGTCAGAGAGTGATTTTGTTGTTTCAAAGACGTTGTTGAATTCTTCTGAATCTTGATTTTGAAGATTATCCACAAGGATTTGTTGTTCAAGAAAGATCTGCTGTTCATCATGCTGAATGGATGCATCTTCATTCATTTTTTCTGCATCAGCTTCTTCACCATCACCACCAGCATCTTCATTTCCACCATCATCTTCTTCATCCTCATCATTTCCTTCTTCATCTCTAGGACTTTCTACTTCATCATTTCCTTCTTCATCCTCATCATTATCTTCTTCATCAGTTGAAAATGGCCCATTGTCATACAAATGTTTATCAACATCAGACAAATTCTGGGTGCTAATGTACTTAATTGCTGGTGTTTGTGCTGTTTCAGGAGCATGTGATAACCTTTTTTCATGTACATAAAGCATCTGTCATGTGAATAAAGTTAACATTTGATCATTACGTAATTAGTAATAACACATTACGTAATTTTGTATTTCTTATACATTTACATAATTATGAATAAAAAACATACCGCAAGAAAAGGCAAAGGTCCATTATACATTTCAGTTCCGTTCCAGCTTGCCTTCGTTCTTTTGAGACAGGAAATTAAGTACTCACACCAATTCAATTTTTTGATTGATTTGTCATCTTTCACTCCTTTCAAGAACATTTGATTTACTGTTGAACTCTTTGTTACTTGCCCAAATATAGAGTTGTAAAGTACAAGGAAGTTCAACTTGAAAATCCAGTCTCCGCTTTTGCTTTCAATTATTTTCTTCTTCACATCCGAGATTAAAATCTTGTTATGCTCAAACTGGGACTTCCATACAGTAAGCGTGTTAGATGAACCCTTCCTTGGTTTGTTCTTTTCATTTACTGTGTGGTTACCCATTGGGACACCAAGTACTTGTTGAACTTTGTTGCTTGTAACTTGAATTATGTGGTTTCCTACATTCAATTCATCTCGTCTATCATCATAATTCACTAATAACCATCTTGCTAACTTTGTTGGCACTGTTTTGATGTTCATTGATATAAAAGCTTCAAATCCCATCTGTTTGATTGCTTTTTTCTGTGCACTTGATAAGCTTGCCATCGCCTCATTCATGTTATCAACAGACGCCCTTACTTGTAATTTTATATTCGAGTACAGAACAAATTGCTCTCTCTGTGGTGAATTTTGAGGCTCTTCTGGTGAATTTGCAGGCTGTTGTTGTAGGAGTAATTCATTTTCATTGATCTCTGCGTTATTATCAAATGTTATAATTACGTAACAATGACAGAATAATTACAAATTTCATTACCAAAATAACGTAATATAGACATATAATCATAACTAGTGTTTTTCATTTACCAAAATTGCTTAACAATGACAGAATAACTACATTTTCATTACTAAAATAACGTAACAAAGACATAATCATAAACTAGTGTTTTCAATTACAAAATTGCTTAACAATGACAGAATAACTACTTTTTCATTACTAAAATAACGTAACAAGGACATAATCATAAACTAGTGTTTTTTCATTTACAAAATTGCTTAACAATGACAGAATAACTACTTTTTCATTACTAAAATAACGTAACATATACATAATCATCATATATTTATGGCCAGAATCATTACAAATTTCATTATTAAAATAACGTAACAAAGACATAATCATAAACTATTGTTTTTTCATTTACAAAATTGCTTAACAATGACAGAATAACTACTTTTTCATTACTAAAATAACGTAACATACACATAATCATCATATATTTATGGCCAGAATCATTACAAATTTCATTATTAAAATAACGTAACAAAGACATAATCATAAACTATTGTTTTTTCATTTACAAAATTGCTTAACAATGACAGAATAACTACTTTTTCATTACTAAAATAACGTAACATACACATAATCATCATATATTTATGGACATAATCATTACAAATTTCATTATTAAAATAACGTAACAAAGACATAATCATAAACTATTGTTTTCATTTACAAAATTGCTTAACAATGACAGAATAACTACTTTTTCATTACTAAAATAACGTAACATATACATAATCATCATATATTTATGGACATAATTATTACAAATTTCATTATCAAAATAACGTAATATAGACATAATCATAAACTATTGTTTTTCATTTAACAAAATTGCTTAACAATGACAGAATAACTACTTTTTCATTACCAAAATAACGTAACATATACATAATCATAAACTACAATTGCTTAACAATGACAGAATAACTACATTTTCATTACTAAAATAACGTAACAAGGACATAATCATAAACTACAATTGCTTAACAATGACAGAATAACTACATTTTCATTACTAAAATAACGTAACAAGGACATAATCATTACGAATTTCATTACCAAAATAACGTAATACAGACATAATCATTTCTAGTTCTATTAATAAAATTACGTAACACAGACATACTTTCCATTACTAAAATGATGTAACATTGACATAATTAGTACATTTCCATTACCAAAATAACGCAATATAGACATAATTATGATGCACCATAGACATAATCATTTTTCTAAAAGCATTTAACATTTTTGACAGAATCACTACATTCCGATTACTAAAATAACGTATCATATACAAAATCATTTATAGTTATATTACTAAAATAACGTAACACATAACAAAATAAATTCAAAATAAATTTCTCTGTACCATTTTTCCTTGAAGGCCTGTCATGGTTTGCTTTTGTTCTTCTCTCTGATTTGTCAGTTTTATCATTGGTTTTTTGAATTTTGCTAGGGCCTGATAATTAGAAATACGTATTTTAGTAAAATTTCACAACGTATTAACAATATTAATTGACGTAATACTTATTTACCTTCATCAACGTCGTTCTTTTCAGTTTCATACTCTGTTCCTCTCTTTCTTCCTGTAACATGCATAATGTAAGTTATTATATAGTTTTTCAATGTAAAATTTGGTACAGAATAACGTAATGTACTTACTTTCGTATACTTTTGAGTATTTCATGGTTAATCTTCTGTAGAAATGGAGTTTATTGATGATTTTAACTAGGGTTTCAGAGTTTATTATGTTATTTTGGGGAGAAGTTTTGAGCGATTAATGAGACTGAACGGTCTCTTATAATTTGATTTTAGAAAAATTGACGATTATACCCTTATTAACTGTCTAATCTCTCACTTATTTACGAATTTGACACCGCGTACTTTTTTAATTAATGACGTAAGATTGTTGTTTGATCGACGGTTAGCATTCCTTCGCACGCTTCGCACGAATGTTTGTTTTTGTAGAATAACCGCCCCCTATATATATATATATATTAAAAAAATAGTTAGGCCCATTATGATTTCAAATTTTATAATTGTAGTTATTAATAGGGCCTAGGGGAAAGGGATTAAAGAAACCCTTCAAAATGAGTAAACCCCCACAAACCCAATGAGTGGACCACAATCATCCACATATCCCTTCAACTTTATTATTTTTTTATTAAGAGAAGGTTATTATAGTAATTACACACATCCCACCACATATATAAGTGTTTCTTTCTCTCTCCCATTTCAAATTTTCACATTCCCTCCACCTTACCCTCTCCCTCATCCTCTCAATCTGTGTTTACAGATCTGAACCAGCTCAATCTGTGTTTATAGATCTGAATCAGCATCATCGTCATCTCGAAGCTCGAACCACGAACAACACTATCATCGTCAATCTGTTTTTTTTTGTACAACCAACACCACATTCGGTGGTGACCGGACAAAGACCGCCGGAGAAGCTCACCGGAGAAGACGACCGGAGAAGACGACCGGAGTAGACGACCAGGTTATGAATGATTATTCCTCCTTACTCTGTTTTTACGCTTCTTACTCTGTTTTTTGTAAATGAATTGATAATTTTCTAGGATTCATATTCTAGTTTTTTGTGACATAAACTTGCTGCTTTACATGTATTTGGAATTATTATTATTATTATTATTATTATTATTATTATTATTATTATTATTATTGTAAGCTTATAACTTGCTGCTTTAATTTTTGTTAGATTGAATTTTTTTTTTTTGTTTATGATCGACTCTTCATTTGATTTTATTGTAATTGTTTGTACAGAGTCAACTCTTCAGTTGGTTTAATTTTTTATTTTTTTTTAAGTTGGAAATAATTGTTGTTTTTTTGTGTGTTACTAGCATCTCTTTTTTTTTGGTGATTTATTATGTTAAACATCGAAAATGATTTTTCGTTTTCTGTTTTATGTTCGTAGTATCTTTTGTGTATAGTTAGGGTGTTTTTATCGTCTATATTTTCGTATAATCTTTGTGTTTAGTTAGCCTGTTACGTGTGGCATATATATTTTTCTGCAGTCAAATTATGTTTTTCTGTTTCCCAGCATATCAAATTCTATTCTATGTTTATTGCAGACTACATAAGTGTTGTCAGTGTTTTTCCTGTTACACATGTAAATAATTGTTGTTTTTTTGTAAATAATTGTTGTTTCACATGTAAATAAGTGTTGTCTGTATTTTTTTTTAAGTTGTAAATACTTGTTGTTTTTTTGTGTGTTACTAGCATCCCTTATTTTTGGGTGACTTATTATGTTAAACATCGAAAATCATTTTTCGTTTTGTGTTTTATGTTTGTAGTATCTTGTTGTTTAGTTAGGGTTTCTAGATCGTCTATTTTTTCGTATATTTTTTGTGTTATGTTAGGTTGTTTACGTGTGTAGCATATATGTTTTTTTTGCAGTCAGATTCTGTTAGGATCTGAGTTTGTTTGTTTTGATTGTTTAACTAAATGATGGTAATGATGAAATGAAAATAGAATGAAAGTGCAGCGGAATAATAAACTGTAAATCAAAACAAGAGAGTAAATGTTTTTAGATCGAATGCTTTCATTAATTGGAAGATTACAATCGTACAAGTTACTCCCCCTCAGCCTGATCACACAGTGTTTGTCAGAGAGAATGTTTTGTGTGTGATGCAATAGAACAGTACAAGCACTGTTCTATTTATAGACTAACGCAAACCACTGATGACCTAGGCTGACGTCACCTAAGACAGTGACCTCTAACAGAATAACAAACTTAAACATCTGCTATACAAACTACTGTTACATTGAAAGCACTGATATTAAACAGCTGTTGAAGATAAACTCTGATGGGTCTTGTATCCACTGCTGGAGCCTAAGTGTTGTTGGTTCCAGCAGTGCTTTGGTCTTCAGTACTTGTATCAGCAGTTGCTCTTCATCAGACCTTTGGTCAGCAGTTGTTCTTCATCAGTTGTTTCCTCAGCAGTTCTTTATATCAGCAGTTGTTGAGCAGTTGTTTGGATAGAACAGTAGTTAGGGTCAGCAGTCTTGTGACATCCGTCACTTTTCATTGTATTCGTTTAACTATTTGTACGTTTTATCGTAATTAATAAACGTGGCATTTTTATTATTTATGAACGTTAAACTCGGGTTCGTTTAATCATGTAATAATAATAATAATAATAATAATTATCATGCTAAAGGCCCACCTGATGAAGCCCAACAGCCCAGCCCAAACCCTAATGTCTGGCCCATCATCCCAAGGCCCAACCCCCTTTTGGCTGTTTAAAAAATAAAAACAAATATATGCTTTGGCCGGGGTTCGAACCCGCGCCAAAGCCACAGCTACACACCAACATAACCATCTGGGCTGGACCCTTGTATCTGTTATAACCCGGTCACGTTTTATATTAATATACACCTTCAAAACCTCACAGTTGACAAGGAAAGTCAACTGTGGGTTGCCATGATAATCAATCCGTCCCATTAACGTATAATTGATTCATATTTGGTAAATTAGTGCAATTATCGGCCTATTACAACTCTTATACACGTCAATTGACAACAGACCATTGACCAATTTTGAATTCGAACGCGTATACATTTAAATCAGAGTCAACTTACCAATTAACCTAACCTATTGATCCCCACTATAAATTGAGCCTTGACACAGCTTCACAACTCGCTCATTCATCTTCCTAAACCTCCAATTCTCTCTATCAAACACTGATTTTGTTAAACGAGTTCGCGATTGACTTTGGTCTTTGACCAGCCAATTATCCACGATTACACATTGTGAGTATCATCTTTGTTATGGGTTTTGTTCATCGGCTATCCAGCAACAAAAGCCCTATATTTAATCGGGCTCATGTTTCCTGGATTGCCTGATTGAAATTTCTAGGGCTCGTAATCTCATTTTGGGGATAAACTTGAAAACGCGTATGATATATAATTAATTTGAACCCAGAAAGATCACAACCACCGGCCTAGGCCAAGTGGTTGTGACCATGGTTCACAACAGGGGTCACCCGGGTTCGAGTCCCGGCTCTGACCGGTTTTGATTCTTTTTCTTTTCTTTTTTGAAAACAAACAATTAAATAAATATGAATATTAAATCCTTTTAAATCTTTTAAATTCTTTTTAAAATACCAAAACTATTTTATAAATTCTAAAAAAATTACATATGTTTAATCTGTTATAAAAGTTTCATTTATAATTTTTATTTTTCAGAAATTCATTTATTTAATATTTATAATAATTAAATCATTTTTAATCTATTAGATTTATAAAAATCCATTTATACATCAAAACAATTTTATTAATTTCTCCAAAATTTATCCTGACTTTATTTAAAGTTAAACTTTACTGAAATAATTTTTAATTCAGTAAAATCATTTATTTTATATTTTTAATCAATTTTTGATAGATTTAATCATAATTAAATCATAACAAATCCAATTTTCATCATTTTTGCACCAAAATTTTATACAAATTATTTTTAATCATTTAGAACAGAAATATGATTTTTAAAATAAGAATTCTTTAATTTTAGTATTTTTAAATATTAAAGTTAATTAATGACTATTTATAAATAAATAGATTTAAAAATCTATTTTAAATGAAATAATTTTATAAAAATTATTTCTATACTTCAAACACTTTATTGTGTATATCCTAAATTCAAATTTCATTAAAAGACTTTTATTTATTTATTTACTAAATTTCTCATAATTAATAAACAATTTGTTTATTTACACAAATAAACGTAATCCCCAATTCGAAGCCCTAGATATACATGCATCTTAGAGTTATTTCACTTACACATTATCAATTACTTTAGGTTAATCTTTTGGGAGAAATCTCAAGTTCATATTTCGTTGTCCAGTCCAATTTCAAGTTACTACGTGAACAGTGAGTATTCCTATCCCATTTTTACTTTTATACATTTTGGGATGATTCATGTACATTATTACAAGTTCAATTCAAATTTACATTTTTACAAATACAATTCTAGTACTATGTGCATTGCTTACAACGTGCTTTATGCTTAGACAATACATGTGGATTACATTTGTACTTAGTGAAATCATTAACATGGTACAAGCCGATCTTAACATTGGATAGCGCTATTTGGATTGACAACCCGCCTAGGTTGATTCTCCCCCTTTTTCATCGGAGAATCCGTGGCCATTGTTAAGTTATTATCCACTTGTTGGATAAGTACACTACAGTTCATACAGTACATTATACAGTCACAGGGTTGATTTCGCTCATTTGTTTGATACATGGTTTACATATCCACACTGTAGCTTGCACTTGAATTGTATAACTTTTAATCTACTATATATATCAAAACTAGGAATGCTCACCAACATTTCTTATGTTGACCAAACCTATTTTTGTACATGTTTCAGGTGCAGTTTGATCAAGATACTTTTAGCGCTTTATTATGCAGTTATTTCATTATTTATGTTTCATTTAAGACCTTGTATTTCCATTTTCCTTGTAAGACAATTTTTGGGTTTCATTTAATAATATTTACATTTAAGTACCATGTGCTTTTGAACAATCGTCACTACGTGACACCTCGATGATTCCGCCATCGGTTGGGGTGTTACAGATTGGTATCAGAGCCATGGTTATAGGGAATTAGGTTATTAGAATGCCTTTTAGCCTAGACTATAACCGAATTTCAACTTCCAGGTACAACACTTCATCCCTCTCATTACCCTTCACTTTCCTTCCTTAATCTTTCCCTTTCTTCTCCTTTCTCCTCATCTTTCATCATGACGTATAAGGATGGTGTCCTACAAGGAGTGGAAAGACTACATCATCATGGAGCAGGAGCAGTACCTTTCATGAAGACACTCTTAGGCATAATGCCTACTCTTATTTTGCTCCTTCAAAGTTGTTGAACTTTAATGAGTGTGAAAAAGGACACGTGCAATCTGGAAGGGTGGACGCCTGTACACTGGGTTTTCTGGCATAGGCAAGCATAGCGCATAAATCCATTTACGGACCTGTTATGCTTACCTGGGGATTCCTGGAGTGAGTGTCCACTTATAGGCTAAAGCATGTCTTCTTTGATCACCATTGGGCTCAATTCCTTTGAAAAGTCAACGTTCTTGTTGGGCTTTATAGCTAGACAAGGGCAATCCAAACATGTTATACATATAT
Source organism: Ambrosia x helenae (assembly GCA_030844895.1). Lineage (NCBI taxonomy): Eukaryota > Viridiplantae > Streptophyta > Magnoliopsida > Asterales > Asteraceae > Ambrosia > Ambrosia x helenae. Next base: position 1,324,426 of record CM061230.1, on the reverse strand, counting down.
ATTTCAAATGACATACCTTTATTTCACATACGATATCTTGTGATCATAACTCTTATGCACTATTACACTTACATTTATTAATCTCATAACTTTTCATTGACTGTCTTGTAGATGTCTGCTCGCCGTATGCTCCGTGATGCTAGCCAACGCACTGTTCGTGCCTCTGGACAACGTTCTGATCGTCGCCTTGCTTCTCTTGTCGCTGAGCAAATTGCTGCAGTGATTCCGAATCTTGTTAGTGAGTTAACCCAGAACAGCAACAGTACCAATACTGAGGGTGCAACTCAAACTCGGTGTACCTTCAAACACTTCAACTCATGCAATCCCACGAAGTTTACTGGAGAGGAGGGTGCTACTGGCCTCCTCCAATGGTTTGAAAGTATGGAATGTACCTTCGTGAACAGCGAGTGTCCTGATAACCTCCGCGTTCGCTATGCTACCAGTGTCCTTCAAAAGGGGGCATTGACCTGGTGGAATGGTGAGAAGCGTAATCGGGGCGCTGATGTTGCTCTATCCTTGTCTTGGACTGAGGTCAAGGAACTTATGATCGCCAAGTTCTGCCCTAGGAATGAAATGAGGAAGCTAGAGGAAGAGTTCCATGGGTTAAAACAGGACAGTGGTGAAAATCTTGCATACAACACCCGTTATCATGAGCTCAGTATTTTGGTTCCACACATGGTTACCCCGGTCTCTCGAGCAATCGAGAAGTATATTGAGGGACTGCCTGACCTAATTCAAGATGTAGTCACTGGAAGCAGACCCACTACGGTGGAAGAAGCCATTCAGCTTGCAGCCTCCTTGACTGACAAGCACGTCAAAAAGGGAAATTTGGTTAGGAAAGGAACCAAGAAATCAACTGAGAAGACCCCCACCCCTACTACTGAATCTTCAAGAGTTGCTGTAGACAATACCGGTTCCAACACTAGGAAGCGGAAGGCCAAGGGTAGAAACTATGCTGTTGTGGCCCCAGTAACTCAGGCTCCAATAGCACAGGCTCCAATGGCTCAGGCTCCTCCTGTTAAGAAGGTTTACAGTGGAAACTTACCCAAGTGTGCCACCTGTCAGTACCATCACCCCACAAATTTTCCTTGCCGCCACTGTACCACCTGTGGTAGGTATGGTCATGTAGCTGCCACATGTCGATCTACGTTTCGACCTCAACCTATTAATGCTCAACCTGTTAACCCTCAACCAGCTCGCCAAAACTCACAACCTATAGCATATGGTCGAGCTTGCTTCAATTGTGGTGATCCGAACCACTTCAGAAACCAATGTCCAGCACTTGTCCCAGCAAACCATGCAGCGAACCCAGTGGCTCGTGGTCGAGCTTTCAACATCAATGCAACAGAAGCTCAGGAAACTAATGACGTGGTGAATGGTACGTTTTTACTTGATGGTCGTTATGCTTCAATTTTATTTGATACTGGTGCGGATAAAAGTTTTGTGTCATTAGCATTCGAACCTCTATTATCTCACACTCGCTCTAGATTAGGAGCGCCTTTCACAGTCGAGGTCGCAGATGGTAAACCCATCTCAATCGATTCTATCATTCAGGGTTGTACTCTTAGCCTTAACGAACATGACTTCACCATTGATCTTATACCCATGAAATTGGGAAGCTTTGATGTTATCGTGGGAATGGATTGGCTTTCTAAACATCATGCCGAAGTTGTCTGTTTTGAGAAATTTATTCGGTTTCCTCTCGCATCGGGTGACTTTTTACGGGTTTATGGTGAGAAACCGTCCAGTAGTCTTAAACTCATGTCTTGCACCCAAGCACAGAAATATCTACGCAAGAAATACGTAGCTTTCTTGGCCCATATTGTGGAAAAGAAAGGTAAAGACAAAAGTATTCAAGATGTTCCTGTTGTTCGTGAGTTTCCCGAAGTTTTTCCTGATGATTTACCGGGACTTCCACCAGTGCGTCCTGTCGAATTTCGTATTGATCTTGTACCTGGTGCTACGCCCGTTGCTAAATCTCCATACCGCCTTGCACCTTCCGAGATGCAAGAACTTGCAAGTCAACTTCAAGAGTTGGCGGACAAGGGTTTCATTCGTCCCAGCTCATCACCTTGGGGAGCTCCAGTCCTATTTGTAAAGAAGAAGGATGGATCTTTCCGTATGTGTATTGATTATCGGGAGTTGAATAAGCTCACTATTAAAAACCGGTACCCTTTACCTCGTATTGATGACCTCTTTGATCAACTTCAAGGTTCGACTTGTTTTTCAAAGATCGATCTTCGTTCGGGATATCATCAGCTACGAGTCCATGAAGACGACATTCCAAAAACAGCTTTCCGTACACGTTATGGGCATTACGAGTTTATGGTTATGCCTTTCGGGCTAACGAATGCACCCGCTGTCTTCATGGATCTCATGAATCGCGTGTGCAAACCCTTCTTGGATAAGTTCGTAATTGTTTTCATCGATGACATTCTCATTTACTCTAAGACCAAATCAGCCCACGAGCAACACCTTCGACAAATTTTGGGTCTTTTGAAGAATGAACAACTGTATGCCAAATTCTCCAAGTGTGAATTCTGGCTTAAAGAGGTTCAATTTTTGGGACACATTATCAGTGAAAAGGGTATACACGTGGATCCAGCTAAGATTGAGGCTGTTAAGAATTGGATTACACCCAAGTCTCCCACGGAAGTTCGCTCTTTTCTTGGCTTAGCGGGTTATTATCGTCGATTTATTCTCAACTTTTCCAAGATTGCTTTACCTCTCACTTCCTTGACCCATAAGGATAAACCATATGTATGGGGACCCAGTCAGGAAGAAGCATTCCAAACTTTGAAGCAGAAACTGTGTGATGCTCCAATTCTCACCCTACCGGACGGCAGTGAGGATTTCGTGGTTTACTGTGATGCCTCTAATCAAGGCCTTGGTTGTGTTCTCATGCAACGAGGCAAGGTTATAGCATATGCATCACGACAACTGAAAAACCATGAGAAAAATTACACTACCCATGATCTTGAGCTCGGAGCGGTCGTCTTCGCACTTAAGATTTGGCGTCACTATTTATATGGTACAAAATGTGTGATCTTCACTGACCACAAGAGCCTTCAACACATTTTCAACCAGAAAGATCTGAACATACGACAACGACGATGGGTCGAGTTGTTAAATGACTACGACTGCGAGATTCGCTACCATCCTGGCAAAGCGAATGTTGTAGCCGATGCCCTTAGTCGTAAAGGTCATGCCCAGCTTTATTGTGCTCAGGTCCAGTCCGATATTAAACTCCGCATTATTGAAGCCCAACATATCTCTGTTACTGAGGGCAACATGTACGAAGAAATGTCGTGTGGAGCTGAAAATCAGTTGGAAACCAAAAATGGCTTACTTTATTTCATGAACCGTCTTTGGATCCCTGATCGTGACAACCTGCGTACCTTCCTCATGGACGAGTCCCATAAGTCTCGTTATTCCATTCACCCTGGTGCAGATAAGATGTATCAGGATCTGCGTACTTTGTATTGGTGGCCCGGTATGAAAAAGGACATAGCCCTTTATGTGGCTAAATGCCTTACTTGTTCTAAAGTCAAAGCTGAGCACCAACGTCCATCTGGTTTACTTGTGCAACCAGAAATACCAGTATGGAAGTGGGAGAGCATTGCTATGGACTTCATCACGAAGCTTCCACGCACCACCCGCGGGCATGACAGTATCTGGGTTATTGTCGATCGTTTGACCAAATCTGCTCACTTCCTACCCATTCGTGAGACCTACACAGCTGAGAAACTGGCTAAGATTTACATCAGTGAGATTGTCAGCCGTCATGGTATTCCTCTAGACATTATTTCCGATCGTGATAGCTGGTTTACTTCTCGCTTTTGGCAGACATTTCAGTCCGCACTTGGTACACAACTAAATCTTAGCACGGCTTATCACCCACAGACGGATGGCCAAACTGAACGAACCATCCAAACATTGGAGGATATGCTTCGAGCGTGCATCATCGACTTTGGTGGTAATTGGGACACGCACCTACCCTTGGTTGAGTTCTCGTATAATAACAGCTACCATTCCAGTATTAACATGGCACCATTTGAGGCACTCTACGGTCGCAAATGTCGTTCCCCTGTGTGTTGGAGCGAGGTTGGTGAAACACAAATCACCGGTCCCGAGCTGATACAAGAAACGACAGACAAAATTCACCGCATTCGTGAGAACTTACAAGTTGCTAGAAGCAGACAAAAGAGCTATGCCGATCAAAGGCGCAAACCTTTAGAATTCCAAGTCGGAGACATGGTACTTCTCAAGGTTTCACCTTGGAAGGGTGTATTTCGGTTTGGAAAGAAAGGGAAACTTGCACCACGATTCGTAGGCCCTTTTAAAATCCTTGAACGAGTTGGGAAGGTGGCTTACAAGCTCGATTTACCACCGGAACTCAATAATGTTCATCCAACGTTTCATGTTTCTAATCTCAAAAAGTGTTTGGCTGAAGATAACCTCCATGTTCCTTTAGAGGATATCCAGATTGACGAATCGATGCGCTTCATAGAGAAACCTGTGGAGATTATGGATCGAGATGTCAAGACACTTAAGCGAAGCCGAATCCCTATTGTAAAAGTTCGTTGGGAATCCAAACGAGGCCCAGAGTTTACTTGGGAGCGTGAGGACCAAATGATGTCTAAGTATCCTCACCTCTTTCCAGAGACTACCACTTGAAGGAATTTCGGGACGAAATTTCTAAAAGTAGGGGATGCTGTGACATCCGTCACTTTTCATTGTATTCGTTTAACTATTTGTACGTTTTATCGTAATTAATAAACGTGGCATTTTTATTATTTATGAACGTTAAACTCGGGTTCGTTTAATCATGTAATAATAATAATAATAATAATAATTATCATGCTAAAGGCCCACCTGATGAAGCCCAACAGCCCAGCCCAAACCCTAATGTCTGGCCCATCATCCCAAGGCCCAACCCCCTTTTGGCTGTTTAAAAAATAAAAACAAATATATGCTTTGGCCGGGGTTCGAACCCGCGCCAAAGCCACAGCTACACACCAACATAACCATCTGGGCTGGACCCTTGTATCTGTTATAACCCGGTCACGTTTTATATTAATATACACCTTCAAAACCTCACAGTTGACAAGGAAAGTCAACTGTGGGTTGCCATGATAATCAATCCGTCCCATTAACGTATAATTGATTCATATTTGGTAAATTAGTGCAATTATCGGCCTATTACAACTCTTATACACGTCAATTGACAACAGACCATTGACCAATTTTGAATTCGAACGCGTATACATTTAAATCAGAGTCAACTTACCAATTAACCTAACCTATTGATCCCCACTATAAATTGAGCCTTGACACAGCTTCACAACTCGCTCATTCATCTTCCTAAACCTCCAATTCTCTCTATCAAACACTGATTTTGTTAAACGAGTTCGCGATTGACTTTGGTCTTTGACCAGCCAATTATCCACGATTACACATTGTGAGTATCATCTTTGTTATGGGTTTTGTTCATCGGCTATCCAGCAACAAAAGCCCTATATTTAATCGGGCTCATGTTTCCTGGATTGCCTGATTGAAATTTCTAGGGCTCGTAATCTCATTTTGGGGATAAACTTGAAAACGCGTATGATATATAATTAATTTGAACCCAGAAAGATCACAACCACCGGCCTAGGCCAAGTGGTTGTGACCATGGTTCACAACAGGGGTCACCCGGGTTCGAGTCCCGGCTCTGACCGGTTTTGATTCTTTTTCTTTTCTTTTTTGAAAACAAACAATTAAATAAATATGAATATTAAATCCTTTTAAATCTTTTAAATTCTTTTTAAAATACCAAAACTATTTTATAAATTCTAAAAAAATTACATATGTTTAATCTGTTATAAAAGTTTCATTTATAATTTTTATTTTTCAGAAATTCATTTATTTAATATTTATAATAATTAAATCATTTTTAATCTATTAGATTTATAAAAATCCATTTATACATCAAAACAATTTTATTAATTTCTCCAAAATTTATCCTGACTTTATTTAAAGTTAAACTTTACTGAAATAATTTTTAATTCAGTAAAATCATTTATTTTATATTTTTAATCAATTTTTGATAGATTTAATCATAATTAAATCATAACAAATCCAATTTTCATCATTTTTGCACCAAAATTTTATACAAATTATTTTTAATCATTTAGAACAGAAATATGATTTTTAAAATAAGAATTCTTTAATTTTAGTATTTTTAAATATTAAAGTTAATTAATGACTATTTATAAATAAATAGATTTAAAAATCTATTTTAAATGAAATAATTTTATAAAAATTATTTCTATACTTCAAACACTTTATTGTGTATATCCTAAATTCAAATTTCATTAAAAGACTTTTATTTATTTATTTACTAAATTTCTCATAATTAATAAACAATTTGTTTATTTACACAAATAAACGTAATCCCCAATTCGAAGCCCTAGATATACATGCATCTTAGAGTTATTTCACTTACACATTATCAATTACTTTAGGTTAATCTTTTGGGAGAAATCTCAAGTTCATATTTCGTTGTCCAGTCCAATTTCAAGTTACTACGTGAACAGTGAGTATTCCTATCCCATTTTTACTTTTATACATTTTGGGATGATTCATGTACATTATTACAAGTTCAATTCAAATTTACATTTTTACAAATACAATTCTAGTACTATGTGCATTGCTTACAACGTGCTTTATGCTTAGACAATACATGTGGATTACATTTGTACTTAGTGAAATCATTAACATGGTACAAGCCGATCTTAACATTGGATAGCGCTATTTGGATTGACAACCCGCCTAGGTTGATTCTCCCCCTTTTTCATCGGAGAATCCGTGGCCATTGTTAAGTTATTATCCACTTGTTGGATAAGTACACTACAGTTCATACAGTACATTATACAGTCACAGGGTTGATTTCGCTCATTTGTTTGATACATGGTTTACATATCCACACTGTAGCTTGCACTTGAATTGTATAACTTTTAATCTACTATATATATCAAAACTAGGAATGCTCACCAACATTTCTTATGTTGACCAAACCTATTTTTGTACATGTTTCAGGTGCAGTTTGATCAAGATACTTTTAGCGCTTTATTATGCAGTTATTTCATTATTTATGTTTCATTTAAGACCTTGTATTTCCATTTTCCTTGTAAGACAATTTTTGGGTTTCATTTAATAATATTTACATTTAAGTACCATGTGCTTTTGAACAATCGTCACTACGTGACACCTCGATGATTCCGCCATCGGTTGGGGTGTTACAAGTCTTTTGGGAGAAGCAAGTTGTAAAGACTGTTTATTTAAGGATCAAATAGATAGCATATTTTGGCTTTCTAATCATCTGTTCTTCTCCAGGTCAGCAGACCCAACAATCTCCCCCTAGAACAGATGATGCCAAAACTCAGCTTTATTTATTGATCTTTATTCCTCATCAGACTTTCTCTGATTTGACCTTTGAATTGTAGTTCAAAGTTCAGAGCAAATAAGTCTTCTTCATCTCTTTCTAGATCCAGATTTAGCAATGCTTGGTGATCTTCTGCACATAGGCTGTAAGCATCATCCATGCTGATCTTCTGAACCTTTCCATCTGACCTGAGCAATGTCAATTCGTGGTTGTCTTTCTTGACCTTCCACTTTAGAATTTTTGAGTCAGTGGATTTGCTGAGATGAACCTTTATTCTTGATGAGTTGGGTGAAGGTGGTCTTCCAATGAGTTCTCTGAGTTTCTCTGTTGTAGGATCAGAGAAATAATGTATTTGATTGAAGAGCCATTCCTTGATAAATGTATCAGCATACTTTCTTTGATCTTCCTCTGACATCTCCTTCTGCTTTTTGAACTGTCTACTTGCAGCAGCTGTGAGATCAGAGGTTTCAAGTAAGCTGTCCAGATTAAAAGTCTGTTGGGGTCTCTTCATCATTGGCTCATCAGTGTAAATTGGTTTTCTTGGAAGGCTGGGATCCTTCTTTCTATTCTCTTCCAGACTTTTGTAGGTTTCAACCAATCTTAGCTCTGACCATCTGGAAACAGACCTCATCTCCCCATAATTGGCAGCTACAATCTCCTGCCTCATCCTTTTGAATTTCAAGGCTCTGACTGGGTCTCTGCCTTTGCCAAAATTAGGAGTGGAGACTTTAGCTTTGGGGTCTTTGGCCATTTCTTCAATTCTGATCAGTTCTTCTCTCAAAGCATGAGTAGTCCAGCCATTGAACTGCTTTTTGTTTGCTTTGTAAGGCTTGGTTGCCATTATCTGTTCAAGAAGGGATTCCCTTACCTCTTTTTCCAAATCTACACTGAGAGGCATGGTGGACATGGAATTGCTCAGGGTCTTAGCAAAGTCTTCAATCCTTCTGAGTTTGCTAAGCTCTGCTGAATGGATGCCCTGAGCAGTCCTGTCATCCTTCCCTTTGCATTTCTCCCTGATGATGGCATCCACCTGTTCACCCTTGTATTTTAGATAGGTATCAATGTTGAGAGGAACAGGGAAGTTTGGGAGAGATGGGAAGGATCTTTCAGATGGTTGTTCAGTATTGTAGAAGGATTGTAATTCCCCCTTGAGTAGATCAAGTTCAAGAGGATACTGAACAACCAATGGTGTAATGGTTGGTGGTGGTCTATGGGTTTTGAATTTGGATGTATGTGGTGAGAATGATGTGAGTGGAATGGCTGTGATGGGAGGAGTGGATTGGGCAGTTGAAATGGTGGTCGGTGATGTGTGTATGTTTTCATCATGCACAACAAAGGTTGATTTTCTCTTCCTTGTGTACATGATTTTTGGTGAAGGTGATTTGGTAGCAGTGGTTGGATTAACATCTGTTTGCCTTTTAGAAGAACCAGCAGATGTTGGGGTTTTGGCTGGTGATGTAGGTTTGGTGGTTGTTTGTTCAGGTGTGTGTGTTGGTATAGTAGTTTCAGTGTTTTGGTTAGTTTCAGTGTTTTGGGTGGCAGTGGTTTCAGTAGCAGTGGTTTTATCAACAGAGGTTTTCAACTGAGATGGTGGTTTTCTAACATGCTTGGCAGGTCTTTTCATCCTTTTAGAGGATCCCACATCTTCAGTTTCCCTTTGTTGTTTCTTTTTGAGTTCAACTAATGACTCTGCTTTTACTTCCAAAGTGTCAGCTCTTTTCTGTTTCTCTTGAGCAGCCTTTTCAGCTTCTAAGTTTGCAGAGTCATCTACTGCTTTATTCTTCTCAGTGGTTTGTTGTGGTGGTGTTGTTGGTGTTGCTTGTTGTTGTTGTTGTGGAGCTGATTTGGTAGACTCTGGTTTCTTGGCAGACTTGGCTTGACCTTTTTGAGAAGGAGGACAACCAAAAGGATCTAGTTTTGGTAGCCTATCTCTGCCACTCTCCCCCTTTTTGGCATCATCAGCCGTGAAAGCATCATCATTTTCATCCCTGAGGATGGTGGTAGGGGCAGAGCCAGTAGTCTTCAGCAGGTGATCCTTGATGGCTTTGATATCAGCATGGGTATCTTTGTACCTTGCATCTACCATATTCCTGATCTCAGCCATGTAGGTTTCATGTGTCTGATCAGCCAATTTTATGTGAGCTATGATGATGGGGGAAACTGATTTCCATAACTCATTGGCTATATCAGCTGTGGATGGTTGACTCTTGGAAAGATCTGCAATTGAGCTCAGTAGTAGCTTGACATCAGATTTGATGTCAGCAACAGAGGTTTCAATAGCAGAAACTCTGTCCGTCAATTCTTGGTATTTTGACCCATCTCCTAAATTAATAGGATCATCTGAGTCCCTACCAGTGGTAGTTCTACCTGATTCAGGCCTAATAGGTGAATCAGATGCCCCTTTGTCTTGGTATTGGGGACTTCCAACTGTTTTTGGAGACACTATAGTGGCTTCAACAGTTGTTGCCTTCAAGGGAGTCTTAGCTATGTAATCACTGTCCTGATGTGAGACAGTGGTCTCTACATCAGTAGTGGCTGCTCCACTTGAAAACTCACCTAGAGTTTCATTGAACCCAGGTGGTGTAGCCTCCTCTTCTGTTTGTGGGATAGCAGATTGAATATTCTCAGGGCCAGTCACTTGTTGGAGTATACTCTCAGTGACAGGTGGAAGAGAGGAACTGGGATCTTCCTGAGATTTTTCAATTGCTTCAAACAGAGGTTGCATTGTTTGTGGGACATGTGATGGTGAGAGTGGTGGAGTAAGAAGAGAATTAGCCCTGGGAGAGGGGCTTGTGAACATATGGTCAAGTGACTCAAATGCATCATGATGTGTGTCCCCTTGGCTTACAACATGATCCTTTTGAGAGGATTCATGAGGAGTTTGGTCAGGTGGAGGTATGTCCAACTGTTGTGAGGAAGTAACAACAGTGGTTTCAGGTTGCTTTTGTTGTGCAACAGAGGTTTCTTCTGGTACCTCAACATCCAGAAGCCTCATTTGTGGTTGAGTGGTGGTTTTTGTGGATGGATGTTTCCTTTTGGAAGAGGCTGGTGTGGGTTTCACAGCACTGGATGTAGTGCCATGATCACCAGGAGCAGTGGGCTCAACAACAGAGGTTTTGACAACAGTTGTTGCCTTTGTCCTCTTTGTTTGTGTTTTAGAAACTTTTGACACTTTAGACACTTTTTCTTGGGTGCTTCCACCCAGCATTCTTGTGAAAGTTTCATCTGTTAAGCTTTTCATTTGCATAGCAGCACCCTTTTTGAAAACTTTTTCTGGTAATAATTTTTGTAAGATTACACTAAGAATTCTTGGGTAAATAAGAAAAGCATTGTTTGACCCAGACTTGACTGCTTTCACATTTGATACCAAGTCCATGAACAATCCCTGGGAAAGATTGAAGTCAGAGTTTGACAACATAGCATAACCCAGATATTGCATCCTCAATGGAATTTCATTAAAGGATGTGGACTTAGCAGAGACACAAAGAAGAAGAGTATGGAAGAAAAATTTCATGACTGGAGGGAAAAACTTTTTGAAAAGAGTTGATCCAGTCATCTGACCATCATACCCTCTTTCTTGGAACTCAGTGTGAAGCTCTGTTTTAGTAAAGGAATCCTTACCTGCCAGGTCATTCAGTGTGAAGGTTGTGGATATGATATCAGGGGTAATGACGATACTGGTTTCTCCAATTTTGGAAATAATCGAGGTAGGCTTTTTGTCTTGTAGTAAAAACTCAGCATTCAACCAAAATTCTTGGAGTGTATCCAGATAAATGGGGGCGTTGGCGGTTAGGATGGGTAAGTATTTGGAGTTAAGGAAAATGTCGATGGTGGAATGAAATGGAGTGTTGTCATCTGTTTTAATCAGATAGGGAAGACAATTGTGTGTAGCTTTGGCTTGAAGATCCATTGTAATGGATTTCGAAGGTGAAAATGATTGAAGATTGATGAAGGGTTTGAGAATGAAGAAGGCGGTTTACAGTATTTTGAATACAATGAGACAGCGTAACATCTGTTGTGGTAAAACAGGGTTTTTATAGGCTCAATGAAACCGCTGATGTGGCCAAAACTCTGCTTATATGAGCAGACGTGGCAATCATCTGATGGATGTAACATCTGGTGGAGAACAGCTGTTTTGTTAAACAGCTGATACAAACAGCTGATGGATCCAACCGTTGGGTTTTTTTTTTTTTTTTTTTAATATAGTATGTATATATAGGCGGACAGTTGTTTTATCTGAACAGATGTTCTGAAACAGATTTTTCAACTAACAGTTGTTTTATCTGATCAGATGTTTTGAAACAGACTTTTCAACCAACAGTGGATATGAATGAAACAGTGGTTGTTTTATCTGATCAGATGTTATAAACAGATTTTTCAACCAAGCAGCTATTAAAAAAAAATTGAATTTCTGAACCATTTTATAAAAAAAATTATTTATTTAATCCATGTTTAACATACCAATTCTGGAAATCAGATTTGTAAAGGTAGATGTGTCTAAAGCTTTTGTTAACACATCTGCCAACTGATCCTCTGTTGGAACATGGTGTAAAGAAATCAAACCTTTTTCATAGCTGTCTCTGACAAAATGATGTCTTATGTCAATGTGCTTGGTAGTGGAATGAGAGACTGGATTCTTGATGATATTTTCAGCAGCTTGGCTGTCCAACATGAGTGGAGTCCTAAGTGCAGTTATCCCAAAATCCAGTAGTTGATTTTGAAGCCACATGAGTTGGGCTGTACAGCTTGCAGCAGCAATGTATTCAGCTTCAGCTGTTGAAGTTGAAACAGCTGCCTGCTTTTTGCTTTGCCATGAAACTAAGGCATTCCCTAGAAATTGGCACCCTCCTGAAGTGGATTTTCTTGTGGTGTGACAGCCAGCAAAGTCACTATCTGAATAACCTGAAAGCTCAATGTTTCCATTAGCAGGATACCAGATACCAAGTGTGGGAGCACCTTTGAGGTATCTGAATATCCTTTTCACAGCAATAAGGTTTGACTTTCTGGGTGAAGCCTGGGATCTGGCACAGACACAGGTAGCAAACATAATGTCTGGCCTAGATGCAGTTAGGTACAGTAAAGACCCAATCATACATCTATAATGTGTTTGATCAACCAGTTCATCCTTGTCATCAATAGTGAGCAGCTTGACTGTACTCATAGGTGTGCTACATGGCTTACAATCATTCATCTCAAATCTGGTTAATAAGTTCTTTACATATTTGTTTTGGTGAATGAATGTGCCATTTTGCAGTTGTTTCACTTGAAGACCAAGGAAACACTGAAGCTCACCCATGGCACTCATCTCAAACTCTGCTGTCATGAGTTTTCTGAACTCTTCACACATTTGGTTACATGTGGATCCAAAAATGATGTCATCCACATATATTTGAACAATCATTAAGTGTTTCCCTTTCCATTTAAGAAATAAGGTTTTGTCAATTTTACCTCTTGTGAAGCCAATGGATAAGAGAAATGTGGAAAGAGTTTCATACCAGGCCCTTGGTGCTTGTTTGAGTCCATACAAAGCTTTGTTGAGCTTGTAGACATAGTCAGGATGGAATGTGTCTTCAAAACCAGGTGGCTGACATACATAGACCTCCTCCTGAATTTTGCCATAAAGGAAAGCACATTTGATGTCCATCTGATACACCTTTATGTTGTGGTTGACAGCAAAGGCTAAAAAGAGTCTGATGGCCTCTAGTCTAGCTACAGGAGCAAAGGTCTCATCATAATCTATTCCTTCTTCTTGTCTGAAGCCTTGAACCACAAGCCTGGCTTTATTCTTGACAACAATACCCCTTTCATCAGTCTTGTTTTTGAAGACCCACTTTGTTCCTATAGGACAAACATCCTTAGGAAGTGGTACAAGCTCCCATACTTGTTGTCTTTTGAATTGAAGGAGTTCTTCTTGCATGGCTTCTACCCAACTGTTGTCTTTCAGTGCCTCTTGGTACTTGACAGGTTGTGTGAGGGATAAGAAACCTGCAAAAAGACAGATATTTGAGGATTGGCTTCTTGTGAGCACACCCTCTCTGATGTTGCCAATGATCTGGTCTGGTGGATGAGCTCTTAAGTAAATAAGATCTCCTTGATATGGAACAATGGCATTTTGAGGTGATGGACAGAGGTTTGGTGACTCTGTTGGTGTAACATCTGTTGGTACTTCTGTAGTGCCATCAGATGTTTGAAATGGTAATGGAGGAATGGGTCCAAGTGGTGTGAAACTTGATTGACTTTTGTCAACAGATGATTGACTTTTGTCAATAGATGATAGGTCAGTGGTTGTGAGGGGTGAGGCAGAGGTTTGAGGATAGGACTGGCCAACAGTGGTTGACACAGCTGTGGCAGAGTTTTGACAATTGTTTTGAACAGCTGCTTCCTCTGATGCAGAATAGACTTTGTAGTGATTGGGGATCACAACATCTGTTCTGTAATCTTGCTGTGGAGACTGTGGAATACCTGCATTGTTAGTTTTAACAGTGATATCTTCAAATTTGAATTTATCTAAATCAAATAATTCAGCAGGGTTTGCAGGGATTTTTAGAGATGAAAGTTCATTGAACTTAACATTCAAAGTTTCTTCTATTGTCTTAGTCCTTGTGTTAAACACTTTGTAGGCCTTAGCAGTAGAAGAATATCCCAGAAAATAACCACAGTCTACTTTGGCTGCAAATTTTGAAATGGAATCTTTGAGATTTAAAATGAAACATGGGCAGCCAAAGATTTTGAAAAATGAGATTAATGGTTTGATTTTGAACAAAATTTCATAAGCAGTTTTTTGATGTCTGGGGTTGATCAAAACTCTGTTTTGAACATAGCAAGCAGTGTTTACAGCTTCTGCCCAAAAGGACAGTGGCAAACCAGAATCTGCTAGCATGGTTCTTGCAGCTTCTATAAGAGTTCTATTTTTCCTCTCAACTACCCCATTTTGTTCTGGTGTTCTTGGGATGCTGAACTGCCTCACAATCCCTTTTGACACACAGAAGTCATCCAACTCCTTATTTTTAAACTCTGTTCCATTGTCACTCCTGAAGACTTTTACTGGCAAATCATATTGCTTTTCAACCTTGGTGACAAAGTCCTTCAATATACCTGCAGTCTCATCCTTTGAGTGTAAAAAGTAAGTCCATGTAAACCTAGAAAAATCATCAACTATGACAAGACAAAATCTCTTTCTTCTTAGACTCATGATTTTAACAGGGCCAAACAAGTCCATGTGCAACAGTTGTAAACACTGACTAGTTTTGGACTCATCAATGGATTTGTAAGAGCTTTTATGTTGTTTCCCTTTTAAGCAAGAAACACAATGCTCATCACATTTAAATTCTTTTGATGGTAAACCTCTGACAAGGCTTTGTTTTGAGAGTGTGTTGATAGTATTAAGGTTGGTGTGACCCAATCTCCTATGCCACAATTCTGTCTCCTTAGTGGAGGCAGCAGAAAACAGACAGACATTTGCCATAGGATTGTCCTTTAACATATCAACAACATACACATTGCCACTTCTATGAGCAACAAGCTGTGCTTTGCTCTCAGCAATAATGGTATCAATCTTTTTCACCACTTCTGGCCCAATAATCTTACAAGTTTTCTTTGTGAAAAATGAGCCATAACCTTTGTCACTCATTTGTGAAACACTCAGAAGATTAAACTTGAGATTATCAATAAGATTGACATTTTCAAACTTGAGTTTTCCTGCCTGTACAGTCCCTGAACCCAACACCTTACCTTTAGAATCATTACCAAAGGATATATCACCCCCTCCATGAGCCAAGAAGTCCAGAAGTAGGGCTCTACATCCTGTCATGTGCCTGGAACCTCCACTATCTACATACCAAAGACTATCTAAACAAGCAGAAGCTCCCTGCACATCAGTAAATGATTAGTTTTGGTGAGTGTCCAAAGCCAAATTGGCTTTGGATGGGTCCTCAGACCTTTCAGACTCAAGCTTTGGAAGGTGATCAGTGGTTTGGACCAATTTTTGAATTAAGGTCAACAACTGCTGCTGACCATTTGCCAGTGCTTGTATGTCAACACTTGGGGCAGCAGTTGTTTGATCACTTCCTGACAGATGATAATACCCATATGGATTTCTGTTCACTCTTGGTTTAGAGGGTCTTTTTGGCTCCTCATAAACATGTGGCAGACTGTGACATGGAGGTTGACCATAATCTCTTGGGTATTTGCTTGTGGGTGGAGCATCTGTTACTTGGACATCTCTAGAAGCAGATGTTTCAAGCCTTTTTGTAACAGATGTTTGGGCAGGTGTGAAGGTCTGTTTGGGCTTTCCTTTTGGAGTACTAACCACAGGGTTTGCAAGAGTTTTTGCTTTGTATTCTTGTATTTTTACATCAAAATTTTTGAGATACAAGCACTCTTTGGTCTTGTGATTCTTTTTCCCACATATTGAGCATGTGGCTTTGGAATCACATTCACTTGTTCCTTTGTTGATGTCATATGCTTTTAGAAGAAAACAGTTTTTGGTGACATGATTCTTCTTTTCACAGAAATCACAAAACAAGTTAACAGTCTTTTCTTTCTTCTTCCCCTTTTCAGTTTTCTTTTCAGCAGATGTTTGAGCATCTGCTGGAGAATCTTTCAGGGGAATGACTTTTGCCAAGGGAATGACCCTTGCCTGAGGAGCTGTCTTTCCTTCAGGAGTTTTAAAATCTACAGGTTTATAATTCTCAAGAGTATCACACTCATCAGACCAAGTAGGTTTAAATTCATACTTTTCAAGTTCAGCAAAAGATGAGGAACCTTCTGGTTTTTCAAGAACAATTTTCTTACCATTTGGTTCAGTGATTTTAATCTCTTGACCCTGCAGGTTTGTTGGTGCTATCTCAACAGACTTTTGACTCTTTGTGTCAGTGTTTTCAAAAGCTGGAGCAGTGGTTGCAAAACCAAAGCCAAACTTCACATGACTTTTGGTTTGTTTGTTGAGTAGCATCTCAAAACCTCTACATGATTCCACCCATTTTTTACATTCAACTTGGGTGGACTCAAGCTCACTTTTACAACTTTGATATTTTGTTATCATAGTTTGGAGCTGGTCTTTGGTTATAGTTGCTTCATGTTTTAAACTGCTAATTTCAGATTCTTTTGCAGTTAAACTTGTTTTCAAATCTTTTGTGAGTTTTTCAAATTTAACTTCATCATCCAAAATTTTCTTTCTAAGGTTTTCATTCACCTCTTTGATGTTAGCAAATGCTATTACACATTTGTCAGAACACAATTCTTTAAGAATTTGAGGAGATACCTTAGCAACAGCCATCAAAGCACAATCACACTTGCACTCACATTCATCAGATGCACCCCAGGGATCTGAGAGATTCACAACCTCTTCTTCAGGTTTTTCACCTGCAACAGCTTCACTAACAATATCATCAGTCACAACATCAGATTCAGTTACCACTTCCTCAGATTCAATCTCATCTACCATAGCCATGAAACAAAAATTTTCTGGTTCATTTTCAACTTTGGCAACTAGTGCAAAATTCTCATCTGTTAGCTCATCAGGTAGACTGCTCCAATCAACAAAGCCTTGTGTAAAGAAGCTCTGTTGACTGGTCTCTGCAGGAGCAGAGGATGGAGCAGCAGTCGTTTGTACAGGTGGTTGAGCAACAGGCGTTTGCACATAATGAATCTGAGGAACAGTGGTTTGGACATACTGGACAGGTACAGTGTTTGAGGACTGTGCAAAATGAGCAGTGTTTTGCACATTTGGTCCAGGGGTATTATAGGAATTCTGATAAGTGTTGGTCTGTGGTCTTTGATTTGGATAGGTTATCATAGGTGTACCATGTTGACCCCTACATTCCCTAGCAAAATGACCAAACCTATGACATTTATAACACTTGATCTTTGATTTATCCAACCCAACCTTAGATCTGCCAGTCAACCCTGGAAACCTTCTCCCAGTTTTCTTGTAAAAATTATTAGTTCTTACACTGAGAAGGGCCAATTGGTGCATAATGTCCATTTCTTCCAAATCATCAGGGTCAAAGTATTTCAGGTCATCATACTCAAAGGATATGTTGTCAGATGCCTGTATATCACCACCACTTGCTGTGAAAGCATAGTTTGATGAATAAGAATCAGAGTTAAAACCTGAGTTAAAACCTGAAGTTATGTCAATAAAATGATCATAACTCTGATCCTTTGTGTTTCCAGGCACCTCATCATGACCCAAAAGTGCTGTATTCCCAAACACATAGTCATCAGACACTTTTCCAGAGTCCTGGAGCTTCTTTTTCTGGTTAAGCTCTCTTTCATAGGTCAAGAGCTTACCATGAAGCTGGGTCAGTGATAGGTCTTTAAATCCTATTGAGTTTCTCATTACAATAGCAATAGTGTCCCATTTGTCTGGTAATGATCTTAAAAACCTATGGTTCAAAGTTGAATGAGGGTAAGTAAGACCAACCAATTTTAGTTCACTAATTAAGCAATTAAATCTCTCAAACTGTTGAGTTAATGACTCTCCTTTGACATGACTGAATGTTTCATATTGTTGGTTAAGTATTTCACGGTTGTTTTCAATAACCTCCTCAGTCCCACCAAACTGCTCTTTCAGTGCATCCCACAACTCCTTTGCACTGTTACAGTGTAACAACCCAGCATATATATCATTGGGTAGAGCCATGGCCACAATACTGAAGGCCTTAGCATCTAGCTCAATTTTCTGAAAATCCTGGTCGGAGTAGTTTTCAAGTTTCTTTGGCTCAAACACTTTGGGATCTTCAGTACTCGGCACAGTCGGAACATGTGGTCCGAAGATAACCGACTTCCAACACCCAGTGTTTTGTTGAGCTAGAACATGGCTCATCCGACGTTGCCAGATATTGTATTCAGATCTGACAAGCATCGGTGGCTTGTTGTTCGTGCCAGTGTTATGTGGATCGTGATTGATAGAAGCCATTCTCTGATTTTTCAAAAAACAAAGTCTGTTTAACAACAGTTGAAGCGAAATTAAACTATTACTCTGTTTTCAATCAAACTGACAAACGATATCAATAATTGTGAGCTGATTATTAAATTGATTTATTAGATCGAATTTAATTGACCAAGCTCTGATACCAATTGTTAGGATCTGAGTTTGTTTGTTTTGATTGTTTAACTAAATGATGGTAATGATGAAATGAAAATAGAATGAAAGTGCAGCGGAATAATAAACTGTAAATCAAAACAAGAGAGTAAATGTTTTTAGATCGAATGCTTTCATTAATTGGAAGATTACAATCGTACAAGTTACTCCCCCTCAGCCTGATCACACAGTGTTTGTCAGAGAGAATGTTTTGTGTGTGATGCAATAGAACAGTACAAGCACTGTTCTATTTATAGACTAACGCAAACCACTGATGACCTAGGCTGACGTCACCTAAGACAGTGACCTCTAACAGAATAACAAACTTAAACATCTGCTATACAAACTACTGTTACATTGAAAGCACTGATATTAAACAGCTGTTGAAGATAAACTCTGATGGGTCTTGTATCCACTGCTGGAGCCTAAGTGCTGTTGGTTCCAGCAGTGCTTTGGTCTTCAGTACTTGTATCAGCAGTTGCTCTTCATCAGACCTTTGGTCAGCAGTTGTTCTTCATCAGTTGTTTCCTCAGCAGTTCTTTATATCAGCAGTTGTTTGGATAGAACAGTAGTTAGGGTCAGCAGTCTTTTGGGAGAAGCAAGTTGTAAAGACTGTTTATTTAAGGATCAAATAGATAGCATATTTTGGCTTTCTAATCATCTGTTCTTCTCCAGGTCAGCAGACCCAACAGATTCTGTTCTATGTTTTCTAGCATATCAAATTCTGCTCTATGTTTACTGCAGACTACAAAAGTTGTCTGTTTTTTCCAGTTACACATGTAACAATTGTGTGTTTTTGCACCATGTCTTTCTATTTTTTTTTTGTTTGGTTTTCGAATGTATGAGTTTGCTTATGTTACCTATGTCTTTTTTTTACAGAAATTGTCTGTTTTTGTATGCCTATGTTGTTTAGTTATGGTTTCTAGATCGTCTATATTTTCGTATATTTTTTGTGTTATGTTAGGTTGTTTACGTGTGTAGCATATATGTTTTTTTGCAGTCAGACTCTGTTCTATGTTTTCTAGCATATCAAATTTCTGCTCTATGTTTACTGCAGACTACCAAAGTTTTGTCTGTTTTTTCCAGTTACACATGTAACATTTGTGTGTTTTTGCACCATGTCTTTCTTTTTTATTATTTTTTTTTCGAATGTATGAGTTTGTTTATGTTACCTATGTCTTTTTTTTTTTTACAGAAATTGTCTGTTTTTGTATGCCCCCCATATATGTGTTTAGTTAAGGTGTTACGTGTGTAGCATATCTTCTTTTTTTTATTGCAGTAAATGTGTGCTTGTGTGCAGTCAGAATGTTTTGATGTTTTTGCAGACTACAAAATTTTTTAGGTGTTTGCAGAAAAAAATTCATGTTTACACACGTAACACTCGATTTTTTTTAACCAGATTTGTTTTTGTTAATAGTGAAATCATGAATTCCAACCCCAGCACTCCCCCTTGGGAGGTTTTTGAGGCCCGTCAGCAACTCATCCCTATCGCACCCGAGCCACCTCAACTTGAACCGGTCATGCCATTTGGACCTGAATTACTCCCACATGTTGAATTAGATGTACCCCCTGTTGAAGCTGAACATGAACCCCTCTCCCTTGTAGAACCGGTTATACCCATAGACCAGGCAGACGGTGGGTTTATAAGCGACGATGATTTCGATTGGAATGCGGCATATGATTACGTTTTCCCAGAAGAATATCCGCTACCAGAAGACTATATGACATCGGAAGATGATGCGCATGATGTAGCTCACACACCTGAATGGGCTGTTGGTTACGAAACAGACCCAGGGGCTGAATATGAAGAACCATATGAACCGAAATATAACAGACCTGGGCTGTCGGTATGTCTCAGGAAGGTGGGCGTATTAGGGCAGAATGGGAGGGTATAAGTTATACCGAGGAACAGTGGGCTTTTTATGTCAAATATGGGTATTGGATGCCGTCTGCTACTGTTGGTTGCAATGCAGGATGTCTGGGTTTGCACATTACATATGAAGAATTGGCTTTTTATGAGAAGAATGGTTATTGGAAGCCAAAGGATGGTGTATGAATCTTTTTAATAGTATGTTTTTGTTGTTGATATAGTATGAACAATATGTTTGTGTAGCTTTTTTTTATTAGTATGGAACAAATGTTGTTGGCTGATGCATCTTAACATATTATGTTTGTCTCATGTTGTGAGTTTAATCTTAAAGTTATATATTATGTTTGTTCTTTTTAAAAGTAGTGAATATTAAAAAGAGAAACGATTTTTGCCTTTTCGTTACGGACGCAACAACCCTCGTGTTGGTACAATAAAACCCAAAAAAAAAATGTGGTAATAAATCTGATTCTGAACTGCTGCTGGAACAGTTGCTATAATTCTTATTGTTACGTACGCAACACTGCGTATGTTACATATGTAACTCGGGCATCTGACAATTTATATAACAATGTGAAAAAAGTAAGAGAGAGATGATGTGATGGGGGTGTCATATCAGCTTTTGTCAGTCTCTTTTTCAGAAAAACCAAATTACCCTATTACCCTTTCTTGTCCTTTATCACATATTTAATTAAATTAATATTATAGAAAAAATGGTGACCATAGATTAAATGGATGGATGGCTAGGATTTAGTTTGCAAGGTTTACTCATTTTGAAGGGTTTTTATTATAACCATCCCCTAGGGCCAGTATTCTAATAATGTTATATTTGTTCCCAATTGAAATTAACTCAATATCTACTCCCAATCCAAAATTTAAAGTTTAAACCCAATAAAAAAATTTTAGGTTTAGTTTATTATATTGTGGGGGGGGTAAGGCCCGATTTATATTTTGCCAAGGGTCCAAACATATTTAAAATTTTTGAAAACGGACCTGATTAAAACATAATACTTTTTTGGTGTCGTAAGTTGTAGTAAGTACATGTATCGTGACGAACCAAACAATACTGTCACTGGTATCAGTATTGGGTATAATCAGAAATGGTATTAATATTCACATTTCATGGTTTTTGTTCAATGTAAGACACACTTTTAGTTTTTGGGTTACCACATACATTTTAAGTGTGATTAAATACATTTTTATTGAACCGAACCGAACATCATTTTAATGTTTTTTGGTTTCAACTTTTTCACACCCGTATGTAACTCGCAACTTTATGTTTGTAACTTTTACTTGATTAGGTCGATGTTATTGTAAATAATATTTTATGTTTGGTACACAGTGCATATACCAAAACGCCCGGAACACCGCCTCTGGGGGCGTTTTCTTCAGAATGCAAGTTGGGCGTGGCCTTTATAACACCAGAGAGGGGCGCGAAAATGCTTGCATTTTTTTAGCCAATCAAATCTCTCCATTTAAAGAGGGGCACATGGTCTAACAAAATGCATATTCATAATCTTGTGGCATGAACATCAACCAAAATCCGAAAATTAATAGCCTTTAGTTTTAAGTTTGTTGTCTAGGATATAAACATCTTAACGACTTGTAACTTTTATTATTAAAAACACATGTAAAAGGAATGACAGGATTAATAAAGTCTCAAAGTAATTATTTGTTTGAACATAAATAAGTGGCTCTATTGGTGAGGAAGGTCCACAAATGACTTTTATGCAATCACCAGTAGATTTCAGAACCACTAAGATTATATCACCCATCCTTCCCAATTGTATATTATTATTTTATGCTATAATCAAACACTGCATTGATGGGTTGTACTGTACAACCAGTTCATGTAGCACCAACTAGTGGGGTGAGCTGAAAAAAGATGGATTTCACAGATCCACTTTGACATTATCTTTTTGTTTTCAAACACATTGATTCAATCCTGACCACTTTGTTCTGTAATTCCACCACCTTTTTTTTCAGCCAAAAAGGTGACCCCTCATGTGATAATCTAATATTCTTTTGGGACCATTTGTCTATTTCTTACACTAAGAGTTCTTCTAACAAACATATCCATATACATAGAATATTGTAGCAAAAAATAACTTTTGAGTTATGAGATGGATATATATATGTTCCAAAACAACTTAAGCCAGTTTTAACTTTGATAGGTTTTCCCTAATGCATATTTCATTAAGATTGTAAACATGCGTGAATCTTTAAATTTATTAATTTACGTACGTGTTTATTTAGTTGTTAATTCAAAGACGAGACTCGTAACTTAGGGGTGTTTTTTATATGTACAACACTTTTCAGATGTATACAATGCAATATTGCACACACTTGTAGTGGCGAAGCTTGGAGTAAAAATTCGTATAAAAATTCGTAGGGGCCGAAAGTCGGTACCCTTAAAACGGTGGGCGGGGCCAAACTTAATACGTATAAAAAATTTGGAAGAAAAAGCATAACATTACGCTACGGACCGAAAAAGACGGCAGGGGCCGGGACACCCTTGGCCCTAATAATCCTTTGCTATTGCACACTTGATACTCGTCACATTAGTCGTTTTAACTTTTAAACAGACGTTTACTTTTGACGATTCCACTTTAACGGATGTATAGATATGTAAACAGCTAGTTAAACAACCGTTTAGATATGTAAACGAGCACTTAAACAAACGTTTAACCATTGAGTTTCATCTTTTAAACGACTGTATAACATAAAATCAGTAACTACGTGCGTATAGTATAACGGGTAGTGAGGTGCGTACTACAGCCTGACCCTTTTGAATTTCCAAGGTTTGACAATATGCTAGTTTTATTCCTTAAAAAAATATATCATTTTTCTTTCAAACAGTTGTATTTATTATTATTACTTTTCAAATGTCACCATTTTCTTTTAACTGAAAAAGTGACCCCATGTGTGATATTAATCTAATAATAATAATCTTACTTTGGTACCATTATTTCTATTTGTTACACCAACTCTAAAAGCCTTCAAGAAACCATCATTCTCCATGCAAATTCTTCTGCTTTATATTTAATCTCACATCACATCTCTTTCAACTTTACTTTGTTCAATCACAAATATAAATCTTGATTAATCCACTTAATATTATTCAACATATGCTTCTAATAAAGGATACACAACACATCCATATAATGCCACATACTTTTTAGCCACAGACCAATGGAATATTTCACTAAAGCTACAAATATTATTATCATTCTTCTTGTTCTTCTACTTCCATTTTTTGTTACTTCATCTCAACAACATACAGAAAAGGACAGCAGCAGCAGCATGCTAAACGATGATCATCGCTTATCGTTGCAGATCATCATCCACGCGTTTCTCCTTTGGGCTTCTATGGGCTTCTTGATTCCCATTGGGATTTTGACCATTAGATTGTCTAATAGACAAGTGCAAGGAAGAAGGCTTAAAATCATGTTCTTTATACATGCTGTTACTCAGGTTCATTTGCTGCATTTTTTGATATTTTATATCGAGTCATTAATGTGATTAGTTACATCATAATCCAACTTTTTTTACTTTAATAATGAATAAAGTTTGTTTATTGAGCAATTAGAGTTGGCTGTAATGATTGTCTAGTTACTTTAAGGGAATGATCTTTGGCTCTAATTTTTTTGTATTTTAAGAGTATTCAATTATTAAATACAGGGTCGTCCCTGAAAATCTCTGGAAATTTACGTACCCTTTCTAAACCGTTAAAAAATAGGCCCTTTAGGCCCAAGTTTAAGTGTTAAATGAGTTATACAAAAAATATATACGTATATATAGGATTTTTTTTTTAAATTATGCTTTCAAGATTTATGGACCCTGTCCGGTTGGCCTACTCGGTCCTCCCCAAAGACGCCCCTGATTAAATACTTTGATTTATTTATTTATTGCAGATCCTATCAGTGATTCTTGTAGCAGCAGGAGCAATACTTTCTGTAAAGAATTTCAGCAACACTTTCAATAACATGCATAGGAGATTAGGGGTAGCCCTTTATGGGCTTGTACTGTTGCAAGCGCTTAGCGGTCTTCTACGTCCATCCAGGTGATACACATTTTATACGCGGATAAAATAGATTTGGCTTAAAAGGCGGTCAAATGGGCTGGGTTGGGTAACAGGTCAAATGGGTTGGGTAACGGGTCAAGGTGCATACGTTTTAGTATGGGTCAAAACGGTCTAGGTAGGGTTGCCATAACAGATAAAAAATGGCTATAATTACAAAAGGACGTTACGATCATATTACATTCGCCTTAAAATGATTTATGTGGCGTTATGCATTTGAATAAGGTTTGGATGGTTTTTGACCCGTTTGATCCCATCCTTTTAAGGTAAATCCTTAAGTTAACCCGTTTGACCCGTTAAAGATAACACATAACATAAAACGACCTACATGTAAGTAAATGGGCCAAAACTGACACCTCTACTTGTTACAGAGACAGTAAGACTCGAAATACATGGTTTTTCGCACATTGGGTGCTAGGAACAACGGTTTCTCTACTTGGGATCATCAATGTGTACACAGGTTTACACGCATACGAGAAGAGATCATCAAGGAGTATTACACCTTGGGTTATTTTTTTCACAGCAGAAATTGTGTGCATTGGATTTTTGTATCTATTTCAAGATAAGTGGGAGTACATACAAAAGCAAGGAATGATTCGCGGTAATGATCAACCAACAACTACAATACAACCAACGCATAACCGAGAGATGTTAGCCAAACAAAATAGAGATTCATGTTGAATCTTCATTGAGTGATTTAGTAGATGACAGATGAAACAATGTGGTTAGTATTCATATCCAATATTAGTTGCAAAAATGTTTGTAATATCTCTCATTTATTTCCATTCAATGGTTTGCTATCAAATATTTGATTTGTTAACTAATCAGTAGGGTCTTACAGCCAGCCTAATATATTATCATAGTTACGAGAAGCCGACTTTTATAAAGGCGTATGTGCATGATGCAACGCGGTCAACATACGCAGGTGCATATAGGCTTTATATATGTTTTTAGAGCATGAAAACATCAACAATGATAAAGTTAAGCCCACAAAAGCATCATATACATCAATGGCAGGAAAGCAGAATGAAGTGAAGCCATCATGCTGCCTCCAGTGCATGCATAAAGACTAAAGAGATGATGCAGGAAACAACATTAGATATGGTAGATTAATCCAGGGACTCACCATCTCAAGTATCCATGGATTAAGAATTAACAGACAGGTGTTCCACTATTCTAGCTGGAGCTGTCATTTGTCTCCGCTTCACATGTCCAAACCATCTCAATCTCCCCTCCTTTATCTTATCTGATATATTAGCCACTTCTAACGTTTTCCTAAAAACCTCATTTCCTATCCGGTCTAACCTTGTGTGTTCACACATCCACCTCAACATCCTCATCTCTGCTACCTCCATATTTCGTGACTGAGTCTTTCTGATGGCCCAACAGTCTGTCCCATGCAACATAGCAGGTCGAACTGCAACTCTATAAAATTTTCCCTTTAATTTAATTTGGAACCTCTTGTCGCACAATACCCCAGCGGCTGCTCTCCATTTACACCATCCGGCTTGAATGCGGTGTGCTACATCACTATCTATCTCCTCATCCCTTTGAACAAACGGTCCTAAGTACTTGAACTTAGTTATTTGCGGAACCGAATGACCTTCAATGGTAATTTGTGTGTCATCTTCGTTGGTTATCCCGCTGAAATCACAGTGCATGTACTCAGTCTTAAAGCGACTAATCCTTAAACCTTTTCCCTCCAAAGCTAATCGCCACTCTTCTAACTTCCTATTCAGACTTTGTTTAGTTTCAACGATTAACACAATATCATCTGCGAAAAGCATGCACCACGGTAATGTCTCCTGAATGGACTTAGACATCTCAATACTCAATGCAACATATTTAAAACAAAATAGAAAAACTAAAAGTTGTGATATGCAATAACCATATAAGGAGTTGATCCAATGGGCTTATAGATTCCGCACCCCATGAAAAGTTGTAATAATACTGTTGGCATTCATTAGGGGTGTGCCAAATGCCAATGCGGTTAAGTTCGGTTTTTACTTTTAACCATAATTATAACCGAACATCGATTTCGGTTAATCGGTTTTGGTTTGGTAAATTATCCCTCCTTCCCATATTAACTTTGACTAATATATATTTGTAGCGATCATACTTAATGTTTACAGCTAACATATTAGGCCATTGTTGTCTTGGTTACAATCATATTTATAATTAAAACAAAGATACGAGAAAACATTAGCATGCATAAAATGAGTCAAATTATATATAATATAATGACTATCTTTTAAACCTAATTATATTGCATAAAAAGCTTCTACACATGTTTTTGTTTTATGTATATAAAAAGTTCGATTCTTTGAACATGCATGTCTTATTTTTCTCGGTTTGGTTCAGTTATGTTCGGTTATGGGATACCCATACCCATAACCATAACCATAACCGATTAACGGTTAATCAAATAACTAATATTTTCATAACCAGGCCGGACACCAAACCGATCTCCTTACCAGTCCACTAGTCGGACCGGACAACGTTCTATATAATATAAAAATGAATAGGGTAAAATGAGAAAGATTTAATCAAAATTCGGTTCAAATCCCTCAAAATACCGGTCTGGCCTTCCGGTTCGCATCACAGAGGTTCCAACACCCTAAACCAGACCAGATTAGGCTCTGGTTTTGGTTCCGACCGTCCGACCCAAGGGTATGTTTGGCAAGGAGCTTTTAAGAGCTTTTAGGAGCTTCAAGTTTTTTAGTAAAAGCTCCTACTCAATAAAAAACCTTGTTTGGTTGAAGGAGCTGGAAGCTTTTAGTTAGGAGAAAAAACTCTATAGTGAAAAGCTACTAGTACTAGCTTTTAAGAAAAAGCTCTACTAGCTACAAGCTTTTAATTAGTAAATGATATAAATACCCATTCTATTTTAAAAATAAAATAAAAACCTTCTTTACAAGCTTTTAATAATACTCATTTTGGTCATTTTATACATTTTATTAAAAGCTCCAGTTACTCTGCCAAACACCAAAATATATTTAAAAAGCTTCCAGCTACCAGCTAGTTTTGCCAAACATACCCCAAGTTTCAAAAGCATTGCAAATAAACTTAACCATACCCATCGGTTAATGATGGTTACTGGTTAATTCGGTTTGGTGGTAGTTATCGATTTATTTCGGTTAACGGTTAAGGTTTACTCACCACATAGCATTTGGTTTATAGCTTTCTTTTGGACATGTATTGCAAATCTCTCAATATAGAGCACATACCGAAAAATTGTTCTAATGATTTCGTTCTTAGAGCTCGGTGTCAACACATAAGCATGCTTTAATAATAGAGTAGCATGCAGTGAACTATTCATTACTCTAATAAACACCTAGCAAACCTGCTTAAAGTTCAAGTTATTTCTCAACAGAAAATATCTAATTCATTTTCAATAAATAAATTAATTACGGAGTGTTAAAATATCACAAATAAATGTTTTGGGACATAAATATTTGAGGCATATAAAAAAATATCTTCTCTCAAAACATTGATACTTCAACTCCATCGGTGGAAATGATATAGAATTAAGAGTAATTTAGTTTGTTGTTCCATATTATATATATGTAAACACGTACACATATCATACAAAAAAAAATACATCTAAAGATTTGGGTCATAAAAATTAATAGATATGGGATTTTAACATAATTAGATAACAAGGAAAAAAAGTTAGATTTTCCTCCTTTGTGTTCTTGAGTTAAACAAACGAAGAAAAAGAAGAGAAAGAAAATTAAGGAGAGAAAAAAAAAGAGTGGAAAGAAAATATTTAATTAACTATCCAGTTTCCGAGTTTAAAGGAAATGAAAAGAAAATAAAGGATTTTATGTAATAAAGTGTGGAACACGATTTTTTCAAGCATCCTTCCAAATCCTTTCTTTTCCTTCGTCTCCGTTCCCGAGTTTACTTGAGGAGGGAAACGAAAGGAAAAGAAAGGATATATATCATTTCATTTCTTTTCCTTTCAATTTGGAAGGAAAACTAAACTAAAGGATTTGATCTAGTTTTCGTTCAATTTCCTTTCTTTTCTTAAGTGAAACTCGGGAACACAACATGTTTTGTTTTCCATTCTTTTCCTTCCTTAAATGAAACTCGAAAGCACAAGAAAGTTTTCATTTCCATCCAAATACTTTCTTTTATCTTGAGAAGTGAACTCAGAACACAGAAATGAAACTAAGGAGTATACCTTTTTTATGAAAACCGAGAAGCGAATAAAAGAAACATACTCATTGTTAACATGTTTGAAATATTATATAAAAAAGAATATGAATATTGTTTATCAAATGTATACAATTATTGTTTATTGACTTTATTACATTTTTTATAAGATCACTATGTTAAAGCCTGTATGGACACGTGGTTCAACAAATAACATTATTCTAAATGTTTTAATTTTAATATAATTTAAAATTAAATGTGCATACTTAATATTTGAAATATTGACATATGAAAATAGGAAACACAATAATCATTCCATGACCCATTTAAGTTCAAAAGCATACAACAAACCTGAAAGTAGGATGTTGTTGCCAAAGCTCCTACAAATAGTCAAACTCAAAAAAAAAAAAAAATTATAAAATTGGTTCAGGCAATGGTGGTAACAATGATATATATATAGCCGTTGAGTTTTAGAGTTAGCCTAAACGGACCAATATAATATACAAAATTCCTTTTACCCAATACAACTAATTAACAAAATAAATAGGAAGAAGTTAAAGACGACATACCAATATATTAACAAAGAATATGGAAGAAAGATAGTGATGATCCTTAGGAAATATTTGAAGATTCTTCGTCTTCACAAGGAACTCAATTGCTTCTTCATCAAACTCTACCAAATAACCAGGCTTGGTATCAACAATTCTTGTTACATGAAATATATTTAGACACTAAAAGGTTAAAATAATTTCTAGTTAACATAGGTCATTGTTTGAATAATTTAACATGGTATTTGTTAGGTTAACCTCCAAACAATCATTTTTACATATTTTTATAAAAAAACCGTTACAACATGCAGGAATTCAAATAGTTGATTTGTGTCTCGAGAAGTAGAGATAACTGCAAAACAACTAAGAATATTACCATTTGAAAAATAAAAGAACAACTTTAAATAGCTAAAATCACATATCTTCAGGCGCCCTGCAGGGCTCCCGTCTAAAAGAGGTTCCCGAGCCTTAAATCCATGTGGCATATTTGCTGCACAATGTTGATATATAGTATTGAAATTCAAAGGCATATGTATTATTATGCAAAACTTCAATTTTTAAAAGTTGTACTCCCTCCGTCCCATTTTAAATGTCCCACTTCCAAAAACACACATTTTAAGAAATTTTTTTGTTTGTATGTGGTAAAATGACAATAATATCCTCAAAAGTGGTGATTGTGTTTTGTCTTTTATGGGCAAAACTGGAAATTACATTTCCATTTTTGGAAAGGGACATTTAATTTGGGACAAACAAAAAAGGAAAGGAGGACATTTAAAATGGGACGGAGGGAGTATTTGCTTAAATCGGTTTTTAATTATTCTTTGACCAACTTAAATGTTATTTAAAGTAAGTTTAAAAAAGTTATGAATATTTAAATTTTGACTAAGTAAAAAAGGTCAATTTATAACCTTCCGTAAAAAATGGATTTGGAAAAAAAATCAAAGAAAAGTCAAATAAATAAAAAGATGTTAGTTATCCCTTGCCTATTGTACATGTTATTTAATGTAATTTAAAAAATCAAAATATAAGAGAACAATACTCAAATTTAAAAAAATGCTACTTATCCTAAATTGTATCACACATTCTAACAATTAGGTCTAGACTTATTAGCCTTTTGTCTAGGTTCAGTGAACCCTATATTAAATCATTTCCATAAGTAATCCAATCAGTCAACCAATTCAAAATTCAGATTTTATATCATAATCCGTATGAACATGATGAACACCAATATAAACACACCAACAAATTCCATCAACACACTAACAAACATCCATTCAGAAACACCCAATCAAATCCAATAAAACCCTAATATCCAATCAATCATCTTGAACATTATAATCCTAATGATAACAAAGAACAATCAGTCATACAATCTAGCAGCTCAACTATCATGATATTAATTATAAACCCATTATCAGGCAAACTTAAGGAATATAATCATTATGCAATATAGTACCAACACAAATAATCAAATGTTAGAATATTACAAATCGACAGAAAAAGTAACCTGGTTGTTCTTCGGACTCCAATAACGATTTAAGCTAATTTGGATTCTTGAAACTGAAAAAGGCAAAATTGGTAAAAGGATAAAGATACAAAAGTAAAAAACAAAGTAATAAAATTAAGAAAAAACTTATATAAAACTGATAAAATCAATGACCAATTTTTTGAAATAAAAATCCTAGATCATGATTGAAACCTTATAACGAATGAAGAGACTAATTTGTTTTCAAACTTTGTTAACAATAAAACACTATAAGATTAAAAATCAGTAAGTTTACAAAATCTATCACATATAAAACTCATAAAATCAATTACAATAGTTATGCAAAAAAAACTAATCTTGATTGAACCATACACCAAATCAAGAGACGAATATGTATTCAAAGTTTGTAAAGAATAAAAAAACATAATAGTAAAAATCATTAACATTAGATCGTAATACCGTTTATTGATGGTGGATGATTGATCGAAGTGAGATTCGTTGCTTGAGTGATGAGAGAAGCGAGACGATCTTGGTTGTGTGATGAGAGAAATACATTTGAATATTAATGTAAATTATCAGAACAAAATATTGAATCTTCAATCATGCATTAAATAAATGTATTCTTTTTAAATCAAAAGTCAGATTTCTTAAAGATTGTCATGAAAAGATAAAAAATGATGCAAGATAAAACAAAAAAGAGGAGGTCAGATTGATTAAAAAAATGCAAAAACAATACATAAACCCTAATTTGTTCATCAATGGAAAGTTAATTTTCAAAATCATTAAAATTGATTGATTCACATAACTTATTATAACAACATATATAGAATCAAAAAATTAAATAACCGTGAATCTATTCAAGAAGAAGAGGGATCAGATCGATTAAAAAAAACTACATAACCCTAATATATTCTCAATCGGTAGTTAGTGTTTAAAATCAATAAAACAAGTAATAGAAGTGAGGTGAATCAAAATTAAAAGATTTGAATGTTCTTAATGAGTAAAAAAAAGAAGGATATGATCGTATTACCGGTTTAGCGTTGATGGTTGCAATGATCAGAATGATGTTTTTGCAGTTTTTCGATGGCAACTGTATCGATAATGTTTATTGATCTGGAGAGAATTAGGGTTCAGAGAGAGAAGAATGAAGGAGAAAGAAGTGGTCAGATTAAAAAAGAGAAAAGTAATTAACTTCCTAACTTAATTGAAAGTTTCCTTTATTCAATATCATCATTTATTGATTTTTATTAAACAAAAAAAAAAAAAAAAAAAAAGAGAAAAAGTATAGATGAGCCATGTGGCCTAATGAGAGAGTGAATAAAATCGAAGGTGGATTAATCTATTGACAAGTGGTATAAAAGAGTTTTATTTATTAGGTAGTATAGATATAGATATAGATATAGAAGATATAGATTATTTTCAAAGAATTTAGAAAAGTAATAATTCTCATAAAAGAATAAATATTGTAAAACCTTTAGTTTATTATTACCAAAGAAATAAGATATTGATATTTAAAAACACTCATATTTTATAAAACTAATATAATTTTCGTGATTAAGAAAATATGAAATCAGAAAATAACTTTCTTGAGAAATTTGTATTAAACAAACTACAAAGAAAAGCTAAATGACCAAATAGTTTTTACAAAAGTTTGAGATTCAGCTTATTTGTTAACGTTAAAAGACCAAGACAATTTTTGGTCTTCTCCCCCCAAAGACCCCTGACTTTTGACAATTCAAAATGTTAGGAGTCTTTGAGGGAGAGAAGACAAAAAAGTTTTCTTGATGGTATCTCCATGTAAACAACCTCCAGTATTGTAAATTTCATAGTCGTAAGAGCATGCTAAAGCAAACAATTGCTTTTCATGTATCATACGTTACTCATATGTTTTAACCTAACGAAGGGCTAACCCTTATTTATACACGCGAAAATCAGGCATGAGATGTTGGTAGGACCTTAATTGACACACATACGTACCAAAGATCCTTAAATTACCTAGAATTTGGCCCAAGATAACTACTAAGGATAGAGTCAACCCCAATTGCATGAAGAATAAAAGCATCTTATCCATCAAAGGCATCTAAAATCATATCATTTTGCTAACTTTGTGATTTCGTGTTGCCTCTTTGTCAATTGTTCATAATCTCCACATCTCAGTATGAAGCATCTTGCAAATGGAACATAATCTTTAATAGTTAAATTTAAACCCAACAAAGTTATATGTTTCCTTTCAACATCTATATATCATGAACAATCAAAAATTCTATCACATGGTTTAGTTTTTCAACGCCACGAATCATCCACGTGCTGTTGGCGCGATGCTTTATACCATTCTTGTCCTCAAAAGCCAAAGTCTTGTATATTAAGTTGTCGTTTTG
Organism: Ambrosia x helenae; assembly: GCA_030844895.1. Lineage (NCBI taxonomy): Eukaryota > Viridiplantae > Streptophyta > Magnoliopsida > Asterales > Asteraceae > Ambrosia > Ambrosia x helenae. The sequence continues at coordinate 1,291,396 of CM061230.1, read as the reverse complement.
ATTGGTATGCGATTTTGACACATGGATGTAAATTAAGTTCAACTTGAAAACGTTGCAGAAACATTTCAGGTTAGGAGTGGATGATGGCGGCCCATGTGAGTCATATTTAAGGAGGATTTCTCTTCCTTAAATGGACACTTCAGACTAACCCTGAAAATACATGCTCAAAGTGTCGACCACATTTTTGTGTCTATAAACAAAAAGCAATTCTTAGCAGTCGCATCCCTCTATTGACATTTATACTTCAACCTTAGACGTGTAGCAAAGAATCGTTCTTGTGAAATCACCGGTTTAATCATCCCTAACCGGAGGTTAAACTAGTGTTTCTTCAATATATATAGTTTACATGAATCGGACCGAATTTTCTATAACCAAACAAATAAGCTGGAATTTAGATCCAAATGATTTGGTTTTACATGTTAATGGAACGACCTCGTCTGTAACTTGGAACTAGAGGTGCACAAATCAGCTTTTTATAAAAGTCCGGATCGGATTTTATGCGATCCAGATTAAGCCAGACTATGGTCAAAACTGGATTGTGAAAATCCGAATCGGATGTATCCGCTTTAAATGTGTCTAAAACTCAATCCTATATTCAGATTGGATTATATAAACCGGATTATTTTAAAAATTCGGTACAAAATCTGGATTTTGGATTTTAATTAAAAACAAATAAAATAAATAATAAGGATATAAAATAAACCCAAAAAGATCATATTTTATTTAATTTTTAAAAAATAAGTTATATACATTCGTTAAAAGCAGAGACAAATGAATACATAAATAAAATAAACTCACTAAAAATCATATTTGTAGATTTTTACAAGTAATATAAAAGAACTTGATAAAATTACCAAATAATAATAAATATATAAGATAAACTCAATAAAATTCATATAAAATGTAAGTAACCATGTTTTTTTTAAATCCAGTTTTAAATAATCCGGATTTGATCCAATGCGAGAAGATTCGGAAAAAATCCTACAGGTTTAAAATTTTGAAATTTGGATTGGATCCGACGGAATTGTATCCGGTTTAAAAAAAGGGAAAATCACCAAAATAGCCCTTGACCAAGCGTTTTACGAAAATAGCCCCTTGACCCGTCTTTGAGAGAGGGGTCACGGTTCCCAAAACGGCTGAACCGTCTTCCGAGAGGCTTTGGTTTCCAACCAGTAGGAAGCCAACACGTGGCGTTTACGATCCCGATGACTCTCTCTCCTCGCTTTCTCTCTCCTCTCTCCTCTCTCTTCTCTCTTCTCTCTTCACCCTGAAACGTCTCCTTCTGTCATTCACCCTCTTTCTTCTTTCATTCAATTGCACATCTCCTGCAACTTCCTAATTTCTCTATCCAAATAATAATAATAATAATAATAATAATAATAATAATAATAATAATAATAATAATAATAATAATACACTTATCTCCTGTGATGGATGATAAGCAATAGAAGAAGACGACGACCTTTCATGGCAACGGTTAATCGTCAACTGCGTTCTTCACCGGAAAACCGCCGGAGATGTTACCGGAAAACAAGCAATAGAAGAAGACGACGACCTTTCATGGCAACGGTTAATCGTCAACTGCGTTCTTCACCGGAAAACCGCCGGAGACGTTACCGGAAAACAAGCAATAGAAGAAGACGACGACCTTTCATGGCAACGGTTAATCGTCAACTGCGTTCTTCCACACTCTGTGTAAACAAGCAATAGAAGAAGACGACCTTTCATGGCAACGGTGAGTTCTTCGTCTTCTCCGGTAAGTTCTTCGTCTTCTCCGGTAAGTTCTTCGTCTTCACGGGAGACGTCTTCCGAGACGTCACCGGAAGCGTCTCTGAGACGTCACCGGAGGCGTCTCAGAGACGTCTCAGGTCTGTCTCACGTCTCAGGTTAGTCTCGGGATCAACAACGACACGTGGCGGTCCTCTGTTGGCTGAAATGGGAAGCCTCTCGGAAGACGGTTCAGGCTTGTTGGGAACCGTGACCCCTCTCTCCAAAGAGGGTGGAGAGGGCTATTTGTGCAAAACGCCCGGTCAACGGGCTATTTTGGTCATTTTCCCTTAAAAAAAATCTGGTTTCCCATTCAAATTATTAGAGATTTAGAGCCACCACCATGTTTTCTATATAAAGATTTTGGTTTCTACATCCATGATCATCAAAATTCCCAATATTCCATACATAGGGTTAACACTTAACACAGCTAAAGCGATATCAACTCATGAACAAAGCGCTCGACCATAGGGAACGAGCGGGTTAGGAGAAATGAGGGTTATAATAGATTTATATGATTGGAGCTCTCTTTCATCTCAACCTTGAAATAAATCCTAGTAGTTCATTGCTACAAGTAACATATGGATCCATAGATGCAATTATGAACGTTCATGCTAATGGTAGCATGAATCCTATAATCTTTCGAGATTGGGTGAATGGAACTCCTCTCCTAAGTGTCTTTTGGCCACAAAATGCTCGTTATTTATGAAACTGGCCAAACTAAAGAAAGTCAGTAGGTTTGATCATTTTAAATCCAATTGTTCGGTTTTAACATTTTGCCGGTTTAACCGTTAGTCCGGTTTTATACTTAGAACCGGCTTTGTAAACCAAGCCGACCATAATCGTATTGTTATATATAACTTATTACTTTTTTACAATATGCACTTATGTACATCTATCATAATCATGAAAAAAACCTTTTATTGTTTTAAAATTTTCAATACAAACCAACGATTTATCATCCCAAAACCAAAGTTAGTCAGAACCATATATATATATATTTTTTTTTTATCAAAATCGTCCAAACAATACCTTGAACCCTTACTTTCTATCTTATTCTTAAATGGCCAACTCAGAACCTTAATACCACTTATATAGGCTACGACCCCTTTGCTCCTGCTTTTCAACTTCATTAATTTTCTTGTCAAGACTGACAAACCTCTCTTTAACGTTGTGTTCCTGAGTTTAAAAAACGAAGGAAAGAAGATAAAAAGAATTATGGAGAGAAAAAAAAAAAGAAATGGAAAGGAAATATTTAATTATCTACCATGTTTCCAAGTTCGAACGAAATGAAAAAAAAAAGCCAAGTATTTTATGTTTAATAAATCCTTTCCTTCAAAATCTCTCTAATTTGGTATCATCAGAAACGAAAGAAATAAATCAAAATTTTTCTTCCTTTCTCTTCTTAAAAAAACGGTGAAACAGGATTTTCCCTTAACGTCCTTCTAAATCTCTTCTTTTCTTTCGTTAAATGAAACTCGAAAACACAAACAGTGTTGCAACTTGTCAAGAATCAGGTAGCGTTTGGTATGATAGAATGAAAGAGAGAATGGAGTGGACCATTACGAGGTAATGAAAAATAGTGTGTTTGATTGGCTAAAGAAATGGAATCACCCATTCCACAAAGCATTTCATTCCCTCAAAACCATTCAATCCCCACCCCATGTTTTTTTTTTCATTCCATCTCTCATTCACCATTTACTAACATCATAACCCACTACCCACCACCACCACTGTCACCACCCACTACCGTTGCAACCACCACCATTGTCGCTGCCGCCAACCTCCGTCACCCACTACCTTTACTTACCCACCACCGCGCCATCCAACACCACCCAACGCTGCCCACCACCTGCCACCACCGCCACTACTTACCATCGTCACCCAACCACCATCACTGCCATCCACCTCCACCCATCACCACCGTCGTCACCACCCACCATCGTCGTCGCCACCCACCACCGTCACTACTCACCATTGTCGCCCACCCACCATCACAGCCATCAACCTCCACCTTCTACCATCGCCACCACCACTGCTGCCACCCACCATCACCGCCACTGACCACCACCCACCACAGCTACTCACCAGCGATTTTATTCCTTCGTCTTTTCCTGCCTATCCAACAACACAAAGTAATGCTTTGTTTCATTCCCACATGACACCAAACAAGACATGGAATGATAATGATCCATTTCATTCGCTCACCCATTCCATTACCCCATACCAAACAGACCCTCAAAGTATTAATTACTTTTATCTTTCAATTTTTTAAACAAAAAATATAAGTTCTGATTATTTGCATATTTATAAGTTATCAAATTTATTATTTATCTTTGTATGAATTTACTTGCACATAGAATTGATCATTTCTTTATTAGAAGTGGGAGTTTATATAAAAGCAAGAGAAAAATGCTGGCATTCAATCAGCTATTAATTTATTTTTATTATTATAATTAGTTTTGTTTTCATATTAATGACTTTCAATAAGTTAACTAACACATTAATGACTGGTTTGTTTTTATAACTGTAATAACACATTAGTGACATACTGACATGTCTAGGAATCCATCACCTGACCCATCATTTCACAGGCGAACTGTCGACAACATCCTCAAACGGTCAAACCTCTATCGAAATGCATGTCATTCAGTATCCAATGGTAGAAATAACACAACGTCGTAAACCCATCATGCTGCCTCCTGCAATTGAGGCGCCTGCATGAAGAGGTACTGCAGAAAACAACATATATTAAAGCGATCGCTCTTATAACGATACAGTTTTGGTATAAAGTGAGCAAAAGTTAATCTTCCAAGTACCTCAAATGATTTTCCGGATCGTTCAAAATCCAGCATGCTTAGAGCAACTTCACAGCTCTGTGAAAACAATCGGTTCTGGATCATTAGAGAATTCTTCAAGTAGAGATATACATTGGTCATCTACAAAAACGATTTCATGAAGTCAGAAACACTAAGTTTTTCATTGTTGAGAAGTGTCTCGAGTCAACCCAACCCAGCCTGTTTGGACGCTAAAAACTAACTTTGACTAGCTATCCACATGTTTCTTGTTTAACATAAGGTGTAGAGAATCCATATAAACCATAGTAACCAAACCTGCAATGGAACCCAAAGCCTCAGCAGCTTCATGTCTAACCATAGGATGCTCATTCACATCTTTAAGTACTCTGGAAAGTGCATCTGAAGCCGCTTTGTTTTGTAACTGTCCCAAGACATAGGCAACCTGTATACCCAAGAAACAAAGTTAGTTTACACAAAGACGAATATGAGGTTCCAAACGTAGTGAAAAGAAACAGCTTAATTGTGGACCTCGTGTCGCAATAAAGCACTTTGTGCATTTAATGATTCCACTATGGCAGCAACTGCTTCATCACCTCCATGATTTCGGAGTCCAAAAAGAGCTGCATATCTCTCATACATGCCTTTTTTCTTCATTTAATATGATCTCCCTGTAAAAAATATTTATTCCGCCAGGTAAATCAATGATCAAAGCCTGATTAATAATAATTTGAGGTGCTAGATAAGTGGGTTCAGGGTTGGGTGATGAATTAAGACAAGTATGCGTTTAAAATGGGTCAATTTTGGCACACTCTATTTTTAATGTGTGTTGTTTTTTTTTTTTTTTTATAAATGATAAATGTCATGTGTTAACTATGACTACAATAGTAGAAACAGATTGAAAACTATTACATTAATAATCCAAATGCAGAAGGTGTATGTGTTTTTTAAGTGCCTAGGCACGAGGTACAGCAAAGGTCCTTACACAATACGCGCTTTTCATTGAGGTGTGCCTCTGCAAGTGCACAACATACAACCTCATGTATCATGTATGTGCTGTGTTCTTTTTTTTAATGGGCTGTCTATTTTAATGAGCCATCTATTTTAATGGTAACTTTTAGCAAAAGCAAATGTGAGGAGCCAAACCTAGAAGCAACAACATAACTCTTCTCACTTCTCAGAAATTTGTGCTTTAAAACATAGCAGACTGTCCTCTATGCATGAGCTACTTGTACGGCATAATCCAATAATGTAGAACTTAGTATTGATAGCTTGATATACATTTAGTTTTTAGTATGAATTGATATAAATTTAACTTGTTTTGTGTTTTAAAAATAATAAGTGTTTTTAAAAATCTAGAAGCAGTCTCTCTATCCTCCGAGGTAGAGGTAAGGCTTGCCTAAATCCGACCCTCCCCAAACCCCACTGATAGCTTGGCTATGGGCGGGAATATGCTGGGTATGCTTGTTGTATCTAAGTGTTTTTTAAAAAGCAAGTCACGTACGAGATGTGTGCCATTTCGCCCCAGCTCGAAGACCCTATCCCCTCAGAGCATCTCACACTTCCAAAAGCACAAGGATCTATGCATGACAAAGAGACTATGGGTGACTTTCAAACCACTTGACATACACCAGTTCCTCTATATGACTATATGATAAATTTTTTTAAAAAACATAGAAATTGGGTCGTAATTGCTACCTCAAGTAAGGATTTCTAACAAACTCACACATCAACCAAAAAACTATCAGCTTCTTTTGAGGATCAGGCTATATAATGTCAGAAGTGATGTTCCATTCAATGTTTAGGCATTTCTCAAGAGAATAATATTCAACAAAGAAAACATATAAAGAAGATCCTTTGTATAAAACAGAGTCATCTTTTTATTAACACTCAATGGCAGATATTTAAGGGTATTTGGAAACCAAAAAAAAAAAATATATCAGGAGGGGTAAATCTAATTAAATTATGCAACAAACGAGACAAACCTTAGTTCGTTTACAGAAGAGCAAGAAGCAGGTGCAGCAGGGTCAACTGATAGAAATGGTGATGCCTCTGCCGCAGATAATTGATTATTTTCACCAACATTTTTCAGTTCCTGAATCCGAGAAAGAGCCAATTCACATGTCTCCCGAACCTCTTGTGCTGGATCTGAATCCAAACTATCCTTCAATAGACGAATATTACTCTCTAAACCAATGGCACCAAGAGCTTCTGCAGCCTGTTCATTCCGTCAGTGTGCAATAAAAAAAACATCATTTGTAAACTACATTAACGAAAAAAATAAAGAAAACGTGGGAAAGAAACTAACCTCGTGGCGTACAATAGGATGCAAAGAAGATCATTAAGAACAAGTGTCAAAGCAGGAATAGCATCAGCATCTTGCATTTGACCTAACGCAAAAGCAGCCTCATGTGCCAACAGATTTGATGGATCTTTTGTTGCTACAATAATAAAATTACACTTCTCATTAAATCAAATTCACCACAAAAGAAGCACACTACCACATATGAACACACAATTACATTCATAAGCTCATATCACCACTAACATGCTCCACATACAGCTCCAGATAACAAAAAGATGACTCATGTGCATAGCCACATAAATCGCCCAGTTACCATGGGCGGTTATGGCCCAAGCCGGGAAGGACATCCGGCTTGGGCCATGTTTATCGAGGGCACAATTTTTTTTTAAATAAAATTCCTATATGTGTGTGTGTATTTTTAAAATAGAAAACTCATTTAACACTTAAAAGTTGGGCCAAATAATAATCAATTTAAAACTTAAATATTATTAAACTCAAGCCCATAAAATTTATAAGCTCAATACCTATTTAACCTACAAAATAAAAAAACAACGCTATTCTTTTTTCTACTCAGAGTTTAAGTTATTTGGCACATCACAAAAGTTTAGCGACCTTATAGATGTTTTTGGAGCATATGAAAGAAGAATGTTATTTCCCAAATGCATGCATTGCATATAGATAGAATATTATTGACCATTCCAAAAAGGAATTTTTCAAAATTAAAGTTGTTGAAATCATACTTACGATCCACAATGTCTCAAGAAAGACTTAGCTGGTTAGCGATGATAGCTATCAAAAACAAAATCTTAGATTCTATAAACCGCGAAGAGTTAATCCACCAATTTGCTGGCAAGAATGCTAGGAGAGCTTCATGATTGTCAGTTAGGATACTAGCCTATTACGGTATGTAATTTCACTCATTCTAATACAATTATTTTGTGATTGTTATGTTTATTGCTATACCATTGATTGTACATAACATTTAGTTTAAATTATTTAATTTATTCCAAAGGGCATATTTTTAACGGCTGGGATTAGGGCACGTAAATTCTCGGGGACGCCTCTGCCACTTACCACGATTTTCGAATTGGTACATTTCATACCAAATCAAAATACACCTCATGTCCAAACGCCGGTGGTACGACGTACCGTACACCGGTAGTACATCATACCGAACACTGGTGGTTCACCGATCCCCCATATAAGTAATTCGCGTTTCAATTGACAAGTAAATCGCTGCAATTGACAAGTAATTCAAAAATTCGTCTTCCTTATTCTATGATGCTAACATAGCAGTAACATATTTAACTAACTACACTCACGCATCACATCATAACCATCTCCTAATCAAACGATCATCGTATCACTAACAGAACCACATAGTAAGCAAAATCAGCTTTGTAATAAGAGATATCAAACCGTGGATGAGAGCATTGCGAGGCGCAGGGCCACGTAGGTTGCGTAGAGAGAGAACAGAACTCTGAACCGTTCAGAAATCGGTTGGCTTTGATCCAGTAATCGCTCGCACAGAAACTTCTCCGTCTCCGAACTAACTTCGAACGACTTTCCATCAACCGCCATTTTTTTATATATTAAAAGCTTGAAGCTTACTGTCGTTCGAATATTAATCGATTGATAGTGATGGTGTTATCCAAAACCCTAATCGGAGATAGATGATGGCTTATGATTACAGCGATCGTGTATTTTCATCTTTGGTCTTTAACTTTTAAAAAATGTTAAAAATATTCACAAAGTCGTGATTTAGTGTAAGTTTTACGGTCAAAGTGTTATTGTGTTTTTTATGTTTTTCTTTGCCATAACGAACGTAATTAAACATAGTCACATGGAGATAAAATACGAACTATTTAATTACTTGTCGCTAGGAAGCTTTTGTCGTATATATGCTTAATCGGGTCGTTTTTAGAGTGATATGAGCTTTTATATAAACTTTTGTCAGTAATAAATTGACATATGACATGTTGGGATACAATGAGATAACATTTAAGATAACTAATAATTAATAAATATAGAAAATATTGTAAACAATAAACAAAAAAGTAGTGGTGGAGGAGAGGGAGGGTGGGTTGGTTAGAGAAGAAAATGAAGGGGTATAATAGTTATTTCACTCACAAACTAACAGAAAAACTAACTGACGTAATAAGAGGGATGTAAAGTGTTAGCCCGACAAACCACAAGGACTCATAGTTTTATATTTGTACTGAACCTGTTAGTTGTGTCAAACCACAGTAACAAAAACTGCAATTAACTCTAACCAAATTAACCAAACAATTAGTAACCAAAATAAAAAAGCTAAACATCGGTTATAAATTCGGTTTCTAACTTGCACCCGAACCAAAACAACCTTACTCACCCTAACAGGCTAACAATAGGCATGAAAACAACATACAACAAAATCAAACATAATAATATCTTAAAACTTACTATAACACAAATATTGCCACATGCCCACGACATAAAGTTGGTCATATATAATATAACATTAGGGATGAGCTCGGGACGGTATCGGTACTAACCGATACCGATTCTGAAAATACCGATCCCGAAAACTCTAAGAGCATGTTTGGCTCTCCTTATTTTCACCTCCTTATAACTTATAACTTTTTTAAAAAGTTAATAAGTTACAAAAAGTGTTTGGCAAAAGGAAAAGGACTTTTTGTTTTAACTTTTTGTAAGCCTATGATAAGTTGTTTTGGAAAAGTAAGGTATGAGTGACTTTTTGAACCTCCTTATAACTTATTGATGGTTATTTACCTACATGCCCTTATTATATCCTTACACCTTCCCTCCTTATACCATTTTTGGTCATTTTACCTAAATAAGTTAAACAAAACATTTTTTACAAAACTAACTTATCAACTTATTGTTTTTCGCCACCACATAAGCTAATCCAAACACTTTTTTAAAAACTCCTTTTTAAAAAAGTCATAAGTTAATAAGTCCTTTTAACAAAAAATCATTTTTTGCCTCAAATAAGTTTATCCAAACATGCCCTAAAATCTCAATATCGATACTGATGCCGAAAACATACTGTACAGTATCAGTTCGGTATCGGATGCCGATAATACTGAAACCGAAAACCTCTAAATGTTGGTACCAATACCAATACCGAACACCCTCGGCTCGGTATCAGTTCGATACGGATCGGAATCAGTATCCGAAACCGATGGCAACACAACCGTTCGACCAACAAGCAAACAACACTGCTTCCATTCAAATCCTAAAGGTAGATCCTCTTTTTATTACACATTCGATGTCTCCTTCATCATAAACAATTACCCTTTTGTCATATTATGTTTTTGTGTGCATTTGTAATTGTTTTATTTAAAAAGTTCCATTTTTTTACATCAACAAGAGACAATGGGTTTCTTTTGTAGGGTCTCTTTAATAAAAGATGGGATTGAGTATAACTGAAAATAAATCTTAAAAGATTGCTAGCAGCTGCCCCACACCAACAAAATAAAGGGAAACTTATGCATGTATGTTTTCTCAACATTTGTTATAGTTTCTTGATTCAATCAGAATTGTGCCCACCACCTGTTTGATTAATTGTCTCAATGGCTGTTTGGTAAGCCTTTTAATGAGGCTTTGAACCATTCAGCGCTGAATGATTCAGCATTCAGCGTGTTTGTTTCAGGTTTTGAATGGAATGGTAAAGGCTGAACCATTAAGAGTTGTGATGTTGCTGAACTATTAAGCACTTAACCATTAAGTACTGAGCTAGGCTGCTGAACCTCAATGAGGCTCTCCTACCAATGTGGGACAAGAAAACTAACCATTAAGAGGTCCAACTTAATGATTCAGCAATGATTCAACACTTAACCATTCAGACCTCTTAATGATTCAGCACTTAATGATTCAACGACTTTCTTCAACCATTAAGAGGCTCTCCTACCAATGTGGACAAACAACCCCTCAGTTATGGTTGTAGAAGTCGCTAGAGACTCCCAGGTTCGGTCGACTGGGGAGTTGCGAATACTCGGCCTAAGCTTGGGCCTTGGAGTACTCGGACATGGTAAATTATAAAGAAATTATTTTTCGTGAAATTATATATATGTCAAATATCATAATTTTGCTATTACTTCTAACAAAATATGTGTATATCAATAAAAAGAATACATGTTTAAATGTTTAAGTATTTGAAAAATTGATATTCATTAGTTGAAAAGTGATATTCATTAATCAGTATTATAGACATATATTATGTTTTATTTTTTTTTAAGTCAAACGCATCTCGAGTTGACCAACTAAATCCAAGTAATTAGGCGCGGAGTTGAAGAAAGTCGCCTTGGCACCCTACCTTGTAGCGATTATCGGTGGGTACTTGGCCTCTGAGACCTTGTTTTACAACATCGGTCTTAGTAATCAAGATATGAGTTTTTGAGTTTGAAACACAATTGCTAATTAGCTACTCATTTTGACGCCACTAATGGTGTTAAACATGGTGAAATGCGGAGCTAAGACATTATTTATTTTGCAGTATATTGCTACCTTAAGAGAACAGTTGGAACAGATCGCTTTAGAGCGAAACTCCAGAAGGATTACCGAGGCTGGTTTCTTTACATTTTTTTCTTAGTCCGTGTGTGCAATTGTTGATGCTAGCATTGCTATTATGGTGTCAAAGATATATATATATATATATATATATACACACACACATGATTATTGTGCTTTGAAGTCGTAATATCCAGTTTTTAGTTTTTGATGTGAGCGTTATTTGATATTGGGTTGGCAATTTCTTGCACTAAAATAATCAAGTTTTGGATTGTCACGTCTAACTGTTTAATAAACGGGTCGTGTTTGGGTTGACCTGTTTAAGCCGTTCAACTAAGTAGGTCGTTTACCTGTCAACATGTTTACACCAAAAAATTTATATTTTGTAAGGTCAACCCGTCAACCCTTTTATCCGTTTATTACAACCTGCCAATGTGTTCATAACTTGTTTTGTTCAATTTTTTATTTGATTTCGGATTATTTAATATCACATAATCATTTCTGAAACACACAATTTGACCACCCCCTCACCCTTGATAGGATTATCATCTTCCACTTGTGTCAACAGAGTTTCAAAGCTTTGGTTAATGATTACTCACAGAAAATTGAAGCAATTGCAGCAAACCTGGCTAGCCCTGTGGTATGTTTATTTATTTATTAATTATTCTCTCTTTTTTTTTTTTTTTTTTTTTTTTTTTTTTTTGTGATACATCTAGTATTCAAATAGACTTAACATGCTACAAAGTCATGTTTTCTTAACATTTTTGGCAGTCAGATGCTGTGGTATTCCGCGAGCTGAGAGTTGATACGTCTGTCAACGAAAACATTAATAATAGAAAAGAAGAAGAAAGTATTACCTCCCTGGTTTAAGAAAAAGACTTGTGTAAGTATAAACTACATGATTTTACTGAATTTAGCTGTTGGATTATTAATCCAGTATGTAGCCCTTGAGAGTTTCTGTTAGGTTCCCTCCTTTATAAATACATACCAACTCAATGATGTACATAGATAAGAAAATATATTTAAAATAAAAAAGATTTGATTGAGATTTATATATATCTCTATGACTGGTAAGTATTGGTCAGGGGATTAGGTTGTTAAAAAATCAGATCGTGGCTTTTTTTTTTTTAATCTATGAGGGAAAAACGGGATTTGGTGGCTTCTAGGAATTGGTTGCCTAGGCGGTCAAAGCGATGGCTTTTGATAACTATGAGTCCAATATGTAGGCCAATGGTTCTAGATTAGATGAGGTTCTCTCCTCTATTAATACACACCTAGTCAATGATGTAAATAGGGGCGAAGGATTGCTTGGGCCAGGGGTGGCCCTGACACCCCTTTTTTGGCGCAGCAGTGGTATAAATTTGCGATTTTCGTAGGTAAATTGAGTTCCGGCCCCCGCCGATTTGCCACTACCGAATACCGATCGAAAAAAATTGAGCCCCCCCCCCCTCCCCCGATTCAAAAACCAAGCTTCGCCTCTGTGTGTAACTGTAAATACTTAGATATACAATTTCATCATTTGTTCCAAGTTTCTCTCTGATTACATTAGCTTTTGAATATTATCTTTTGATTTTGTTCATATTGGTTTTACAGACCCTCATCATCTTTTAGAGGCCAAGATACTTCTGAAGCATCTGATTCATCTCCTGTCAAATTGGATGCTGCAGCACAAAACACATATAACAAAACACAGGTACTTGATAGTAGATGTCAAGTTCGACCATTTACAAAAAAAATGGGTCGATTTGGATTATGTTTTATCTCTAACAAGTCAAACTGGTAAAGTAAAACATATTGAAAGTAACCAACGGGTATCATAGAAGTTCAGAAGGGGGGGGGGGGGGGGGGGGGGGGGGGGGTCAACCTGACCTACCTATCTTGTGGTCTCTACTTACCTGGTAATGAATCAAAACAGAAAGCTTCAAGAAGATTTGACGGATGAAATGGTGGTTTTGGCACGGCAACTCAAGGAGAACAGTCTTAAGATTAACAAATCCATACAAAACACTGAAAGGGTAAGTCATATACCAGTTTCGGATCTTTTGTTTATTTAAACTTCCAATTTTGTCATTAAAACTCTGGTGCAATTTGAGTGTAGATTCTTGATTCAACTGAAAAAGCAGTTGAGCATAGTTTAGCAACGACAGGGCGAGTCAATAACGGGCTACGGCTATGTACTCAGAGAGTTTCAAGACTTCATGCTTCACATGGCTTGTGATGTTTGTAATGACATGCATCTTTGTCATGGTGGTTCTTCTAATTAAAGTGACTTGATGCATGACATGCATCTTTGGTTTACGTCTTGCACAGTGGCGGATCTAGAGAAAAAAACTTAGGGGTATCCTAAATCCTTTATGTAACTATAATATTTGCTCAGGAGTATTCCGATAAATAAAAGAAATAATAAAAAAAAAAACATTTTGCACTAGTTTTGTACTTCGCCATAAAAGTTGACCAGGCTACCCCTGATTACATGCTAGATCCGCCACTAGTCTTGGATGTTCTCTCATTGTTATATATCAAACACATTTGTAAAGATATATGATTATAAATGATTTTACTTTCAGATTTCAGAATCTATCTTGTTACATTTACAACTAGTTTTCGATTTAAGGCATTTTGTAATGATATATCAGCAGTTTGTCCTACTAATTCATTTTTGAGTTATGTTTAATCTTGTTATGCAATATACATGTATTTTTAATCTTACACAAAGTTGAGAAACATGAAAAAAAAGTGAGACATGACCATGAACATATCTTCCTATATGCCCTTAATTAAACATGGCAGTAGTCATTTGGTTTGGTCCGTCAAATTATTATTTTATTATGTCAAGTTAATATTTCATAAGATTCTTAACGGCCTTTTAACGGCCTTTATTTTTTTGAACGGCCAACAAAAATTTTTATATCACCAAGCTAGCGGGGTACTAGCAAAATCGCCCAATGTACAAAAATATTATACATAAGATCACCAAAAGTTAAACATACATTTACCACTTAATTTTATCTAAATCAAAGTTTCGCCATATTTCCCAATCCAAGTCTTGTCGCTTCGCCCGTGCCTTTACCCATAGTAGACTCCTCGCTTTTAACGGCCTTTTTAATAGAGCTAGTGGAGTCAGAGGCAAACAGATTCTTAACGGCCTTTTAATGGTCTCTATTTGGGCTATGTGGCAAGCTAGGAATCAAAAGGTTTTCGAAGACAAAGAGCCGAAGGTTCAGGAGGTGTTAGCTACCATTAAGTCATTGTCGTATTTGTGGTTTAAAAGTCGGTCCAGGTGTTCGTATCCGCAATGGAGGGATTAGGCTAGATATCCCTTGTACAGCTTGTAATGTTTTGGTTTTGGCGGCGGTTCTTGTTTTAAGGCCGCGCCTATTTTAATGAAAGTTGCTTTTCAAAAAAAAATATAGTATATATATATATAACTAGAAATTAATTGTACTCCCAGACAGATTATATTCAGTTAATTAAGCAGAAGAAGATTTTTAATTTCATAAATCCAAACATGGATGAATTTAATACATACACACGATCCTTAATTTGTTTTGGTGGCAGTTAATATAATGCCAAGGCAAAGAACATGAGTAGATAATAAATACAACATATTATTCATCAATTCATGACACAATATGACATATGGCAGGTACTGTGTGTGCAATTATGGATTGTAGCGATCGGTTTCATATTATATGAAAAGAAAGGTATGCATGATTTGTTAGACTTAATATTTGATTATCCTAAGTTAGATTATTTAGAATGTATTATTGTTGTATAATATATAGTTGTGGCGGTTATGGTGGTTATTTTGAACCATTGTGTCGGTTCACAAAAGGGTGTCATCCCCTTCACCACATATAAATAGCCCCATACCCCTTCATTTATATTTGGATGATTCTATTATAATATAGCATGTTTATGTAAATTCTCTCTATTAAATCTCAACATGGCATCAGAGCCTTGGTATCATTGATCCATTCCCTGTGAAAGAAGAGAGAGTCCCGAACGGAATCATCCCCTGTTTTTCGAAAAAAAAACAGAGTCATCCCTTGTGCCCACATATCGAACGGTATCATTGAATAAGATCAAAGACAAACGAATAGGAAGATCAACATTCAAAGTTGTAACCGCTAAGAAAGATCAAAACCGTCAATCGGTTTACTCCGGCAGAATTCCGGCGAAGATCCGGCGAGACAGAAGGAATATTAGAAAGATCAAACGCTATTGAATCACGGTTTAACGATCAGAGAAGAAAAGGGCGGGAAGTTTTTATTGGCAGAATATTTTTGGGAAATATTGACTTTTAAAAGTCAAAAAGAAAGGGAATAAATCAACTTTTAAAGGAAAAGGTCAAGAAAGATTTGACCATAATTCGAAGAATCAGATTTTAATTATGTTTATTGTTGGAGAAATTTCTAGGAAAGTCAAAAGGATTGACTTTATATTTTTGAAGAAAAAATGTGGGAACATAATTTTTGATATTCAATATTTTTCAAAATTAAGAAATCAATAAATTTGGATTTAAAAAAAAAAGGGGGCACAGTCAAAATTTTTGAAAGTTCCACAATAGCAAGTCAAAATCGAATCATAAACGATTCGTATAGCAAGATACTCCGAACCCGTTTTGGTTCGTCAAGAAAATAATTAGCAAGTAACTCCGACCATTCGTGGATCGTCGAGTATAGCAAGTGACTCCGAAACATTTGTTCGTTGAGATTAGCAAGTCAACTCCGAATTCTATTCGTTGAGTATAGCAAGTTAGTGCATAAGAACCTGATTAGCAAGTCAGTCAGGAGCACATAAAAACACCTGATTAGCAAGTAGGTCAGGAACAAAGCCCCGATTAGCAAGTTGGTTGGGAGCAAGCAAGAAAATTGGTTAGCAAGTTGGCCAATAGCAAGTTGATCATATCAAAGTCCAATTAGCAAGTAGATTGGATAATTTGATCAAACTCAAGCAAGAAAATGTGGCAAGTTAGTCCTTCGTGGCAAGTTAGACCTTTGTGGCAAATTAGACCTCTGTGGCAAGTTAGACCTCTGTGGCAAGTTAGACCTCTGTGGCAAGTTAGACCTTCGTGGCAAGTTAGACCTCTGTGGCAAGTTAGACCTTCGTGGCAAGTTAGACCTCTGTGGCAAGTTAGACCTTCGTGGCAAGTTAGACCTATGTGGCAAGTTCGACCTGTGTGGCAAATCAAGAAAGAAGACCTTTGCTTCAAAGCAGTAAGGAACTTAGCAAAGTTAAAGCAAGTAACAAGCAAGAAAGAAATTGGGAAAGAAGCAATAACATCGGTTGACAACATTGCAAGTGAAATTTAATAAGATAAGATGTCAACAACAACGATGAAGAAAGTTATGGCTACTATGAAGCACAAAGAAAGCAAAGAACAAGAAAGACTCCATTCGCATGCATGAAGAAGAGATCAACCCTACTATGGAGCAAGAAAGGATAAATCAAAATTAGGAGGGAGAATGTTAGACTTAATATTTGATTATCCTAAGTTAGATTATTTAGAATGTATTATTGTTGTATAATATATAGTTGTGGCGGTTATGGTGGTTATTTTGAACCATTGTGTCGGTTCACAAAAGGGTGTCATACCCCTTCACCACATATAAATAGCCCCATACCCTTCATTTATATTTGGATGATTCTATTATAATATAGCATGTTTATGTAAATTCTCTCTATTAAATCTCAACATGATTTTCTAAAGTATATATTGGTGTTGAAATAATCAAATTTATTCAATATTCTCGTGATGCAAGATCACAGAAGTAATTTTAAGGCTTCAATACCAAACACTCAGTACATCTAGTTGGCAGGTTGTAATTTTGAAGTAATCACGTTAAACGAATTGTAATAAATGGGTTAAACATGTCGTAAACAAGGTGTCATTATAAAATATAGTTATTTTTCAATCTTTCATTCTATCTTTAAATAGGTTGACGGGTTAACGTGTTTAATTACATGAAACATTAAACATGTCAATCTGAACGAGACTTTTTATTTTAGATCTTCGGTGTAAGGAATTGTCACCATGGTTTTTATTCTTGTTTAGTTTTTATCCTAACTAGAGCCGGCCTTGGAGGTCGGTGAGCCGCACCCCGACCGAGGCACATTTTTCAAGTGAGCCAAACATTTTTTAAAATATGAAAATGAAAAATTTATTGGGCTTCTATATAAGTTTATAGCATTAAGAGTTAATGGGTCATCTTGATGCATCTTTAACCTTTAACTTATTGTGGACCTAATAAGTATAACCCAATTGATCCCTATATGATATCCATTAAAACATTAATCCACAAAACATAAAAAAAGAAGAAAAACTTCAAAATGAGAAATTGTGCCTCCTAAGCAACCATTCGGTGCTCGAATAATTTGCTATTAAGAATGCTAGAAGAGCTTCACGAATCATTGTTTAGTTAGTAGTCTTTTGCAGTATGCAATTTTTATGCTATATTTTTATTATGTTTATTTCTATAATGTTAATCGTCATCTTAAAAAGTTACTTTATATAATATTTTAGGGGCCTAAGGACCTTTTTGGAAGGTTTGGCTGAGACACTTAAATCCTTAGGACCAGCCCTGATCCAAACATAAACAAATCTTAATTAAGGATTGGGAAATTAAACCTAAACCATTACAAGAGAAAAAGACAAGGAATTGATGGATATATTTGTTATCTACACACTTGTTTCTTGCAATTGGTAGATTCTAATTAGGGTTTCAATGCAAATCCATATCTATACATGCTATAACTAGCAACTTTTCACCAGACTACACATGATTATTAACTAATTAAACCTTTATTAGTAATTCTGAGAAAGAAAATAAGAAGAAGCACAAAGTAATGATATCTCATGTAAACCCTAATTAACTTTGATGGAAATTAAACAACAAGGATTTGTACCTCAAAAACATCATATATAACTTAAGTCATGAGTTTCCCTTGCCAAAATTATCTCAAAAAGACATTATGGGAACATGAAAATAATAGGGTTTTGCCATCACTAGTTTGAAGTTTAAATGATGCTGAATGTATACAAGGAACTTCATGGATCATGCCCAAGCCTGAGCTCCAAGTCAAGCTCATCTTCATTACTTCGTTCGCGGCTTCTTCTTTTCGGTTGATCTCTATGATCTTCTCCATGTGACCAACCAAACTGCAAGCTTAAAACTCATCATCTTTTCCTCCCTTGATGGACTCTTTATCACTCCATGACAATCTTGATGTTTGTAATTTTGATCATGGTAATTTACCGGCTGGAAACTGCTTGACCCGGACGAAAAACATGTCATGTAACGACTGTTTTCCTCTTGATTATTAGTAGTTTGGGACATATAACTTTGTGGGCAGAATCCAGTGTTTGCATATTTATTTGAGTTGTTATGACTCAAATAATTATTATCATCATGCCTATTCTTGGCTCTATCTTTCCTATGGATGTTCATGTGTCCACCCAAGGCTTGTGCTGTGGTGAACCCGCGCCTGCAAAACACGCACTCGTATGATCTAGCTCCTGACCCGACATGTGGCTCATGTGGAACAACTTCTTCAAGTGAATTAGTGAGTTGATCTTCATGATTATCCAAGGTAACTATGGACTCCATTGATGTAAAATTGGTTCTAGACTTCTAGCTAGCTAGGTAGTTTACATGTATATTATGTATGTTGTGATTAAGAAAGGAGTAGAAGATGCTTTTTTATATATAGAAATGGTAATGGTAATTAAATTGATTTGGATGGAGAAGGTTAGGTCTAGAAAGATTTTGGAGTGAGAGAAAACAAATGCATGAGACACAATTTGGTCTTATTATTCTTTTACCCATCTTTTGTGAGAGACATGTGCCTTTTTATAACATTTATTTGATTATTATGTAGCGACTCTTTGCTCTATATATGCTTCTTCTCCAACTCATCAATTATGCTTGTTGCATAGGATTAGATAGATGTATGCCTTATATATTATTCTTTTACCGCCTTTGCGTCCATCAAGGTGCAAAGACGCAAAGAACTTGGTAAAAAACCGCCAACAATCTGTAAAAAAAAATAAAAAAATAAATAAACACTTGTGTGAACGCCAGCCTAAAATAGTCCAACTTAACAAGAAAAAACCCACAACCTTAATAAAAGGTCTAAAGCAGAAAATATGATTTACTATTACTAAGTGCCTTACTTATCTCAGATTCGGCTTTAATTTACACACCTTGAGCATATGCGACAAGCTCCCTCTTTGCGCTGTGAGTATGCCTAATAACGCCTTTAATTTGACTACCTTTATAAAAAATTATTAGGATGATTTATACACAATTAAATTTAATTTATATAAAATCAACGTTATCCTTCCTCAAATTAAAGTTTTCGGTAACCTCTAATTTTATGTTGCATGACACGTTAATTTCCTTAATCCAGCTTCCATTTCCATTTCAAATCATATCTTGATTCTAAAAACTCAGCATAATATATTTGCAGTCGATATACATAATTAATTAACGTAGGTTGTTATCTCTAACATAATTATAGTACTTCGAAAAGAGTAAAAAAAAAAAAAAAGAGGATTTATGCGTTTGTAACTAGTGTTTGTCTTTAATCATGCACATGAATGCTATTTGACTCATTACACAAAGTTTTAATTATTTCTGTAATAATTAATTCACCTTGAATACCCATCATCACGTTGCATTTGCTTTATATTTCTCTTGATTAAAGAAAAGTTATAAATTTTAATATTATATTTGCGACGGCAAATAATACACATACACGCACTTGAGAAATTTCTCATGTCTATAAGATTAAGGGGTATGGCGTCGGTGAGGTGCCACCTCATTTGGTCACCGTCCCCCTCCCTCTGATTCCGGTGAGCACGGGGAAATTTTCTTATGTTCCCGAGCTTCTTCTCTTGTCTTTTTTCATCCTTTCCTTTTAAATAAAATACTAAAAAAATAAAGAGGGAACCATTTTCTTTATTTGAGAGAAATGACGTGACGCTGATGTAAACAAGAGGAATGAACAGTGAAGGATGAACCACACCCATTAGCCTGACATGATTCAAGTTTAAAATTAATTTACCCATGAAATCTTTGTTTGTATTATATACATACAAACATTTCCATAGCATTAATTTACAAATGTTTTATGTTCTATGGTGTTGTATGTACAACTTGCTTTGAGTGTTTTTTTCAAAAAAGAAAAAAAAAACTATTCCAAAACTTTTTAACTTTTGCAATTTAACCCTTTGTGTTGATTTTTTCTTTTATAACCTAAGTGTTTTCGTATTTTGCAATTTAACCACAATATCTTTTACTTTCAACTTTGGTCACCACCTTTTACTTTCAACTTTGGGTCACATACTTTTTATCTTTCGCAATTCTTCATTTTGCGTCTTATTCCAAAATTCGCAAGTTAACACGCCAAAACGTGCGTGTAAGATTCAATGTTTTTCAATCTATTTTTTCCCATTTGAAAGGTTTGTTCCAACACGTCTATTTTCCCCTTTTGACAGGTTCATCACAACGCGAGAATCCTTTTACGACTTAGTTATTTTTTATATGTTTTACGTTTCGGTCTAATTTCTTCGCATTGACATGCCGTAACGGGTGGCTTGGTTCAACGATTTTACGTCTACTTTTGTTTCGTGTTATTTTTTTTAATTTAATTTGCTTTTACGAGTTTTCCCGGTATTAGTGATTGCCGACAATGGTGTGACATTTGTGCTATTTAGCACAGTTTTACGCCCCTCACCGCAACGCAAAAAGGCTTAATACTAGTTTACTTTAAACATCATACATGAACCGTCAAAAGTTTTTATAAAAGCATTCCTAATAGAAAAAAAAAACTAAGTTGGATAAGATTTTATTAACTTTATTAGATTTCTATTTTTGTTATATATATATTGCCGGTATATACCGTTGATTACCGACAAACTCTGCACTCCGGGAAAAAACCCTAATTTTCAGCTTTCTACGGTTCGTAGAGGCCTCTACGGGCCGTAGAGGTGTCAGAGCATTGAAAACACATCCCTATATGACTCGTAGAGACCTCTACGAGTCGTATAGGTGGGGCCCACTGACCACTGAACATTCAATGTCGAGACTGCAATGATTGACATAGGGTTCTGCGGCTCATAGAGGCCTCTACGAGCCGCAGAGGACCCTCTACGACCCGTAGGGGCCTCTACGAGCCGTAGAGGCTGGTGCAAATAAGTTTTTGGGTGATGCAAATAAGAGGCGCCGATTTTTATGAGTAACTACTTTCAACAACAGATTTTACCATCGGTGATCCATTTTATAGTGTCAATCCTTTTAAGGGGGTGTTTGGGATTGATTATTCAAAATAGATTATGCGTTTTGGAAAAAGCATGGGTGGAGCTGCTTATAAATTATTGCGTTTTGGTAGCCTAAAAAACTGATTAATTGCGTTTTCAAAACGCAATCTCAAACACTAAAAATTGATTATCTACGTTTTCAAAACGCAATAATCTAAAAATCAGCTTCAAAACACAATCCCAAACACCCTCTAGTACTATTCTATAAACTCCGTAGAATATTTTAAAGTGATTTATCAATGATGCATAATAAATTAATAACAAAAGTATGGCTTTAGATCTTACGTTTTTTTTTTAATAAATTATGAAAACAACATTGGATTAGAATGCATATATGTGTACAAAACAAGTAACCTACCTCCTTGTTTTAATCTATTGTATTTTACACTGTTTTTCTTGACTTTTTGGTTTAACAAATTTATAAAGTAGTTAAAAAAGAGAAGGGAGACGAAGCCCCTAGATTTTATTTAAATTGATATAAACTAAGTAACGGTATAGATTTGATTTTCATTTTTTGAACGATGGATATTGTATGAAATTAAAAAGCTAAATCAAGAAAAAACAAACTTCTTTGCATATTATGAGGCAAAACCACACTTATAATTTTGAATTTTAGGTTTTCATAACTAATTAGTTTTTGGTTATAACGGTTTTATTAATTCGGTTATTAATGGAGAAAATAGTTTGGTTAACCATCAATTAACCCCGACTTTAACCCAGTGTGGAGTCAAACTAATTTCATTAAATAAATAAAAAAGTCAAATTACATTTTTTTGTCAAATAAAAACATCAACATTACTTCTAGTAGTTTTATAAAGTAAAACCAAAGGGGTTCATTTAAATCGACTATATACGCATATAACTATAATACAACTATAAAATTGGTTATAAAAAAAATCATAACTAAACCATCGGTTTCTCGATTAGTTCAGTAATTTTTGTTTTATTTTTTGTTAACATTCGATTGTTGTTCGGTTTTTCCACTCAACCCTATAAGATTAGGGTGAAGCTGGATGCCAATTCTAGTCTATCCAATAAGGTTTACCTTGCTATACCTATTAGCTTATACAACGTTAAGAATATTGGTTTTATGATTTATATCATCACCATAAATGAACATTAGGGATCTTGTGCCTAAAGGTAACCTCGTTTATAAATCTCAAACAAAATCTACAAAGCGGTTTCAGTCACAGCCTCTAAACATGTCATAATCTTGTCCGGAGGTTATCACTATATTTTTGTCTCATTTACCATAAGAAATTATACTATAACTAGTTTTTTGAGCCGCGGGCGTTGCCCCGCAAACCGGAATTTAAGCTAGCGGAAAGACATACTGAACAAATACGCTTCAAAACCCTTTGCCATAGCGTAACATATGCTAATCAGGTAAGATCCGTATTCGGCAGCCTAAATCAGAGAGAAATAGAAACATTTTATTAGTAAAACATAGAAGTACAAATTGAATGGATGATTGGTTCATCTACCTTGATTGTTGCAGAATGGTAGTGCCTCTTCCCGCAGTGTATTGGCTAGTAGTTCTCATGAAAAAGACAAATGTAATGTATAGGTAAATATAAATGTAAATATGTATTCAAAGCAAAAGGGAGACAACATGTAGCAAATTTACCTAACGTGGTATGTGGGGTAAAACCGAAAGGAGAATAGTAAAATAGTATTAATTTGCCCTCGCTCGTTGCTGCGAAAACACGGCTTTGTTGACATCCGGATAATTCATTAAGTAAATATCCACCCGCCCGACAACGTGGGACTAAATCAAGCTGGAATTAAGGCATAATGTTGAACTACTTGGTTGATCCATACAATCCGTGACGTCTTTTATAAAATGAGTCATGTCTACCATTTATGTCTATAACTACAAAAGATAGGCATTTGTTCTTTATGAACTGTACCATCTGTACCTTTTAATTTGAGTGCAAAAATCATCTGTTCTTGTTGATATCGTTTAGAAAAAGACTATGGTTATGTGGTCAGCCTATTGTTTGTCACAAAAGCAGTTGTGGTATGCTCCAGCTGTACTTGGCATGTGGTTATGCTTCCTTTTCTGCATATAGGTAAGTATTGTTATTTGAAATTGTAAATTGTATATGGTGTAAAAGACATCAACAACAGAAGTCCCATTTGAAATTGTAACTCATACTCTCATATAATTAACTATGAACCCTAACACTTACTCTCATATGAATAAAACTAATAAATCAAATAATGGAGTTTCTATGAGTAAAGTAGATTCATTTAGATTATCATCTGTAAATATATCACAAACCCTAAGACTCATGCATTTCATCAAGTCACACACACCACTAATACTTCAATCAAATACCATCCCACCACTTATCTAGATCCCTAACCATAAAACAAAGTATATCCAAATTACATAGTATCATAGAATCAGAGACAATAAGGTTTAAGATATCACACCACCACAGTCATAACTTCTGTGTTAAACAAATTCTGAAGCAAAATAATGTTACCTGAATATTTAAGAGCCAAGGAATTGCAAACAAATCATCAACAACGTTGTAATCACTCAACTGAAATTCACCGTCGCTGCCGTGGAAGCCGGATACAAACAGCTGCTTGAAGACTTTGGAGAGCAAGAGAGAAGCCGGATACAACTGAAATTCACCGTCAGCCGCAATCGCGCAAGACGGTCGACTCCTGCTTTACCCTTCCTTCGCGATCGGCGACATTTACGCAATAGACAAACTCTAAATCGCTAGAATAATCAAGCTTGGTGGGAACATGAAGCAGGCTATGGGAGCAGGGGAAGCAGAGAAAAAGATAGAAAGAAAGAGGAGAGAACGGGAGGAAGACCAAACACCTAGGCATGCTTGACTGACTTGTAAACAATGCATCAAAATACTTGTACAAATTGCAATAGTGCCTTTGCACTCACAATCGAATGTTGCTAATTATATATATAATAATAATATGAATTATGAAACATATATTGGATTCATTTTTATAACAGCAATTTACCTAAACATAAACTTGGTTAATTTTGTATAAAACATGTATCTATTTCAATCTATGAAAGTAAAACAGTTTGACCATAAAAGTCACCCCAGTAGAAAGATGTGTTTTGAACTAATACAACTTTTACTTTTTTATATAAAAATTCAAATGACTGAATAAATTTTCGTCAGTGAGTAAAATACTAATTAGATTTCCAAACAATCAGCATATTTTAGCAAATTAAAACCTAAAAAATCCCACTTTACATAAGAAAAATAGAAAACGAAATTTAGCAAAAAATTAGAGAAAAACCACGTAAAAATAAGTTCTTAAAGTTTAATCTTCGCCAAAATCTCTGCATGTGCCTAAGCATTATCAGGTAACATCATGAAAAACAACTCAAGAGCAGCAAAACAAAGATACTCAAATGCCCAAAAATTACATGAAAACCATATACTTCAAAGAGCGATACCTTCTCAAGATGAAGCTTCAAGATACACATTTAAAGCAGGCCATAACCACGTCGCCGCCACAACCAAACCGACAGCCTACTCTCACCACCACAACCGGTGTGGCTAGTCACAATCGGCAATCGCCGCTACTGCCGGAGTCAGAGACATGGAGTTTGCGCCATCGCCGCCGTGAAACACGCTTCTTGCGCTCTGTCAGAAAAGAGGAGCCGTGAGACATGGGAGATTGTTAAGAAAATGGAGATAAAGGGTTATGAAGGAAGATATGAGTGGATTGAAAGAAAAGATAGACATGTGGTGGACGCGCGTGTACGACACGATACGTGGCAAATGATAGGAGACTCGTTGTAACATAGCTGCTTTATTAGGTTGTACAGCCTGCTTTAGAGGACTTATACAATTTGCAATAGTCATTTTACACTCACAGACTCATTTTGATAAATATAGTATGAATAATAAGTGATTCAGTATATAATATTATATTGTATGATATTACTTGAGGCAACTACAAAACATATAAAAACATCGCATCTATGATTCCGGAGGTTAACACCTCCAAAATTTGATGACTATTAGCATTCTCAAAATTTTGACCTAAATGTTTCATGCCAACGTGTTATTTAAGTATATGCATTATAAGAAATATGGTGTTTTAATTTATAGTAAATAGTGTCCTCTTGTGCTTTAATCATTTAGTTCTTAAATTTCTCTTTTCTTTTTGACCATGTCAAAAGATTGACACATAGGGTGTTTATCGAATCGAATAACAAATTTTCGAATTATTCGAATTAAAATTTTTGAATAATTTATTTTTTTATTGAATTTGTATTCGATTAAAAGTTGACCATTTCGATTCAAATTCGTATTCGAATAAAAAACTCAATTTGAATTTGATTCGAATTTGTATTAGAAACTCAAATTCGAAGCGAATTCGAATAAACTCGTTTAAGGTTAAGACTTAAGTTATGGGCTTTAGTTAGGCATGTGCTTGGTAATGAGCTAATTTATGACTTAGGTCAATTTCATAGATTAGCCCATGTTCTTAAGTTATAGGTGTGTATATGTGTATATGTGTATATATATACATATATTATAAATATGTATTATTTTTTTCTGAATTTCGAATCGAATTTCAAACCATAAATTCATATTCGATTTATTGAACTCGAATTGAATCGAATTTGAATTCTTGATAATCGAATCGAATTAAATCGAATTTTGAATTTTTCAAATTCGAATCGAATTCTGAACACCCTTATTGACACATTATCATTCTTTCATTAAATCAGTGATGTGTATTAGCAATGAGATATGTTCTTTGTCAAAAAAATTGCCTTTATCTATATATACTTGTTGTTGTTATTACTGTTGGTGTTGGTGCTGGTGGTGTTGTTGTTTTTAAAGAGTAACAAAGCATGTTATCTTACACTTTGGAGACATACACGAGTAAAGGATTTTTTATCACATTGGGCATTCATGCGATAGGTTTCCTAAAGAATCTGTGAAGGCAATGTCCGATTTGTGTATTTTCGACGCCTACGCTGCCTCTTCACTACGTCGTCTTTATGAGTCTATTTTTGGGAGAGTTGTGTGACCGGTGGTTTTGGTACCCTTGAGACAGTGTTGGATATGTCGATTGGTGTGAGGTGCCATGGTTGTTGATCTAGGGTATGTGGTTTAATTGTTCCTTCTTCAGCCTACTATTTGGTTACATGTGGTAGATGTTGCTGCATGTGCCTCTTCTGTCAAATGGGGTGGCCCCTTTATCGTTTTTCAGTCGGTGGGTTTTCTGCATTCAACAAACGATGGTCTTCATTGACCACCCACAACCGGCCGTCTTAGCGGTGGCAACTCCAGCTTCTTAGGTATGGTATTTTCTATCATTTAGTTGATGGCTTTGATGAGTTCTATTTTTTTTAAGATTCATGAAGATGACATGGGAAGGATGGTGGATGGTGGGCGTAACCCACCTTACAATAACGTTTTTGTAGAACTCTGAGCCTCACCGAGTACTTAATTAGGGCCCGGTGTTTGTTGGTTATTTTGTATCATTGCTAGGTTACTTTTTGTTTGCTAAAACTAGGGCCTGTATGTGCCTAGAAAAGATTGTTAATTTGGGTCTTTTCTGGAGGAAATTGAGAGTTGAATTGATTGTTATCAAGTGGGTTTGAGTTTTTCTTACAAACACAAGGGCGGGTGTTATTAGGTAGATCGTGGCAGGTGTTATTGAGTTCAAACATGCCTATTATATTTAGCTTACCAATCTACAACCATCTACAAGGACATTAAAATCTCACGTAACGCACGAATATGCAAGACACTAGTTGGTTAAAGGGTTAAGCTCATATTGAAACCTAGATTTCCATTTCTATAACGCAAATTGAAACACATATACAATAATTTGAAACATGTATGTTTGTTGTTTATATCGCGGCTAAGAATTATAGCACAAACAAATGTAGCGGATAAAATCCCACTCAATAAACTAAAATAATCATAGCACCACATAGATACTCTAATCATAAAATCAAACAAAAATATGAATTAACAAGAATGACACAGTTTTTTAAGTAGATTGTTAGTTAAAAACTCATAACCGACGTTTGGTTAATTATGGATGAGGGTACAAAAAACTGATAACAGATTTATTTATTTCGGCTTCGGTTATTCGGTCTTCAGTTAATTCAACTTTTTGGTTGATTTCGGCTTAGTTTCATCTGTTTTTGTTTAACGATTCAGTTATTGCTCACCCCAAACACTGTTGATCACGTAAAATATCATTTTTTTTTGTTTCAAATAAAACCTATAGAAATATTAATTTAAATTAAAGAGAATAAAATACTCGTTTTAAGATGTATTTTTTAAAATATTAACGTTAAGAAAAGTTATGATCGTTTTAAAAATCATGAGGTATATTTAGCTTTTTATGACAAAGATAAAATGTTAACTAACTGTTCGGAATTTGGTTAAAGATAAGGGGATTAATGTGCAATTATAATGAGAGATTAAAGTGTAATTAATGCTAGAAAAAAGAATTTATTCTTATTTTACATTATGTTTCAGAGTTTAATAAAAGAAGGAAAGGAAAGGAAGCGGAGAGAAAGGGGAACAGTTTTGTGTTCCAAAGTTTTATTAAAGGAAAGAAGTGGAGAGAAGGGGATGGAAAATTATCCCAAATAACAATCCTTCCAAATTGGAAGGAAGCGGAAAGAAGGGAAAGTAAAAAAAAAATAAAAGTATATCATTTACCAATATACCCTCTCATTTAACATATAATAAAATCTTACAAGGGTATAATTGTAAAATATACGTTTCTTTTCTCTTACTTTCAACTCGGGAACACATAAAATCTTTAGCTTCTTTTCTTTTTCTTTTCAACTCGGGAACACGAAATAAAATTATATATTTTCCTTTCTTTTCTCTCTTAATATCCATTTCTCTTCTTTTCTTTTATTTAGTAAACTCGGGAACACATCGTTAGAGTTATGAATTAAACGGAAAAAAGTTATTAAGTTTGTGCGACAAATAAATTGAATATATTTTAATCTGTGTGGTACCACATGCATTCATGCATATTGCTTGGTTTCTCTCTGGAAAATTTATGGCACGCTATTCTCCATCATGTGAAAGACACGAGATATCTAAATCTAAATATTATGGGTGGATTTACACTGTGTTTCCGAGTTTCATTTAACGAAAGAAAAAAAATGATTTGAAAGGATGTTTGGAAAAATTGTGTTCCAGAGTTTTTTAAAGAGAAAAAGCGAGGGAAATGGAAGGAAAATTTTGATTCATTTCCTTCATTTTTCATCCTTTCAAATTGGAGAAATTTGGAAAGAAATGCTATTTTAAACATAAAATTCTTACTTTCCTCTCAATTTCCTTCAAACTCGGGAACACCCTAGTTAATTAAATTTTTTTTTCTACTCCCTTTCTTTTCCCTCTTTAATTCTCTTTCTCTTCTCTTCCTTCATTTGTTAAACTCGGGAACATAGCGTTAGAGGGGGTTGAGGGGTACCTCGTGCTACCCCTCATCTTTCTTGTTGACGTACATTTTTAGTGCAAAAATAGTTTTTTTTTTCTTTTTCGTTTTTTGGATCGGCTATCCCCAAATAATCTTTTTTAGTCTATGCTACCCCTCAAATTTTCTTCTAGATCCGCCAGATGATGAGTAGCAAAATATGTTGGTAATCAAGTCACAACTTATGAAGTTGGGGATGTGGAAGTATGACATACAGTCGAATCGGATACATGTCAAAATAAATCATATTTGCCTTTCCGTAAATTTTATATCAATATTAATGTCTATAATAAATTTTATTTTTGATCGGCAAATGTCTATAATAAATAATTTAAGATATATAATTCATCTGGGTAAATTTTTACTTTACAAGAGCCAAGTTTAGCGAAACCCTTTTTAATCACCAAAATGGGTCTGGCCGGTTCATACCTATAAAAAGGTCTTTTAAAGTTAAAAAAATGTTTCAAAAGTGGTTAATTAGGAATAAAAGCATGAGTTTTGCCAATTAAACAACTCACAAGGGTTCTAGCTTAATCAGGTTCAAATGGGTTCGTGTCGGTTTGTCCGGGCCTACGTTAATGCGCGGGCTCTATCGAAAACCAAATGCAAACAAAGTTGGAAGTTTTAGGATTAAGATTTATTTAAAACTTAAGAGAAACAAAAAAAACATGACACGTTTAAGGGTGACTTTCGCGTTTGATCTTATTGGGGCTTCAAAGTCCACGCCCCTTTTCCACTTTTGAGTTTTGTGATTGGTTAATCCAAAAAAAAAAAGCCAATTCACGTCATGTTCATCCATTAAATTTTTCACGCCACAAGCAAAAATTGACAATTTGCGTCCAAGGGGGCAATGTACGGGGTGTTATGGGGTGCTAATGGGGATTTCACGCCCTTTTTTCGCAGGCCACTACGATTGGTCTTAGAATACAACATGTTAAGCATAAATCTAAAACTTTGATCAAACAACTACAGGAATACATTGTAATTACACTACAAAATAGGCCATACTAAATAGTATACGTGTGAGAATGAAAGTTTAAACCATAGGCATACTAAATAGTATACGGTCAATTCAATCAATACTCATTTTTGGCCAAGACAAAATGGTTCATATTTTTACTTGGTACACTCTTATTTTGTGATTAGAGGTGAGCCACATTTTTATCATTTAATATTGTGTCAAGTAGGCGTCCGCCCGCGTATCACTGACTCGCGACTCAAACCTGCTTACTTGATCCCGTTGTGGCTCAAGGTGAGCGGGTCATTTTTTACCAAATTAATAAATATAAAACATAAATATTTTACATAGAATTTTTTAAAACATTACATTAAATAAAAAAAAATACATTGCACTTAAGGAAAAAAAAACAAACAAAAAACACACAAAGCCTTAATCAGTCATCATCTTCATCATCCACAAACAAATAAGTTCATCTTCTTCATCCCCTTATCTCTGCAACTCATCTTCACCACAAACAAAGTCTTCGTCAGTCATCGTCTTCATCTCCTTCATCCTCCAAGAGCAAAAATACAGAAACAAACTACAATACACACACAAACCTTATTTCTCCTCGCTAGCCCACGCGATCTGGGTCGCCTCCGCTCGCTCACGCAGTAATTCACGTGTAGGTGTTGTGGTTCCCGCGATCCACGTGGCTCACAAGCTCGTTCGCGCCAATCTGATCACGCACCACAACAGACAGTCCTACCCAACCTATTCATTTTATCACGTGTAACATAATGTAAGGGTAATTTGGAAACATAAGTAATTTAAAGAATGGACTCTTAATTTTAACAACAAGAAGAAGATTTGATTAAAACTAGAGGTGCACAAAAAAACCGGAATCGGAATTGGAACCGAAAAAACCGGAACCGGGTATACCCGGAACCGTACCCGACCCTACCCGCCGGGTACGCACAGGGTATACATTTCTATGTAAAAAAACCGGACCCAGAACCGGACCCAATTTATACCCGGTTGTACCCGGTTTTTATAAATACCCGGAACCGGGTTTTTTGAATACTCAAAAAAGTATGTGTCAAACTAGGGTTGGCATAACAGGTTACACGAACCTGTTAACACACGAACCTGTTAAGACACGAACACGAAACGCGTAAACACGAACACGACACGAAATCTAATCGTGTCATTTTTTTTCAAACACGAACGCGAACCTGTGTAAAATATGTTAACACGATAAGACATGATAAGGAACACCTAGTAAAATAAGTTAACATGACAAGACACGATAATACACGACAATACACAATAAAACACGACAAGACATGATAAGAAACACGACAAGACCTGTTAAGACACGTACATGATAAGACACAAACACGAAACATGTAAACACGAACACGCCACGAAAATAAACAGGTCTTAACGTGTTGACCAGTTATAGACACGAAACCTGTTAAAAATCGTGTAGGTTCGTATCAGGTTATCGTGTTCGTTTCTAAATTGCCAGCCCTATGTCAAACGACGGGACTATTTGGCATTTTGATGTTAAGGCGGAACCGGGTATTAAAAAACCGGAACCGGGTTTTCCGAATACTGAAAAAGTATACTCAAAGAAATCTATAACCGCGTTATAATCATCTAAATTGCACTACCCTTCGACGTGATTGCATAAAAAGAATTCAATACCCAATATACCCGGGTTTTTTAAATACCCGGTGTACCCGGTTTTTTTCAATACTCGATATACCTGAAACCGGTTCCATACCCGGGTATGGTTTTTTATGCTAGGAATCGGAACCGGAACTGAAACCGGTTCTTTCAATACCCGGTCGAAATAATACTCGACCGTACTCAAAACCGGGTATTAAAAAACCCGATTTGTGCACCTTTAATTAAAACTATAACAAAATATTCAAAGTAGGTTATTGCTTTTCCAGTTTAGTAACATTGATCTGATTGGGCCTGGTTGAGCCCAACGGTCCTGCTTTGGTCTTTAAATTCTAGCTAAAAGCCCGTTACAACACATAAAAATATAATTATTGATACTACCAGGCCGGTGCACTTACAATGACCAGTTGGTGTAACCTAAAGGGGAAACGTAATCCCATTACATAACTTAAGTATTTATTACAAGCGAGTGCGATCAAAGTACAACCAAGCTAAACAAAGCTTAACTAGAATATGATAAAACATCTACAGTCATCCCACATTCAGCTAGGAACTCCTAGTCCTTACATCATCAACATGTTATACATGCTCAAGTAATAAAAATACGTCAGCACTAAGCTTGTTAGCCACATAAACTGACTCATCAGTAAAACACACATAAACAACCATATTGATCAAGTATGAGCTCTTTTGCACGTCACCATAATCATAATCCGGTCATATTCACACACACAGCCTACCATACCATAGCAGAGACCGTAAGTGTATGCCCCTTCCCCCCGGAAAATATAATGATCATCATAATATATATAATACATTGGATGCCCACCAAAGGTTCGATGCAAATACATGATCAATCACCATCAAAACAAATTTACGAGCAGGTATCAGGTTCTAAGAATAGCTTAAGTAACTCACCTTTTTATTAAGTTCTTTAACAACACTAATACGATTAAATACTATCTCATGGTCATGATACAATTATACAACCCTATGTTAGATAATGGTACACCTAACTAATTATTATTACAGTTGGATATTGGTTAGCGCTACCTTGTTTAAGCATGGATGATCAGTCCATGCCTAACTAAGGCTAGACTACCCAACATCAACCCCTAATAATTAGGGATGGCAACGGGTCGGGTATGGGTCGGGTTTGGCTAATACCATACCCATACCCGGTTATAAAATCTCATCCCATACCCGTCCCATTACCCGTCGGGTTTTTGGCGGGTATTACCCGTCGGGTATAGAGCATACCCGCGGGTTTCGGGTATGCCCGTTGGGATTTTCATGTATATATATTTTTACTTTTTTTTGGTGTTTTATGTTTTAGAAATCTATAATATATTAAATTGTATATTATAATATGTATCTCAAGAAATATTTTTATATTTTGTAGCATATAAATATAAATAATAATGTCATTAAACTATAAATTTTTCAATAATGAATCTATTAAAATGAACATTAAGTGAAGAAAAATATATATAACACTTAAAAATTAGCGGGTATATGTTTCGGGTAAACGGGTATTTAGTTTCGGGTAATTGGGTCGGGTATCGCCTAATACCATACCCGTCCCATACCCGCGAAATTTTTTTTTTCCAATACCAAACCCGTACCATACTCGTCGGGTATCGGGTATACCCGTCCCAAATGCTTCGGGTTTCGGGTATACCCGTCGGGCTCGGGTTTTTTTGCCATCCCTACTAATAATAATCCTAATACCTAAAAATAATAACGCTACACTACTACTAATAATAACACTAATAAAAATAATAATTAACTAAACATAACTTAAATGAGAACATACCTCAAAACTATCTACGGTAAGTTGGTGTAGAGTCTCCCCTACTCGTGCTTCTACTTGCGCTCTAAAAATGATTAATAACAACACCCAACGGGATATCGTAAGCTCGGAATTCTCTTATACTGTAGCGTTCTCAAAGAAAACTGGTAATCCTAGTAGAACTCCCGTGAGCTCTCTTTATAAAGCAAGCAAGCAACTCAATTTCTATGTCTATGTCGACGTACGTGGGATAAAATTGACGTGCCTGCCTGCTTGCTTAAGTTTATTAATCCCTCCGTCCCAATTTAATTTAAATGTCCAAGTTCAAAAAACACATATTTTAAGAAATATTTTGTTTGTATGTGATAAAATGACAATAATATCCTTAAAAGTGGTGATTGTGTTTGTCTTTTATTGGCAAAACTGGAAATTACATTTCTATTTTTGGAAAGGGACATTTAATTTGGGACAAACAAAAAAGGAAAGTAGGACATTTAATTTGGGACGGAGAGAGTATTATTATATTGCCATAATTAATTCAGCTACTTCACTCGTTTTTCTCTTATAACC
Source organism: Ambrosia x helenae (assembly GCA_030844895.1). NCBI lineage: Eukaryota > Viridiplantae > Streptophyta > Magnoliopsida > Asterales > Asteraceae > Ambrosia > Ambrosia x helenae. Next base: position 1,257,232 of record CM061230.1, on the reverse strand, counting down.
TTTTACCTATAGCGTTTTATAAGCTTACGAATACACTATTAAGACAAGCTTATTTTTCTCTATATTTTAACCTAAGTTTCATTAAAAATGGAGCAGGGTTCATATATAATATGTTTTATTATTATTACTATACGGTCTCTTATACTACTAATTACTCGTCTAGATTTCATATCTCAAATAATCATACTATCTATCAATCACTTATTCGTTGACTAATTTAAATACACGAATATCCATCGTACATGTTATTGGTTCGATTTATCGATCAGGGACCCGTTTCATTCACTAATATATATGAACCAAGACATTTTATTTATATAACAAAAACGAGATGTTAGACTCACCTTTCTCATTTTTGTTACGCTACGTAGGATAAGTTGACCATGCTATTAAATCAACTGTCTAATATAGTGACAACAAAACACTCATAAAACACTACTGATATGTATTCACATTCATGTAGAAGTCTTATTACAACATAAACAAGCTACAGCTTGTTCAAAACATTTAAAAGTCACCAGATGTCAAAACAAAACCCCGAAAGTCAACCGAGGTCAACGTTCACTAAGTCCCAGCTAGGGAGAGTTTTCCTTTCTTTTGTGGGTGGGTGCCTGCAATACCTTCAGTAGAGCCAGTGCTTATGTTCTCTTTAGGTACTGACCACCTTGTTGATCCACTAATGCCCCCTGACCCATCCCCAAAGACGGGTTGGCCCACTCCGGACCCTTCACCGTCTAGACTGGTCCCACTGGTTCCACTTGGCACCATGCCAATCTGGCTCTGTAAGGCATGGTGGTGCACTGAATAAGGAGACTGCTGACCAAACCCTGTATGTGATTGAGCCATCATATGGGGCTGTGGGACCATGTGTTGGGATTGCATTTGCATTTGTTGCTGCATGGAGTTTGTATAGGGCTGCATTACATATTTAATGTGTTACAAGTTATAATATAAATAAAGTTATGATAATATTGTTTGTATCTTAGCTGTAGACTATTACCTGAAGACGCATAGGAGCTTGCTTTGGTTGACAATCAGCTATTGCAGCCAAGTACATGAGGTTGTGTTGTAGCCTAGTTTGGTTTCTGAATAAATAGCATAGTGTTATAAAATCTTTATGCCGTGGGCTGGCCGGGTTGATTGGGTAATGGGTCGAAAGCGGTTGAGATGACCCACAAACACTTTCTTTGTCTATAATTTTTTTCTATTTTTTTTTTGTAATAATCATACGATTATAAAAAAACTATATTATAATTTTTGTAATAATCATACGATTATAAAAAAAAAACTATATTATTACGATAGTAATTTTTATATATATTTACAAAAGAAAATGATCTAAAGAGGTTTTAAGCATTAAAATACATTAATTTGGACGCCTTTTCTCTTTTATATTAGTCAAATTTTCTATTTTACACATTATAAACTAGAAGCGAAAATTTCAGGTGAAGAAGAAAAATATAAATAGTTATCAATATCAGGTGAAGAAGAAATGTACACTTAAAGGAAGGGGTACAATAGTGTATTATCAATGTATAATACCTTCTAAATCATTTTGTTAAAAACCTAGATTATAATTACTTTAGTTTTGTTACAAAACTAACTAAAAAGGAAACGGGTCCAAATTAACAATGTATTTTACTATTTTTAATGTATAAAACCTTCTAAATTGTATCTGACGACACTAAAGTTTTAAAATAAGATCCAAGTTATAGGGAAGTGGCCGGGGTTTCGAGTCAACATGACTTGTATACAAAATGACTCGTTTTAACCTCTCCATTTTGTCACATCTAACATAAATCATAACCCTAAGTTATTTATGGAGAATCATTTGCATTATTAGGTGATATATTTTTTGTGAGAGTGCAAATAGGTGACAAATCACGAAATAATCAAAACAGGTGAAGTCGCTGATTGAATTAGCGACTTCTACCTCATATGTTACACACTCCTGCCATGTCTTACACACTCGTCAGAAGTCGGTGATTGAAAGAGTGACTTCACATTGAAGCCTCCAAATGGGTCAGCGACTTCAGCATGAAGCCTCCAAATGAGTCAGCGACTTCAGCATGATGCCTCAATTTGGGACAGCGACTTCTTGGACAAACTCTTCACATTGATCAGTGGTTGGTAGGGTCCTGTTTCGAGTGAATGAAGTCGCTGACCCAATAAGCGACTTCACCAATTGTGGTGTTTTCCTGATACGATGCCTATTTGCACTCTACCAAACAATAACTGGCTTATTATTGAAAATGATTCTATCCATGGACAAGTAAGAAAATTGATAAAAATTGCCAACTCGTGGGAACATAGAGAAAGGATTAAAAGGTACACTCACTCTGCACATTCACTGAATTTCCCAGTACTCTGATTCTCCAGAATGTTCAAGATCAGTGCCTTGTTTTCATCCAAATACTACACAATTGGTTGTAAACTTGTCAGATCATAAAAAATAGATCAAATCTATCTTTGACCCAAAAGAGTTGACCTTGTTTTCTTTGACACTTTATCTTCTAAATTATTAAAAAGAAATAAAATAAGCTCCATGAGAGAAATAAAAGATTAAAGACCTGTTGGATGTGATCAGTAGTCACAGTGGTGGTGTTGAAGCCACCTGTGTGTTGCTGCTGCTGTTGCTGTTGTTGCTGTTGCATCTGATGCATGAGTTGTTGCTGCATGTTTGTATTTGTGATCTGAACTGAACTGAACTGAAGTATCTTCTGCTACAAATATATTTATTCACCTGATAGATGACCCCTTTTTAAGTTTTTGCTGATGACTTATGTCTGGTTTCAAAGGTTTTGAGTGATATAAAAGTGGTAGCATCTTGTGATTTTATTTAAAGATGTCATTTATTTTAGCACTTATTAATTATACCTTATCTTGGGATTCTCCCTCACTCTATTCTATGTCACAGTTATCTTTACATTTTAACATGACCTGCATGCATATGTACCCACTCACCATATTTCATGATTCAATCATACTATGATCATAATGTAGTGTTTGGCATTATGTTTTAAAAAATGTTATATGATATTGAATACTTGATCTAGTTATTTTGAAAGAAATATTATTTTGTATTGTAGATTAAAAAAATTAGTAAAATAGTTGTGGATTTAAAAAAAATAAGTAATCTAAAAATTAATAAGAGAATGACAAATAAGCAAAGTTGACACCTTCATAGTAGGGAGAGATTGGTACCATATCAGTATCAAAAGTACCGATCCTAAAATTTGCCAAAAGTAGGTACCGGTACAGAAAGTGCTCTATACATACGATATTCGAAGAGAAAAAGTAGATAAAATTACCGTACCACATCTAACTGGTATCAAATTGAAAGTACCTATCCCAAAAAACGGGTAGCGAAATTCCATTGGTACAATATGGTATGTTACGATATTTTTCCGGTATCGATACCGAATTACTCATCTCTACTATAGGCCACACTTCGATGAGTCGACACCTCCATAGTCGGCTGGTACCTGCATAACCACACTCTGAGATGTCGGCAACTTCATAGCCCATACTCCTAAACATTGGCACCTTCATAGCCTACACTCTGATACGACGACACCTTCATAGCCACACTTTGATATGTCGGCAATTCCAGAGTCCACACATTTAAAAGTCAATACTTGTTTAAAAGTCAATGTCTAATTTGATAATTTACTTGGTTAACTTGCTTATTTTCATGATTTTCCCTATTTTAAAACCTGACATTTAATCTATTAAACTAAATAAAAAATCAATTTCGTTGTACCGCCGTATCTGTGTTTGTTATCAGGGCTGGCTCGAGGCGGAGTGAAATAAAGTTACGGATTTAAGCCCCCACTTTCTTGATACCCCCAAATTCTAAAAAAATAATAATCTATATACATGTAATTTTGGGCTCTTGAATTGTTGGCATGAGGTTCGTGGTATATAAATATGCATACACACAAAGATCATATATAAATCATGGTATTACAAACAATTGTTTAAACAAAATATCTCATTTTTATTTTGCGCTTTAGGCCCTCAAAAAGCTTGAGACGACCCTGTTGGTTAGAGCATCTACAACGGGCAGTTTGTGTTAGTTTTTATTGGACACGTGGTTATAGACTTAAGGGTGTGAATCATGTCGGGTTGATGGGTTTGCGGGTTAAAATGTGCAACCCTAACCCGCACACACATAAATTTGGGTCAACTTGAACCCGACCCTTTTAACCCGTATTTTTAAATGAATCATAAAGGTTGATGAACTATAAGCTAGTTGTGAGGTTAATTGTAAGCGAGTTATCAATAAAGTATTTAATAGCGAGTATGATTGTAACAAGTAATAATATAGTGTGTCAAAACTAAAATTATTATAACTAATCATGTAAAATGAAAATGGATAAAACGAAAACAAAAAAATAAAAGTTTTTTTTAAATACTTAAACGGGTGGCGGGTTCACCCGTTTTATATAGGTCAACCCGAACCCGACCTGTTTTTAATATGGGTCAACCTGAATATGACACGTTTTTCAAATGGGTCGTGTTTGTCAACTCAGACTTGTGTTTTTTTTTTTTGTGTGACGGGTTTGGGTTAGGTTTTGATCATGTCAAGAAGCCACCCCTAAATTATAGTCCTACGAAGTTAAAGGATATAAGCACATATACACATTTAATAAGATTTCAAAACTTTTGTTACATTTCTTTTTTGTTACATTTCTTGTTATTATATTTGTTTGGATGTGCTTTTGGATGATTGTACGTAGGTTACAAGAGAATATAATTGAAGGTGGGACCATGAACATAAAGAAAGAAGGGGAGTCACGTGAAGGCATTGTATGTGTCATGGGGGAGATACACGAGGGTTCTTCACCTCGTAACACGTACTTGCTACCTATGCATTAAAACCAACCTTTCTTTAATGCTTTTAATACTTGTCGCCAAGGATTCATTGCGCATACGAGTATGTTTGTTCTCGGTTAAAAAGTACCAAAAATATATATACTATTTTTGCAAAATAATAAAAGAAACCCCAAATATAGGAAGCAATGAAGCATATGATATAACTAGTAGAGCAATATCTATCTAAGACCGAGTGTAGTGATGAGGGGAATTCCTGCCCCTGCTCCACTTGGATTTGTTTGATTGGCCCACCAAAAAAAGGTTCACAACACGCCACTTTTCAGCGTGAAAAACATAATGCTCAAGCTCAATTTTGACGAAAAACGCCCAAGGGGTGGTGTTCCGGCGTTATGGGGCGTTTTTTGCCCATTCAACGCCCAAGGGGTGGTCTAATAAAAAGTTGAAAAAACTTGTCTATTTTGAAAATGACAGTGTCAATAATGATTATTTTAGTAATTTTCCTTTTAGTATTTTTATCCATAAACTCTATTTTTCTTGCTTTGACATTATCTTTTTTTCTCCGTACCTTTCAGTGGAGCACAATCAGGTTGTCCGTTGTGGGGCGCGAGCGAGTAGGCGCGATTGTGCAACCGACCCACGTGGCTCGCGAAAACCTCAACAACCACACATGAATGTGATCGCGAGCGAACACCACCACCCCCACCCATCGTCCACCACCACCCACCGTTCACCACCACCACCGTCCGTACACCATCATCAATTTATTTTAGCAGTCTACAAACGTTAAAAAACAATCAGTCTTCTTCTTGCGGACTGCATATGTTTGGTTCACCTCTTCTTCTGCAGATGTATGCAGATATGGTCCGCATACTGCAGACATTTTACCTCTGAAAAAACAAAACACCTTAATTTTAGTTGTAACTGATTCATTATCGGAATTCATGGTAAAATATATGTGAAATTATCTTCACCATCTAATTACTGAATATTCATAAAGTGATGTTAATTAATTATATCAAGTGTTCAAAGATTCCAAAGAAATAATGTCGTTATTATAACTGTGGCTAAATGGATATTCGATGCTTAATAATTTCTTGATACTCAATTTATGATACTCAATTTAGTCACTATTTTTGTATTTTGGAATTGCCAACTGAGGAAACAAAACTAAAGTAAAATAAACTTAAATGGGTAAAAGGCATTGGCAACATAAAACTGGGTACATGGGCTAGCCACAAGAGAAAAATAATTGGGCAATTGGGCTTCCATTGGTGGTGACGGTTGTTGCTTAGGAAAGAAAAGAAAAAAAATAAAAAAAATAAAGAGGCAGGCGACAAAACAAAGGGACGGTTGTAGAGGTTATATCACGAATTGGAGAGAGCTTTTATGAGATCAATCTAGGATTTGAAGGACGAGATCGTACGGGAGTCAAGATTGAAGCTTAGATCGGGTGTTCACACTGCGCGGGTTTATGATTTCGGTTATCATGAGAAGTTAAACTCCTGTAGCTACCTAGGCTTAGATGAATTTTTTTTTTACTTTGGATTTTGACTTGGTTTTTGGATTCATTTGTTGGTTTTATGTTAAAGTAAAGATTTGTTAACAATTGCTATGATGTGTGGACATGTTCTTTTCCGATTAATGATCTTTTAATGTTTCATGAATATCTTAGTAAATGTCTTTCTTGTTTGGTGCTTGTTAGGATCAGTTGCTTTGCTTTGTGCTTGTAGTTTATTTTATGGTTTGCACATGAATTCCATAAGAACATTGATTGAGAGTTTGGAGGTTTAGAGTGTTCTTCCTGTTTTATGTCGTAGAAATCCGGTAGGTAGTCATGTTTGTCTTTGGTATTATGAGTTTAGGTTTTAATGAGAATTAGCAAGTTACTCATTGTCTTTGATGTAGTGAATACTGTTACTTTCCTGTTTTGCATATTATATACTTGGTTATATGATTTTGGATGAACATGAGTATGCACAAACCAAATGTGCAGGGACTCGTAAAAATGAAGGAACAGAGGGTGGAGAACAATGATAATATACACACACTTAATAATATGTTCCACACAATTAAATGACAATACATGAGGGGTATATATACATACATACTTGGCGGTTAATAAACCGTTTTATAACTAACCGACTTAAACAATCTTAAACGACACAGCGTTTCTGTTTGGCGCCCTTTTTCTGTGCCATTTGACTTTTCCGAAGTCAACAGAATTTCTTGATTATAATCTTCTAACAATCACTCCCCTAATCAAGAAATTATGATTTATACTCTGTTCATTTTTCATCCTCGTTTGTGCAGTCCTGTTCTTCTTCTTTCGATCATCCTTTCCTTCTTGAACCGTTTCTTAAACATCCTATCTTTGATGATGATCCGATATTAAACTTTGAGAAATTGATGTTAAAAAGGATTATCACAATCCTTAACCTTTACAGTTTCTGCCATCTTGGCCTTTCTTCTACGATCATCACGATCGGACAAACAACTAGGAATTAACGTGCACTTGTCTTCTTTTCCTATTGTATCAGCATCTTTGGAGATTAACGGTGCCTTCCTCTACACTCGTCTTCTGTCTCCACACTATAAACATCTTCTGATTTCTCTAATATCGAATAAACTACGGTTGTTGATCGAAACTTTCGTTGTTTTCTGCCTTGCCGGAACTCCTCGCCGGAAAACGATTTCTGCGTTTTGTTTTTTAAATCTGTTAAGGCCTCTTGACTGCATCTCTTCTGATTACTACGATAACAATAACCAAGTGTGAATCAAACAAACAATCTCTGTTGTTCGATTTCGCTTATAATAACTTCCGATCAGATTTTTGCAAAACAGGGGATCAGACTTTTTGTTCACAGGTTCTTTTTCTTCGTCTCTATCTTCCCAAGAGCGTCTCGCTCTGATACCAATTGTTACTTTCCTGTTTTGCATATTATATACTTGGTTATATGATTTTGGATGAACATGAGTATGCACAAACCAAATGTGCAGGGACTCGTAAAAATGGAGGAACAGAGGGTGGAGAACAATGACAATATACACACACTTAATAATATGTTCCACACAATGAAATGACAATACATGAGGGGTATTTATACATACATACTTGGCGGTTAATAAACCGTTTTATAACTAACCGACATAAATAATCTTAAACGACACAACGTTTCTGTTTGGCGCCCTTTTTCTGTGTCGTTTGACTTTGGCCTTCGACACGTTCGGTTCCTTGGCACCGGAGGCGGTGTGGTTTTTGGCTCGGGTTCAACAAGTAGTGCACAACAACTTTTCCACCCCCAAGGGCGGGGTTTTGTTTTTAGCAGATTAGGATTTTCTATTCAAAAAGGGGTGGCGGCGCAGCTTGTTGCCCGCCTATCTACCATCCTTATGTAATTTACCCTTTTTTGTCAATGAAAGAATCAATTTTGATACAAAAAAAAAAAATTACAACGTGTACTTTTAATATTGAGTTAAATGCCACTCCAGTACAAAAGTTTTTTTTTTTTTGCAATTCCTTCCCTGAGGTTTGGATTTTTTTGCCAAATTCGTCTTTTTCACTAACCCAGTTAAAAAAGCTCGTTAATGTTAGGGGTAGTGTTGTCTTTTTACCTCAGGGACGAATTTGGCATTTAAAATCCAACCTTACTTTAAGGACGAATTTGGCATTTAACTCTTAATTTAAAATAATTGTTAATTAAATAATTTATTATGAATTTATAATGGTTAAAATAAGTTAAATTGATAAAAAAATAATTAATAAAACTTTTTCCAAAATTAAAATTTAGTTTTATAAAGATTATTGGTTTATAAGTCTAAAACAATTTTTGTAGAATTTTTATAAACCGTTTGGTGATATTTCTAGAATTTTTTTATTTATTTATAAATAAACTTGTAATATCCGATTGTATATATGCTATTATAACCCGATTAAACATGCACCCAACCTCTGAAACTTGCGACTAAGAAAACCCCTCTATCATATTCACTTTTCCGTCACTGGAACTCCTCGAATTTGAAGCTTTGGGGTCACGACTTGTGCTTAGATTTGCACCATCATTCGGTAACATTTAAACTTGATTATCTGGTCCCTTATGATCGATTTTTGATAGAGTTTAAAAGCCCTATGTTTCTGTTTATTAACTATATCAAAAACATTTTCAATTGTAACGATTTAGGGTTAGGGTTCATATCAGCTTAATTTGGGGAAGATGGCAGATCGTTATTATGTAAAAAGTTTCTGAACTGAGATAAAACACCAACAGACATGTGGAGCAGATGGTATTCTGTTTGTGCATTCATATGCTTGGTCTTTGTTTCAAAACCGAGCTACAACATTTTTTATAAGCATTCATTCTATTATTTAAACATACCATATAACCAATTAAATCTGAAACCATCTTGTTCTCAGGGTCCGGACCAACTGGTCTGGGCTTGTGATTTAAAACCTCCAAACCGGGTCAGACCTAGGTTCGATCCTCCCCAACAACATCTTTTTTAGTTATCAATTTTCCATGTTTTCTTTATATATTTTGATTAATAATTCTATAATATATTTAAAATACCTAATATGACTTATAAATTCTACAAAATTTATTTTATGATATATAACTAATAATTTTTATTATATAATTTTTATTTTCAGAAAATTCTTTTATTTAATATATATAATAAATATTACAAGTTTATTTATAAATAAATAAAAAAAATTCTAAAATATCACCAAACGGTTTATAAAAATTCTACAAAAATTGTTTTAGACTTATAAACTAATAAACTTTATAAAACTAAATTTTAATTTTGGAAAAAGTTTTATTAATTATTTTTTTTATTAATTTAACTTATTTTAACCATTATGAATTCATAATAAATTATTTAATTAACAATTATTTTAAATTAAGAGTTAAATGCCAAATTCGTCCCTGGGGTAAGGTTAAATTTTAAATGCCAAATTCGTCTCTGAGGTAAAAAAGACAACACTACCCCTGACATTAACGAGCTTTTTTAACTGAGTTAGTGAAAAATACGAATTTTGCAAAAAAAAATCCAAACCTCGGGAAAGCAATTGCAAAAAAAAAAAAAAAAAAAAAAAAAAAAAAACTTTTATACTGGAGGGGCAAACTGGCCCAAACCTAAGGGACAAAATTGACATTTAACTCTTTAATATTTGATGACTTATTTTTCTTTTTTGGAACGGCATAATATTTGACGACTTGATGTTTTTTGTGTGAGTCAATAAACCAACGCTTATCTTTAAAACAAAAGAAAAGTCTATGAAATTGAAATTATATAACAGTATTCACAACTTATTAACTACCAGGAATTAAAACTACACCTTTAAAATATATAAAAGTCAGTTATTTTCAAATATCTTTTTTTTTAACCAAAAAATTCATGAGTCTTGTAAAATTAAATGAGAAAGGTAAAATCAACGTACACGTTGAATTACATATTAAATGAAAATCCTCTCAAGCTATACAAAACCAACTATATTTGAGCTATATATAGCCTATAGGTTATTCACAACAATTCACCGAAGCCATTCCAAAGATAACCATATGATTTTATCTTCTTTTTCTTTTTCTTTTTTCTATAGCCATTTCAAAGATAAAAACATGATACTATTACTATAATTAATATTGTTGATTTAATCAATGTTTAATGCATTTTCAAACGTGAGTGATGCAAACTTGAATCAAGAGAGTAGAGACGACTTCATTAGTAGAAAACTAGAGAAATGAACACCAAGTCTTTAGCTGTTACTTGTCCAATAGGGAAGTAGACCATTAGCCCATCAAGCCACGTCATGTTGATCCTTGACTATCAAGCAAACTCCGTCCGAATGGGCAACAGGAAAAACAAAGAAAAAGAAAAATAAGAAAGAAGAAAAAACTAAACTTATGTGCGAGACCTAGGAATTGTTGCACTTTAGTTGGCGTTTTCGGTGCTTCCCAGTTTTTAATGGCTTCTATCTTGGCTAGATCGACATGAATTCTCATTTCATTAACCACGTGACCAAGGAATTAGACTTCACACAACCAGAAGTCACATTTGGAGAACTTGACATAGAGCTGTTCTCGTCTTAAGAGTTCCAAGTAGGGATGAGCAAATGGTATCGGGTACCGGTACCGAATCAATTTCGGTACCATTACCGGTACCCACATTTTTGGTTTTTCGTTTCGGTATTTACCGATTTTAACGTTCAAATACTAGTACCGTACCAGTTGTTTTCGGTACCGGTACCCACTTTTAGAAAATTTCGGTACCGGTATTTTCGGTACTGGTACCGGACTGGTACCATACTGATCCCTAGTTCCAAGACTAGTCGCAAGTGTTCCTTATAGGGTTCATAATAATAGCATAACAATGTTTGAAAAATGATTTGGATGAACCACACACCTTATATCTTCACTTGTAAAGGTTGTTTTAGCTTGGAAATGGTAATTTTAGGGTAAAAACGGGTGTACAGAGGTTAAGGGTTGTGAGAGATCACTTTGTTCAGGGTGAGTTAGGGTTGCATAAATGATGAAAATCAAGTCAAGAATGATATTTATAGCTTTTACCAGTCGTGCCCCTGATTCTGGACAACTAGCTCTCTTGCAGGCGACTGGCATTGCCACTCTCCCCTAGCCAGTCGTCCCTATGGCTGGTGACTGGCTAGCCAGTCGCCCCAACTTGGGCGATTGGGTTTTTGTGACGCGTTAATCGATAATTTAACACATTAATTCATGTATCCACATATCGACAAGTTATATAATGATCGTAAAACATTTAATGTCTGACAACTTACACGTTTATGTTATTTCACCAACCCCCATGACTTGAGACTCATGTGTGTGTGTTTTACTCGGTGGTCCTCTGAATCACCAACCTTGGACATATGTGTGTAAACCGACTACCGATGATCTCCCGGATCATCGAACCGACTCCCGATGATTTCTCAAATTATCAAAACCGACTCAACTAACCCAGTTAAGTATGTTTTATGAATGTTTCGCTAAGGTAGACTTATTTGTTTGATAAAAGTATTAATCTTAGTTTGTCAGGTGTCATATGTCGTTTGTAACATGTAGAAGCATAGTCATTGTGTGTATAATTTGTATTTCTCCCCACCCCATTCCATCAAGTCCCTGCACAATCTGTGCATGCTCATACATAGTTGTTCGTCCACAATTGATCCTTATAATTCTTGACAACTCTGGTCTATCGATTCAAACGACTTAGCCCATAACTAACCGATGCGGTTTAAGAGTATTAAACCAGACGGTAAATTGTTTTCTAATAACTCTTTTATAGTACTAAGTCAAAGAAAACAAATTTGTTAATATTTTTTTATTCAAAATTATTTTTTAATACCTCGTTTAATACCGTGTATGTTTATATGTGTATGTTGTATATAAACGTGGGTGGAATTTCAACATTTGAGACCCATTCAATTTGAAAAAAAAAAAAAAAAAACATTTTTTATTTCGTCAAAAGCTAATGCAATTTTTTCTCTTTTTATACCTTATATGTTTTCCGAAATAAATTTGAAATCCACCAAATGTTTTTATACCATATTTAAATATCGGAACTGTAGTAAATTACAAAAATTGTTACATTATTAGACCAAGTCGGAGGTTGCATTTTCAAGATAATAATAATAATAATAATAATAATAATAATAATAATAATAATAATAATAATAATAATATGATACTTACTAACTCTATGTTTGATCTTTTGTTTATTGAATAAACACAGTCAAATCTCATATGAAATATTCAAAGTCAAGATTAAAGAAAAATCAAGTCAAGTTCAAACCGTATGCCCATCCTTTATAAATAACTATATATGTTTCTCTTATTCATATCATAATTCATAAATATATTAAACCCTAACTAGTTCATTTTTTTTCTCTTTAAATCAAACTCATTCATCCCCAAAACAAGAGATCATTCTTTTTCTGTTTACACCAAACCAACTTAACACCCCCCCCCCCCCCCAAAAAAAAAAAAAAAAAAAAAAAAATTAAACTTGAAGATTAAACAAGAAACATGAAACACCAATTTATTTCTGTTGCTATTATGGCAGCAATTGTTATTTTATTGCTGAGTTTCAGACCAACAGGAGCATGCAGACTTTTAGATGGAGAATTTGAAGAAACATGGATGAAAAGAGGAAATCTTTTGCTGTCATCGTTACAAAAAAGAAGGTCGGTCCCGCCACCAGGAAATGGCTGTGGTTGGACCAGAAACGGCGGCAACCCTTGTGTCCGGTCCAAGAAGGCAGCAGGACGTCACAGTCCTGCTGCCACGCCGCCGCCGCCCCCACATGAATTCTCTCAATCTTTGGTTCATGTAGGAGAGGCAACTAGTTAGCCACCATGCATGCATGCATGTTAATATGTTATAATAAAATCACGTTATTTTGACGTTTTTTATTTTATTCGTTCTAATTCGACGATTGTAATTACTTGGTTTTTTACAAACTAAAAATGAAAATAAAGTCATGAATTAAACTTATAAGTTCTGATTTATTAATTCTAAGCATAGTGTTCGAGATATTATTTCGACTTTTTGGGCCATTATTGGCTTTTGGTTTTGGTTATATATATGTATAAACACGTAATTTATAGTTAAATAAATAAATGTGGTTAATGTTAAAGTTCATTCATACATAGTCCAATAACGACCCCATACACACAACATATACCGATGGAGATTACAATAACTTGCTGCTATATTTGAATACCTGAATAAAAAAAAAATCGGTTCACGATGGTTATGAAATTAAATTCCAACAATATACAATTTATAATAAATCAATAAAATATATGAAGTGGAAATCCTAAAAACAGTGTTCTGATTTATCCAATTCTAACATAAAAGAATTTTCATCTTTAGCGGCAACCCACCTATAAAAGCGTAATTCAAAAGTCAGATTATGTTATTGATTTGTTTAATTGGTTAAGTATGTTATAATCTCGTGTATTATACATGTTGATAAATATAATAATGTTATTAATTTGTAAAAATAAAGCTATTTACAAAAACATACAACACAACAAGGAATCGGTTTTTAGCGGCGACAATTGTTGCCGCTATTGACGACGAAGATTGCAACAACTGCAGGAGCTTAGTAAGGGAACTATTAGTCCATTTGTTCTTCACCTTGATACGCATAAGTTTTGCTAAAAAGTCGAGGGAAGAAACTTAGTACAACCAAGATATAATTTTGATTCGACTTCCTCTATTAGTGCTTCAAAATCATCACAAACACCCCTACTCTATGTATCCGAGTTCCCCTCGTGAAGGCCCGCGTCGTCTTCCATACACTCCCGCATAAGGTCTTCGACAACACCATCCATATTGTTTCCTGGCGCAACATCATTTACAAATACAATCGGTGGAACTAACTTTCACCATGATAGGTCCACATCGTGTACAACTGATAGATACCAAATGAATGCATATAAAAAATTCAGTTTTGTGAAGGATATTAGCTAGGCTAGAATTATGACATTTTGCACAGGCACATCTAATACTGCCTTTGTTATCTACTTGGTTTGTCCACATCTCGATAAAAGAATTGAGTCCTTGCTTGTACTCAGGTGAGTTATGTGAAGCAGTAAGCCACATTTTATCGACAACCATGATAACGAACTGAAACATAATTTAAGGCGCGAGGTGAGAGCTCCACGTATGTATGTATGTATGTATGTATGTATGTATGTATGTATGTATGTATGTATGTATGTATATATGTATGTATGTATGTATGTATGTATGTATGTATGTGTGTGTGTGTGTGTGTTTATGTATGTATATGATTCTTTTATTTTATAATTAATTTTCAACAATACTATGTATAACTCGTATTTTTGTTGAAAATATTCTTAGAGATAACCATTGGCGCATAGGGAAACTGTAACAACCGGCAAAAATAAGGTAATTCCGTACAATTAATTAATATATGATTAACGTAATTAAATGCAATTATGTGTGACTTAATTATCAAGGCCTTAGGGAATAGCAATTTCCAAATAATGCATAGGAATGCATACGTTTAATGGTAAAGCATGATTGGATCATGTGCGAATAAGCTATCCGGTACGGACGTTGGCAATTACCCGGTAATAATTAAATAAACGAAACGAATCCCGGACACCCAGGATATAAAATAAAGGGTATTTTCATAAGATATAATGAGTTTTGGAACTCCAAAACCATAAATGAAAACGTCTTGTACAAATCTCCCGGTAACGAATAAAATGCGCGTATCGCACCCGATACGCGTATAACTCGTAATTTCACCCGGTAAAGGCCTAAATAACCAATCAACGCTTAAAATAGACTATATTTAAGTGTTATTAAAGGTATTTTTAATGTCCGGATAACGCGTGATTAAAACCCGAAAAATACCCGAACGACACCCGAACGACGGGGGATTAAACATAACAAGTATTGGGTAAATATTTGAAGATGTGGACCCCACTTAAACCCACATGGGGCCGGCCTAATGGCCCTAATATATCCATATCTTGTGCAAATCTTAATAATAACCTATGTAAAGCATGTTTAACATAAGACAAAATGTGTAAGGAAAAGGTATGAGTGAACATTAGTACAAAAAGCAATCTATTCTTGTCCCCCTTGCTAATATTTTCGGCCATTAGGCCATAAGAATCCAAGACAACTCCAAGCCATCATTTCATGAGTGCATGCATGTATGTGAGGTCTTATAAGTAGGATCATGATGCCTTAGGAAGATTTAACCAAGATTGCAAGAAACCACCTATCTCTACATACATACATACGGCTCTTTCTACACACACACATATCCTCATTTCAAAAATCTCCCAAGTACACTCATAATCTTCCATAAGATCCCTTAAATCTTTAGCATCATTACATGAGATGGTTATATAATAACACATGTTAGAAGATTGAATCACCAAGCAAAACAAACCTCTTTCTTCCTTCCCTTGTGGCCGTGGGTTTCCTTGCACACACACACATTGTTCTTTCAAGTTTTTACATCTCCAAAATACTTAAAATCATCCATCATCCAAACCCCTTTTGTGTGTTTCAAGAGCTTGGAGCTAAACCACTAGGAAGAACACACTAAACCCCTCTCAAATCCAAGGTTTTTGTCTTCCCTAGCCTTGTGCTAGTAGTAAGCTTCTTAATCTTGTTTTTGATTGTTATTATTCATGTATGTGTTCCTAGTAGCAAGTTGTACATGAAGGGTTTAAAAATGGTTTTGAACATAATCTTTAATAAGTTTTCATGTGTAAAATGGAAGGTTAAAGATATGAAAATAAACCATGGATTTGTTGATGATGATGTATTAGTCTTGAAAATATATGAAGTTTACATATAAGACTAAGTAGGATGATGTTTTGGTTAAGATTTTGAAATGAACTTGAATATGCTAAAACTAACTTTAATTCATCTTATTATGATCATTTAAGTTATAATATGTGGTAAAACATGTTAGAAGTTCATAAATGAATAAGATGGAAAATTAAAGTTAACTCACTTAGATGAATGAAATTTTGATAAAATGGACAAATACATAAAACACACATATAATTAGTCTTTCATATGGAATATAAGACTAACATAAGTGTTTTGATACAAAAATAACTTACCAATAAAAAGTTGGATCTTCAAAGTTAACTATTTTAAGTGAAAAATGCTAACTTTGGAAGTTAGAGTGGAAAAATGCAACTTTTGTAAGTTAAGGGACTAAAGTTGTAACTTTGAAAGTTAAGGGACTGAAATGAACATTTTAGAAACTATTAGTCCAAAAATACAAGTATGGAAAGTTTGGTGTCAAAAATGTAAGTATTAAAGTCTAAGGATGATTTTTGTAAATACTAGTAGAAATACTTGGGTATTTTGTATAAAAGTGTATTTTTGAAAGTTATAAAAATATAAAGGGTTTTAACATAAGGATTTTTATAAAATAGAGATTTTATAAAAATATTAAACAAACTTGGGAAACTTATACAAAAATGAATACTTTTATATAAATGGGAATATAAAAGTGTTGGAAACATTTTTGTAGTTAAGTTGACAAGTTGGGTTAAAAATACATAAGTATTTTAACCATCCAAGTAACATGTGAAAATAAGAAGAAATATGGAAAATATTTCTATAAAATACATGTTGGGAAAAACTTGGAAAAATTAACTAATCGAGTTAAGATATCGAACTAAAACGCGTTAACGAACCATAACCGGACAAAATATGAGAAAAATGCCATTGCGGCAAGATAAGAAAAATATGTATTTTAAGAGGTAAAAATATATATATATACTTTGGGTGAAAATAAATAAACACTTTCCTAAGTGTTGGAGGATTAATTCGTGGGAGAAACACATGACACAAACGAATAAGACGTTAAAACAAACGTATATACTTAACAAGAAAAATTACACATTTATATATATTTGTACGCTCGTCTCGGCAAAATTCTAGTATATCTACTTAATGGGAAAGTAGATATGCGGGAAGGAAAGCCGCGACGAGAAGACAAGGATATATATATGTGTATGTCGTACCAACGAAATCCTAGTATATTTATTTAAATGGGAAAATAAATATACGGTGTGGTGAGTTGAAACGGACGTTAAGAATATACGATCGAACGACAAAATCTTAGCATATTTGTTTAAATGGGAAAACAAATGTGTGGCAAAGTGAGTCGGGTCGAGGATTGAAATATATATTATATCGAACGATGCGATCTTAAGTATAATTATTTAAATGGGAAAATAATTATATGTTAAGTGAAGTCGAGTCGATGATAATAAGATACAAGTTATGGAAATATTAACAAGAGTAATATATAACTTGTAACACAAAGGGTAATGTAACGCCAACAAAACCTAGGATACGCGCTTAATTAAACGGGATTTGGAACAACTTGTGGTCGGGAGTTGGGTGTACAACTTGCCAAGGCACATGCACTATAGGTATAGTGGCTTATACGTTTAGGACGTTTGTAGGTGCAAGACCACCCCTTGCTATTCACCTTATTGAGCCAGACGCAGTTGCAGGTGAGTTTCACGGCCCCATTTTAAACTATTTTTACGTTTTCCGGGGGAAAGATATGTTAGGGATAGTGTTTGACGGATTTAATACTTGAGGTGTGACCGCCACTCGGGGTTGAGTCCTCGCCTCTATAATCATTTGTTCAGGGAATTGAAACCGGAGGAATATTCGAATAGTACTATTGGTGCCTGGCAAGGCCCACCCCTAATCGATAGCGTCGATTATGCATTAGGTTATGCCTGGGGTGCAAATATTCTGAACTTAAGTCGTGGGAAACCGAGTAACGACTTGGAGCGGGGCACAATTATTATATGTCTTGGTTTGATTATAGTCTCAAGTAGATTTATAGGAATTTGCAACTCCTATATATTGTCATAACATGGTATTCCCAAGTATTCAAGTTTTAGAAACTGAAAACCTGTGAACTCACCAATATATTTATATTGACGAAACTTTTTAAAACATATCTTTCAGGTAACTAGAAGATGAAAGATCAGGCAAGCAGGGTCGGGGAATCTCCAATGCGACGACGAACTTTTGTGGGGTTTCACCTTTATTTCCCAAGGCATTTGGGATATATATGAGAAACCTCTATGTTTATTTCCAAAAACAATTAACTTTTGTGTAATGTTTGAAACTGATTCGACGTCATAATAAATGACCCATTTTCTTAAATTACTTGTGTTTAGCCATAACCTTGACTTTATGCTTTTGAACCGTCGCGCCACGTGTTTCCGCCTTTGTCGTGGTGTGACAGAACGTGGTATCAGAGCCAAGGTTATAGCGAACTAGAGTATTTTCTTTAAAAACTAGACTATAACCGGATTTGGTTCTAAAGATAAAGTTTTCAAAAGAAAATGTACATGGTTTTAAATAAAAGTAATTTTCAAGAAGCATTGGGCATGAGGAGATTCCGACCAAGCCAGCCATGGGTATTGTTATGCATTAGTGTGAAATTAGAAGTTAGGAAGGTTACTGATAACGTAAGCCATAACTATCTAATTTAAATAATTCATATATGTTAGTACGGTTCTTTTGCCAGGGATGTCAGACACAGACGCAGGGAGCGTAGCACCGAGCTACGATAGCAGTATTCAGATTATCCCAGCGCCGCCAGCAGAGCCGATCGAGCTTGTGGTACTCGATCCGGAGGATGACGAGATGGAGATTGACGCCGCCGTGGAGGGCGCAGGAGGAGATAGCTCGGACGAGACTGACCCGAGCGAGGACCCAGCGTGGGCCCCCGCTGAGGGCGACGTGGTCGACCTACCTATGGCCGAGGCACCACAGGCAGACTTGCCTATAGTGCCAGTCCAGGCAGCGCCACTGCCAGTACTACCCCTCCAGGCCATCAGAGACTTCCCAGAGGACTGTGCAGGTCCATCGAGGCCTGTCCCCGCGCAGTCAGAGACCGTTGAGTCCCCCTATGATCGACACGCACCGATCGATCGTGAGCCCTTACCTACCCCACTTATCCCCGTACCCCCGGGCATGATGCTCGTGCCCGTTCCCCGTGGACACAACGGGTGGATCTCTGATGACTCCGACGATGAGTCGACCGCATCGGTGGAGCACATTGCTGTGCCGATTCCACCAGTAGACCAGGAGGAGCACGTCGCTCCGATGATCGAGCATGCCACTACTGCACCAGCCACTCTACCCACCATACCCGAGCCCGTACATCAGGATGGGCCAGTTCCTACTGGAC
This sequence comes from Ambrosia x helenae, assembly GCA_030844895.1. Taxonomy (NCBI): domain Eukaryota; kingdom Viridiplantae; phylum Streptophyta; class Magnoliopsida; order Asterales; family Asteraceae; genus Ambrosia; species Ambrosia x helenae. Next base: position 1,237,642 of record CM061230.1, on the reverse strand, counting down.
GCATCCTAGAGGGGAGCTCTGCCCGCAGCTCGGAGCTGCACCGGGCGGGCGTGACGGCATACGCCACCGCGAGCCCTCCTACCCCCACTGTCGTGGTATCCACCCCAGAGTGGGCCACTGTCTCTGAGCCATTGGTAGCCCCACTGGCTGAGCCTATGTCACCACCCACCATTGCCATGACTATACCCATCCCCACCATTCCCACCATGACACCTGCACCATACCCTCTAGGTGCAGGGGATCCGTATATGATGCCACACCACTTTTCCATCAGGCCACCCAGTTTCACTCCATTGCTGCCACACATACCAGTACCATTCCCCTTCGGGCCCTTCCCATCCACACACCCTGATGTACCCGGACCATCCCACCTTCCCAGGATGACACCCCCCTCTGGACCCGCCCAGACCTCGACCATCACTTTAGAGCAGGATTTTCAGACTCTAGTCAACACGGTGCAGCGCACCGTGAATCAGGTTGAGCATCAGACGAGATTGATGTGGGCTAGGATGATTGACACTCGTGATGCCTTGGCGCATTACGCAGAGGAGCTCTTGCGCATGGATGCGCAGAGCGGGATTACTGGGGATGCACACTGGGCACATCGACAGTTTTTGTACGAGCGCATCTCAGAGATCAGCATGACGATTAGCATGTATGCGCCGCAGTACCAGTATCCACCGCCACCGCCACAGTAGGATGTGTCGGGGATGCACAGAAGACGCACCAGCTTATGTACATATTAGCAGCATTATGGTAGTACAGCACGGGTTATGACACTCGTCTGCATTTTGCCTAGCCGTACGGGTATTACGGCGTATGATATGATGTTTTATTATTTCAAAAGCAATGTATTGTATGAGAAATGTATTCTCCATTTTGGTATTATGAACAAGCATTGTACTGATATTATTGAAATTAATGAAAAATCTTATTATTATGGTGAAATATGTTGTTGTCTATGATTATTATTGCTTACTCCATGTGTTGCGGTTTGTATATTTGTGTGGTGATGTTGTGTTGATTTCTATTTATATTTCTGTATGATGTGTTGGTATGTTGTGTGATGATATGGTGTTGATTATTGTGTTCATGCTTTGGTTTGTTATTTATGCTTTGTATTGTATAAATGTTTGCCAAATTAACCTTTGATAATTATTATTGAAGAAACATGGCACCTGCCACCCGAAGCAATAGTGGAGCAGACGGACTGCCCACAACACCGGCCGAGCTCGAAACTATGATATCTGAACGCATAGCTCGTGCCATCGCTGAACACGAAGCCGCACGCTCGGAACACTCCCATGACAGGACAGGGAGTGAGCGACGAGAGACCTCCCCCAGTGGTAAGAGGTTTAAAAATAAATGAAAAAGTGATGGGAGGATATTTCACAAACTCCTATCCCATAATAACATACTATGTTACTATTACAGGGACAGCCTCGGGAGAGCGCGGCTGCACTTTCAAGGCTTTCTTGGACTGTAAGCCAATAAACTTCAGCGGCACTGAGGGTTCCATAGGCCTGGTCAAATGGTTCGAAAAGACCGAGGCAGTTATCCGCATCAGCGGGTGTACCCCTCGACAGTCTGTCATGTACGCCACCAACCTGTTCCTAGATCAGGCACTAACTTGGTGGAACGGCCAGGTACAGTCTTTAGGAGATGATGTTGCATACTCTCTATCATGGGCGGCACTGAAGGAACTTATGACTGCCGAATACCGCCCGGCAAGTGAAGTTCAGAAGTTGGAAACCGAATTCTGGAACCTCACCATGGTAGGAGCAGACGTCACTGGGTATACGTCAAGATTTCATGATCTCGCACGACTGGTACCTCGTCTGGTTACACCGGAGAAGAACAAAGTGGAACGTTACCTATTCGGGCTAGCACCACAGATTCGCAGCATGGTCACCTCTTCCAAACCCACGACCATGCGCGAGGCAATTGATCTGGCACTAAGTCTGACTGAGGATGCTATCCGCATGGGTACCCTAATCCGCCAAGTTTCTGGGTTAAAAATTTCTGAAGCAAGTAGTGTTGAGGCCAAGAAACAGGGATCAAGTTCAGCGATTGTAACTAATGATCAGGGTAACGGGCAGAGGTTTGGGAAAAGGAAGAGAGATGAGGGAAGAAGGGATCGAGCGTCGGGTAGCTCGAACAAGAAAGGAAAGGGTTATGCCGCCACGGGACGTGGTAACAATAACAAACAGGGAAACCAGGGGAGAAACAATGGATTAACTTGCGGGAAGTGCCACCGCACCGGGCACAAGACTGAAGAGTGCCGATCTGGAGCACCAAAGAACGGAGGGGCCAGACCCTGTTTTGCATGCGGGTCATTGGACCATTGGAAGAAAGATTGCCCCAAAGTCAACAATCAGGCCCGCGGCCGGGCATTTGTAATTGGAGCCGGTGACGCACGGCAAGACCCCAATGTGGTCACTGGTACGTTTCCTCTAAATGGTCATTATGCCTCTGTATTATTTGATACCGGTGCTGACTTTAGCTTCGTATCCATTGAGTTTAAGAGACTACTTGGTTTAAAAACTAGCAAACTAGATACACCCTACTCTATAGAACTGGCTAATGGTAAAACTATTGAAACGAGAGAGGTAGCTAAAGATTGTAAGTTAGAACTCTGTGGGCACGAGTTTGGGATTGATCTATTACCGGTTGTGTTGGGAAGTTTTGACATCGTTGTTGGCATGGACTGGTTGTCCGCGCACCGTGCCATCGTGGTTTGCAACGATAAAGTTATTCAGGTTCCCCTCGCAAGCGGTGAAACTCTCTCAATTCAAGGTGAAAGACACGGGACGCCACTAAGGATTATTTCGAGCATGAAGGCTCGTAAGTGTCTAAGAAAAGGGCTTGTCGCATTCTTGGCACACGTAGTGGACAAGAAGGCCGACGAGCGAAAGTTGGAAGACATTCCAGTCGCCAGAGATTTTCCGGATGTATTTCCAGAAGATTTGCCGGGGTTGCCACCACCTCGACAAGTCGAGTTCCGCATCGACCTCGTTCCCGGAGCAGCTCCTGTGGCACGATCGCCATACCGCCTAGCTCCATCAGAGATGCAGGAACTGTCCAGCCAGCTACAAGAATTACTGGACAAAGGTTTTATAAGACCGAGTTTCTCACCTTGGGGAGCTCCCGTCTTGTTTGTGAAGAAGAAGGATGGCACATTTCGCATGTGCATCGACTATCGAGAGCTGAACAAGCTAACCATCAAGAATCGCTATCCTCTCCCCAGGATCGACGATTTATTTGATCAGCTCCAAGGTTCCAGCTATTACTCCAAGATCGACTTGAGGTCAGGCTATCACCAGTTGCGTATACAAGAAGAAGATGTACCAAAAACGGCCTTCAGAACCCGGTATGGACACTATGAATTTTTGGTAATGCCGTTCGGCTTAACCAACGCACCAGCGGTTTTCATGGACCTAATGAACCGCGTGTGCAAGCCATACCTGGACAAATTCGTCATTGTCTTCATTGACGATATTTTGATCTATTCACGTACAAAAGAAGACCACGAGAATCACCTTCGGTTAATTCTTGAAGTATTACGCAAAGAGAAGCTCTACGCTAAATTCTCGAAATGTGACTTTTGGATTCGGGAAGTTCACTTTTTAGGTCACGTGGTAAACGAGAAGGGCATACACGTTGATCCGGCCAAGATCGAGGCAATTAAAAATTGGGAAGCACCTCGAACTCCTACCGAAGTACGACAATTTCTAGGCCTCGCGGGTTATTACAGAAGGTTCATCGAGAACTTTTCAAAAATAGCGCAAGCTTTAACCATGCTAACCCAAAAGGATAAGAAATTTGAGTGGACGGAAAAGCAAGAGGCAGCATTCCAATTGCTGAAAGACAAGTTATGTGGCGCTCCGATACTATCACTCCCCGATGGTACGGAAGATTTTGTGGTTTACTGTGATGCCTCGCATCAAGGGTTGGGTTGTGTACTGATGCAGCGAGAAAAAGTAATAGCTTATGCTTCCAGGCAACTGAAAATCCATGAGAAGAACTACACTACACACGATTTGGAATTAGGTGCAGTGGTGTTCGCTCTCAAGATATGGAGGCACTATTTGTACGGAACCAAGTGCACGATTTTCACTGATCACAAGAGTTTGCAGCACATCTTTGATCAGAAAGATTTGAATATGCGACAACGGCGATGGGTTGAATTATTAAACGATTACGATTGTGAGATAAAGTACCATCCCGGTAAGGCGAATGTCGTAGCCGACGCCTTGAGTCGCAAGGAACGGGTTAAACCATTGCGTGTTCGAGCTTTGGGATTGACTATCCACACGAATATGACTGAACGAATTCGTGAAGCTCAAGTTAACGCCCTCAAACCCGAGAATGTCAAAGGTGAAAGGTTACGAAAGATGGTTGATTCACTGGAACCAAAAGCGGATCAGACATTGTATTTCATGAATAGAATTTGGGTTCCAGTATATGGTGGTTTGCGTGAGCTAGTATTGGCCGAAGCTCACAGTTCTAGATATTCGGTTCACCGGGTGCAGACAAGATGTTCCACGATTTGAAGGAACTTTATTGGTGGCCGAATTTCAAAAGGGATATAGCAGCCTATGTTGCGCGATGTTTGACTTGCGCGAAGGTCAAGGCTGAGCACCAGAGACCTTCCGGTTTGCTCCAGCAACCGGAAATACCGGAATGGAAATGGGAACGAATCACCATGGATTTCATTACCAAGTTACCTAAGACAACAAGCGGCCATGACATGATCTGGGTAATCGTAGATCGATTGACGAAATCTGCACACTTCCTCCCGATTCGCGAAACGGACAGGTTGGAGAAACTGACCCGTTTGTACATTAAGGAAGTGGTATCTAAACACGGTGTACCTGTTTCTATCATCTCCGATCGAGATAGTCGTTTCACTTCCAGATTTTGGGAAAGTTTGAACGAAGCCCTCGGTACTCGCCTCGACATGAGTACCGCATATCACCCCCAAACGGATGGTCAAAGTGAACGAACCATCCAGACCTTGGAAGATATGCTACGAGCATGCGCGATTGATTTCGGAGGTAATTGGGATACGCACTTGCCATTGGTAGAATTTTCCTATAACAACAGTTATCATACGAGCATTCAAGCCGCACCGTTTGAAGCTCTATATGGACGCAAGTGCCGATCGCCATTATGTTGGGCGGAAGTTGGGGAAAAGCAACTCACCGGGCCCGAAATTGTTCAAGAGACTACGGATAAGGTCTTTTTGATAAAAGAACGCCTCAAAGCGGCCCGGGACCGCCAGAAAAGCTACGCTGATATGAGGCGAAAGCCTTTAGAGTTTCAAGTCGGAGACAGGGTCCTATTGAAAGTGTCACCTTGGAAAGGTGTCGCGCGCTTTGGGAAGCGCGGGAAGCTGAACCCGCGATATATTGGACCATTCAAAGTCTTGTCAAGGGTAGGCACAGTGGCATACAAGCTCGAGTTGCCTCAGGAGCTTAGTGGAATACACGACACGTTTCATGTGTCGAACTTGAAAAAGTGCCTATCCGACGAAACTCTCATTATTCCTGCTGACGAGATCCAGATTGACGACAAGTTACATTTTGTGGAAGAACCAATCGAGGTAACTGATTGGAAGGTCCAAAAATTAAGGCGCACCAAGATCAGATTGGTCAAAGTGCGCTGGAATGCCAAGCGTGGACCGGAGTTCACGTGGGAAAGGCTGGACCGGATGAAGCAAAAATACCCCGCCCTATTCGAGAAGACACCTGTACCGGAGAACTCGAAGTGAATTCCGGGACGGAATTCTCTTAACGGGGGGAGAATGTAACAACCGGCAAAAATAAGGTAATTCCGTACAATTAATTAATATATGATTAACGTAATTAAATGCAATTATGTGTGACTTAATTATCAAGGCCTTAGGGAATAGCAATTTCCAAATAATGCATAGGAATGCATACGTTTAATGGTAAAGCATGATTGGATCATGTGCGAATAAGCTATCCGGTACGGACGTTGGCAATTACCCGGTAATAATTAAATAAACGAAACGAATCCCGGACACCCAGGATATAAAATAAAGGGTATTTTCATAAGATATAATGAGTTTTGGAACTCCAAAACCATAAATGAAAACGTCTTGTACAAATCTCCCGGTAACGAATAAAATGCGCGTATCGCACCCGATACGCGTATAACTCGTAATTTCACCCGGTAAAGGCCTAAATAACCAATCAACGCTTAAAATAGACTATATTTAAGTGTTATTAAAGGTATTTTTAACGTCCGGATAACGCGTGATTAAAACCCGAAAAATACCCGAACGACACCCGAACGACGGGGGATTAAACATAACAAGTATTGGGTAAATATTTGAAGATGTGGACCCCACTTAAACCCACATGGGGCCGGCCTAATGGCCCTAATATATCCATATCTTGTGCAAATCTTAATAATAACCTATGTAAAGCATGTTTAACATAAGACAAAATGTGTAAGGAAAAGGTATGAGTGAACATTAGTACAAAAAGCAATCTATTCTTGTCCCCCTTGCTAATATTTTCGGCCATTAGGCCATAAGAATCCAAGACAACTCCAAGCCATCATTTCATGAGTGCATGCATGTATGTGAGGTCTTATAAGTAGGATCATGATGCCTTAGGAAGATTTAACCAAGATTGCAAGAAACCACCTATCTCTACATACATACATACGGCTCTTTCTACACACACACATATCCTCATTTCAAAAATCTCCCAAGTACACTCATAATCTTCCATAAGATCCCTTAAATCTTTAGCATCATTACATGAGATGGTTATATAATAACACATGTTAGAAGATTGAATCACCAAGCAAAACAAACCTCTTTCTTCCTTCCCTTGTGGCCGTGGGTTTCCTTGCACACACACACATTGTTCTTTCAAGTTTTTACATCTCCAAAATACTTAAAATCATCCATCATCCAAACCCCTTTTGTGTGTTTCAAGAGCTTGGAGCTAAACCACTAGGAAGAACACACTAAACCCCTCTCAAATCCAAGGTTTTTGTCTTCCCTAGCCTTGTGCTAGTAGTAAGCTTCTTAATCTTGTTTTTGATTGTTATTATTCATGTATGTGTTCCTAGTAGCAAGTTGTACATGAAGGGTTTAAAAATGGTTTTGAACATAATCTTTAATAAGTTTTCATGTGTAAAATGGAAGGTTAAAGATATGAAAAATAAACCATGGATTTGTTGATGATGATGTATTAGTCTTGAAAATATATGAAGTTTACATATAAGACTAAGTAGGATGATGTTTTGGTTAAGATTTTGAAATGAACTTGAATATGCTAAAACTAACTTTAATTCATCTTATTATGATCATTTAAGTTATAATATGTGGTAAAACATGTTAGAAGTTCATAAATGAATAAGATGGAAAATTAAAGTTAACTCACTTAGATGAATGAAATTTTGATAAAATGGACAAATACATAAAACACACATATAATTAGTCTTTCATATGGAATATAAGACTAACATAAGTGTTTTGATACAAAAATAACTTACCAATAAAAAGTTGATCTTCAAAGTTAACTATTTTAAGTGAAAAATGCTAACTTTGGAAGTTAGAGTGGAAAAATGCAACTTTTGTAAGTTAAGGGACTAAAGTTGTAACTTTGAAAGTTAAGGGACTGAAATGAACATTTTAGAAACTATTAGTCCAAAAATACAAGTATGGAAAGTTTGGTGTCAAAAATGTAAGTATTAAAGTCTAAGGATGATTTTTGTAAATACTAGTAGAAATACTTGGGTATTTTGTATAAAAGTGTATTTTTGAAAGTTATAAAAATATAAAGGGTTTTAACATAAGGATTTTTATAAAATAGAGATTTTATAAAAATATTAAACAAACTTGGGAAACTTATACAAAAATGAATACTTTTATATAAATGGGAATATAAAAGTGTTGGAAACATTTTTGTAGTTAAGTTGACAAGTTGGGTTAAAAATACATAAGTATTTTAACCATCCAAGTAACATGTGAAAATAAGAAGAAATATGGAAAATATTTCTATAAAATACATGTTGGGAAAAACTTGGAAAAATTAACTAATCGAGTTAAGATATCGAACTAAAACGCGTTAACGAACCATAACCGGACAAAATATGAGAAAAATGCCATTGCGGCAAGATAAGAAAAATATATATTTTAAGAGGTAAAATATATATATATATATATACTTTGGGTGAAAATAAATAAACACTTTCCTAAGTGTTGGAGGATTAATTCGTGGGAGAAACACATGACACAAACGAATAAGACGTTAAAACAAACGTATATACTTAACAAGAAAAATTACACATTTATATATATTTGTACGCTCGTCTCGGCAAAATTCTAGTATATCTACTTAATGGGAAAGTAGATATGCGGGAAGGAAAGCCGCGACGAGAAGACAAGGATATATATATGTGTATGTCGTACCAACGAAATCCTAGTATATTTATTTAAATGGGAAAATAAATATACGGTGTGGTGAGTTGAAACGGACGTTAAGAATATACGATCGAACGACAAAATCTTAGCATATTTGTTTAAATGGGAAAACAAATGTGTGGCAAAGTGAGTCGGGTCGAGGATTGAAATATATATTATATCGAACGATGCGATCTTAAGTATAATTATTTAAATGGGAAAATAATTATATGTTAAGTGAAGTCGAGTCGATGATAATAAGATACAAGTTATGGAAATATTAACAAGAGTAATATATAACTTGTAACACAAAGGGTAATGTAACGCCAACAAAACCTAGGATACGCGCTTAATTAAACGGGATTTGGAACAACTTGTGGTCGGGAGTTGGGTGTACAACTTTCCAAGGCACATGCACTATAGGTATAGTGGCTTATACGTTTAGGACGTTTGTAGGTGCAAGACCACCCCTTGCTATTCACCTTATTGAGCCAGACGCAGTTGCAGGTGAGTTTCACGGCCCCATTTTAAACTATTTTTACGTTTTCCGGGGGAAAGATATGTTAGGGATAGTGTTTGACGGATTTAATACTTGAGGTGTGACCGCCACTCGGGGTTGAGTCCTCGCCTCTATAATCATTTGTTCAGGGAATTGAAACCGGAGGAATATTCGAATAGTACTATTGGTGCCTGACAAGGCCCACCCCTAATCGATAGCGTCGATTATGCATTAGGTTATGCCTGGGGTGCAAATATTCTGAACTTAAGTCGTGGGAAACCGAGTAACGACTTGGAGCGGGGCACAATTATTATATGTCTTGGTTTGATTATAGTCTCAAGTAGATTTATAGGAATTTGCAACTCCTATATATTGTCATAACATGGTATTCCCAAGTATTCAAGTTTTAGAAACTGAAAACCTGTGAACTCACCAATATATTTATATTGACGAAACTTTTTAAACATATCTTTCAGGTAACTAGAAGATGAAAGATCAGGCAAGCAGGGTCGGGGAATCTCCAATGCGACGACGAACTTTTGTGGGGTTTCACCTTTATTTCCCAAGGCATTTGGGATATATATGAGAAACCTCTATGTTTATTTCCAAAAACAATTAACTTTTGTGTAATGTTTGAAACTGATTCGACGTCATAATAAATGACCCATTTTCTTAAATTACTTGTGTTTAGCCATAACCTTGACTTTATGCTTTTGAACCGTCGCGCCACGTGTTTCCGCCTTTGTCGTGGTGTGACAGAAACGCCGTCTAAAATTATTATCATCTAATAGGGGGGTGTGTGAAAAAACAATCACTAACTAACATTTCATGCTCGATGATGCGATCATGTACTTTAAATTTTCTCTTTTTGGTTTTGTGAACTCCCGACATCTTTAACAATACTCTATACGACTCTTTGAACCTATGATATTATTAGCTCAACCCGTTTGTCAGATGAAGATTAAAACAAATTCGACCAACGAAGATGATGATGACGATGATGATAAAAGATAAACTTGATGATTACATTTTTTTTTAAATAAGGAAGATTATGGTGACAATATTTGGTGTTGTTTGTGTGGAGACATAGGTATGTGAGTGTGTGTATACATAAAGTATTTTTTTTTAACAAAATAGCCATTCAACGGCTATACATTTTGAAGAAAAAAAAGGTGGTCAAGGGGCAACGCCCGTGAGATCGAGTCTTCACATGAAAAGGGGCAACGCCGTTGGGGAAACAATGGTGGGGCGGTGTTAGTAGGTGGAGGGGCTGTGTCCACCTCTCTTCATGCCATCAGATCGTATAGTCTAAAAGACATGTGTTTCTATCAAATGAGATAACCCACATCCATTGTTGGTTGTTTCAGGAATTATTTATATGTTTTACAAAATAGTAAAGCAAAAGTCAACTTTAGTTCTTTAAAAATAGGCGATTGAATTATACACGGCTTAATGTTCCCTAAAGTAGACGCTATTCAAAGTTCGGACCAAAGGAATTGAAGAAGTAATTAAGAACCCTTCAAAGTTCAAAGTCAACAATTTGTAATCTAGCCACCTTAACACGTTCAACACAAAACTATATATCGGATGAAGCAGCTGCCTAATACTTTTCATACAAAAGCTTGACCCAATTGCAGAGGTATAAACAAGAGTTATGCATGGTCTACATATGAATCAAACTATGGTGATGTGTTAGGGAAAACATGCACCTAAGTTGTGGTTCGCAGAATAGACGGGCAATGTCAGTTGATATACATACCTATAGAATCGACAATAATATTAAGAGATAATTGCACAAATAAACATTTGACCAAAGTCATTTGCAAAAATAAACATAGTATGCGTCTAAACAACAGGGACGAGACACTCTTTGCGTCTAAACAACAGGGACGAGATACGTGTAAAGCCTTCAGACGCCTTAATTTTTAAGGTCCATGCGTCTAATCTTTAAACGCGAAAAAGGATTGCGTCTAAAGAACAGACTCTTAAATTAAAGAGTCTAAATATGAATCAAGAGTCTAAAGGAAGGTGTTCGTTCGTTTAGACTCTTTAATTTAAGAGTTTGTTCTTTAGACGCAATCCTTTTTCGCGTCTAAAGATTAGACGCAGGGACCTTAAAAATTAAGGCGTCTAAAGGCTTTACACGTGTAATCGTCTGATTGGTAGACGCAAAGAGCGTCTCGTCCCTGTTGTTTAGACGCATCCTATGTTTATTTTTGCAAATTACTTTGGTCAAATGTTTATTTGTGCAATTATCCCTAATATTAAATTATTAATTACAACTTTAAGTCATCTCATTGGTAAACATACAAGAAAGAAATCAACATTTGTTCTCTTACTTTTCAACGAAGATCGAAACAACATGAGGCCACAAAGTCCTCTAAATTGTTCCTAAAGAATATACATAATTAGCATCACATATGACCTATGTATAAATAAATTAATATGAATAATGTAAATATAACTAATAGCTTGCATGCATGTGCACTTGAGACCTAATGCATGACTTATTATTCAGTTTGGGACTTTAAGCTCTATGAGACCGCATCATCAATTTCCGGTTTGTTGCGGTTTCAGTAGAAACTAGCAACGGCGGAGATGGTGGTGAAGAAGAAGTAGTGGTGGGCCGATAGCCGCCTGCAAAGGCTAAAAGGCGTCGTTTGCAAGGGGGGCCACCATTACCAGTTTCACCGCAACTACTTCCAGGAGTAGGGCTAGGTTCGTGGCCAAGAGATGGTAAGAGCATGAACCTAAGGCTAGGTTGGTTTATTTTGATCATGGTTCCATGGCTCGCACCGCATGGCTCTACCATGGGCAACAATATTACAACAAGTGATATCAATATTGTTGCCACTTCAAGAACACTAATTCTTTGCTTTTGCATGGTTTATATTTCGCTTCTTGTTCACCAAGCTTTTTGCATGCAACACTCTCAATTCTTCTCTTTTATATTAAAGTTTTTTTAATGAAGATGAGGCTAATATGGAAGTTATATTTATAGGGTATGAGCATAGTACGATGTTAGAGGTTAGTAGGTTAGTAGGTTACTTGATATTCAAGTCATAGCTTTGAAGTTTGAATGTAGACCAACGGAATGTATGTGGTTTTGGTCGTACGTAAGAATGTAAATTTCCAAATTAATTTATTTTTTCAAAGAAAGTAGCATATATAGTTTCCATGTACGTATACTATTTTTGGAATACTCTAATCACAAAAGAACAAAGGCATACATAGAAAACTCACGGGGCGAACCGTGGGGTTAAAAGGATCCACTAATTACCGTCGGTCACTAGAATTATTTGTACTCTTTTATATAATTAAAGCCATAAATTTTCTTAACACTACACGGTGTGGTTGTGTTCAGGGGCATGAACCGATACATGGATCCAAGTCATTTATTCCTCTCAAACTACCTTTGACGAAACACCAATTAAATAGATCGCACGATGGATCTACGAACGTCACGCTAGTTAGCAAATCACCAAAACTTCAAATCACCCGAAACCACCCTCATAGATCCATATAAACACAAAACAACCAAGCATGCGAAACAAGGCACACGAGGCAAAAGACACGCGAAAGCACCCCATCTCTTGAATTCCGACGCATCCGTCAAGACGTTAGGTCGGACAGTCGTGATAGTGATCGTGGCGTGTCATCTCTAGAGACCACCCTAGACGACTGGGATGACATGTATTAGGGCTTTTGTGTGTTTATTATGTTATGTTATAATATGTTTAAGTAATGTTTCAAATAGGTTTATGAGTGTGTAATATTATATTTAGGTTTATATATAGTATTTTTAATTATGTTTGTATAATATTTAGTTTGTTTAATATGTACTTTTGTAACGTTTTTAACTTTTAGTTAGGGGTGCAAACAAGCCGAGCCGCTCGCGAGTGACATCACATTCTGGGGTATGTGGCAGCCTGCTATTGGTATGTGATGTGGGTCAGGGTGTATGAATCCTAATTACCAATTACAGAACATTTAAAATCATAACACAAATCCATTCCCAATACATCGATCAAAATCAAAATGAAATTTTAAGTTATATATAGAGAGAGAAGTGTTAACATAAAAAGGTTGAATTAACGTGCGAAGCGTACAAATACTGCGGGACGCGACTTTTGCAACATATTACGCAAGAGGAGATCACTCTTTTTGTAGCGTTTTGGAGTTTCACGTTAACAATTTGTATTTTGGGAAAAAATGTATTTTGGACACAATAATTACTGATGAAGAAAATTTCTTCTTGAGTAATATTACACTGCCTTTAAATTTGGAGGCTTTAATTTTTGTTGATGTGATAACTACGCAAGCTTGAATTAGTTGGTGGATTTAATTTTGATGTAGTAGATTGGGATTACTACTTTGCGCTTCTTACTTTTAAATTTTTAATTCTTGATAGTTTGGGATAATTACTCAAGGTTTTCGATAACGTAACCTATTTAAATTATGCAACTTATTTAATAATTACGCAACCTATAATGAGAGTTCTTATACTTCGCACTATAAATCCTTTATATTTTAACCTTTATACGTAGGTACGTGGGTGTATGTGTAAGGCTAGTTAAAAAAAATTAAATGCTAATGAATACTAAACACTTCTCAAATTACTTTGTTGATATTTTTATTAGAAAAAAATAATATAAGTGCTAGTGAAACTAAAAGTGTTATAAAAACATGTTTTCTAGGTTGGACGCGTCCACTCTTCAAACCCGCCACATCATTCCAAACATCAATCATCTCTAACCCACTTTTCTCTTCAATAATAAACGACATCAAACCTCCACCTTATCACTTACTTTTCATTTTATTTAATAATCTATATAATTTAGTTAACATATTTATAATCTATTTAATAGTGCACAATTTCACGACGAGAACTAGTGGTGGATGCAATGGGACTAGATGACACATGTGTGGCGGGACTTCACATGGCGCGCTTGTGTGGCATGTGCATGCACGAAGCCTACAGATGATGTGACGTGTAGTGCACCTGTGTAGCGGATGCAAATGGCGCAGCGTGCGATCTACATGAAGTGGACCTACAAGTGGGGTTACTTGCATGGCATGTTAAAAGCAATATGGAAAAAAGAATTGATTGATAGGTTGGATTGTTGAAAACTTAACAAAACCTAAATTTGAGTTGTAAACAATATAGAAAAAGTTAATCCACTTTGATTTTCAGATTTAGTAAAACACAATTGATTTATTAACCTAGTGGAAGGTCATTGAAAAGAATTTATTAATTGGTTGGATTGTTAAAAACTTAACGTCTATGGAATCAAACTTAACGGGTTCTATACACACAACCACCAATTAAATTTTGTGAAAAAAAAACAAAAACAAAAAAAAACAAATAGCTAACGATGTAAAGAAACCAAATTCGAATACCAAACAATTCATTGTCTGAATAAAACTGAATATTTTAAACGCAATTCACAATTGAATTCGATCAAATTAAAGAGGTTAACGAAATTCAATCCCATATACCTAGATTAAACAAGAATCAAAAGTGTCTAACACAAACCCTACACCCGAAGAAAATCACAGGTGATTTAACTACTCATCAACGTTGGTGGATCTTCAATGGTTGTGAGGAATCTTGAGACATCAGCTGGTATGATTGGATGATGATTCGAGCTCACAAAATCACCTTTTGAAACCTCAAAAATGTTATGGGAACGATTCAATTCTTTAGCCAAGAGCTTCCCTTTAATACAAATTAATCAAATTTCTAAAAATTCTCCCGTTTAGCCGACATAAGGCATAAATCTAGGGACTTATTACGTCCACCCCTCCTAAAATCTACACTGGTGTAAGTCCATGCTTACGTCCCTCTTTTGTTCTTACGTAGGACGTAAACTACTTTCCAGTGACGTAATTTGTCGGGGATGTAGTTTACTTTCTTCTAAAATTTTCTTCTCTTTCTTTGTGACTTCAATCTTATTCCATCCCAAAATATGTATTAACTCTTATATAGCACTCGAAAATATCTATTAAACTCCATGTACTTGTGTGGCTGCATTGCACATCATATCATCATATAAGTAAACATGTTTTATAGTAATAAACATTTAAAAACGCATAATAAAACATTGTACACCCAAGTTAAACACCCTCACATCATGCTTGTGCATACATGAGCCCTACAAATGATGTGGGGTGTACTGCGCCAATGTGGCAAATACAATTAGCGCATGTGGTCTGCATGGCATGGACCTACAGATTAAGTTGTCTTTGGTCTACATGGTTGCAATAGACACCAAGAAAACCACCAACATATGGGAATAGTTTCAACAATCTTATCTTCTTCTTGCTTCAAAGTACCATATTTGTGTTTCTTTGAGCCAATCCTGACAGTACCACTGATCCGACTATTGAAGCATGAGAAACAAAATTAGGTCTCATGGGGACTCCAAATTTAAATTTAGTGGCCTGTGTTCAACACGATCATTAACCAAAGAAATTATGCTTCTACTCCTTTCTATTCTTTGGGTTTTTCTACTCTCCTTTGTTTCATAGTAATGTTATTTTATATATATGTGTGTATATATTTATAATATGATCAAAAAGGTATTGAAAGATTAATAAGGTAGAAGTATATAGAAGCAAATATAACATCATAAACAACATACATCTCCAAGTACTAGATTCTAATTACAAGCAACACTCGTCTAAAAGAACGACATATCTAAGCCCTTAAGCTAAAGTTAAGACACATAAGTACCTATCCCTAAAAGTCCTTAAATTTATTCCTACGTTTCTACGAAGTCCTATTCTGTATCATATCTTCAAAATGGTTCAACTCTAGCAAATCATGCAAATCAATATTAAATCAAATTATTCGTTTATATCGAGTTAATTAATTTTAAAGTTACGGTATCGCCGCTCTACAAGAAAAATAGTCGAATAAAATTATACTTTTTTGCCTAATAAATTTGTAAAAAAAAAAATAACGGTTCACTTTTGTGGGCTGTCTTGTAATTGGATAAGGTATAGGAAATGTTTATGTGTTTTTTATATTAACACAACAAAAGTCAACTTTAGTTCTCTAAAAATTGGTAAACGTTCGGACCAAAACTAAGAACCCTTCAAAGTCAACAATTTGTAATCCAGCCACCTTAACACGTTCAACACAACTATCGGATGCAGACTAAACAAGAGTGTGTGGTCTACATGTGAATCAAACTATATATGGTGATGTGTTAGGGAAAACATGCACCCACCCGAGTTTGTGATTTGCAGACTAAACAAACAATATCAATTGAAATATTTAATTGACATAAATATTAATTACAACGTATCTTCTAGTCGCGGTTTCAAGTATATTGAAATATTAAACTAAATATTAGTATAATGGGTATTGGTGTAAATAAGGAATAGCATATATTAGTTATATATGTACACCATGTAAAGGTTTAGGGGTTAACTATAACAAGAACTAAAGTGGATAACTACCACTTTGATCAACAAGGGACATGTTGATTCATAAGGGAAGTTACAACCATTCATGAAGACACACCTCTTAACCAAAGGACATAAGAGATGCGTCTATTGAATCATGTCTATTAGATTAGTATAAATATGGTTCATGTATCTCATTGTAATCATCACATTCATGGCAATACAATTATAGTTCTTGTCAAATTTTTTTATTTCATTCTTGATTTACCAACAAAGTATATATCATTGTTAACAAGTAGGTAAGAATTTCTGTAAAAACTACTAATGGCTCGGGTTTGAAGGTCTCGGGTTCAAGACTCATATATATACAACACGATTTAAAAGAAATTCATCTTTAAAAAACAATTCATTGTTGATTGGCCAAAAACATCTATAAACACCTAATTCTTGGAGCTAATTTGTCGAACCTTTGGGCACATTATTCATCATATGTGGTTCAAGAATTGAATTTACTATAATTTATTATTGATTATCTTTATCAATATCTTATTTATTGTCATCTCTAATGGTAAACATACAAGAAATGATCGAAACAACCCGAGGCCACGAAGTCCTCTAATTTTGTTCCTAAAGAATATAATTATTAGCATCACATTTGACCTATCTATGCATAAAAAACTTAATATGAATAAACAAAATATAACTAATAGCATGCATGCACTTGAGACTTAATGCATGACTTATAATTCATTTGGACATCATCAATTTCCGGTTTGTGGCGGTCCCAACAGAAACTAGCAACGAGGGTGGTGGTGGTGGTGGTGAAGAAGATGTAGTGGTGGGCCGATAGCCACCTGCAAAGGCCTTTTCACTAACGCGTCTTGTGCATGGGGGTCCACCATTACCGGTTTGACCGCAACTATTTCCAGGAGTAGGGCTAGGTTCGTGGCCAAGAGATGGTAAGAGCATGAACCTAAGGCTAGGTTGGTTTATTTTGATCATGGTTCCATGGCTCACGCCACATGGCTCCACCATGGGCAACAATATTACAACAAGTGATATCAATATTGTTGCCACTTCAAGAACACTAGTTCTTTGCTTTTGCATGGTTTATATTTCGCTTCTTGTTCACCAAGCTTTTTGCATGCAACACTCTTAATTCTTCTCTTTTATATTATAGGTTTTTTGAATGAAGATGAGGCTAATATGGAAGTTATATTTATAGGGTATGAGCAAAGTACAATGTTAGAGGTTAGTAGGTTACTTGACATTCAAGTCATAGCTTTGAAGTTTGAATGTAGACCAGCGGAATGGTGTTAATTTTGGTCGTGACAATGTAAATTTTCTAAATTTAAATTCTTTAGCTTAATTAGTTTCCATGTATGTATATAATTTTTGAATATTTGAATTATTATTATTATTATTTAATCATTGACTTTTCTAAAAAGCAAAAATAGCCACGTGAAGCGTCACTGTGGAGACGCCGCCTCACAAAAATCAAGACCCTTCAAGCGAGTTTGAAGACCCTTCAACTGCTAGCGAACCAAAACATGACATGACACGTGACGTGAAGGCGTCTTTGAACCCCCTCAGGCGTCTCTGAAAACGTCGTTTTTCGTGAGGTGCCTCACCTAAGACGAAGTAGGTGGCTGTTTTGACTTTTCAACTAAGGCAAAGGTTGTTATGATGATTTTCCCTAATTTTAAACTCACACAAATTCACACACACACACATATATATAGGGAAAGGATAATGTGGAAACCCTTATTATATGGTAAACTCTAAAAACTCTGACTTCCCAATTTTTTTATTTTTGAAAAAAATAGGGCATGTAATATACATGATTTTAAGCATCTTGAGCCAAAAAAAATCAAAAAAGCGCCGAATAGTTTTTTTTTTTTTTTAAATAAAGTTTTGACTAACACATGTTAAGCGAAACTAACACGTGTTAACCATTTGTTACCCGAAGACGGTTTTTTTATTTTTTTTTAAAAAAATAGCTCGGCGCTTTTTCCATTTTTGGCCCAAAATGCTTAAAATCATGTATATTACATACCCTAAAATTTTCATATAAAAAAAAGTCGGGAAGTTAGAGTTTCCAGAGTTTACCATATAACAAGGGTTTCCAATATAACCTTATACTATATATATATATGGATGAATTAAAATGAGAACTAGGTTGAGTTGTGAGAACCATAGGAACTCACTTTGCAGCCACACATTTGATTAAACCATAATAAAATATTAAATCGATGTAGACATTTACGTCACCTTTTTTTTTTACATCGGTGTACGGACAACGTAATTTTTTTTTTCATTTTTTATATTTCTTAGTTAACTATTTTTACATTAGTGTGTAATTTTTTTTTGAAATGCGCATTTTACATCGAAGTTCCCACGTTTTTCACAACTTAACCTAGTTCTCATTAGAACCGAATCCTATATATATATATATAAAGATATTTGTGAGTTTACTTTCTTTTGCTGAAAAGCCACCTCGTTAGTTTTAGCATTTGGAGAAGTTTATTTTAAAAAAAAAAATTCAAAATATATTGCTTTAATCGTATGTTTTTGAACGTCCAATAAAAACAGATAACCTAGGTACACTCATAGGCAAAAATTTACTTATGCCCATAATCACAAATAGCACTCACAACAAGAAATCTGCTCTGATACGACCACCCTATTTCGACAACATCTGGTCGTCGGCATAGGTAGTCTATCCCGACAGTACCTTGTCGATAAAGGTCAAACCCCAAAAAAAAAATTGTTTACCTATGTCGTCTGGAAAAAGTTAGGCAGGTGAAATTGAGTTAGGAGGGGAAATGGGCCGACGACGAAATTTCTTGTAGTGATTGGTTACAAAACTGGTTTGAGATGCCACCATCTCAAAGGACTATTTTTTTTCTTTTAGTTATAGTTTATTAAAAAAAGCTAGTGGCAAAACATTATTTATTACTTAAAGAGTTAAAGACTTAAAGTTACCTTTGTGTTTGAGATGTTCATTTACGCATCACATATTTTATGCATATCCATTTCATATGTAACCCCTAAAAGTGAAACACCAAATAATGTGGAAAAAAGGCAAAAGAATTGACGTGTTAAAGTTGACTGCTTCACTTTCAAAGATTGGCAAAATATACATGGTTGACGGTGCCAAAATATATAGTTTTTTAATTTAAAATTGTATTTTCTCTGAGCATATGAGTGTTCATATTGTTTCAGACTATAAACTCTTAATGAAGTCAAATCTTCCTTGCACAACTCATCATTATTTATTAGAGTAGTAATCCTAATATATTTTTGTAAATTATCTATATTTACATCTTTATACACCTACCACCCTGCCATCATGTCCGTTGAGAATATTTAAATCATCATAACATAATAGTTATACAGTCATTTTTTGATATACTTTAACGTACGTATTTAGCTCCAATCTTCGGATCTCACCCATTTATATTGACATTTTTAATGATACACACAGGTGCATACGCGCATACGCGCATACACACAAGGATAAACACATATATCTTATATCGATCGATCTCTAAGGGGCCAAACTAATTTTTTAAAAGGAATTGGAATTTGATGGACTTGGAATGAATTCCAATTAAAATATCCCTGTTGTAAATTGTTTGATTTGTAGATTTTTTAAATTGAAATGAGGTGTTTTGCCCTTTAATCAAAATATTCATCTTCATAGCCACCTCTGATATTAAAAGAATAGAAAACACATATATCTTATATCGATCTGTAAGTTGTTTGATTTGTATATATTTTGATCATAATCAAATCAAATCCATAGACAAAGTCTAATTAAATATTAAAACATAAAAAAAATGAGGTATATATCTAATGTAGAAAAACGGAGAAATTTAACTAAGAAAGTGTTTGCTTCATACATGAAGAAATAATGATTTAGCAGAATCTAACTATAGTGTTTTTGATCGAAAATCGTTTGAGAGGGAGATAATTGTTTAAATCTGGTTCATCTGAAACTATGCAAATGATGGTATTCGACATGATTTAAGATAGAGATTAAAAACCAAGTTAGATTAAAGTCTTTGAGATTTTGAGTTCTCCTACCGTCTTCGGCCTTGCCCACTTTAATCGTTGGTTCCGTGTTTTTGCCCCTTGCCAATAGCCGACTC
This sequence comes from Ambrosia x helenae, assembly GCA_030844895.1. NCBI lineage: Eukaryota > Viridiplantae > Streptophyta > Magnoliopsida > Asterales > Asteraceae > Ambrosia > Ambrosia x helenae. Next base: position 1,217,130 of record CM061230.1, on the reverse strand, counting down.
TTCGTGTATTAGTGTATGTGTTATGGTTTGTCGCCTCCTTCGGCCTTCCCCATTTAGGCTGGTGGGTGTGGGGATGGGCCTCTAAATGATAACTACCCGCCACCTTAGTTGTCACATCATGAAAAAGGGTAGTCCTCCACAAGGGGATGAGCCAAGGATGTGGTGAAGGAGGTTGGTGGTGATTAGAATGGTTGCTGTGAAGAATTGGCCCGTCCCCAACATAGAGTAAGACGTTTAAGACGGAAGACGCTCGGGGGGGCAATGTGGGCCGTCCCAGACGACCCAAAACGCGCCAGGGATGAGGCCCACACCCATTAGCCTCATATTGGGTTTGAATTATTTATCTTAATGGACTTATGTGCTTAATGTGTATAGCTGCGTACTTGAGTAAATGGCCGATGGGTTTCAATGAAAGTGGGTTTAAAATGTAATGAGCCTAAACATAATGTAAGATTAATGGTTATTGGGTTCAATAAACCCAATAACCCATGCAAAATATATCTTAAAAATCTAAAATTTTGCCCCCACCCCAAGAGTAGAAGTGCACAAAAAAAAGGGTTCGGGCCAAACTGAATCGGAACTTAACGGAACTAAAAATCGGTACCAAACCGGTTGCAAAACCGAGCTGGTTTCAACCCAAAACTGTGGATAGAAAAACCAGTTTGAAATGATTCGGTTTTTTAAAAGAAAAAAAGATTTTAACACCTCTACCTGGGAGAGTGGGCTCTTGGCAGTCGGCATGGCCATCCCTGAGAATTCAGGTGCCTGGGCCAAGCCACGAAAAATGTGCCTCTTACCCTTAAGCATTGACAAAATAAATAACGTAAACTATTTTCTTTAAACGACGATTAAAATATTACAATGAGTTAATAACATAACGTATTAAGCGAATATGTAACCGAGGCTGAATGAAGCTTCTTTAACATTCTTTTTAGCCCAAAGCTTTTGAATTAGGTTGGGGGAAATTTTTTTTTGCTTCTGTGTGTCGCGTGTTTCTTCTATTCTTTTTGCTTTTTTTATTTAGTTAAATGAAATGAGTAATGGGCTTTTAAACTTGTTATGGGTTGCTAGTATTTGGGTTATTTTATAATTTAAAAGATGTGTTTAATAGGCCCGAGTTTAAATGTTTAAAGATGTGTTTAAATATATATATATATATATATATATATATATATATAGGGTTTTTTTTTAAATGTGCCCCCGATATTTCCGGGCCCTGACCGGTTGGCCTTCCCGACCCACCCAAGGGCCGGCCATGGCAGTCGGCTACTTCTCGCCTCCCAGGCCAGCCTCTAAAATTACGATTAAAACCTACTAAATGGTGCTTTTGGAAGTCATGTAGAAATGCTGCAGTATTCGACCAAAATCAATACTCTCTTCAAAAAATAATGGGGGACATAAAAGCCTTGAGTTTCCTTTGGGTGAAGTCGAGGGCCAGAAAATCTTGGATCGATTGGAAGGTTTGGTGTTCGTTCCGGTTAGATAGTGTGGGCTGGTAGGTTTGTTAGTCATTTTGTTTCTTGTTTGGTGATTGTATGATGTCTTGTTTGGTGTACTGCTAGTATCCCGCTAGCGTTTTGGTGGAGATCCTTTAAAACAAAACCTAATAAAAATATATATATGGTAACCAAATATGAAACCAACATTATTTATCTTAAATTTCCAACTAAGAATCAACAAGAGGCTAGAAAATCCTCCAATGTTATTCCTAGAGAATACATAATTAGCATCACACTCCACCTATACATAAAAATATATATATATATGCATATAGACAATAATATCATACGTTCACATGAGTACATGAGGTATGAGTTATTATTTAGTTTGTGATCTCAAACTCCATGAGACCACATCATCAACTTCCTGCTTGTTGCGGTTCCATCTTGGATAGGAACCGATAGTGGTGGCGGAGAAGATGTTGTAGAGGTGGCCCCGTGTCGGCTTGCAAAGGCCTTTTCGTTAAAGGGCAGTTTGCATTGGTTTCCACCGTTACGAGTTTCACCACAACCATTTCCAGGAGTGGGGCTACGGATGTGGCCAAGAGACTGTAAGAGCGTGAGCCTAAGGTTAGGCCGGTTCGTGTTCATGGTTCCAGGGCTTGCATTGCATGACTCCACCATTGTCAGCAATGCAATTAGTAACACCATTATTGTTGCTACTTCAAGAACTCTAGTGCTTTGCTTTTGCATTGTTGCTTTGTTTCTTGTGTTATAATTTATATTTTTTGGTATGCTTATGATAATTAATAAAGAGAGAATATATTTATAGGCATGGATGTTAGATGTTATTTGAAATTGAAGTCATGGTTGTGAAGTTTGAATGTAGACTAGCAATGGAATTAATGAGGTTTTTTAGACTTTTAGAGGTAAGAGATGTAAACTTTCTATAATTATTAGTTATATAATTTTTTTTTTTTGAACGGCCAACGAAACGATCTTCGAGCCCCTGGGTACTTAGGCCAATTCCCCTTGACCCAAACCCGCCTGCCGGACCGCCCCAGATGCGCAGGAAACCCTTGGAATGGGAAAATCTTCGCCCCCGCTTGAAGTCGAACCTGGGTGAAATCCGTTCAAACTCTTCACTGCGATGTCCATCAACCAGTTGAGCTGAGTAGTCAGGACTATTAGTTATATAATTACATACAATTTTATATATACACTCTTTTTAAATAGTTTGTTTTTAGAAACTTAACTTTTTAATAAATTTTCATCATACAAATAGAAACCTTTTTCTATTGGAAGCATATTTAAAGAAAAAAAAATGAACTTAAGCTATCTAAAATTACATGTCAAACATATATTTACCACTAATAAGAAGTTTGTTTCAAATGTCTATAAACCCATCATGTAATTTATAATATTTATTCAATGTATACTATTAAAATGTAATACAAATTAACACGCATGGAAAATAAGTTGCAAGAATTGAAAGGTAAATTGTTTACTGCTTCACTTTCAAACGTTGGCATGACATACGTGTTTTTACAGTGGACTATGTTTTCATATAATATTTTATTTTGTGGGAAAAACAGGCGAATAATCATGACCAGCTAGAAAAGCCAAATAACACTCTAAACAACTAAAGGGCTGTTTGGTTGATTAAGTGTTGAATCATTAAGATGTCTGAGAGGCTCTGAGTGATTAAGTGTTGAATGGTTCAGCTATGCACCAAATCTGAATGATTTAGCTCTTAATCATTCCATTCGGAGCCTTTTTTAGGTTGAAACAAACAGTCTGAATGCTGAACCATTCAGAGCTGAATGATTCAAAGCCTCATTAAGACGCTACCAAACAGGCCCTAAGTCCTAAGGCTTCATCAAAACAAGACTCAGAAGTTAATACCAGGAGGAAAAGGTTTTGTTGTAATCTTTTCCATAGTTGGAGGGACCCACTCTTAGACTAATAAAACTTAAACAGGTTGCACTTTTGTTACAAACATGAAATCAAAACATATAAACTTTTATTCAAAGAATCCAATCTAAATTGTATGAAAACCCTTACATTACTGAACAATAAACTCTACCTCACTACAGCTCTCAGAAACAATAAGATCAACAGAGATTATTACAGAGTAATCTCTATGTAACAACTACAAGAATCAACGTCAGCAGATTCAAGATGAATCTGATGACAATTCTATAAACCCTAAAACTGAGAGCAAAAACAAAGTGAAAGAGAATGATAAAGTGAACGTCTAATCTTCAAGAAAGAGAAAGACATGTATTTATATCACAGCTGAACAGGTGCAATACTCGAGATAATCCAACGATCTAAAACAAGCTTGGCAGATATGATCAAGGGTGGCAATCCATTTGTGATTTCTCACACGGATTGCCACATCAGCTTCTTATAAACGAATCTTCTCATCTGGGCCTTAGCTATTCTCGTGCAACTCATCTGGGCTCAACACCTCTTGTCTGGGCTCAGCAACTCACCTCTTATCTAGACTGGACTTAGCTACAAACTCTTGGGCTTTGGACCTGCACACTCTTATGCAACATGATGAAGCCCAATACATAATAACCCTTTTATTATTATTAGAAAATATTTTTATGTTTATAAAAATATTTTATAAAACATTTTTAAGAAATAAAATGAACAAAAAAATATAAAAGTGTTATGAATATTTCTTATTTTTAACAACTTTAGGAGATAAAGGCTAGGGTAGCCCTCATGTGTGATGGTAGAGCCTTGGCCTAGAAGTTACACCCCACCCTTGGGTGGAGTAGAAATGTCATGGGTTAGAGTATAAGAGGATGTAAAAAAATAGGTTTAAAAGGAACGTGAGAAATTAACCATTCAAAAAACAAAAAAAAAAGTTATACCTGAAACAACTAGGGTGCAGACAAAAAAGGCTAGGGTCAACAGAATAGACTGAGCCCTAGTCTTTTTGTAGACGCATAATCATGTCTATTGCCGGTGGTTAGATGAATCGTTGGCGTTTGGGATATTTTGTGTCTCGAATTGTAGTTAGTGATTGTAAATAAGTTTTAATGGTAGGTGTTTGGGATATTTTGTATATGGAATTGTAGCTAGTGATTGTAAATAAGTTTTAGTGATTGAGAGAGGGTTTTAGAGGTTGAGTCCTTAATGATTAAGACATTCTTACTGATCGAGCCATAAGCTATAAAAGGCTCAATCACTAAAGAATTTACAACCTATTCCCAAAAAAAATTCTTATCTCTCTTACTCAGTCCAAGGTTCTCTTTTTAGATCATAAAAGGCTCAATCACTAAAGAATTTACAACCTATTCCCATAATTTTTCTCTCTTACTCACTCCAAGGTTTTTTCTTTTTAGATCATTGTTCATTTAGTGTCAAATCATTAGATCCACGTTTGTAAACATATATTTTGATTAAATCAATGAATCGTTATGTGTTTATTTACTTGTTGATTGTTATTGTTGTATGATTTGGATTCCGCACTCATCACATACGTTGTATAAGTGGGATAGAATCGTAGATCCGATCCGTCTTTAAGATAGGGGTGCTAAACAAGTTGTGTTATCGGGTTAGTGGGTCCAACCTAAACCCAAATATTTTACTCGAACCTAAACCCGAAAATTTGTCATACATATAAACCGAAGATGACCATATTCACGGATTGACCTGAACCCAACCTATTCAACCCGAATTTTTAAATTTAAATTTTTTTCGCAAATTAATATATTAAAATTAAATTGTTACTAAATAACATAAATGTATATAAAACACTTACATTTTAATTATGAAATCTTAAGTTAATTAATAATTATTGCAGAAAATACCTAACCAATTTAACTTATAACATAAAATACATTATAAAAAATTAAAATATAATATAGATTGATTAAATGGGTCAACCAGGCAATCGACCGGGTTTACACGACCTGATCCGTTTAGCTAAATGAATTTGCTTGTTCAACTTGAAACTAACCCGAACCTGTTTAGACTAAACCCAAATCCACAAATTTTATGTTAGGGTCGTGTCATGTGTTCAAGTCTTATCAAACTGAACCGATACCAACGAAACTCATGTCACGTAACACCCAGACTAAATATATCTCATCTCAACTTCGAACCAAGCCAAGTTAATACTGAACCTTTTAACTCTTTATTTATCTCATAAGATTTCTACATAAAATTTAACATTTTCTCTATATATCTATATATAATAAAACGATTAAGGTGAGGACACATGTAATTCATATAAAAGCATCTTTTTATTAGTTTTCCCTTCTTTTTTCCTATTTAATTTTATAGATAACATATTAACTTTGTTTATTAATTTATAATTTTTATCTTTATAATTATTTTACTATATAATAAATAAAATTGTATTATTATCTCACTTATCTCTTATATGAAATAATATTATTAAATAATAATTTCATGTTTTTAAAACCTATCTTGATCAACCAGCTACATTATATTTATTCAATCCGAGTAATATACGTGTTTATTCAACCCGTGCAATACACGAGTATTTAAAGATGTAACTTTTTATTATTTAATATATAAAATTACATACCATATATTACACATGGTTTAAATGTAAATAATAATTCGAATACTTGGTATAATTGTATATTAGTATTGTTTATTTCGTTCTTTTAAACGTTGTTATCTTTGTCCTGGTTACTTGAGTATGTTAACAGACATGGACGAAGTTTTTTTTTTATTTCCAATCGAGTCATTTTTTTTTTTGAAGAAAATATTTCCATCGTTACTTTGATATGTTTATATTAACATGAGTAAGGTTTATTTTGTTTTATTTTATTTTATTTGTTTTCATCGTTAATTTTCGCTCATATATCATCATCAAGTTATATTTTGCAAAAATATCGTCGTTAGGTAATTTCAATAGTAACGGGTCAAATTTAACATAGATTGTATTAGATTTGTCTATCACGGGAAGCTCTCAGGTATAAACTAGTGTTTTAATATTATAATTTTTGAAAGTAATGCATTTGTCTTTAAACTTTCAATCTCACAAGTATTCACTAGAACATTTCGTAAACCAAACGAACTTTTAAAATACATAATCAGAAAATAAATTATTCGCATTGAAAAGTTAGGTCATGAGATACGATCTAATGAAAATGTAAATCAAAACGAACACTTCTTGTATTTTTTTTTTTTATTATTTTTTTTTTGCCAGGCAAACTTTATTAAACCACACCAAACGACGGGAATTCTCCAAGGCGGAGACTCCCAAACGCCAGATTCCACAAAAGAAATATAAAAGGCAAGTTAATATAAAATTATGTGTTGAGCCCCAATATATTAGGATCATTACGAAAGTGGCCCAATTTTTGTTTTGAGCCTCAAAATGGTTAAGTAGTCCCTAACAATTGTCCATTATCTTTTTGATACGATTATGACAGTATTAGAAAACCTACACTAAGTTTTAAACAAGTATAAATCATGTTTTTGATGCAAGAAACCGGCAAATTAAACTTAAATTTATTTTGATTAAACCTACTAAAAATATATTGAAAATAGCTCTATGGTATGAGAAGGATACCAACATTTATTCTCCTAATTTTCGACTAAGAATCAATACAATAATCCTAGAAATTCCTTCAATTTTATTCCTAAAGAATACATAATTAGCATCACTCGACCTATATATATATAATAATAAATTAAATATGAATATAGACAATACTAATAGCATGTGTTCACATCATCAACTTCCGGTTTGTTGTGGTTCCAACGTGAACCTGAAACGATGGTGGTGGTGGAGATGATACTGTTGTAGAGGTGGCCACATGTCGGCTTGCGAAGGCCTTTGGGTTAACCGGCGGTCTGCAGTTGTTTCCACCGTTACGAGTTTCACCACAACCATTTCCTGGAGGGGGCGAAGGGGTGTGGGCAAGAGACTCTAAGAGCATGAACCTAAGGCTAGGTTGGTTCATGTTCATGGTCCCATGGCTTGCACTGCATGACTCCACCATGGTCAACAATACAACTAGTGACACCAATATTTTTGTCACGTTAAGAACACTAATGTTCCTTTGCTTTTGCATGGTTGTTTTGTTTCTTGTTTATCAAGCTTTTTGCATGCAACACTATAATTCTTGTGTTTTATTTTATTACTTTTTGGAATGGAATGAGGATGAGAGTGAAAGAGAAGGGATATTTATAGAATGCATAGTTGGATTTTAGAGGTTACTTGGAATTGAAGTCATGGTTTTGAAGTTTGAATGTAGACCGGTGGAAAGTGGTTATAGAAATTAGAAGTATGTAAGACATGTAATTCTCAATAATTGTAATCACATGTATACACTATATGAAATTAGAATTTAGAAGTATGTTATTATATAAAGTGGGCTTAATGTACAAAGGATACGAATGAACAAGAGCATGGTACATGTCCTTATATTAAAGGGTAATTTCATCATGATACAAAAGTTACATAATCATGCATGGTTCAATTCAGTGGCGAAGTTTGAGAATTTAGACGGGAGTCGGAAGTTAGTGGTCACGAGACGGGACCTAATTTTTTTTTATGTAGCTATGGTCCGGTTAGAGATTCGATTCGGTCGAGTCAAACATTAAATACAATAAATAAATATCAAAGTTATAAGTGTTGTTTAACAAACAATTGAACAAAGACACTAAAACATTTTTAAAAAAAAAAAAGACAAATGGTTGGTACCTGAATGAAAAATTACAGTTCAACCTGTCGACCTTTAACATTTTTTTTAATTGTTCAATTATGGATATGGTTGCAAACGAGCCGAGCTAAGCCCAAGCTCGACCAGGCTTGAGCTCGAAAAACTTATGAGAGCTCGAGCTCGGCTTGTTTACTATCTATTAGTTAATATTTTAAATATAAATAATAGGCTCAGAGCTCGATAAATGAAGTTCGGCTCGGGCTCGTTTAGTAAACAAGCTTAAATGAGGAGGTAAATATTATTAAATATTAATAAACCTAATACTATACTAAGGCTCGACAAATCTGACGAGCTTCACATGCTAGGCTGGGCTTGGACTCGCTTAGTAAACGAGCTTTGTTTTAAGCTCAAGCTCGGACTCGATAAGGCTTGGCTCAGCTCGTTTCGAGCTTTTTACCAAGCTTAGCTCGAGTAGCTATGAGATAACAACTTCATCGTTTGCTCATTGAATCTACTATCTCGCTCATTTAGTTGTTGGGCTTAGGACTTTAGGATTTGAGCTTTACATTTACTTTGTTTTGGGTTAAAGTTTTGGTTTATTTAACTTTTTTTTTAAACGAGGGGCCGAAACCGTATATACCAAATAAATTCCATACGGAGACTATATACTCGAAACTTCTGAGCGAAAATTCGGGGGGGGGGGGGTCCTCCCCGCCCCTTGAATGATGCGTCCGTGGTTCAATTGATAATTACGCATCTGTGGTTGATAATCACGCACTTTATGGGATGATAATTACGCACGTTATAAAACCCAGCCAATTTTTTTAAGTATAGCAATATGGTATGCAAATTAAAGAGGATAAAATGCTTGTTTTTATTGTGTATTTTTTTAAATAATGTAATATAAAAAAGCTATGGACGTTTAAAAATGAGTGTGAAACTTTAAAAAATGTCAAATTTTGTAAGGGGGGACGGGGCGCCACCCGAATTGGTCACGGGTACCCACTACCAGCACCGTAAACACCGCCGCCACCCACGCTGGTAGTGGTCCCGTGGACCATTTTGCTGGTTCTATCTAACGGGCTGGTGCCGGGTTTTAATTTTTTTTGAATTAAATTAAATCACTTTTTCACTATAACCGTGTGTGTTCCTTTTGTTTGGTTTTTGTATTTTATAACCGTGTGTGTTAAAAATTAACAAAAAAAAAACTAAAACACCATTAAATAACAAAAAAAAAACATAAACATAATTCATTAAATATTTAAACATTAATTAAAAACATAAAAAATAACACTTAAAGCTCGTGCATGAGGTGTCACGCCTGGATATAGTCAAACTTGCCGCGGTAATGACCCGCATAGGTTGCATGGGTCATCTGCACAGCAATCTCCTCCCCAATGCCCGGTGACGGCTCATTGTATGCTCGTACAATGTCGTCCACCGATCCACTTGACGTTTAGGTTGACCCATTTTTTTGTAGACTATCGATTGTTCGACCAGTTGGGCCGACCTGCTGATTGAAGTCACCCAATACATGGTCCCAGAACCGTGTGTCCCTGAAACCCAACCATGAGTGGCGTTGGCGCTGCAAGGATTGGTCGTTTTGTGCGTCTATGACGCACACAACCAATGCGATTTCTTCGTTCTCTGTCCAACGGGTCATGGTTATGTTGTGTAGTAGGGATGTTATTTATATTGTGTTGATTTGAATTGTGTTTTCACCACCGTCATATGGTGGTTTTTATAGTAAAAAAATCCAACCGTATTGAATGTAAAATTAAATATAATCTGACGGTTAGATTACACCAATATTAATGGAAATAAATATATTTGACCGTGTTGGATATAGACGGTTGAAATTAAAAGTGATCTGACGGTTTGGTGTTAAAACCGTGTGATTTTTTAAAAAAAAAAAGTTATATTTGTCTTTAAATTAAAAAAATAAATAAAAGAATCAGTGGAGTGCTGCCTCCAAAAAAAAAAGTGTTTCTGTGAAGAAATCAGTGAAATAATGTGGTAGTGCATAATTGGTTAAAATTAGTGAAGTGAAAAGAAGTTACTATGAGGGCCCATTCCCCCGTAAGTTATACCTCTTTTACTCTTACAACACATACATTCACTTGTTACACGCGTAATTTTCAATAATACAATGTCACCCATCGATTCTTTAAATCAATGGCTGTCATTCATTAATAGTTAATGATAACTAGTAGATTCCACCCCGTGCTACGCACGGGTTGCACGGGATATGCACGTCGCTATTCCACCGCGTGTTTAGGTTCAGGGTCAATGGGAAAATAAAATGGATGGTAAAAAGTTTGAAATCCTAAGGTGGTCAAATTTTAAATCGTTATGGTTTAGTATATAAGTGTAATGCACCGCGCGCTTTGCGCTCTGTTGCAGGAATTCGGTTTCAATATGTATCAATTAGGTTTATTATGACACGTATATGGATATAGCGACATAAACAAAAAGAATTTTCATAAAATTATTTATACTAAGCTATCATTTAATATTGAAAAGATGAAGTTATCCGTGTATGTTTTGTTTTCGATGGATAAAAGGTATATATCAATGCCACAATTCTTCATGTTATGTGGTACATTCTTTGGTCACAAAGTTATAAAATTACAATCACTCCTTGATCAAAAGGCAAGGGAGAACCATCATATAAATTATAAGCATTCTGCTTCCCACCTCAGCTGCCTAACTTGCTCTCTCCCATACACTACTTTGTCTCTACTCTCTCTCTCTTTCTTTGATAATCATCTTAAGGTTTCTTACTACAGAAAACCCCAAAAAATTAACTATTAAACTACCAGATCTAGATGTAAATAAACTACCTCTTCCGATCACTCACCACCGCTAGTGTCCCCGCCACCGCATGGTCTTTCTTTCCTCTCTATATCGACGTAGGCGGCGGAGAAATTTCTCCGACTGGTTGATGGGTTTTAGTGTTGACAGGGATAATGAAGTGCCGGTGATGACGCAACAGACGACAGCGGCGCCGATGGATGATGCAGCTGCGGCGGTGTTGACGGAGTAGGCGATGGAGTCGTGGTTGTCTTTGGTGCGGAACCCAGCATGTGTCGTCGTTGCATGTCCACGGTGATATAATGCCGACGGCAGATTCGTGGAAGGTAGATTTGTAGGAGGGAGAGACAAAAGTGTGGTTTCTTTAGTGGTCAAAACACTGTCGCGGTAGGCGGACGATGGTCTGCAACCCAAGTGTGGCAAAAAGCAGAAGAATAAAACCTTTGTTGTGAAAAAGGAAAGGCAAACAGTCGGCTATTCCACCGACGACTGTTGTCCTTTAATATATATACTAATTTGGATTTTCTCACCATATTATTATATATCATAATTGTTTAATTGCTCTTAAGTCCTTTCATTTAAAAATGGGTGAAGAGATGTTATACTTCGTCAATTGTATAACGTTATTATATATTACTTAAAATTAGTTGCATGTGAAATGTAGGATATGACATAATAATCAAATGTTTAAAACTGTAAATGTATAAGGTAAGTGTAAATAGATCAAAATTAAAATTTTAAAGTAAAGAAATATAAGTATATAATCTGAATTACTTTCTACACTTACGTAAATAGTAAAAACCTACACATAAAAATGTATATATATGTTATATACATAAAACCTATTAAATTATTTGTTAATATTTTTTTTTTTTTTGCTTTTAAATAGTTTCCTACACACATGTATAATTAAATCGTGTAGATAATATACTTACACATAACAGACACATATGTAATATATAGGTTATACAAATAAACAAAATTTAGTATTTTTTTATGAAATTCAATATATAAGAATAAGCATCACATTTCAGCAATTTTCTTATATATGTAAAAATTCTAAGATTGAAATTTACAGGCCTAATTGCATCAATAGAATGTGGCGTAGTAAATGAGTACGCTTTCTACTACGAAAGTTAGGACATTGTTATCTCATTTTACTTGGCAACAATGGGTTGTTTTTTACACTTTTTAGGTTAAATTCATTTTCTATAGTACCGTATTTTCATGCCCGACTCTGAAAGGGGGCATGGGTGGGCCCCAGCTCGAGGCCAAATCTCTAATTAGGCTCGAAATATTTTAAATATATATTTGGTTACTATACATAAAAAATTTGTTAGTGGAGTTAGAAAAACCATCTTAATTTACTGTAGAGGTCTTGTGTTCAAGTCTTATTTCTACTCACTAGCACTAAGATGTTATTTTTTTAAATTCATTCTCCGCTTATCAAAATTTGAAACCCAAATTTTTATGTTACCCGAGGCCCAATATTTGTTTAGGGTTCTCAGGGACAACCCTACCATGCATATTATATATATATATATATATATATATATATATATATATTTATAATTATAAAGTGTTTGGCTCAAATACAAATAAATTTAACGTTCTAAGTGCACAAACCCATCAATAATTTGAGGACTTGCTATATGTACAACCAAAACATTATTTTGACGCATTGCATACTAGTCATATAAAGTATACGGCTTGTATACAGTCCACATTACACAACAAAGGTAGACATGTATATGCCTCTTCTACATATACGAGTCATACATATACACGAGACGTATAAATGTATAAGACTCGTATATATGTATACAGGTCATAGACTTGCGCAACCAAACATACTATGACATTCCCTTACTATTATACGACTCGTATATAGGATGTGTACATGGTGTCAAAATAAGATGGCAGAATGTATATAACGTCTAAAACTGAACATGCATGGAAAATACGGTACAATAGTTTGACTGCTTCCTGTTCAAATGTTTGGAAAGCTAAACGTGTTTTACAGTGCTAGACTATGTTTGTTTACATATAATAATATTCTATTTTGTTGGTCTTTGGTAGTATTTCTTTGTTTAGACCAATGTTGCAGAAGGCGATAAGCAGACGGTGAGGTCCAGCCTAGGGACTAGGCGAAATTAGGCGGATCTAGGCGTTTTGGTATTTTTATAAGTATTCTATATACACACACAAATTTAGGTGTTTTTTTTTTAATATGTTAAGATATATACACACGCAATCATAGTTGCAAAAGTCGTCCGAGTTAACCGATTACTCGCCGAGTACTCGCTACAGAGTGGGTCACCGGGTATAGCCGAGTTGGCCGAATATTCCGAGTACTCCCCGCATAGGCCGATTCGACCCCCGAGTACTCGCCCGACTAAGCCGAGTGCTGGCAACTCCCCAGTCGGCCGAGTTGGTAGCGCCTAGCGAGTTTTGCAACCATGCACGCAATACTTAGAAATACTTAGATATATACACGATATATACACATAATACTAAGGAATACTTAGAAATTTAAAAAAATTAATTAAAAAAATTAAAAATACCACCGCCTAGGCCCGTCTAATGGCCAAAACGCCTAGTTCACCGACTAGGTCCTTATTCCCATATTTAGTCCCGCCTAGCGCCTAGGCACTGCCTAGGCGGCCACCTAGGCGGACTTTTACAACACTGGTTTAGACGAATAACTAAGATGATGTACAATGGTACATATTGGCATATTGCTGGTGCAGTAATAATTCATCATGGTAACTATTGATTTCTATAGATTTCTTTAACAGAAAACACATTGATCTATATAACGAGTCAGAAACTAAAAAAAACTTACAAAAATAACGATACCCGGATCAGGATTTAGCAAAGATTTTATCTTACAAACAAGTTTGAACACTCGAATCAGTCCGAAAAAGCCGAATCCAGCTTCTCCTTCAACTGTTCTGCAGCACCAGCACCACCAAGGGATTTAAACAAAAATGTATGGACCACTTTTCCATTTTCTGTCGTTGAAACGTTTGTGTCGTTAATTACCATTTCGTGTTCCTTAAACGTCTTTAAGACCCGTGCAACCGGATGATCATCTACGGGCAACTGACTCGAACAACAGAGTCGTCTTTCCTAGCCATAAAGTCAACCTCGGGTTGACAGGTGACCTCCTTTTCGGTTTCCAGGATTCTTATCTTTGATTGAAGATCAGTTATGTATGAGATCGCGTCACCAAGAAGTGATGCTTTATCCATCTTTGAAATGTTCGGGACCACGGCTCGTAAAGCGTAGAATCGTTGGTTTAACTTCTCTCGTCTTTGTCTTTCGGCTTCTACATGGTTTAACGGTTCTTCTCTCCCGTTTGCAGGCTTTCTGCCCCGTTTTCTTGGTTTTCTATCCATCAAGTTTGAATCTTGATTAGACTGATCGAGGGTCGATGTTATTGGTTGCGAATTTAATACTCCACCAATCACATGGTTCACTCCTGGATCGACTCTATGCCCGTTCGATGAATTCCCAGAAAAAACATGGGTTTGTATCCCGTACGATTCACCCTGAAATCCAAATCGTCTTCGACTTTTGGTGAGAAGTTAATGCTGATTGGACCGGATTTTGCAGCAGCAGCACCGCCGCAGCCACCACCACCGAGACTTAGTTCTTGACCAAAGATTTTAGGTAATACTTTCGGGTGGCATTCATTAAATAAAGTTTTGACCGATGTAATAAAGCTTTGGTCTTCTGGGATCGACTTAAACGAACCCAATTCCAAAACGCCTTTTTTAACCGGAACAAGGACTAGGGTTTGTAACCGAGACAATTTGGCTAAAAACGATCTTGATTGGTAATGTTCTTCACAGCTTTTGGCATCAGAAACCCAAACAGATCGACTTGTGTTAAACGACTGAGACGGGCTAGACGGTTTATCAAACGGGAATAGATAAAACCTCGAGGTTAAATAAAACATTTCTAAATCAGAAACTAAATCCATTTTCAGCTGAAGATTTCCTTCCTCGGGTGCCTTAAACCACGAATGAAGCTTCTGAAGAACCATCTTTTTCCTAACGTCTTCGCCCTGTCTTTCATGAACATCGCTTCCCTGCGACTGTTTATAGTGCCCGTCACCCCAAACCAAAGCCGATTTCCCAGACTTCGAATTCGAAACTTGCCAGAAAATAGCGTAATTCCAATCTAACCCCTCAAGAATCTTGTGAAGACCATCTTGAACCCCTAAATCCCTTGTTTTTGACCTAAATTCATCAGGAACCTTATTTGAAGCTGACCATATCAAGAAACTTAAAGCTTCTTGACCCAATACACTCTCTAACATTCCCTTATCTTCCTCTTCTAACCGAAATTTATCTCCCATACTGGTAAATAAAATTAAAACGAGATTTTAGCTACCAAAATTAGAGATTTCGACTTATAATTGAGTTAATACTTTGTGAAAATTACTAAAATATACATTTTTACGTACTTTTTTCCAAAATAAACATCGACTTTCAGCTAAGGCTCAACGCATTGACATCCCCTCCACCATTTTCTACCTTATAATTTAACATATTTGTCACAATTTATCTCACATTTAAAAAAAAAAAAAAAAAAAAAAAAAAAAAAAAAACTCCTACATTCCATCAACCATTTTTATCTTTATCTTAATCACAAACACTTATTTTATTAATTTATACACTCACAATAATTTGATGACTTAACGGACGATGAATAGTAGCTTTTCATATATAAAAGCTAGCGTAGCGATTTTCAAAATATAGGGGTGGGGCAGAGAAATGGTGGATGAGATGCAGCGAGCGTTTTTTACCACAAATTCCGGCTTGGCAAGCGTTTAACTATTTTGGTAATTTGATCAGTCAAATTTCTATTTTAGTAATTTTCCCTAATAAATAATTATCTAAACATTTAAAGTAATAATAAAATCAGAATCCACCAAACAGTCAACACCATCAAGAAACAAACCACAAAACTCAAAATCATATAACATTTTATCAAAGATTATGCAATAACTCATAATCAACAACAATAATCTATCTGCAAGAACAGAACAACCAATATTCTTGAAAATTCTAGGGTTTTAAAACCTAATTACACTCAAATCACAACAAAAACAAGTAAATTTCAAAACTTGAAACATGGGTTATCTCTAGAATCCATCTAATTAACTAATCAACTACTTTACAGCTCCTAAAATTAGCTACAAAATTTTATCATAATCCAAGCCCTAGATCTTTAAACCAACCGATTGGGACGAAATTTGGTACAAAAAACAGGAAATAATCAAGGGTTTGATAGAGAATGAATAAAAGATTAGAATCATACCTGAAAACAGTGATTAATTGATGGAAAGATTTAAAGAAGGATATAGAAATATGTAGAAAAAAGGTAGGAAGTAATTAGCAAAGAGTTGTATAGATGCTCATGTAGCATGTGACTGAAACAAAGGCGGTTTTGTTATTAGATCTGAAGGTTATTAATGTAAGGTGTGGATAGAAAACAAATAACAATAAACATAGGAGGATGTTTTATGTTTTTGGTCCTTTGAGTTTTGTAAGTTTAATGTTTTTAGGTATGGGATTGGGATGTACAACTTGTACAATTGGACAATGACAAAGGAATTTAATGGTGTTAATTTGACTCTTTGTTGTTGTCATATGGATAAATCACTTGTCTTAGTCTTGGTAGGGTACATGTTTAAAAGAAAATGTTGTGTTTGTTTGACTAAATTGAGAAGAGTCGGTACGTCTTGGTTAAGGTATCGGGATCTGTTTGATTCAGATTAGATTTGTGTATTTGTATATATGTAACTATGTATGTGTATATATGGAAAAATATGATGAATTGTGAAGATGAGATATTATTAAATTACTCTCTTATTGTCTCTAGAGCCCTATTGTCTCAATAACCTTGTGAAATTAAAACAATACAGTAAATAGGTATTAAGTATGCAATATGAACATATGGGGTATACCATCATTTATGGCCCTTCTCCTGCACACAAATAATTAACTTCTCTTTATAGCATAGCCATGCAAGAGTGAGAGACATGTGAGTGAGAGAAAGAGGATGTATAAATGAGTATTATGGCCTTTCTCCTCCACTCATTTTTTTTTTATTTAAAAGATATAAATAAGTTTTTGTTTTGTCCCTCCACCAGGAGCAGTTATTGAATGCTTGCAAGACTCCCACACTCAAGATTTTCCAACTATTATCCCGGTTGAAGGTTTGAGCCAAAAAATGTTCGCTATTGAATACAGGGTCATTCTTAAATATCGTTTGGTGATCCCCATGTACCAGGATGATGAAATCTATCCGATTTGTCGTAAGGCCTGCCTGGCTGAGTATGGGGAACATGCGGTTCATTGCAAGGAGTTACCCAAGTTCAAATATCGGCATGATTGGGTTCGAGATGTCCTGTGGGACATTTTAAGACGGGCTGGGATCTCAGCCAAGAATGAGGCCCCTATGAACTTCCTCTCGGATCCCGTAGAAGAGAGATCCACCCTGCGTCCAGCAAATCTCCTCGTCTTTGGATAGGGCCGGTGGGAAGCATGCTTGTGTTGACCTGACAGGTATATCACCTCTAGTTGGGTTGAGGGATAGTAGGTTTGTAGCAGGGCAAGCGGTGCGGAAAAGCGGGGGCGAGGAAGGTATAAAAGTATGCTAAAGCCTGCGATGAGAATCAACACATTTTCATACCCCTGGCTTTTGATACCTTTGGCTCATTGGCACCAGAGGCTACCCATTTCCTGACCAGGGTCCAGTGAGTTATTCATCGTAGTGTCTCGCCGCCGAGTGGGCAAGGTTACGTTTTTAGTATATTAGGGTTTGCCATTCAGAAAGGGGTGGCGACGTAGCTTGTTGCCCGCCTATCCGCTAACTTGATGTAATTTTCTCAGTCATAAAATAGAAATATTTATATCTTGTTAAAAAAATTGTAAATACTTTGTTATCTTTTTTTTCTATAAGCTTATGGTATTTTTTTTAATTAATTTAACTAAAAGTTAGTATAAACCCACTATTCTAGCTTCTATTCAACCTTCATAAATTTTTCATACTCTTTATTATATATCAAACTTTCTATTAAGACTATAAGGAGTGGTTGGGAAAGAGGGGGATGAAGCGTCATGTGGCACTTATGGGACCCTTGTGAGGGGGAAAAATTGTGGGGAGTGGAAGGGGGGAAGGAAATAATATTATATTGTGTTAAAAGTTAAAAGTTAAAAAAAAAAAAAAAAAAAACCAATAAAAACCTGCCACGTGTCAAAGCAATCTCCCCCACGCCGGTGAAACACCCCGCCCCTCTCCCGCCCCTACCGGCGGCGGTGTCCCCCCCCCCCCCTCCGGCCCCCACTCCGCTTAGTCTAAACTTTAATAATTTTAAACTTCCTATGCAACTTTTTGTAGTTCTTTATATCCAATGTAATAAAGTGGTAAGTGAGACATAATAACTTGATGATAAAACTATAAAGAGTTATAGAAATTAAGACCGAGTGATCGTATGGTACCAAAAGATTGAAAGAACGAAGTAGATTTTTCTAATCTGAGTGGTTGTCAAAATATATACCTCCTAGACCATCTTTAATGGAGGTTTGTGAGCTCTACGGACTGTGGACATGGATGAGAAAGAGAGAGATGGACATTGAAGATACTTTTGCCAAGCAAAGTAGTTCGGATGTCGGGTTGGATTAGATTTGGTCACATTGAGATGGTGTGAGAATGGTCGTCATCATCATACTCGGTATATCCACCAATAGCATAGCTATGGTAGGGTCTGAGGATGGTAAGATGTAGACAGTCTTACCTCTACCCCGTAGGAATAGAGAGGCTGCTTCCAGTGAGACATCCGGCTCGATAGTAGTTTTGCATCAGGCCTTGGACATAAGACACATAACACTTAGCAATTGGGACAAGCCCAATTGGTGCATGTACCCCCTTGTCTTTTGGCTATCCATGCCACCACATGATGCATGATTAACCATCTATCGTATTTAACGTTATTTTCACGAAATTAGTAAAAGCTGATTAATGGTGTTGAGTGAAAATGAATTCAGGTCAAAGCTGATTAATTTTAAAAATTATCACTTTCGATTTGTCTAAAAAGACTCATACTTAAACTAATTTTGGTTTAAATGATTCCTTTTGAGAGAAAAAAATAGAGACACACACATGTATAGTTCACCTGTTATGTTTATTTTTATAACGGCTAGCGGCGATGTGTGTGGGCGGCATCCAAGATGGTGGTCATTGCATTGGTGATGGTGGTGGCATTGATGCCGGCATAAGTTGCGTCGACGATGACGTTGGTGGCAGCTCAGGCTGCGTCGGTGGTGGTGGTTTCGATGGTGATATGTGTTGGCGATGGTTGCATGATCATCATCAATGGTTAGGTCGGTGACAACGACAACAAGGTGGTTGCGTATGTGGTGGAGGTCATGACCGATAGGTGGTGGCGGCAAACAACAATCATAATGTAAGATGTTACTATGCTGTTTGAACTAATTTTAAGTTAGCAAGTTTAATACGAGTGTCATATCCTGAGTTTTGACCGAATATTTCATTTGTGTCGATCTACATTTACATCTCGTGTAATTTAAGTTGATCTAAATAAACAAAAATGTAGTTAATTTTTGCTCAAATCAACTTATCTATTGATTAGTGGATCGTGATTAAAATGCTTAGTGATTCTCTTAGATCTTACTTGATTTAATGGTATAGACTAAAACATATGAAACTATACATTTCATCTTTTAGTGTCTTGGTAATTGGTTTATATTTTTTGGTTAAACACCCAACTTAAAATCATGAATAATGTCTCAATTGGAAGAGCAATTGATCTATGTTTGGTAAATTCACTTTATATAAAAATATTGTGCCAAAGACTACCATACTTTTCAAGACATAATGATTTGAAAATCATTCTTAGTCGCGATCTTAAACACCCTAACATTTTAAATATCCATATACTTACTTTTTCTTGAATTATTTATTATCTATGTTATAATATAAAAACATATTAAAATATTGATACTCTTAAGTCTCAAGTACACACCCAAACAACTATTAAAACATATTTGGTTTGGTAATTTCGCTTATTAACCAAAACCATAAAATGAAGAATAAATATATGAAATAGAGGTATATAACATAAAGCACATAAAATGAAGGTATTAAAGATAGAAATTATTAAATATATATATATATATATATATATATATATATGTGAAAGGTTCGATTTGGTTAATTTAGGTTAACTGAGATTATAAAATAATAAATTATAACTGCTTTTCGGTTAATTTTGGTTCAGTTTCGACAGTTTCAATTCGGTTTCAGTTAACAGTTCGGTTTTGCTCACCCTAACACTATGCACAATAGAGTGTCTTTTTGGTACCATAAGCTATAGTGATTGTCAGTACCATAATAGTACATGACGAACCGAACTGATACCGGTCAAAAAACGTAGCAATCAATATTCGTTTGTATGGTTTTCAATCGATATAAAACATAGGGATGAGCTCGGGACGGTATTGGTATCAACCGATTAGGGCTGGCAATGGGTAACCTGTTAAGACACGATAAGACCTGTTTGACTGAAAAGTACACTATTTGATTTTTTGACTTTTTTTAATACTTAGAATTAAGAGGCAAAAATCTTTCATTTCCCTTTTTTGGTACATAAAACATAAAACTGTGTTATAAACATGAGATATAAATGAGTTAAACGAGTCGTGTTCATGTTTAGAACTTGATTGTTCGCGCGCGTCAGAGACCTGTTAACCTGTTAGGGACACGATTTGCCAGCCCTACAACCGATACCGATCCCGAAAAAACCGATACCGAAAACTCTCAAAACCCAATACCGATACTGAACACATACGGTACGGTATCGGTTCGGTACGGTATGGTATCGGTATTTTACCTTAAAATACCGATACCATACCGATCCCGTACCGATACCGATAATACCGAAACCAAAAACCTCTAAATGTGGGTACCGATACCGATACCGAACACCCTCGGTTCGGTACGGGATCGGGACGGTATCAGTATTCGGCCTTGTATGCTCAGACCATGTGTAGTGGAGGGGGTTAAATATAACGCCCTTGATTCTGATTGGTCCACGTGGCAGCTGAGTTAGCATGGGGGTTTAATTCAAAATAGGGGTGTAGTGGGGGGAATAAACGGGGGGGGCGTTAATTTAAATAAAAAATGGTGATAAATAATAATAATAATTTGGTCAAAGTGGAATCCTGGAAAGTAATAAACAATTGAGGAATCTCTCTTTTCAAACGTTCAATTCTTGTTGGTGGCACGTGGCCATGGATGATTGGTGATTTCTTTTGTTGGACAGGCGCTACAAGCATCACGCCAGGGGGGGATTTGCAATATAACACCCCCCCCCCCCCCCCGTAACGGTGTGGGGGGCGTTATTTTTGGATTTTGCGCCGGGTCACGCCACCACTACACCCAGTCTCATCCCTAATAAAACATATTTTTTCCGTTATATCTAGTGCCATAGTACTAAGCCAAGCCAAGCCAAACCAATACCGATCGAAAACCCGTTACGAAGCACATACCACTAGTTTATTTATTTTTTACATTTCAATTCAACAAGTTAAACAACCCTTAACATGATTGCTCTCCCAAAATAGAAAAAAAAAAAAAAAAACATATAAAGATAACATAGAACCCTAATCCCCAAAGAAAAGACCCACAACATTTCATCCAAGATTTTGTGGGCAGACAAATCAATCAACATTCTCACACTTCCCTCATCAAACCCATCTCCAATTCATCATAAAGTTTCAATCTTTACCCTCAATTCATCCAAAACTCACAATCTTGAAAACAACCCTCCATTAATGCATCAGCAAACCTTAACCTTAATCCCCACGTTCCCACGTCCAGTTATGGAACACGTTTGTGTCAGCCACTGTTTATTCACAACCCCAGATTAAGAATGCCCTTGTTGAAGCCTAGCTGTGTTGTTAAGGTTGGTTGTAGAAGTAATGGGGTTAAGGTTAATGTTAAAGATAAGTGTAGTGTGTTGTCCAATGGGTTTGTTGGAGAGAAAGAGGTTGATGTGGCTACACTTGGGAACCTTTGTGTTGATGTTGTGCTTAGTGTTCCTAAGTTGCCTCCTTTGGGTTTGATGATAGGAAGGAGTATATGGAACAGCTTGCTAAAACACCTCCTGATAAGGTCTGCTATATTATGTTGTGCTTGAAAGTTACAATTGTATTAGATTTGGTTATGTTATATTGAGATTCCAGCATGTTGTAGATATGTTGTTATGGAGTTTTTTCTGTGGGCCTTTAGGAGTAATAGTAACTTATAATAGTGTTGTTTTTTGTTAGGAAGCTGTAATTTTTAAGGAAGATTATGTAAAGTAAAAGTATGCAAGTGATATGTTCTGTTCTGTTCGCTGCCATGTTAAATTATCAAAATATCACCATTGCGGTTTGCAGGGGCGAAGCTTGGTTCGCCAATGCGGGGGGGGGGGGTCAAATTTTTTCGATTGGTAGTGGCAAATTGGCGGGGGCCGGACTCAACCCGGACTAAATTTACCTACGAAAATCGCAAATTTCCACTACTGCGCCAAAAAGGGGGGGGGGGGGCACCCCTGGCCCTCACAATGCTTCGTCCCTGGCGGTTTGGGCTCATTGGCTGTGAGAATGATAGGAGAAGTCAATGGTTAAATGTGCTTGGGTGGGGTAGTCCATCTGGGCGCAAACAGAAACAAATTTATGAGCTCATAGTGGGCAAAGCGGACAATATAGATTGGTACGAGAGGCTGAATGGGGGGGGGGGGGGGGGGGGTTCTGTTTGGAATATTGTAGTTATTTAAGGAAGACCTTGTAAAGTATGTAAGTGACTTTACTCCACTCTTTTGATATTTGTTTCGTTGCAGCCAGTGTCGGAAATGTTAATAAACACCGATTGTTTTACTCCATCCTTTTGATAGTTCTTTTTATAGGACTTCAATTATTTTGTTTTGCTTGTAGAAATATTGGGAAGCTGGCGGCAACTGCAACATGGCTATAGCAGCAGCAAGATTAGGACTTCGGTGTAACGTGATTGGTCATATTGGGAATGAAATATATGGAAAGTTTCTATTGGATGTGCTTCGTGACGAGGGAATTAATGTGATAGGAATGAGAGAAGAGGATGATACAGTCAACACATTATCAAGTAGTGAATATGAGACACTTTTATGTTGGGTCTTGGTGGATCCATTGCAAAGACACGGGTTTTGCAGGTACACGTGATTATGTAAAGGTTCGTTCATGTTTAAGTTAGTTTATATTCAAGAGTATCAACTTTGGGAATAACATTGTAACTCGTATATGGTAGATGTAGCATTTTTGGCCCATTTTTTGATCGATGGTTCATTGAATGAAAATAAGAAGATTAGCAACAGAAATATGAACGACAAGAAGTTGTCGGGTCCTTACGTTTGGTTTTCTTTAGAAATTTTCCGAATTCCAATGTTACACCCAAGCAAATCGTCAGTTTATGAATTTTTTGTGATTTTTCATTTTTTTTTTTTGTTACCCCTGTCCCTCGGCTCGTATTATTTTATTTCGGTACTGTTCATGGTTTAAAAAAACGGGTGAGGCGTACGCCTCGAGGCGGAACTCTAAGAAAACGAGTCTGAGGCGTGTCTCATGGGGTTCAGATTATACATACGCCTCTCAGGGCTGAGGCGCTAAGAAAATGTGCGCCTCGGATGGTTTAGGGTGTTTTTTATGTGTTTTTTTTGGTGTTTTTAGACTTTTTGTGTCAATTATTTTATTTTTTATAGACACATAATTTTCATATTTATTTTTTGACTGCGCCTCGAGCTTATGCCTCGGTTCGCCTCGAGGCTTACGCCTCATGAGGCGAAAGGAAAACACCGCGAGGCTCGTTTCCGTTCTTTTAAACTTTGGTACTGTTTAACCTGCTCGTCTTGCCACATCTAGTATTTGACCATGATTTGTTTATTAGTCGAGCAGATTTTAGCAAGGAGCCTGCATTTGCTTGGATGAAAACATTATCTGATGAAGTGAAGTCAAACATCCAGAAGTCGAAAGTTCTTTTCTGTAACGGGTATGGGTTCGATGAGCTTCCTGCGGGCTTGATTTCTTCTGCACTGGAGTATGCTGTTGAAGTTAATACGTCTATCTTTTTCGACCCTGGACCAAAGGGAAAGTCTCTTGCTGTTGGAACGCCTGAAGAACAAAGCGCACTTGCCAAATTGTTGAGATTTAGTGATGTTCTTCTTCTAACTTCGGAGGAGGTTTGCTTCATAACCTTTTCAAATTACAACGATAATTTGGTTCCGGAAAAAAAAAAAAAAAAACCAGTTTAGAAGGGTTTGTCTGATTTCTTGTTTAATTTATCATTTATCAACTTGTTTTTTTTTTTACCAGGCTGAATCAATAACGGGCTTGCGGAACGCTATAGCCGCTGGAAAGGAATTGCTTAGTAAAGGAGTTCGCACAAAATGGGTGATAATCAAAATGGGATCAAAGGGCTCAGTTTTAATCACAAGATCGAGCATTTCTTGTGCACCTTCATTTAAGGTAACATTTACGGTCTTTTGTAGTTTAATTGCCTATGGAATATGCTTTTCTTTACGTTTTGCTATAAAGGAAAAGGATCAAATGGGTGTAGTGTGGAAAGCCCCTAACGTGTATTAGTGTACTTATAACCGCCAAAATCATTTGAATGCAAGGTTTAAAAGTACGAAATCATGCCTCGAGGCGTTTTCCCTTCGCCTCACCAGGCGTAAGCTCGAAGCGACAAAAAGTCAAACATAAAAAATAAACACTGAGGCGCCCCTGAGGCGTAGTTTTTGTTACCGCCTCAGCTCTATGAGGCGCACGTACAAAACAACACCCTGAGGTGCCGCCTCATATTCGTTTTCTTACCGAATTGTCTTGAGGCGCGCCTCATGGCATATGCCTCACCCCTAAAATGCATTTTTATATTGTCTCTCACTTAAAAAAGCTCTTGCTTGTTAAGCGCCTTGCATTGACTCATTGAGGCCCAAGGCTGACCCTTTGCCCCTTGACTGTGCCTTGTGCCTTTAACAACTATGGTACGGGGTCAACCCAATCTGTTTCAACCCATACCAACATCACCCTGTTCTGATGGAAACACATGACCAATTTTTCAACAGGTAAATGTCATGGACACAGTTGGATGCGGGGACAGTTTCGTGGCTGCAATTGCATACGGATACATACACAACATGCCATTGGTTCACACCTTAACCATAGCCAATGCAGTCGGTGCAGCAACCGCAACAGGTTGTGGTGCCGGTAGAAACGTTGCACGTTTGCAAGAAGTTGTGAGACTTATAAAGGAATCAAATATCAATGAAGACGACAACTTTTGGAACGCATTACTCGACGAAAGTTCCAACAAAGAAGACATCACAATGCTCTCAAAGACAACAGTAAATGGTACCAAGAACCGATTTTTCAACCTCGTAAACCTCCAAAAGGTGGTGAGTGAGGTTTTGCATAAACTTGAGGCTTCATTGGCAGATAAAGTATTGTTTTCTTGAATGCTAGGAACTGAGATTTTGTGTGGATTTATAATTTGTGTATTTTTGTTTGGTTAGAGCAGGAAATGAAGATGTTAGAAAGTGGTATTTGATGTGGTTAATTGGTTATATGGTGCATGATTTATTTATAAGCAGTGAAGTTATTATTGCTTGCTGCTATATTGGTGTAGAACCAGTTCATGGTTAAGAGTATAATCAAAGGATGAATTATTATGGTTAGTTTGTGGAAGTTGTCCTTTTAGAATATTTGTTTTCAGGCATTGTTAATTTTATAATGTACTTAAGAGTACATAGATTATAATCCTAAGTATTGGGAGAGGGTAAGTGTGATTGTTACATAATTATGTTATGTATCACATTCAAAGTACTTTGTAATAATGTACAAATGCATTATGTTTAGCAAGGTTGTAAAAATCGGGACTAGTCGTCGACTAGTCCCCGATTAATCGGTGATTGGTGGGTTAGTGATTAATTTTGCATTAATCACTCCATTAGTCTAAAATCGGTCCAAGCTGGCCCAAGTCGGGTGAAATTGTGGTAGTGGGCCCAAGTCATTTTACTTAAAATTAGGCCCAAAAAATGGCTTCAGTCTTAAGCCGGTCAAGCTGGCCCAAGTCAGGGCTAGGCGGCCCAAGTCGGGTGAAATTGTGGTAGTCAGCCCAAGTAATTTTACTTAAAATTAGGCCCAAAAATGGCTTTAGCCTTAAATCTGTCCATTACCCTCATAATTATGCTCAAACCTGCTTGTATCATACTAATAGATGTGTTTTATGTTGTGTTTTAACTGATAAAACATGAAATTGGTGGAGTATGCCATAAAATTTTGCCTTGTCTTTTTCTTGTTTATTTAACATATTACAATGGATGTGTGTATATATGCCATAAAACATGAAATCGTTGATGTTTAAGTTTAGTTTGAATTTTGAACTGTATTATATTGACATGGATGTGCGTGTGCGTGTGCGTGATATATATATATATATATATATATATATAAAATTTCGATCCGATTAATCCTAACTAATCCGATTAATCGCTAGTCCCCACCTCACCGGCCGACTAACGCCTAGCGAGTTCTACAACTTTGATGTTTAGTAAAAAAGATAAAGGTAGCGTTTGGTATGCATGAATGAGATGCAAAATGGAATGAAACATTACGATGGAATGAAAAAAAAATGTTTGGTTGGTCAAGGAAATGAAATCATATATTACCTCTTTCATTCCATTTCGTCTAAAAACTCCAAAATTCATTTCATCCATCCCTCCTGTTTTTTTTTTTTCATTTCATTCCCTCTGTCACCCTTCATCACCACCGACTGCCGCACCGACGCTGCCACCCACCGACTACCGCCGTCACCGACCACTGCTACCCACCACCATCTACAAACCCACCGCCTACCACTACCACCCACCACCAAGCACCGACACTCTTCGTCACCGATCACCACCAACGTCACCGCTACTATCACCACCAAACATCGCCACCCACCGACCACCACCACCAATCGTCCTAGCCGCTACTGCCACTACCACCGACCGCCACCACCCACCGACTATCACCACCTCCGTCAGTTGCCACAACCAACCACCGTCACCGGCAGTCGGCACCCACTGTCAACCACCGCCCCCACCACTCGCCACCGCCGATTTTATTCCTTCGTCTTTTCCTACCTATCAAACAATACAAAGTACTGATTCATTTCATTCTTACGTGGTAATCAACCAAGACCATGAAATGGTAATCATCCATTTTATTCCTTTATCTATTCCATTCTATTATTTTGTCCATTATATTACCCCATATCAAAAAGACCCAAAATGTATTAAGTCTTTAAATTTTTTATTATGTTGTCCATATTCCATTCTCTAATTTAACATTGAAGAAGCATGTTTGTTTTGATATCTACATCCAAAGCTTGGGAAGTTTTCAAAATCTTGGTCTATTTTTATGTTATTTGATTATCTTATTTATGCATATATATATAATTATTTTTATTACAAGTGTATATATTACAGTTATGGCATTAGGGTATATATAGTAAAGAGTTTAATGGGGCTCTATGAGGAATAAAATATTATAAAGTATTAGAAGGGGCTCTATGGGGCTTTATGGGAAAATAGGTGCGTAGTGGGAAAGGGCTCCATGGGGCTTTATAATAATAATCAAAGTAAATTTATAAAAAAATAATAATAAAAGTTGAGTGGTCCACGCCCCATTTACAATCATCAACCCCAATGAACCCAAACACTCACCCAACCCATCTTCATCATGCATTTTCATCTTCATCTTCTTGTCTTTGTCTTCTACACCTAGCCATAATAATAATAATAATAATAATAATAATAATAATAATAATAATATCCATAAAAAAACCCAACCTGCAACTTCATCTCTCGCCATCTCCATGACGAGCGCTACCATAACGCCTCCATAGCGTGGGGGGTGGGGTGTGCCCGGCGCTATGGAGGCTCAAATGCCCTATAACGAGCAGGCAAAACGCCCACTACGAGTGCACTTATATAGATCATTTAGTTACTCTCTGTTCTTCCACAACCACCCTCGACAACGCACTTGCTGAACCCACCAACTTTTATAGTTAAAATGTAAAATATGTGGAAACCAAACATGTATTGATCACAACGGTTTGAGTTTTTCATGATTATCAAAGTTTTAATCGGGAATGGTTTTAAGTAAGGTCAATACTCGCAAGATTAGTCGTTAATCGCGTGATTACGGGTTAGGGTCTTACACTTTTACATTTTAATATCTCGTCTTGATTATACTTTAATTTCTTTAACTTTAATCAACATTTGGATATTTAAATAATAGTTACATTTTTTTCCTCTTGTTTTAAGGCAACCCCACGACTTTTTAAACAACCGTAACTTTTTTAAACAATAATATTAAAAAAAATACATCACAAAAACGAGCATTTTATTCTCTTTAACTTTAGTATGGTATTGCTAAAACATTTTAATTTAAAAGTTGATGTGGTAAGTGATTAACCAGGGACGACTCAACCATTTTGAGGGCCTAAGACAAATTTTAAATTTGAGGCCCTTTTAGTTAAAAAAAAAAAAAAAGGTTTGATAGGTTGCTTTCAAACCTGATATGCTTGCTAGATTTGAATTTGTGCAAAAAATAGAAGTAAACGATTTAGCTAATCACTTTTCGAATTTGAGCATAAGAGAGACAACAATCGAAAATCATAAGACCATCTTTGCTGGTGCGAGAAAAATGAATAAAAGACACAAAAGAATGCTTTACTCAATCGGCTTCCACTGTACATTAATTTCCTTATTTCTAAATATGACATTTTGACAAACCTGATGCTTGGGTACTGAGTGATTGCCAAAGCGCTACGATGCTAAACAGAGTTACAGACTGCAATGGATAATTTATGTAACAGTTAATAGATTGTGAATTGTGATTGTAAAAAAGAATCAAATAGGTAGAATCATAACGGTTAATTTAATAAACACTGATGATATAAAACAAAACCAATATTACATGACATAAAAGCAACCTAAGTTGAAAGTAGAATATGAATATTAAAATCTAAGTATCATCTATAATTATGATAATATAAACATAACGAAATTTTAATCAAAATTTTTATTTTTGATCTTAATTTTAATCACTTATGAATATCAATAAAGACCTAGCATTTTTATTAAAAAAACATGAAGTTATCATCCACATTATGTCATAATTTATCTACGTAATTCGTACCTGCAAAAATCAAAAGCTAAGTGGCAAAACTTAATAGATTATCAGTTTACCTTCGAGGTATGCGTAGCATATCAACAATTTGATTGACGATTCGCATGAGCTAAGTTGCTAATTACAACACCTTATATTTTGATTTCGATCTCAATTTTGATTGTAAAAATAATAGAACAAGAACGCAACAAAAGATAGTTGGACTTCGAAGATCGTGATTTTATGATGCGGATGTACGCCCTTTCACTGTTACTAAGCCCATGCTTTAGTAAAATTATACTTAAGCCAAAGTTTGATTTTGGTTGTTAACAAAATTAACTTTACAAGACTGATTGAAAACCGACAATTTAAATCAAATAAACCTACTAGTATAATATAAGTAAGCAATAAATTTGAGACAAATTACCAATTAGAAGGGGTAAAATAGGAAAAACACAAAAAAAGGGGGGAGAAAGAAGATAGTATAGCATTGATGGATAAATAAAAAGCCCTAAAAGTCCCATCCATACCCCTACTCTCCATCATTCTTCGTTTTCCCCTTGCTACCCTTCACACCCTTCTTCCTTCCAGGTAATTTCACTATCCCTCACTCCCCGCCTTTTTTTTATTAAACAAGATTTTGAATTCCTTGTTTACCCATCTAAAAATCCTTCCTTTCTTTCCATTTTCTTCATCAAGATTCGATTTTTTTCTTGTTTTGCTGCTTAATTTTGCTGGATCAGACGTTTGGTGAGTTTTTGTTTGTTTTTTTTATATGGGTATTGATTCTTGTGGCATAAAGTTTTGATCTTGATATGATGGTATAAATCTTGTACATATGGTTATGGGCCTGGTGATATTTATTTATTAATTATTAATCTGCTTTCAAGATTTTAAATTATTGTGTAAGTATGTTGGTCTCTTTGTGTGATTTTTATAGTTACATTTATGTGGTTGTTAAGCTCTTTTTGTGTTGGTTTTTATTGACATTGTTGGTGATTTTAGTGTCATCAACTCTAAGCGGTTAATGTGGTAAAAAGAAGTCGATATTGGTTAAGGACTGATATTTGAGATATAGGTTAACGCGGTCGGATATTGGTAATTTTAATATGGTGCAGAATTTATGTAAATAGCAATTTAACACTAACAATTCGGTATAGTTTCCTATCATTAATGAATTAACGTTTTGCGACTTGCAAAACACTAACAATTGTAGCAAGTAGGAACAAGGTTGTAGAAGGCGCTAGGCAGGCGGTGAGGTCTAGCCTCGGGACTAGTCGGGACTAGGCGGAATTAGGCGTTTTGGTGTTTTTATACGTATTATGTATATATACACACAAATTTAGGTGTTTTTTTGAAAATATGTTAAGATATATATACATAACTTAGAAATACTTAGATATATACACATAATACTAAGAAATACTTAGAAATTTGTGGAATTTAAAAAAAAATAAAAATAAATAAAATAAATAAAAAAACCACCGCCTAGGACCGCCTAATGCCCAAAACGCCTAGGATTCCGACTAGGTCCTTATTAGACTATTTAGCTCTCCCTAGCGCTGCCTAGGCCAATTTTTCCAACACTGAGTAGGAACTGATTAAGACTTAAAAGTTAAAACACTAAAATTTAACACTAACAGTTGACAATTAAGACTTAAAAGTTAAAATACTAATAGCATTAAATAAGATGGAGTTCCAGCTGAGGTAACTGTATAACCGTTAACTGTCACTCTTTCCCCAAGGGTTGCAATGTTTCGGTGAATTGTTGTAATCGTTCTCCGCCTGTAAAAGAAATCCTTTTGTCTACTTTGGGTACATGTTTTTCAATAACATAACTCCATATTCGTTCTTTTTTCTCTTTTGTGAATTATCGATTAAACTTTCAAGATTATCATCGAAATATTTCATTCTGAAAGCGATCACGTCATAATTCATAAAGAGATATCCATACCTGTGAATTCTGAATGTTTTCCAGCGAGGCTCACTTTTGACTTTGGAGCTGGCAGTTGATGCCGCTCCATGTCAAACACTGTCATTTCATTATTCGTACCATATATGCATTCAATGAACATTCATTTGACTACTGTCATTTGGGTGACTGCGTTTGTTAAACATAAGCATGAATCATAAGCATGAATCAACGTAATAGGATCTCGCTAGTCGCTAGCACACACATGTGACTATAAACGACATTTACGTTGATTAAGTGTGATTGTTAGATTGCCTTGCATAAGTATTTTAGCTATAATTGCTTTGTAGTTTGTCATTGAAAGATAATATTTTGATTTTAAACTTGACTCTGTTGGAATAGGTCTGTTTCGCTGCGAAGATTGATGTTATGGAGAACCATGGAATGATTATTGGTCAAAGGCCAGACATACCATGGCATGCGCATACTTTAGAGTCAGGACAAGCCCTAAAGCCTGAAAACGGATTAGGAGATAACGGTACTAGACAGATGAGCTTGCCACATCATCACGATCATGAATTGCTTTTGGACCACGAGATAGCATCCATGCCACATCATGGTAACGGCGATGCAACTGAGTTTGATGATACCAATCTTCACGAGCCTAGATACGATGACTGCGATGATGATGACGACGGCGACAACTTGGATCATCACGGTATTGGTCAACCGTCGGTCAACAATCCTGATTCTCAGTTAGTTCTTGCCGATCAACATCACGAGATGAGTTTATCTGTCGTAGATAACCATAACCACAACCATGATCTTGTTAGCCCGTTATCTTTTCACCAGCCGGAGCTCGTGCTCACAAGTCAAGTAATCCAAACCCGAACCACACCGCCTCCTAACTGTGAACTAACAGTGGGTCAAGAATTTCCGGATGTTGCCAGCTGTCGTAGGGCATTAAGACACACGGCAATCACGCTGCATTTTGAGATACAAACGGTTAAATCGGACAAAACACGTTTTACCGCCAAATGTGCAAGTGAAGGCTGTCCATGGAGAATACACGCAGCGAAACTACCCGGTGTACCTACCTTCTCAATCAGAACCATTCACTCAGAACACAACTGCGGTGGAATCGCTCATTTGGGCCATCAACAAGCTTCGGTTGACTGGGTTGCAAATACCGTTGAACAACGGCTCAAAGAAAATCCACAATGCAAGCCGAAAGAGATTCTGGAAGAAATCCACCGAACCCACGGGATTACATTATCATACAAACAAGCCTGGAGGGGAAAAGAGCGGATCATGGCTGCGTTACGTGGTTCGTTTGAAGAAGATTACCGTTTTCTGCCGCAATATTGTGAACAGATTAGGCGCACGAATCCCGACAGTATCGCCTCTGTTTACGTGAATCCGAACGACAACTGTTTTCAACGTCTTTTCATCTCTTTTCAAGCTTCGATCTATGGGTTTTTAAATGCGTGCAGACCGCTTATTGGACTTGATAGAACAGTTTTAAAAAGCAAGTATCTTGGGACGTTACTTTTTGCGACGGGTTTTTGACGGCGATGGTGCGTTGTTCCTGTTGGCATTCGGTGTTGTTGATGAAGAGAGTGAGGACAACTGGATGTGGTTTCTTTCAGAGCTCCATAATTTGTTAGAAATCAACACAGAAAACATGCCGAGACTGACGATTTTATCCGACCGGCAGAAAAACATCGTAGACAGCGTCGAAGTGAACTTCCCGACGGCTTTTCACGGGTTTTGTATGCGCCACCTCAGCGAGAGTTTCGGAAGGAATTCAACAACACGATGCTAGTCAACCTGCTTTGGGACGCTGCCAACGCGCTTACATTAATGGAATTCGAATCAAAGATTCTAGAAATAGAAGAGATATCTCAAGAAGCTGTTTATTGGATAAGACGGATCCCACCTCGTTTATGGGCTACTGCGTGTTTTGAAGGGACCCGTTTTGGCCACTTGACGGCTAACATAGCCGAATCGTTAAACGCCTGGATTGCAGAAGCTTCTGGACTCCCGATCATTCAAATGATGGAATGTATTCGTCGGCAGTTAATGATGTGGTTTAACGAGAGACGTGAAATGAGTATGCAATGGACTTCAATTCTCGTTCCGTCTGCCGAGAGACGCGTGTCAGAAGCAATTGACCGTGCACGAACTTATCAAGTGCTTAGAGCAAACGAAGCTGAATTCGAGGTTATCTCACATGAAGGGACTAACATTGTTGATATCAGAAACCGGCGGTGTTTATGTCGGGGATGGCAGCTAAATGGCCTCCCATGCGCCCACGCAGTGGCAGCGCTTTTATCATGCAGACAAAACGTTCACAGGTTTACTGAGAGTTGTTTCACAGTGGCGAATTATAGGAAAGCGTATTCGCAAACAATACATCCGGTTCCTGATAAGACGCTTTGGAAGGAAATGACGGATATACCCTCGCAAAGTGACGGCATGGAGATTATTATCAACCCTCCTAAGTTGATCAGACCACCAGGACGGCCGAGAAAGAGGAGGGTAAGATCAGAAGATCGGGGTCCTGTGAAGCGTGTTGTGCATTGCAGCCGATGTAACCAATCCGGGCATTTTAGAACGACCTGTTCCGCTCCGATTTGACCCAACCCATTTATTTGTCAAGTGGGTTGGCTAAAGTGTGGTTTGAGCCTTTGAGGTTAAAACTTGTTGAATATGATGGTCAACAGATATTACTGTTTAATTACTGTTTGAAGGAAGGTTATTATGCATATGGTTGAATATAGGTGCTATTAACAGGACAGGTTATTTTTATTTTTTTTTAATGAGAGGGAGGTCCAAAATGTGTTTTCCAAAGATTAATACATTTGTTGACTTGTTTTGACTTTTGGTAGGAAAATTTTGCATGATCTTGTTGATTATGGTGGTTGAATTTACTCTAGGAAGGTTGTCATGTGACCAGGAGATTGCGGGTTTGAGTTGCGGAAATAGTCTCTTCTAGGAATACATGGTAAGGATATGTGTATTAGACACAAGTTGGCCCGACACTCCTGAACCCTACACGTCTGGGAGCCTTGTGCATCGAGTTTGCCTAGTTTTGGGCTTTTAAGACTGTCCGTTGTGATGCGCGAACGACCTTGCGAGCCACGTGGATCGCCGGAACCATAACACTTACACGTCAACGGCTGCTGAGAGCGAGCAGACGTGAGCGGGTCGCGTGGGCTAGCGAGGAGAAATCAGGTTTATTTTTTATTTTTATTTTTTTGCTGTAATTTGTGTTGGAAGAAGAAGAGGATGAGTTTTATTTTTGGTGTTGAAGATCAGGTGAAGAAGACGAAAACTTTTTCTTTTTGATTTTATATTATTTTTTAATTTGTCTATTTAATTAATTTAATATATTATTATTAAGTAAAATATTTATTTTTATATTTATTAATTTGGTAAAAAAAACCCGCCCACCTCTAGCCATAACGGGATCAAGCTACCAGTCCACGGTCGCGAGCCAATGCTACATCGACGCCTACATGGCACAATATTATTCGATAAAGTGTTGGCTCACCTTTAGCCACAACACATAGTCTAATATGTGGCCAATGATTGTTCCTTTTTCAATTTCTAAACAAAGTATCACCAAATTGGTGTGGATCCAAGCCCCATACTTGGGCAATAGGTGGACTTTAAGAGTATATTGTTAGGGGTGGGGGTGTTTGTTGTTAAAAAAAACAAACAAACAAATGATAAAGAATTCATGCTGATTGCTTCTCATGTTACTTTCATCAACCATGCAAATCCAAAACTACTTTCAAAGGCTTTTCAGCAAAGGTAATCAAAGACTTCCACTATAAGCGCGACTTAAGATGGCTTAGTCCCATGGACCGCACAAGCATGACACCATCAAGGGTTGAGTCCTTGGGGTCCACCAAGGAGGCAGTGACTCTTAGCAGCACCGGCCCTGAGAATTCAAGTGCCTTGTACGAACCCAAACAAATGCCCTTTGGGCCTAGCCAATCATATAAACTAATTTTTTTAAACGACAATTAACGTTGTAGTATTAAACATAACAAAAATGTAGTATGAATGGCATTATATATTGATTGAGCCCACGTAGGCCCGTATTTGTGGGTCAGCATTTGAAATTAATGCTAAAACTATGAGTCTGCAACTAATTCTAGAAAATAATTACATGATATTAAAAAACAAATAAAAAAATCTAGGAAACAATATGATATTAAAAAAAATTAACCAAAAACAAAATTAGAATGAAAATGTAAATAAAAAACAATAATTTCGTAGGAATGGAAAAGAAAAAGAAAGGTAGCGGTTGAAAACCAAAGCTGCCGCTTTAATGAAAAAGAATCAAAACCGCCAAAACACGGGAGAAGAGGAATCGAAAAAGCAATATAGTAGAACGAATGTAATGCGATAACCACTTGGTGAAAACATGTTTTCTTTAAAGAAAGTGTTCTATATATTTTTATATAAAATGTTTATAAGAAAAAAAAAATTAGGTGTAATACCCGTAAAACTCCCGATTCGTATTTCACATTGTAGAGTTTGTATAATTGTTTTGAATTCCTACTCTGGCTTTCATTGAGGGAGCTCTTTGGCACATTATAAAACCTATTGGGATAACTTTGGGACCAAGGCACAATAGGAGCAAACTTGAGGGGACCTTTATGTAAAAATTTTGTGATAATATTCAAACCCTAGCTTCCCTTCTTGCCTCCTCCCTCACGGCGCAACTTCTGCAGCCAATTCTTTTTCTTTTTTTTTTTTTTTCCAATTGTTTCAAGCATCATCAAGGCCTCCACATCATCTCCCAAGGTAAAACAATCAAACCTTATGCAAAAACATTGATCAATTATGTGTTAAATCCGTGTATTAATTGATTGTTTTGGCGAATTAGTGTTCCATTCGGCTCATACAATTGGACTTCAATTGAAGGGTAATTTTTGGGGATTTTGCCTCTAAGTTATCCTAAAGGTTAGTCTATCAAGTCCCTAAGTGGTTTCATGATTAATTTTGATGTTAAAGTCGATTAATTGAATTAATCTTTAACTAGGGTTTCAAATCGGCTTGATTGAATTGTACATGATTTGGTTGATTGAATTGGGGTTTTTGCTTCCAAACCATCCTAAGGTGTGTTATTAACATCATATTCAAAAATGGGGGCCATTGGTGAAGGTTTGGTGGGTCAATTGATTGATTGAATTGTGATTCTAGGGTTCTAGGGTTCTTGATTTGGGAATTTTTGAGTTCTTTGTGTTAATAAAATAATTAGGTGTTTAATTCAGCCCTAAAACCCCATTTAGGACCTGTGTTAATGTAAATTATGTCTTGGCAAGATTAAAAAGTTTATTGGTTAACAATGGTAAAATCGGGGTATTCGGTTTGTAATAAAAGGGGTGATTTGGAACAAGGTGTTGTTGTGCACACACCACCCAAATCTGATCCCAAATGTTTCAAATGGTAAAATATGATATGAAATATGGTTTAGGTTGATAATAGGGCTGATTTGGGCGAATGACACACTACTTTACGAAACAGGGCCTTCGGTCATGTGAGTCACTAAATCAGGTCCTAGACCATTAATATAGCATATGAACTTGTTACAGACGATATTCTAAAGTTTAGGGGCTGAATTGATTAATTACACCTTTCTATTAACTCAATATTACCGGTTGACCCGTTAGGAGCCATAGAAGTCTTATATATAGGCCTAGCTTGTAATATAAATTGTTACTTGGCATGTGTTTGATTGTGTGTGTAGCCTCCCGGTATCAATTTGCTTGTTGGGTGTTTGTTCTTGCTTTCAGGTGAATTCATGTGCTTGATAGTTATATAGTATGTTTGCTCTGATTTATAGAAGTTGAGCTATGATAGTTATATAGTATGTCTGCTCTGATTTATAGTTCGGTTTGAGTCTTAGTAGGCGATATGCGCTTGTGTAGACTTGTTGTAGCTTTGTGATAAATAGGCGGAATGCGCTTATTGTAGATTTAAAATAAATTCGTGTGTTAAATAGGCGGGTTGTGCTTATTCTAGACTTTACATTTTGCTTAGGGAACAAATAGGCGGATTGCGCTTATTGTAACTCTAAGGTTAAAGTATTTTGTTAACTTTTATTTTAACAATTTACTTATTATTTAAGAACTTCATAAAACTTGAATTCACTCAGCTGGTTTGACTTTGCGTGCATATTAGCTTGATTTCAGGTTTTGAAGAATAAAAGGGATGCCTTGGCATGCTGCAGGACTACTCAGATGCGGTTGACATTTCGAATAAAAAGAGTCTACTTTATTTGTTTGAAAATCTTTTTCTAAAACTATGGCTTTTTTTTTTTTTTTTTTTTTACAAATGTGCTTTAACCCATTATGGAAATTTCATGTTTGAATAACTTAAACTATTTACTTTTAGCTACGTGTTTTCTGATAATAAAATAAGACTTATTGAGTATTAATTATGGTTTTAGTCTTTGAATGGCAAATGTTTGACACCCGGTTTTGGGGGTCTTTCAAGTTGGTATCAAAGCAATTGTTCGAGGGATTCGAGCCGTCTGTGCGTGAACTTGAATATGGCACGGGACCGAACTGATACAAGAAATGTCAACTACTGAGTAGCTGCACACCAAGAGGTAACCTTTAAAGTTTAATAAATAAATACTACGTGTATTTGTGATGATGAAATATTAATGTGTAGGCATAACTCTTAAGGTGACCATAACTTGTTGTATTTAGTGTGACTAAAGTAAAGTAAACAGCTAATCACACTTGATCAACGTTATTATAAGTTTACCCTTATTTTATACATTCTAAATATGCTTGTGACTGATCTAGGGGAGGTCGTGGTGGCAGTCGTGGCAGTCGTGGTGGTGGTCGTGGGGGTGGTCGTGGGGCCGGCCGTATTCCAGACCCCGCTTTGGAACGGGAACCCACTCCTAAGCCAAATACTAATAACCATAACGTGTTGGGACCGGAAGTTAGAGAGGCGATCGCGGATAAAGTGTGTCAGGTTCTGCACAGTAGTATGCCGAGATTATTGCTGAGGCGGTTAAGGCCGTGGCTGGGGCCGATAGGGATGTAAGACGGGGATCCGGGAGGGGACATCGGGACCCCGAACCTATTTATTCCAGTGAGGAGGATTGGGCTCGAGTTAGTCGGGTTGCTCCTTGGGGTTGCACTTATGGGGATTTCAAAAAGTGTGACTCACCTCCTTTTGATGGCAATAAGGATGTTTCTACAGTCCACCAGTGGGTTCGGGAAATGGAGGCTGTGTTGTAGATAAGTAAGTGTCGGGATGAGGACAAGGTGACCTATGCGGCTCATTCTTTTGTATCTGAGGCTTTATGTTGCTGGGATAACTTGACACAGACTATGGGAGATAGGGCAACTAAGAGGATGAACCGGGATGAGTTGAAGACTTTGGTTATTGAGCATTTCTGTCCGACTCATGAGTTGGATAAGTTGGAGAGGAGATTTGTTAATCTTGAAGCTGGGAATCTGTCCACAAAGAGTACTCATCCAAGTTTAGTGATTTAGCTCGCTTGTTCCCAGATATGGTTACACCAGGAGCAATGAGGACCAAGAGATACGTTCAGGGGTTGCCATTCGACATACACCGGGGTGTTATGACTACTAGCATGGACATTTTTCGACAGGTGGTGGCTATGAGTGGTACTTTGTATGAGCAGAGGGATGTGGAGCGTGTCACGGATCACAAGAAGAATTGGAACTCTAACCCTAGGTCTGATGGAAAGCGGAATGGGGCGGACACTTCGGGACCGCTCTCAAGAAGGTGAAGACTGAAGTTAATGACATTGTTGGTAGTAGCGGGAAGACGCACTCAGGGGAGTGTAAACAGGGTACGGGTACTTGTTTCTGCTGTAAGAAGACGGGTCACTCTCACTATCAGTGCCCGAATTTGGTATGCTATAAATGTAAGGGCACAGGGCATTTTTCTAACAAATGCACGGGGACACGCGCTAGTAGCTCTAGTGTTGGGGATGCTTGGAAAACTACCGGGACAGAGGTACCAAAGACCAAGGCCGGGCTTTCAGCCTCTCACAGAAGGATGCTAAGGCGACAGCGAGCGTTGTGACAGGTATCTTGTGTTTATTCCACATACTTGATTGTTTTTATTGACGAGCCTTTCAACAATTAAAGCTATGTTTTCACAATATCGAGACTCGATCCAGGCAACAAAGCCACAACTCCTTCCATGTCGATTACAACAGTAAAAGCGTCGTCCAGGGTTTCCAACTGCCCACGAAGTTCGTATTACAGTTTCTGATCCACAAGAACACAACACCATTGTTGAATTTAGGGTTTTGGTTGATTAGGGTTTCGTGACATTAGAAGGGAGATGAATTGGTGGGGAATTAAGGGTGAATTACTGAGTTGGTGTGGGTTAAATAGGGTGGGGATTAAAAAGAAACAAATTGACAAAAATGCCCTTGACTTAACTGACATTGACTAACGGTGTTAACAAGTTGGATGAAACCAACAAGAATTTGAAAACCTTTGAATCCAGATAAGAAAAATAAACTTTTGGATAAAACTAGCAAAAAGTGGAAAACCTCATGGACGAAAATGACATTTAACTCTAAAAATACTTTTATTAAACAAAATATTTGATACAATCCTTCACACCCAAGGCTCTCATTGTTGGGGTGTGACATCTTTAGAACTTAATTATATTATAGATTTCTTAATCGTTCTGACTACTCAGCTCAACTGGTTGATGGACATCGCAATGGAGAGTTTGAATGGACTTCACCCGGATTCGACTCCATGCGAGGGCGAAGGTTTTCCCATTCCAAGGGTTTCCTGCGCATCTGGGGCGGTCCGACAGGCGGGTTCGGGTCAAGGGGAATTGGCCTAAGTACCCGGGGGCTCGGAGATCATTTCGTTTGCTGTTAATTTTTTTTATAGATTTCTTAACAATGCATTTGAAGGTTTAAAGTACTAATCTTCCAAATGTTAGTTCAAGTGTGGGATGGGATTACAATTCAAAGAGACAAATATATTACTTTCAAGAGTCTCCAAGAATGAGCACATCTTGATCTTTTGTAATTGATATATGTTTCAACTTGACCAAATTCACACACATTTTTCCACTTTAGAAAATTGAACTATAACCTTAAGAAAAGTTTCATTCGACCTTGCAAACAAAGTTTGAATTCAAACATTGCATTGTGTGTAGAGAAACAATGATTGATTTCTGTTGACTTGAAAATTGAAGTTTACTTCATGTGATTAGCTTAAATATAACACGATCAGACTGCATATCAACCGTTCTTTTAGCCCAAGTATCATATGTTTATATTTGGAACTTCAACTGCTAGTTTAATTTCGCGCGCAAAGCCAGTTAGTTTATTTCTAAGTTAAATTGTTACATCTTGTTTTACTCTAACAAATTGTTGTACAATATTACTCAAATCATGTCATCATTTTGTAACTAGATTAGGACCAACAAATACTTATACGTAAACACAAATATTATCTTTTATCTATGAGTTATCTTGCTAATATTATTATTGCTTTCAGTAGTTATATATATATATATATATATTATAGACTTTATTGCTTGTCTTCACTTAAAATTTATCTATAAGGATTTTTGGATGTCAACCACCATCTTCAGTATAGTCAACTACCACCTTGGTATACATGCTATATGCATATGGACCAATTAAACTTAAAAACCAGAAAAGCATAGGATTATGTTCATTAATTTAAAAAGAAGATATATTAACATAACTTGTATGAGGATGGTGATCATAATCTAAAATGATATATCTAGTTAAGTATTTTAAGGTGTTCATCTTTAATAAAGTTATGACCAAGCTTATCATACTCAATTTTTGTCCTTTATAAAAAAATTCTTGGATCTACATGTTACCCAATCAATATAGAATATGATCATTAATATTAACACATTACCAAATTAACAAGAAGATATATTAACATAACTTGTACAAGCCTTGTGATCACAACCTATAATGATATACCTAGTTAAGCATTTTAAAGTGTTCATCTTCAACGACGTTACGACAAGCTTATCACACTCAATCTTTATCCGTTTTCAAAAATTCTTGAAGCCACATGTTACCCAATCAACATAGCCAAACATAAGCCATTAAAATCACATAATCACCTTTAAACATTACCAAAACCTCATGAAAATGTAGTCACATATGAACTTTTGACCATCACCGATTCAAAACCAGTTATCTCCTAAACGACTTATCGTTAACGACAATGTAAACATGCGTTGTAAAGCTAACTTAATTCTCTACACGACAAACAAAACCTCATAAAAAACCATCAAGTGTAGCTCAAGTTATACTCAAATGAATCAACCATAGAAACACAACATGCCTACCATTAACCAAAAAAATCCTCATCCCACCTCTCATCCAACACCTCACACATCTTATCTTATAACCATTGATTTAAAACAATCCAACGGTTAATATTCAAACAAACACCATCCGTGTGGTAGACCTATCAACCAATCAGATTTCAGTATCTTAACATCACCCTCATTAAATCCACTTTATTTAAATCCCTACCATCATAATAATCATCACCATCATTTTATTATTCACACACACCTGCAATTCATTAACGATTAACCGTCGAAACCCTAGCTCACGTAATGTCGACTGAAGAACCAATTGTTGCCACCGAGCCTGCCGTCGCTGAGCCGGCGGCCGCCGTTGACACGGCGGCGGAAGTTCCTCCGGTTGAAACGGAAGCGAAGGAAACGAAAGTTAAGAAGACGAAGAAAGCTTCTTCTGCTCCACGAAAACCTAGAAAACCTTCTCTTCATCCTCCTTACTTTGAGGTATTATTATTATTATTATTATTATTATTATTATTATTATTATTATTATTACATTTCCGTTTGTTAACCTAATTTTGTTGTTCTATTGAATATTTGCTCTAAATTTGTTGTTCTAGTGAATATTTTGCTCTAAATTTGCTGTTCTATTACATAACTGCTCTAAATTTGTTGTTCTAGTGAATAATTTGCTCTAAATTTGTTGTTCTAGTGAATAACTGCTCAGATTTTGTTGTTCGAATGAATAATATCTGTGGATTTGCTGTCCGATTGAATAACTGCTATAGTTCATTGAATAATAATAATAATAATAATAATAATAATAATAATAATAATAATAATAATAGATCTGAAATGGTTGAGTAATTGATAGATTAAACAAGTAATTGAATAATAATAATAATGAATGAATGTGTAGATGATAAAGGAGGCGATAGTGACGTTGAAGGAGAGGAGCGGATCGAGTCAGCAAGCGATAGTGAAGTTTATAGAGGGGAAGCAGAAGAATCTTCCTGCAAATTTTAAGAAGATGTTGTCGACTCAGTTGAAGAAGTTTGTTGCAGCAGGTAAGCTGGTTAAGGTCAAGGCTTCTTACAAGCTACCGGCTACTAGATCTGCATCTGTATCAGCTCCAGCTACGAAGAAGAAGAAGCCGGCTGCTAAGCCGAAAACCGCCACTAAGAAAGCACCGGCTAAGAAAAAACCAGCCGCAGCTGCCAAGCCGGTTAAAGCCAAAGCTCCTGCTAAAGCTAAAGCTAAGCCGGCTGCAAAAGCTAAACCGGCTGCGAAAGCTAAACCGGCTGCTAAGGCTAAGGCAGTTGTGAAGGCTAAACCGGCTGCAAAGGCTAAAACAGC
This sequence comes from Ambrosia x helenae, assembly GCA_030844895.1. NCBI lineage: Eukaryota > Viridiplantae > Streptophyta > Magnoliopsida > Asterales > Asteraceae > Ambrosia > Ambrosia x helenae. The sequence goes on along the minus strand of CM061230.1, from coordinate 1,174,334 downwards.
GGCTCCTGCGAAGAAAAAGGCGGTTGTGAAGCCAGCGGCTAAGGCAGCAAGAACATCGACTAGAACATCGCCAGGGAAGAAAGCTGCGGCTCCTAAAGCGGCTGTGAAGAAGGCTCCAGTGAAGAAGGCAGCAGCTAAGAAGGCGGTGCCTGCGGCTAAGAAAACAGCGGCGAGTGCGAAGAAAGGGAAAGGGAAGAAATGAGGGTAGTGTTTGGTTGTAGGGATTGAGTTGTAAAGTTGGATTGGTTGGTTGATTCATGGGTGTTAATTAGATTCTTTGTTATAATACCCATGGGAAATTTATAGAGTTTGCATCATCTTAATGTTTTCATATAAATCAAAATCTAGTTGTTGTTATTAGATTATTATGGTAATGAATAGATGTTTCCATCTGCTTGATGGCATTGTTCAATTGAATTCCAAATGTTTGTGTGCGTATTTCATATTTATTATATGAATAGCCTATTTTAAGTACCCATCATGGTACATCAATCAAAATATGGGTCAATAAAATATTCACATGATCCTAACAACGAGATTCGTGACTTGAGATGCAACAACCTACTAAATCAAATCATTATATTATATTTAGCTCAAGACCCCCCTAATTTTTCTTTAATTATAATCTAAATCTGTACATCAAAGATTGTCTCGTCTGATAGGAATCGGAAACGCAACGGATAGATAGTTTTGAAATCAAACGAAACGGATAAATCTAACGGTCTCTTGTGATACAGAAACACTACACAAGAAACGATTCGGGCAACCTAAGCTAGAATTGAGTGGTGATTTCTGTATCTCAATTCGTGTTTAGATTGCCCTAATCGTTTCTTGTGTGGTGTTTCTATATCACAAGAGACCGTTAGATTTATCCGTTTCGTTTGATTTCAAAACTATCTATCCGTTGCGTTTCCCGATTCCTATCATTGTCTATCCTCTGATTCTTGCGAGATTAGCCATCTCAAATCGGCTTCTGTCACAAGCCTACAAACAAAATAGGACCAACAAAATATATTGCCTTTCCCAAATTCATATTGACAAATCAAATATTCCAAAACGTGTGATGTGAATACAATTATAAACCGATAATGCAATGGAGGACCATCCATATAGAACATGTCGTATTGTGTTAAACGGCTCGTGTTTATCACTTTCAACAATGTCACATAGGGTGAATATATCCTTACTACTTTAGATTAGATAATCAATCCCAAACACTTAAAAAAACCTATATTCAAACCTATATAGGTTTTTAAAAGTGTCTGGGATTGATTATCTAATCTAATGCAAAGTTTACATGTGAAAATATAGGTTTTAATGGTCCTCCATTGCATGAAACATTCCCTCAAATATAGGTTTTGATTCCTAATGCAAAGTTTACATTTGAAAATCTTCCATCCGAATAAAATTTTAATACAAAACACATCATATGTTGTGCCTTGACTAGACTTTGCAGCGCCGCGTGATCTTCGCAGTACTTGATCATCCTTTCTTGCTTTCAATTTTCTGAATGTAATACTTTAGCTCTTTCTGAATATTCTTTCTTGTAGGTGACATGACAATATCATGCCAAACCGACCCGTTTTCATGGGTGGGATTCGGGTTACTATAAAGATCATATACTGAGTCTGCTTTCTCATTCAAGTTTTCTATCATTTTTAAGCATGATATCTCCTCAGGATCAACCAACAATGTCTTGTCTTTCTCTTTCCACCCTATCAACTTTAGAGACACAATGTACACATTCTTAACCGACGATAACAGCGAGTTAATTAAGAAGTAGATTAAAAAACATATGTTAAGTTAGATATATACCTTTGGTGGTCCATCTAGATCATTGGTTAGATACAGCCTTGCACAGTCTACAATTTGGCAATATGTCATAAATGCCCTTGCAAATCTCTTGTGTGATGTTAACTGTGACTTCACCCTCACTGCCCTTCTACACATTATTGCTCTCCTGTTAACAATGAACCAAGCTTCGTCATATGATTCTGGTTGTGTTTTATCTCTAACGGGTCAAACCAATAAAAAAAAAAATAATAGCTAAAAAAGAAACAAGTTAAACAGGAAAAGCATCCCAAACTTTATTTTTTATGCATACAACCTTTGAAATTATTTTATTAAAATTTTCAGAATTTTTTTAAATAATATTAACTTTGCGATTCAAGGTGGTCCACAATGACTCGCAGAGCCCTAAGAACTAAGGGTTTGTGTTTAGCAGGATAGGCTTTGCGATTCAAAAAGGGATAGCGGCGAAGCTTGTTGACCTCTTACCCACCATCTAAATGTAACTTGTTTTGTCTTGGTAATAAGAATAAAATCTAATGATCCAATATAATAATAATAATAAAAAAAATAATTACTTTATTACCTTATGCCTCTTACAACAGCTAAATAAGCATCACAAACAACTCCAACTAACTCTATCCTGTATGGTCTTCTTTTTGTATGACCATCTAAAGGTTCACTCTCTTCATCAAGTTGTTCCCAGTAATTCTCAGTAACACTTCCATCATCATTCACCTTGTATCCTGCACCCATACGGTAACGTTTACGGTGCACACTTCTTGCCATTGTTATTGTCTGCACAACAAATGGGACCCATGACAGTGTTCCATCCATAATCACATCTCTCCCTTCATTTAATGCTGTTACAAGAAGGGATGATGCTGCATCTGTAGAGGATTGATGCACCTGTGATAACACGGTTTAAAATCGGTTATTTGATTATCTTTTAATGGTTGGATGATTAGATTTTTCTTAAGTTTATGCTTGGTTTTAAAAAGCGTGAAGCGCACAAAAGCGATGAGGTCTAAAACCAAGGCGCAAAGCGCAAAAGCGGTGGGCTTTTCGTACGCGAGGCGCAAGACAATTATATAATTTTTTTTATATATGCTATAGGTTTTTAGCATTATTTACTCAAAATACAGATACAAATAAGGTATATATATGATTTAACTAAAATGTACAACCTTTTTAGCTACATGTATAACAATTTTAAGCACAAAAACATCATGTGTACAAAAAGCGCTTTTCTTGCGCTTTTCGTACACTGCTCGCCTAGGGTTACATAAGGCGCATGGATTTGTGCCTAGGTGCGCTTTGCGCTTAATCGCGTTTTTTAAAACCAAGAGTTTATGTTATCTGATTATTAGGGGCCAAATAATAAGTTTTGGATTATGTGTTTCAGAAAATAATCATATAATATAATCTTTATATGTATGTATGTATGTATGTATGTATGTATGTATGTATGTATGTATGTATGTATGTATGTATGTATGTATGTATGTACCAGTTCAGCTGTTTGAAGCATGTCATGATGGCCTCTAGAGCTAAGAGCTCTGTAAATAACATCAGACTCTTTAAAGGCATCAGCCTCTATAACAACTGCATTTGCTGATGCTCCTGCCCAAAATGGTCTGTGTACATTCAAAGCAACATTATAATCCTAAAGAAAGCCTTTTATTTATTTTGTAGCAAATGTAGCTTTAGAGTTTTAAAATCTAACAAAACGCGATATTATTAGCGTTATAATTCGTATTTTTCTAAAAAAAAAAAAAAAAAAACAAAACTAAAACCGCCTTACATGTGGGTCAAATAGGTTGAAAGTGTTACACACATTGAAAGTAGCATAACTCTTAACTCATTATTTTTTTTATATATCTATTTACCCAACCTGACCCGTTTAACTCGCACTAAAAACTAACTCATTTCAACTTCAAATCTGTTTTGACATATTATCCAAACCTGTTCATCTTACCTCGAGGAAGTAATTTGTATAAAGTACTTTATGACTTACTCTTGAAGAATGTCCTTTAGAGCTGTGCTCTTTCCGGCCCCCATGCCACCACCCATGAAGAGGAGAACCGGGCTTCTATCTTTATGGGCCATTGGGACCATAACATCAGTACACTCTGAATCATCTGCAGACACAAGCCCGATCGCCTTCATTTCCTCCACCAAAGTTGTAAACACTCGGGCCACTTTTAGGTTCTTTGTCACCCTCTCAAATCTTTGTTCCCTGGAAACGCAAATTTCATGTTGTTTGAATCATTTTAAGCTTTTATATCATACAGAGGTAGCAATTTTGACCCATTTACTTATGGTTTGTCACTTGTAGGTCAAAGGAAAACAGGTCAAAAGACACTATAGTATTATTAAACAAAAATATAACACTATAGTATTGTCAAAATGTGATTTGGGTCAACCCAACCCGACCTCACCAAAAGTTACCCTTGTGACTAGTGAGCAAACTACAAATGACCCGTTAGGCCGTTACCCAACCGTGTTAAACTAGTTTTTGTTGCAGCCTATAATATATTACATGCTCTCAATTCTTTTTTCTGTCTATACTTGTTTCCAAACATCATGACTAACCTGGTGGCTTGCATGACTATTTCCTTGAGCTTCTTTTTTGGCTCTTGAGCATCAGAACCAGCCAATACCTAAAGTTGTAGAGCAACGAATCATTCTTTTTTAGATCCGTGAATAACAAATTGTCCAGTCTGTAAATGTAACATCTGACCCCTCATACCAACCGATACTGTATGTTTTGCCCAAAAGGATTTCACAACTTTATTTTTGGTCAGCTATCCTGGAATTACTTCCACTCAAGCACACTTAACTGTGGAGTTTCCATTCACAACCAATGCGCCCAAAACGCTTTGGTGGTATTTGAGGTTGAACATTCTTACGCGCCTAGTACAAAGCTGACGTGGGATTTGCGTAGGATGTTACATTACAAAGTAATGTTTGTATGTGGTTATGCCGCTTGAAGTTGCAATAATTAAACTATCCGTACTTTTGGTAATTTATGTTTGTTTTAAGAAAAAAAATTGTGAAACAACATTAACATAACTTATCTTTAGATAAATCACTTTTGTTACAGCGTTCCAAAACGCAAATCCAAACACCCCTCAAACGCGTATAATCACTTTCAAAACTCATATCCAAACACCCCACAAATTTTCTACAAATATCTACAAATAATAACTACCTGACTGATCATGAAATGGGCATTGCTCCAATGAAAAGCAAAATAACTAAGAATACATCTCTCAAACTCCTCAACCAGCTTTATAAACAACGAATCCGCCTCTATTTCTTCATCAAAGAACATATACATTTCTTCGTCCCACCCTTCTGCTTTAGAAATATATCCAGCCGCGAATTTAAATAAATTCGGGCACTCTTTACCGTCACAAAAGCCCATTTGTCTAACTGCATGAAAACACACATTTTTTATACACACATTTTCTACATACCCATATGTCCCTTTATGTAGAGGCGGAACCAAAGAGGGTCAAGTGGGTCTGTTGACACACACGGTTACCAAAATTTGTTGCATTTTTATATATATAAAATCTGACGCTTTTTTATTCTCTTTTAACCAGTATACAATAGAACCTTATTATATATGATCCTGACTAAAAAGTTTTGGTTCCGTCACTGCTTTTACATATAAAAACATAACGAATCATCTGGTTTCGTGAATCTTTACCTACATAATGAGGGAATGTCTCAATTTTCAACGGTTGACCCGCGTCTGAAGCACCTATCCTTGGGATGACCTGATATCTTTTTCTTCTTTTGAGCCCATAATGCATGGTGGCAGCAAGAACCAAACCAATGGTAGATGCTATCATTATATGTTTGTATGTCGGTTTTTCGCCATTGGCATCATCAGAATCTACAAAAAAAAAAAAAAAAAAAAAAAAAAAAACATGTTTTGTTTTTGTTTTTTTTTTTCAAATAGAACTTATTGTATAATTTGAGGAAAAAAGTTTGAAAATATTATTAACCTTCTTGCATGGCTTTAAGATCACCTGGTTATTAATATTATGTTATGAGATGAGATGAATATGTGAATGCAGATGAAGAAAGTGATGGTTGGTTTGCATGATGTAGAGAATTAATCAAATGGATAGCGAGAGAGATGGAGAGGGAAGTGGAATGGAAGGGTGTGAAGTGTAAACTTTCATGGAATTTAGGAACTATGTAAGAAAAGATCTAATCTTAAACTCAAAAAGGTTATTATGCATGTTGATTATTCCTTATAAAATTCCGGCCAAACCGGTTCTAAATGCTTCGGGTTTTGAGTATACCCGTCAGATTTATGTTTTTTTTTCCATCCTTATGTGGCATGGGTGTGTCCGGTAACACGTAGCCTTAGAATTTACTTTGAAAAATTAGAAAGATAACTCAAAATGAGTTTGTTGTCACTTTAATTTTAAAGTAGTCTTGACACCAATTGATAATAAGTTTGTGTGTGTGTTTTTTTTAATATATGTGTAGCCAAATGCATTTTCAATTAATTTATCCAAGTTAATTGTCATTCTTTGTAAAATTTCAAAATGTATTTATAAAAAGAAATTAAAAAACATGTGAAAATAGATTTGTGTTACAGATCACCCTACCACTTTCACTCACTTTTATTTTTTACTTCATGCTGTTTTGATTCCATAAGTTTTCAGTGTAACTCAATTATTTTTTAATCATCATCTATTCAATAGCTATAAGAGTGCGGATACCATAATAAAACAAACCAATACCAACCTAGTTCCGACTACATTACACAAAAGAAATCCCATCCCATCAGTTTATACTAAAAAAAACCAACATGTTACACAATTTCATACGCTAAGACCATGTGTAGTGGAAGATAAATTGGGCGTGGAAGGGGGCATTAACGCCCCAAAACGCTTATGTACACCACCCCCGCAGGCGTGAATTGCAAAAAAAAAAAATTTGGCGTGAAAATTTTCACGCTCAACTTTGTTCTTGAACCACCCATCACAATCTTGCAGCGGCTCTTTCCAATGTCTCTTTCCTTTTTATTATTTTTTTCTTTTTCTAATTCAATTTTTATTGTTTGGGTTGAATATTTGCAGGTTGAAAAATGGGATTGTGATAGATAATGAAGATAGATGTAGTAGTATTTTGTATGTATAGTTGTTGTGAGAGAATATTATATAAAGTAAGATAAATGGCAGCTGGTCCAAGTGATGTGTCATAATAGGATGGATGTATTCGCTAAATTATTATTATATTTTTAATTTCCAATTTATTTTTAAAATAATTGAACGTTAATATAAAAAATAAATATGTTTATAACATTAATTTACTAGTTGCTTTTATTTGTTTTATTAAATTAAAAAAATAATAATAAATATTATGTCGTGTCAAAAATAATAAATACACCCAATTTTGATTTCAAGCTATTTCAAGCCTTTAATGGAACCCACATGCCACATGTCAAAAAATACCCAAGTAGGAGGCTTGAAATTTTATCACCACTACGTATGGGCTAATAGGGGTGTGAATTTCTGACACGACCCGAACCTAACACGAAATTAGCGGGTTTGGGTTTAGTCTAAATGGTTTGGGTCAGGTTCGGGTCAACCCGAGCAGGTTGGCAAGTTGACCCGTTTAGCCTATTTATATTATATATTGTTTTTTTTACGATATGTTTTATGTTATAAATTAAATTGGTTAGGTATTTTATGTTACACTTATAACATAAAATAAAAATCGGTATGATATTTTATAAATAAAACATAAATGTTTTATATATGTTTGTGTCTTTTGTAGTAAAATTTTAATTTTAATACATTAGTTTGCTAAAAAATAAAAAAAATCAGGTTGAACGGGTCGGGTTCGGATTGACCCGAGAATATTCAAGTCAGGTTTAGGTTCGGGTTCATGTAAAATTTTTGGGTTTGGGTCGGGTTGGACCCGCCAACCCACGAACCCGACCCGTTAAACCCCCTAGGGCTAAACAAGTGCTAAACTACAAATAAAACAAAAAATAAAAATAAAAATTTGGATTGGATTTGGATCCCTTCTCCTCTTTTACATCTTCATCTCCATGAGCTTCAGAAGAACCCCACATTCATTCCCTTCATCTTCTGCTTCCAAAAATGCAATCAAGCTTTCATCTTTACTCCAACAATCAATCCATAAACCCCTTAAAACCCCTCATTCACAATCTTTATATCCCATTAATCCCAACCCATCCAACATTAATCCCATCAACCCATCACACTCTTTAGATTACATGATTCTTTTACAACCCATCTCTTCATTCAATCACTTTCTTGCTTCCCAATCAAAACCTGACCTTTCCATCATTCTTTTTAAAAAAATAAACTTGACCCATCTCCCCTTTTCCCTAATTTAATAACCCTTAACATTGTTTTGAATTGTTATTGTGATATTAATGAAGTTGGTTTTGCTTTTGGGGTTCTTGGGTTGATTTTAAAAAAGGGTTTTGTTCCTGATAATGTTAGTTTTAGTTCTTTGATTAAAGGGTTGTGTAAAAAAAATGAAATCTTTGAGGCTGTTAGGTTGTTTAAGAGGATGGTTTTGTTAGGTGTTAGGCCTAATTGTGTTACTTATGGGGCTTTGGTTAATGGGTTATGTAGGGTTGGGAAGGTAGAGGCTGCAGTTAGGTTACATGAAGATGTTATGAGTGGGAGGTTTGGTTTAGGTCTTGTTTGTAAGGCGAATGTCGTGTGTTATAGTGTTTTGATTGATAATCTTTGTAAAAATGGGTGTGTTAGTAAGGCGAAAGAGCTTTTTGTGGAGATGAGGATGCGGAGAATCTCGCCGGATGTTGTTGCGTTTAGTTCTTTGATTCGTGGTTTGTGTTTTTTGGATTTACGGGAGGCGAAACGGTTGTTTGTAGAGATGGTTAACGAAGGGGTTCGTCCGAGCGTAACTGTGTTTAATCTTTTGGTAAACGTGCTTTGTAAAGACGGGAGATTGAATGAAGCGAGTGGATTGTTTGAGTTCATGGTTCGAAAAGGAGAAAAGCTTGATTCTTTGTCGTATAATGCGTTAATGCGCGGATATTGTTTGGAGGGAAAGATTGATGAGGCGAAGGAATTGTATGTTTTGATGGTGGATGAGGGTATTGAACCGGACGTTCAAATTCACAACGTGCTTATTGACGGATATGTCAAGGTTAGGAGAGTAGAAGAAGCTTTATGGATCTTTAAACAAATGATTCGTGGAACGATAAAGCCAAATGTTGTTACGTATAACGTTTTATTGACCGGTGTTTTACAAAAAGGTGACGTTTTGGCTGCACAAAAGCTGTTTGATGAGATGCCGCTCTATGATCTTACTCCAAGTTCTTGTACATATAACATCTTATTAAGCGGGCTTTGTAAAAACGACCATGTTTTGCAGGCATTCAAATTGCTTCAAATTTTGGAAAATAATAACATTGAATTGGGGATTAAGGTTTATAACTCTGTTATTGATGGATTGTGTAAAAGCGGACGAATGGAGGCTGCTTGGGACGTATACACAAAGTTGTCATCAAAAGGCTTAAAACCAACTGTGGTAACGTATACGATCATGATACATGGTTTTTGCAAAACGGGTCAGTTAAAAAAGGCGGATAATTTGTTTTATGAAATGATTGACAACGGTTGTGCTCCAAACGTGGTCACTTTCAATGCGTTTATGAGAAAAGGGTCGAATATTGCGTCCAAAGTGATCGAGTTAGTAAAGAAAACGGTGGAAAATAAAGTCAAACCAGATGCATCCACAGTCTCCTTGATGGTAGATTTGTTATCCAAAGATGAGAAATATAAAAAGTATTTGGATATGCTTTTAACGTTTCGTGAAGTAGGCTAACAATCAACAGTTTTTGATTATATATCATGAACTTTAGCATGAAAAGGGAAGAGCAAATGATATGGCAGAACAACTGTCATCATTGGTGCAAAAAAAAACTTGATTTGAGAAGCTGTAAGCTGATTTATAATCCATGTCTGGCTGCACATCCGACAGGTATTTAGAGTTTAGACTCCTCATCCTTAATTTAGTGGTGGCACGATGGCCAGGTTGGGTAACAGGCCAAAATGGGTAATCTTGTACAGGTCTGTTCGGGTTGATCCAAAAGACGTTTGTGTCGAAATATATATATTTTAAATGTGTCGTATATGGTTTACAAAATCTATTATTTCATGTTTAGCGCATAGTTGTCAATAGCAAATAACGGACGATAGCGACAAGCTACCGATACGCTACGTAGCGACTAGCGATAGCAATGAAATAGCGGACGCTATTTCACATTTAGCGATACACTAGAAGAACATTTTAGAGATATTTTATATGTATATTTTACAAAAAAAAATACAAAAATCTCGCTAGTTCCCGCTATTTGTCGCTAGCAACCATATAGCGACATCCGAGCGCTACGCTACGCTATTCGCTATAGCGGTCGCTATTAACAGCTTTGGTTTAGCGATACACTAGAAGAATCTTTCAGAGATATTTTATATGTATATTTTACCAAAATAATAACAATAAATAAAAAAAAGTGCAAATATCTCGCTATTTGTCGCTACCAAGTATCTAGCGACACATAAGCACTATGCTCGCTTTTACCAGCTAGGAACAAACAAAAAACTTTAATTACCAAAATGGTTTGAAAAAGTTATAATACCATAACAGTATTTTCTTTCTTCTTTTATTCACAGATTTGTTTGTGGGAAACTTTATTGTGGAACTATTATTTTGCTGTTTCAAGAAAAAATCTTGGAGAAGCAGCAAGCTTTTTGAAAATTCAGTTAAAATGGATTTCAAGAGGCAGGGAAGGTGAGCAATTTCCTTTTTATTTATTTTTTTATTTTATTTTATTTTTTTATAAAATGACCTTGTTGGTTATTTTAGTTTATGTGCTATAAAATGTTCTAAAAAGCGTTACTTGGCTGTCTGGTTTATATACACACATACGTTATATACACAATCCGATTAGCGTTATTGATACTAGGTTAACAATTAACATGCCAACTTTTGTAATTGATGAATGTTGATTGTCTTGTTAGGGTATGTATTGCCATATTGGTTATTGAGTTTGACCAACTCTTAAGGCTGTTAGAACATTTGTGTATATATTTTGAGCTTACAGATGATAAATGGTAGTTTAATTATTCCACTTAATGTTTGCTTAAAGCACTTATTTATTGTCTAATTGCTCTATAAGAAGTGTTATGTTATCCATGTAGTTTAGGAACCATGTAATATGAGGTGCCAAAATGATCGGGTTAGGTAACAGGTCAAAATGTGTAAGGTCAGGTTGACCTATACTTTTTTTTTCTTTTATATACTATTTACCACTATTTTAAGTGCAAATTTAAATTTATAGTCTTTTGCTTGAAACAACAAAATGTAGTACCAAATTATTGTTCTAGTTTTTACTAGGAATGTGGTTTGATGTAAGTTGCAACACTATTAAAAATTATTTCAGCTATGAAATTTTTTAGCTACAACCTTGGTTTAAAAACGCGCGAGGCGCTCCGAGGCGTTTTGGGTCCAAAATCTGAAGCGTGGGGCTTAAAGCGCGAGGCGAGAGCTTCACGTATAGCATTAAAAAAATTATAAAAAAAATATTTATATATGTCAATATGACATTTTCTACATGTTAATCAATCATGAGCACAAAAACATGATTATAAAACACACTTGAACACTTAAAAAGCATATTCAAAACATAAAAACGACGAGGCACTACTGTAGCGGGCCAAATAAAGCACTTTAAAAGGTTTTTTTTGGCTGAGGCGCTACTGTAGCGCTACTGTAGCGCGCGCCTCAAGCGCCCGAGGCGGCGCTTCATGTAGTTCAGCGCTTTTTGGCAAAAAAAAGCGTTTTTCTTGGAGCCTCGCGCCTCAAACGCTTAAAGCGCGCCTGAGGCGCGCTTTTTTAAACCAAGGCTACAACAACAACCGCACCTACTAAATCCCACAAATAGCAAAGTATTGGAAGGGTTTAGACCATAGTCACCTAAATCGCGGTTCGCTCCGGTATGGGAACGCGGTACGAATACGCAATTCCCTAGGTTGGACGATACGGGTGTACCATGGAGTCTGGTACGACGTAGATTTTTTTTTTAAAAATAGCTATTTATAATTTATATATTATATATAATATAAATTTTATACTTTTCATGTATAAATTTTTAAGGAACAAACGTAAACTAGTGAAGATAGTAGGGGGTTAACTTAAATGGTTAAATACACAAGTACTAACCACTTTCGCGGTTTCGCCTTCTCTAACTCGGTGCCTACCTCCTCTTCACATGCCCAAACTATCTTAACATCCTCTCATTTATCTTATCCGGTATACTAAGTACTAACCACTTTTAACCTTTTGCTAAAAACCCGTTTCTTATCCGGTCTAAGATTATGTGCCCACACATCCATGATCCACCCTAATGGCTTCTCTCCACATACACCAACTAACAAACTAATTTGGATGCGATGGGCTACATCACTATGCATCTTCCCATCCCTTTGTACAAACAATCCCAAGTCAGTCTACGTGGCACGCTCGCGTATGCCCTTTAAGGTCAACAAACACCATATGTAGATCTCGCTTTTTCACCCTATATATTTTCATCAATCTTCTTAGAATGTGTATTGCTTCTATAGTTGACTGCCCTGTCATGAAATCAAATTGGTATACCGTGAGTCTCTTTTTTAATGCTAGTCTCAACTACCCTATCCAATAAATTCATGGTATGACCTAGCATCTTTATACCTCTATAATTCCCACACACTAGGCGTCAACAGAGGAACCATGACACTACTCTACTGATATATTAGAAGCATATATAATTACTTTAGAAATAGGTGCTCTTACCGGGTCTAAAGCAATAATGAATGGGATAAATGAAACATATATACTTACATTTTTCTTGGCACTAATATATATATGCTTCTATAGTTCTATATATGTACATTTAGAAAACGAGTCTAAAGTGATAAGGGGTAAATGAAGGTACAATTCTTTATGATATTGGAACTATTTAAGTTCATTTTCTTCCAACAGATTGTGGTGTCATTACTAAGTGAACAATGGGACTCACTATTGGGCGGTGGCAACTTACCTGTACTCATGATGGGAGCCATGGCAACTGCGGCTAGTGGGATTTCACATTCATCATACTCCCCATGAGCTATTAAGGAAGCACGATGAATGTAAAAATCCCACTAGCAGCAATGGCCAGTTGGCCACAGCTCCCACCCTGAACGCAGGTAAGTTGCCTCCACCCAGTAATGCGTCCCATTGTCCACTTAGCAAGGATACCACAGTCTGTTGAAAGAAAATGGACTCAATTTGAGTTTCAATATCAATATCATAAAGTTATGTACATTCTTTTATCTCATTACCACTTAGACCCGTTTTCTAAATGGAAACGACCAGGACTTGCAAACAATATTAACATGTTTGTCGAATAATGGTTGGGTGATGATTTTACAATGTTATTTTTAAAATTTGTTATCTACTATTTTCTTAACAAGACTTTGTCAATGTTGGTCCCAGATTACACACTACAAATGATCTAAGTAGTTAACTCGGCCGATACCAATATATCGGTTATCAATCATCAACCAAGATATCGGTACAAAATTTCGGTACCGATAATATCGGCGATATTGACCGATATTCCTGATATTAGCACCTTTCTTCTTGGTTCTTGCATTCATCTTTCTTCTTATTGCTGCTATTAGTGTTTTAAGTGTTAATTGTTAGTGTTAAATATTAGTGTTTTAAGTCTGAATGAGTTTCCACTTGCTACAATTGTTAATGTTTTGTAAGGTATAAAAGGTTTATTTGTTAATGGCAGAGGAGTATATTGGGTTGTTAGTGTTAAATTGCTATATATCCCACCGATGTCTCACCGCGATAACTGATATCCGATATTTTACCGCATTAACTGCTTAGCAAATGATGACACACACACACTAATACACTAAAGAACAGATTGCAAATGAATCTGTTTTGGTTTATGTTTCTCGGATATACACACACAAAACAAATGATGGACAATAATCGAAATACGGTTAATAAGGATTGTTAGTTACATCAAATGTTCTTTTGCTGTTTTGGGCTGAGGCGCGCCTTCTGTTGGTATATGCTGTCATTTAATAAACACACTACCAATAGTCAAAACACTAAGTTTGCTTATTGTAATTTAAAACCAGTTTTATTACATATAGTTATTTAGTTCAACATCACATAATACCTTCGACAACTCACAATCAAACACCCCCTTGGTGTCTCAAGTCTTTTCTTAAATTCGCCTTGATGTTCTAGTTCGGTTAACAGATTATTAAGAGATCCTTTCTGAAGTTGACTTTTATAGAACCATTGATTCTTCTGTGCAGTTTTGCGTGCCTTATGGTATATAGCAGTACAGTTTTCTAATTGCTTAATTTTCGCTAAACTATGCAGTGTTTATATGGGTGAGATTTTTGAAACATTGCTCTGAGGAGGTGACACGGGTTGACTTTTTGAAGTCAAATAGATCTACTTTTCGGCTCAAGTTACAAGCTCCCAACGTGGCTTTTGACCATGGTGGTCTTATACTTATAGGGGATAAATATCTTTCTTCCATTTAATTTTATCATTTTATCATATACTTGTATCCATATTGGGTACACACAGTATTACAATACACAATTTGTTTATACGGACAATATCATCATACGCGTTGTTTTCTTTTCTTTTCTTGATATGCAAGCTGTAAATGAACCATAGCCGATACACATGACTTGACTTATGGTAAGTACATTGGTGCACATGATCTGACATGGTTAATGGTAGTAATATCTTCCCTTACCAAGGGTGTTATGAGCAATCACACATGTTTATTTAAATGCAATCGCGTATTCACCTATCTGTGATTGTTGTCTTAACCCATCAAGAAGGAAAGTCAGATGCTACGTCGTCATCAACCGATTCCAAAGTACACAAGGCACTTTTCCAAAAAAAGATATTATAGATTTCGAGAATGGGTCCAAAGTACAGGAATAGATCTTGAACTCGTCCTAAAACTGACTGGTGTATGCGGCTTTACCGGTTTAAAACGAACATGAATGTCCCCTACATATGCAGTTTTATCTCGGCTTATTTTTAGGTTCGTCCAAAGTCATGTCTTACCGAACCCAAATTACATCCAAAAACAGAACCAAAGACATACCAAACGGCAAACACTACATAAACATGGTTCGGTGCATGTACATGCTATGTGCGGTTTGTTGGTACTACATAAACTCCTTTACATACACCCCCATTAATTCAGGCTTTCAGCCCAGCAAAAGGGGTTCATTTTCGCCAATCAAAGACGCAATGTACCAGAACATCAAAAAAAAAAAAAAAAAAAAAAAAAAAAACCACAAAAAAAGTCTAATACTCTACTCTTAAGTTGATAATTTGAACAAAAACCAACCATCCCACATGAAAATTTGATCCGACCCACCACCATATATTTCCCTAAAATCGCACTAAAAACATGTACGGGACCAACCCAAATGCGATCAAGAAAAGAGTTAAACAGACAACAAACAACATAGATCTTGAGCTTTCTTCTATTTTTTGATTTTTTTATGTGTTTGCCGATTGCGAAGGTACCCTTGTATGGTTGTGATCCCCTTCATATGTGACGATAAGCATTGTTGAGTCATCCAAACACCTCTCCACATGCTTCCTTGCAGGACAACCTCTCATACTGCTGCATTTATAGTAACCCCTGTTCATCATCAACCGAAAAACTTATTTAGTTATGTGTCGCAATTTCAACTCATTTACTTAGAAGTAGGTCGATCTGAGTTATGGGTTATGGAACGGGTAAATTGGGTCATATAAAGATCTTGATTACTAATGTAATAATATACTTTTTGTAATCTTAATTAACATTCTTGAGTTGGATCAAACTAAAAACGTTTAGGTTTATAGAGGAAGGTTCTTGTACAAATGGTTCTTATCCTACAAATAACCCTTAACGTGTAAGTGAAGGAGGGTTTTTTTTTATTTTTTTTATTTTTTTTCCATATTGTTAAACATGTACCTTAGTATTGAAATCTTAAAAAAAAATTGTAGAGTAATTACGTAATTACTGTTGTAGAGTAATTACGTAATTACTCTAGTGTAAACTACTATAATTACTATAATGACGTAATTACGCTAAAAAAATTAAAAAAAAATTGTATTATTCATCTAGAAAGCATGTTTAAGCAAATTGGAAAAAAAAATTCAAAAAAATAAAATAAAATAAAATATTTTTCTCCCTTCACTTCTCATGGTTATTAGGTTAAGCCTATTTGTATTTGATCTTTACTATAGGTTTATAAATGTAAATACATGTAAAATTTAAATACACCGTGACGTAAGTATACTAGTTAAAGGTGGCATTTTTTAACCGTTTACTTGTAAAGGGATAAATTTGAGTTGTGGGTTTCAACCAACAGGTGAATGGGTCAAACATAGCTGGAAGTCGCTCAAGTCAAAGCCTATCTTCAATGCATATATTTTCTACGTGGGTAAACTGAACACATTTATGTTTGATTAATAGCAAGTCATCACTCTCGCAAGTATACTAGTTAAAAGGTGACCTTATTGACTCGTTTACTTGCATATAGGTCGATGTGAGTTGTGGATTTTTCTCAAACCGGTCAAGTATAAGGCGAAGGAATAGAATGGGTCAAATGGGCTGAAAGTTGCTCAAAGACTATATTAAATCAATACAACCACCTAAATTTCTATTTAGTTGAATATTAAAACCATTGTTTTAATAATATTGTTTATGTAATCATGATTAAAACATTGTGAATAACTATTTGCATCAGTATTTGCAGTGAACCCGATCTACTTTGGGCTAGCCTGATTCTACCTTTATTAAAAAAATGACCCGTGCTCGTTACCAATCTGTCAGCCTGTTCATTTTGTCACCCCTGGTTAAAATGTGTTTGTACATGCTTCACTTACTATCTTCTAGTCAAATGTGAACTCAATAATCGACAAATGTTGTTTATGAGTGATACCAATAAGGAACATGCTTTTTAATAAGACCACTTTTTATACATAATCAAGTATATCATGCACATGAGTTAATTCAAAGTAAATATTGTAGATGAGTTCTAGGGTACGATCATATTGCACATACCATTGATTATTTTAATCATCATATCAGGATTAACCACATAGGGGAGGGTTATCTTGAGAACGCTAAATATCGTGAGAACCGTGAGAATAAGTAAAAAAATCAATCAAAATAAAACTTTTTAATACAAGCCTCATTATAATCAAAATACAACATTAATAAATGAATTTTCTTTCCAAATAATACATCTTTTCTTGCAAAAATACTTTAAAATTAACTTTTTACACATGTGTAAATGAAACAGTTTACACATGTATAAATAGTAAATTTATACGTGTAAAAACAATTTATTTTCGTATACGTTTGAATTTTTACGCGTAAATTGTGTTTTTGAGATTGTATTTTATTAATAAAGATAAGTGTAAAAAGAAACCTTGAATTTGAATGGTTTTAGATGGCGTTTTCACGGTTCACACGAAATATAGGTGTTCTCAAATTAACTTTCCCCTAACCACATAATATTTCTCAAAAGCGAGTTAAGTTAAACTGCAAAAATCCGAGTCTTTAAAAGGTACCTTGGATGAGGAGAACCCTTGATAGGTTTCTGGCCATATTTTTCTCCAAGAATACTCGTCCGGGGGGATATCAGCAAGCTTGTTACTAACAGCGGGTACTTTGATTGACCTCTTAACCCTGTGTTTCCTGGTTAACAAAACATAAAAGAAAAAAAAAAATACACACATTTAAATATGATAATATAGGTGGGGTCTTTGGACTGTGACGCGCTTTAAGAAAAGTTATGAGATACCGAATAATCAAAAGCAGATAAGTCAGTTGTAATAACACGTATGGTTGGAGATAGTATTTGGGTACGCTTCGGCTCTTTGAAGTTGCAGTAGTCATCTTTGAAGAGTGAAGACATCGAGTGTTTGGTAAATTTAAATTATTTATAAATAAAGATATTCAGAGTAGATAACACTTATTATAAAAGGGAAAACACCGAAGAATTATGATAATTTTGAGGCGTTTGGACATAATATTTGAAAGCGAATGTTTGATATTGACTAATCAAAACCATAACCTTTTCCAAAAGTCTTTGGACGTGTGTGTGATGCGTCACGTTGTAATTGTCACTATTGGCGAAATGTGACTATTTAAAGAAGTAATAGATAAAATGGCCTTTCCCAATCAATCTTGTTGCAACTTGAATTAAATTTCTTATTTAACTATTAAATAATTTTACGGTCAGAAGCAGCATACGTTTGTCCAAACACTAAGACCGACTGCTATGACTTCAAGTCGCAATAATCTAATAATCACTTTCAAAACAAACATCCAAACACTCCCATAACAAAATACTAAAAAAATGGATCATGCATAATAAAACAAAGATAATAACCTTTTTTTGCAGTGACATCGACCCGAACTCCAACATTTCACTCTCCCATCATCTCCCCTAATACACTTCGATTTGTGTTGGTGTGCAGCTTGATCGCTTGACCGAGTTGACCCAACTAAATGAAAAGAACTCCCATCCAAAGTAGTCACACTTCCGTCCATACTCAACGAAGACATAAACGACCTATTCGACGAAATAGTAGGCGCACAACCAGCACTATCAAAATTCAAATTTATCCCACTATTACTACGCCGATACATCATCTCCGTCTGCTGTTTAAGCTGTAACTGCGCTGGCTGCTGATGATTCTGTTGCATAAACTGATAATTCAAACTCGGGTTAGCGCTTTGTTGGGAACTCCCAATGTGACTCAGATTCTTCCCGATCGAGTTCAACTCAAGAGACGTTTTATGGTTCGACAACGAAAACACATTCTTGACACCATTCGGAACAATTTCTTGAATCGGCTGAGCATGAATTACAGGTGTAAGCTGCAGTTGCATAGGTTTCGCGGCCGCCAGTTCTTGAACCGTAAAACTATCTAAAAGTATGTTTTGAGGAATCAAGTTTTGAACTTTTTTAATCTTTTTAACTCTGCAATGACTTAAACCATCATCAAGAAGAGATACAACCTTCTTGAACCTAACAACAGCTTCCTCTGTTTGTACCATTAAATGTTTTGTTTGCACATGATCTTTGTGTTGAGCTAATAGATTAAGGATCCTATGACAGCTTTCAACAGCTGCTTTATTAGTTGCTTCCACTTCTTCCATAATATCCCCTAATTCAATCCTTTAAAAAAAGCCCTAATCACAAAACCCCCAAAAGGGATAATATTATTATTCACACAAAAACCCAATAAAATTATACAAATTTAACATTTTACAACTTATAAGCTCATAAAATACTAAAAAGATAAATACCCAAATGGAAATTTCATATTTTTATTAATTTAAACAAATAAAGGAAGGAACTTTAAATATATATAACAAGAATTTACAGAAATCATAAGGAAAATAAACAAAAACAGACAAACCCCCCCCCCCCCCCCCCCCCCCCCCCCCCCAAAAAAAAAAAAAAAAAAAAAAACCCAACAATAAAAACAACAACTTGATTGAAGAAAAGAAAGATAATACATACATACCTTTGTTCATGAGGGTTTCAAGAACAAGATTCTTTAAATCATCATATGGTATGTGAAAGAGAAGACTTTAAGTTGATTCAAACAGAGAATTCACAGTCACAAGGCTGTTTTATTAAATTAAATATTAACTAAAATAAAAATAAATAAATTTGTAGAGAGAGAAGCATTGCAAAGAGGAGAGAGAGAGAGAGAGAGAGAGAGATGTGTAGTATTTTATAGTAAAGAAGAAGCAGAAATGGTCAGAAGAAAAAAAACTGCCGTCTCTGCCCCAGATTTCAAAGGTGGGTCCCACTTGTTGAACTTGGTTACATATTTTCAACTTTTTTTTTCATTTTTTTAACTTTTTTATTATTTTTGTTTTTTTTAACTGCGAACAAACAATATCCCGATTACTTAAGGTACCTACCAATTAGTTACAAATGCACCTCATACGCTTTTGGGTGAAGACACGTCTTAGATGTCCGCCCATAGATAGCGTTGGGTAGCCAGAACCCACAAAGCCACTAGTTCCAAGTAGGGGTGAGCAATAAACGGTTCCGAACCGCGAAAACCGTGAAACCGACCCGAACCGCTAGAACCGAACCGAATTAATGTTATTGGTTCCGGTCCGGTTCTCATATTTTATCATAATCGGTTCCCGGTTCGGTTCCGGTTAGAACCGACAGGTCCGGTTAAGAACCGTTAAAACCGTTTTGAATTAAATTAAATATTTAAATATTCTATTATTAGTTTGAAATATAATATGTTGTTTCCTTCGTTATAGTTCTTAACACTTTTAAATTGTTTTACTTGGTAGGAATGTAGAGTATTGCCTTATGTGATGGTCAGCAGTCAGCACAGCTTGTTCTGACATGTTTAATCTGTATAAAAAGAACGATCTGATCCGAACAAAACATATTTTGATACGTACACTGCTATACTTTTAGTAACCGTGGTTAACACAAACTGTTGATAATTTTTTTAAGAAAAATCATTGTTTTTGTTTACTTTTTTATTTAATTGTTAATGATAATTTTAGGATTTTATTGACAACCGGTTCCGGCCTAGAACCGTTTCATGAAAACCGTTTCACCCGGTTCTGGAACCGAACCGTTTAGTAATTATCGGTTCCGGTTCCGGTTCTCATATTTTGGAATAAACGGTTCGCGGTTCGGTCCGGTCCGGTTCGGTTCGGTCCGGTTCTGAACCGTTGCACAGCCCTAGTTCCAAGGACAACTTGACCCCTACTCGCCTAAAGGCACAAAAAAATCAATAAAATCCGGTGAAATCAAGAATTAAACCTTACTCAAAAAGGCTAGAATCTACCCATCATTTCCCATGACACTTGTGGTGGGGGCTTTTTGTTTTCTAGTGGGCTATATGAAAAGAATATATCAAATATATCATTGATTAAGTTTCCTATGTTATTCCCTTATTCGTAATTAAAAGTAGCATCATCATTAAACTTAAAGAAATATTATTTTACTATACTTATAGTAAATAAATAAAGTGGTTTTTTAATCATGAACTATTTTGTAATGCATACGATAATAAATACTTGTTTTTTTTAAGTGATTATAGTTTTTTATATTAAACTATAACTAGACTCGTGCGCGTTGCAACACGAGTATATTGTAAATATTGAACATATTAGTTCAAACGTTATATGATGCGTTAATTATAAGAAATTACGCATTTGGCGTATTTGAATGCAACCTAATAGCACTGCGGTTGGATCAAAATGGAAAGTAATTGAATTTATAGTGTACAATCAAACGTATGTATATGTGACCCGACTGATACATAGGAAACATATAAAAAAAAGCATAAAACATGTACAAAAGAATGACTGACATGTGTGATCAAATGAGATATTCTCATCAAGGTGTTAAAATTTTACCACTATAGCGTTGCAACAAGGTCTAAACGTAGAACTGGAAACATACATAAAATAAGCACTATACGTATGGTATTTGACCTGACTTGTTTAAAAAAAATAATAATATGTCTAAACATAAACCAACTTGAATTTATACCGATAAATAAATAAAAACACGCACGTAAAAAATAGCTTGTAATCACATAACATGTATAATCATTAATGTATAATCATAAGATATGTTTTTGAAAAAGAAATAAATATTAATGTGACTGTTGTATATTCTATTAAATTAAGTTAACAAACATAATTTTGAAATTTGTGATATTTTGAAACTTACATATAAGTTTCTAAGTAGAAAAAATAAGTTTGTTTGGAAATTCATCATAAGTTAAAATTAAATTTATTTGGTCAATGATATATGGTTTGGATCAAATGCACAGTGATAGAAAAATAGGAAGTTGTAGGAATGGTATCAAACGAACTCTGATTAAACTCATTCAAGCGGCATTGGAACCGTCTCATCAAACCCCACGATCTTAGTTTTTAGGTTTCCGCTTTTTTTTTTCAATTTTTAGCTTGTAGTTTTTAGAATTTACGTTATATCATTGTGTCTTTTATGTAGCATTGTGTCTTTTTCTTATTTTCGTCATTATGTCATTTTTGCAATTCATTTTGTCTTTTATCTTTAACATTGTGTTATATTTTTGGCATTATGTTATATTTTGCGGCTCATTGTGTCATATTTTGTGATATATTGTGTTTTTTTGTATCATTCTCACCCTTCTCATTTTTATTGCACTGTGTGTGATAACTTGACCCGATATAAGTATCCACAATTATATATAAGAGAGTTGGAAAAACAAAAAATATGATAGCCTCTGGTGTTGATACATGTATCCCATGATTTTTTTTACTGTATAGTATAGATACATATATAGATATTGATTTTTTAGTGTTTTTAATATTTTTTAGGAAAAAAGACAACAATCATATAGACTAAATATTTTATGAGCCTTTAACTGTGTCACACCCTCGAATTTCCACGTGCGGGTATTACCGCGAGGCGCGTGACACACCAGGATCCAAGTCAACGGTCACAATAAACAACACTATATGATACGTAAAAATGACATAATCAAACCATTAAGTTTTCATAAATGATCCAACGCTGCGGAAGCGTAAAACTTTATTACAACGTGAAATCAAAAGTACGAAAATCTGAAAATACTAAATGAGATGCACATGAATCCTAGACGCCGTGAGACTCCGTGCGCCTATCGTCAGCTGCTACCTTAGCGACCTGAGACAAACATGCTAAAAACGTCAGCAAATAATGCCGGTGAGTTCACAGGTTTTTAAGTAAAACGTTTCACGAACTTTTGAAAGACCATCATGATACTACCGACCGATGAAAACACTCGTTAAATGTTTGAACTTCATAACGAACCTCCCAAACGAACTATCGCCCACCGAAGATAACGAACTACCATCCCATGGTCAACGAACTGCTTTACCACAGCTAACGAACTACCATCCCATGGCCAACGAACTACTATAACATAGCTAACGAACTACCACATAGAGGCTAACGAACTACCGCACCACGGCTAACGAACTGCCACAACATAGGCCATATAATACGGAACATAAATGAATACCTTGAACCCAAATGAACATTCCCAAAACGTAGTGAATACATGAGTACCCAAAAACATAGTTGTCACGCCTTTTAGGAAAAACACATTTGACACACGTTTAAAGAACACAGCATGTTTTCTCCCCCCGAAATTGTAAAACCAGTAAAAGAGT
Organism: Ambrosia x helenae; assembly: GCA_030844895.1. Classification (NCBI taxonomy): domain Eukaryota; kingdom Viridiplantae; phylum Streptophyta; class Magnoliopsida; order Asterales; family Asteraceae; genus Ambrosia; species Ambrosia x helenae. The sequence continues at coordinate 1,151,218 of CM061230.1, read as the reverse complement.
GGGGCCGTGAAACTCACCTTAGAGTGCGTCTTCTGGTAACTAGAATTCCAACACGTGTATGATAATCCCAACTAATGACAACCTATCAATGAGTTTACATAAGTGTGATGACTATTAACCCGAAGGCTAACTAGTCCCCGATTGTCCAGATCTTGACTACGTGTGTTAAAAAGTGTGTTTAAACGTTAACCGGACATTCCAGACCGTCCCGACATCCCGTTGGTGACCCATTACCCTAACTAATCAAGTACACATAGATTATACACAAAGTTCAAGCATAAAACACTTAGTTCGTATCAAAAATCTCATTTTTGTTAACGTAGGGTCGAATGTAGTGGTAAGTGGTCGAAGGTGACTTGGATTGGTCGAATGTGGGTTCAAACTTCCACCTTCGCCCCTTTTTCTTCCACCTTCGCCCACTTGTGGTTCATTCGCCCCTCAAGTTTCCAGGTTCGACCCCTGGAACCCACCTTCGCCCATTCGACTGGCCGAAGGTGTTCCAGGTTCGACCCTGCTGTGTTGTTTACTCAAAAACGCGTCCAAAAACATCCGAAAACATCACGAAACATCATGAGTTACAGCAGTCAAGCATCATTAATATATTCCTACGAAACCCTACCAATTTTACCCCAAAATCTATCCGTTTTTACAAGTTTCCTAAAATAGTAAATTATGGAGATGTCACATCATCATGCATGAAATCATTACCCAATTAGGAAACTTTCTAAATTTAATCAATCATCAGCTCATCATACTTAAATCATCATGAACAAGAAACCCCTATCATAACCTTATCATAACCATCCAAAAACAAGCCCTAAATCTAACTAAAACCCCTTTAATCGTCAAAACACCATCAACAATCAAAGGTAACATGTTTCAATCATAACCCATTATTAATAACAGCCCTAGGTTGTTATCATATCATCTATACAACAAGTAATCATCAAACAATGCATAATATCATATTAACACATGTTTAGTTTGCATAAAAACTCATTGTTTATGAATAGGTTTTATTTAGAAAGATATTAGGAAGGTTTTTACCCATAAAACATGTGGATATCAGATCTGGACCCTTGGGTTTTAGATGAAAACAAGTTAAAATTGTTTAAAAAGGATTTGGAATGAAGAACACACCTTAGATTTTCACTTGTAATGATTTAGAGAGTTAGGTTATGAAAAACAAGCTCAAAAACTCCTTCCCCAATGATAATAGCTGATAGAGAGTGTTTGGAGGCGTTTAGGGTTTGTGAAATGGTGAAAAATGGCTAAGGATGGTATTTATACCCAGTCCAGGTTCGCCCAGTTTATGTGGTCGAATGTGGAACTTTTCCACATTCGCCCCTTTTTAATGGTCGAATGTGGAATCTTTCCACATTCGCCCACTTTGTTTCCACATTCGCCCATTTCTCAAGTCCCATTTCCACATTCGCCCATTATTTCCACATTCAGGTCATCAGCACTTTTTAACACATGTTAACAGCACTTTTAACACATGTTAACCTTTTTCCAGTTTGTCGTGTTTAACGCATTCTAACACATCTTAACACATAAGCATGCACCCATAGTCTATGTTTAGCATATTTAGGCACGTATAATCATTTGTACATCGTTTAAGCAAGTATAAGTATACAATCCACCACACGACCCATAATCTACACATATACTTAATTAGTTCATGTAATGTCACCAACAACGGAACCCGGTACTAGTGTATTCCCCAAAATGACTCCCAATGATCCTCCAGATCATTGAACCCTGGACAATCCTAATCTGACCCGACTCAACTAACCCAGTTAAGTTTGTTTATAAACGTTTCTCGCTAAGGTAGACTTATGTGTTCATAAAGTGTTGACTCAAACATGCCGGGTGTCACAAACTGTGCCACATAGATACAATAAGCACCCTCAATGTCATTGGGGGAACCTCATGATTGGGTTTGCCAGTCCATTAGCAAAACTGGGAAGGGAGAAAAAAAAGGCCCACATATTTAACCGTTTTTAATTGTAAAACTTTTTATAAAACAAAATTTTAAAATGGCAAGACGTTGAATCAAAGACGTTGGATCAAAGAAGAGGAAATAGCTTTGACTACGGCCTACGAGTTTGGTGGTTGTCGCGCGAGCAAATGGTGCCTGAAGGTTCGTTGCCATTTTAGAAAGCACAACTCTGTCAACATATGGGTGAAATTTCTAGGCATTTTAATATTTCTAATAATTGAATGCCTTCGCCCCTGTAAATTCGTGTTAGACCAATACTACGATACAAGTCGCTCATGATTATCACTCTTAGACATCAACCACCAACATAAATAACTAACAATATGCATGTAATATCCAGAGTCATTCTTTATTGATTAGTAAACTTGTCGGTACAGATTCTTCATACATACACACATACATACGTTGTTGAATGGACGTCGACCCGAGATGAGCTCAATCTCAGGTCAGGGAATTGACTAAGATCACATCTGATTTCTGCCTCCTAGAACTGTTGCAACTCTTCTACATAGAAACTCTAAACCTAACACACATATATATAGTTTATGACTAAACATGTTCGCTGGGTTGGGTCTCATGCGAACTTATAACATGCTTGCCTAGGTCACCACATGTTCGCCCATTAACATGTTCGTCCCACTCTATATTCGCTTATGGACATGTCCGATTGACTAGTCCATGTTCGCCTATGTACTGAATTGCATAGCAACGGTCACAAACATGCTCTAACAAACTCCATGTTGACCTTTGTTATCAATTCAGACAAATACTGATAATCATCAGCCACAAATAATGTACCAACAAACTCTCCTTTCACGACTCCATTTTACTATTTCTACATTTCTAGGGGACAAACATGCTACAAAACTAAAACAAATATCATTTGGTGTGTATATTCTATCGTGACTGCCATGTGGAACATGAGACATTTGGTTCATGAGCTCAATAGTCCTCGTACTTACATTTTATCGTAGCCATTAGCTATCAAAAGCCATGGAACACTTTAATAGATCTATTGAGTTGTGTAACACCCCGAATGCTACGGGTCTCGTTAACGGGTCGGGTCATACTCGACCACCCGACTATTAATTATAATATTTGATTTTAATAAAGTTTGCAGCCAAATACCCTCCTTGTCTAATTCTATTCCTGTTGTCAAACACCCTAAAATCCTAGTGTTATCCTCATATCAAAACACCCCTATTGTAATTTGACTATATAAAGAGGCCTCATTCTTGCTTCTTTATAGACGTTACGATCAACGAATAAGAAAGAGTTTAGAATAAATACGACAATGTGTGAGTTGTTTTGTTTGTTGCTAGTGGGACCTACGTAGACTAAAGTTATTTGGTTCTTTTGACTTTTAAATAAGTCGTAGCAAGGCCACCAACTAGTCAGTTGAACTTGATCTAAAGGTCCAAATAAAGGGTTCAAAACTTTTTGGACCGAAATAAGAGGTCTAACTCTAGTTAATTAGTAAGTCAACCATTGAGTCAAAAATTAAACAAAATTCAACTAATAATTGCTATTTCTAATGTTATAAAATATCGAATGTATATAAAGTTATTAACGTTTAAAAATTGTGGAAAAACATGAGAGAGAAAAAAACTTTTGGAGGGAAATAATGGGATGATGGTCTCATTGAATGCTATATCATCAAAAGAGGCTTTCTTTTATGAGAAAATCACCATTTTGACAATTGACCAAGGTATTTTACCAAATTAGCCTTCTTCCATCTTTTCGGAGAGACGGCTGGCTCACAAGTTTCGAGGTGACTCCAAGAGGTTTCCCGTGATGACCAACACAAAAACGCAACGTGTTTCTTCCCGAGGCGACTCCAAGAGGTTTCTCGTGAGGACCAACACAGATCCGCCACGTGTCTCTCCCCTGTCAGACGTCTGAGCGCCGAAGAAGTCTCCGACTGACGTCTCCGGCACCACCACCACATGTTAGGTTTCTTTAATATCTTTTCCCTTCGTTTCTCTCTCATCCTCCTCCCCCCCGCTGCCTACTACTCCGTTCCGATGACGTCTTGATGGCGACTAAGCTGTATCCCGTCGGATCTGTTGAAAACGAACCACCACAACCACACCCCACCATTGAACACAGACCTCCGCCACCTTGACCTACGCGCCGCCACCAAGATCCACCATCACTAAGAAGAACCATCCATTGACACAAACAACACCCAATCATCACTACCAACACAACACCACCTTGGCCCTGAAACCATGCGCCGCCACCAAGATCCATAGAGAGAGAGAGAGGGGGGAGAGAGGGAGGGAGGGAGGGAGGGAGAGAGAGAGAGAGCAGTGGAGAGAGTGGGAGGAGATTATGTTTGGGTGTAGGTGCCAATCAAGTAAGATTTATGTGGTTGGAAGGGTTGAAAAATTGAGATATCCTCATGTATAACTTTAAAATGGGTGTTGTTTTTGTCATATCTATATTTAAAAATTAAGGATTTTATTATATTAAACACGTGTTACTCAGTTATTGGTTCTCACGGAAAACCTCTTAGAGATGTCTCGAAGCTTGTGAGTCGTCTTGTCAAAGAGATGGGAGATGGGCAATTTAGTAAAAAAAACATTAGTCAATGGCTAAAACAATGATTTTTCCTTCTTTTATTATATACTAGATGTAAAACCCGTGTGAATATACGGGTAGCCTTTAAAATAAAATAAAGAAAATATAAGAAGTAAAAATTACTATAATTAAATTTAATAAAATATCATTTAACAACTATAAAGATGAGTACAACAATCACATTTAAATGGACCTAGATAAGTTTTTATTGTTAAAAAAATCTATTTATAATTTATTTTAACACTAATTAAATATTTAACAAAACTAAAATAAAAATTAATTATTTTAAAAAAATATTAATAAAAGAAAGGGATGATAACGCACAAAATAAAGAGGGTATTCGGAACCATAATACATAGTTTTACACTTTTAGTTAGAGAGTCACACGACTTGCCTTGATTATTGGGTTCGAGTCCTGATCCCGACCGATTTTACCGATTATTTCACTGTCGTGTTTTTGGGCTGGTGAGTGGTCGGGTTTTTCCGGGAATTGGTGGCAATTGGTGGCCCGGGTACTCTCGAGTACCTGATTCGCCAAAAGGGTGCCCGAGAGTGCTCGGAATTGATTCGTTGGCCGTTCAAAAAAATAAGAATGTATATTTGTATCACATGTTGAAATTAAAGATATATGATTATCTTCTTATAAATTTGTAAGATATGTAAGATTTAAGGGATAAACAGAAATTTGTTGGTATTTGAGTTTTGAACGGAGGGCTAACAAACCCTATACGATCTCTCTAGTCACTCTATATATATGTGTATATGTATTTGGTCCACAGCTTCCACGCCGTTACCGTATGCTCTTACGAACGTCTCTTCTACCCTAAACCATCATAGGTACTCTTCACTCCCATCTTAATATTATCATAAGTTTGTTTGTTTTCATTCCTGCTTATTTTAATCCATACACATGCATAATAGATTAATATGATTTTTTGAGCTAATGATTAATGTAAAGGGATTATCTAAACTCATAACGGTATCCTTTAGATGAGATCTCGACGCCAATGATCTCCAGATCAATTGGTTTTGGTGAGGGTGAGAATGTTTACTTATTTAGGTGGGGTTCTTATCCGGGAGATCTCAGGGTAGGGCGAACTGTAACACCAGTTCAACCTGACAGTAATATGACCCTTGGGACTTGGGTGATTAACGGCCAAAGACTTAACCGAGTGATCTAGCCGCCATAAAAAAGATGAGATCTCGGCGTTTTTCTATTTTTCAATCTTGCATTTGTTCATAGAGAGCTGAACTTGAAACCCTACTACACTATGTGTAACAAAGATCTTGATATTGACATGTCAATTACATGCCATACCAACATATGGAACTTTAGCAATGATATAGAGAACTTTTAACATTTTTTTTAGGGTTTTCCACCCTAGCATTACTTAGAGCAAAATTTTATCTATATATGAGTTATATTATTATATTATTTGAGCATGTGCCTTAATTTTTTTCAAAAACTTAATATTTTAATTCCACATTTTTGCTAAAGATGTTTAATAGATTGTATTAATTATGATTAGAAATATATATAAAAGATTGCTATGTTACATCTACTTGTGTATTGACTTTAGTTATTTGTTAAAATGCATGTCAAAAGCAAGAAATGGGAACCAATATGAATTTGAATGAACAAAGATCATGGATCGATCTTCCAATGGAGATTTTATCATTCATAGCCATTCGATTACCAATACTCGAACTCTTAGGTTTCCGAGGTACATGCAAAGAATTTCGATTAGCCTCAACCACCTCTACTGCGAAAATCGAATCTTCAAGAAAGCCATGGCTACTATTCCACAAACCCGACGATTCCAAATGGGTAATCTACAACAAAGACGCCTCAAAAACCTACAAATGGCACATTCCTGACCTTGATGGCGCTACTTGTCTCGCGTCATATCAAGGGTGGCTACTTTTAAACAGACAGGAATCAATGTACTTCTTTTGCCCATTCTCTTTTGCCAAAATCCCCCTCCCCGATTTCCCACAAAAACAACTCGAAGGCCACGTGGCCTCGTTTTCCGAACCCCCCACCTCCCCTAACTGCATTGTGTCCATCATCAACCAAATGGAAAACTCTTATTTCCAAATAAACATGATTTCAAAGGGGCAAAAGACTTGGACTCAACACAATATTACCCCGCGCAGCGTAGGCGCCGTTTCGGGAGCAACATTCGATCACAAGAGCCAAATGTTCTACTACATGTATGGTGAGAATAAGTTATTGACATTTTCGGTTAATGATAAGAAAGGGACACAGTACAACATCGTGGTCACTCGTGGAGAGACAAATAAAGATATCGAACCGTTGCCTTATTCATACTCAGACAAAATGTTTGAAAGGTTTAAAAAGGATCTTGAGTTGAATGTTGAAGATGATGAATATGTTAATGTTTGTGGATTAACATATGAACGGGAAGATTATTATCCAATGGTGTATCTAAATGAAGCTATAGATGTTTCTCCAACCAAAACACGTAAGTGTACGGCTGTTTGGGTTCAACCAAGGTTCTATGAATCGCACAAGGATATGCATTGGTAAACATTAGGTCATGTTTTTTTAGGTTTTTTTTTTTTTAATTTTAAATTTGATTTGATTATTTTGTTGCAAAGTATATGAATGTTTAATTTGTTATCAACGATTTGACTTTCTTTTGATTATATTCGGTTTTGGTTTTTAGATTATTTTTTCCTGAGATTTGATTTGTTTTTTTGGAAGTAGAAAATACATTTTATTTATTAGAGCATCGGGGTATAACTTTGTTGATAAAATTGTTACGTTGTATCACATCTTATGTTCGAAAATTTGCATCAATAAACCTTACAAATCCTTAACATGGGGCTAGATAAAAATCTCTTAGCAAATCTATGTAGTTATTTGACGTGGGGCTAGATACGCATAATTTTTGCGATAAATAAACACACGTTTAGTATTAATATTTATAAAAATGGTTTAGACCTTAACATTAAAACACACATAAAAAGGCAAGTGTACTTTATCATATATGTAGTAAGCTCAAATAAGAACCAGATATCGATCCATGGACGCGAGCGGATGCAATAGTACTTAAATTCTATCCCCGATTAAACTCTATCCCCGATTTACAAGTAAAAGATAGTAGGAAATGTCCAACACTTATAGCCCAGTTGGTTGAGGGTCAAAAGTTTCCTATGGGAGGCTTGGGTTCAATTCTCACTAGCTACATTTGGAGGACATTGGTGGAGGGGGAATGAGGGATGACCCGGCCATTGGCTTGGGTTCGAGTCCTGATCCTGACCAGCTTTACCGATTATTTCACCGTCGTGCCTTCGGGCGGGTGAGTGGTCGGGTTTTCCCGGGAATTGGTGGCAATTTGTGGCCCGGGTACTCTCGAGTACCTGATTCGCCAAAAGGGTGCCCGAGAGTGCTCGGAATTAATTCGTTGGCCGTTCAAAAAAAAGATAGCAGGAAGTTGTTTGAATTAGATTAATTCTAAAATACTAAATTAACATAAGTAAGACTCCAAATACAATATATATATATATATATATATATAGGGCAATTATAAAATGAAAACCCTCTTGAGTTGAGAAAACCTTGGAAACCCATGTAAAAAATCATTATTTTTTTTGAAAAAAATAACCAATGTAAAATACATGTTTTTAAGTGTTTTGGGCCAAAAAAATAAAAAAAGCGCCGAATGGATTTTTTTTAAAAAAATAAACAAAGCTGCGAAAACACATGTTTACACCTGATAAAAAACAGCAAATAGCTGAAAACATATGTTTTTTTAGCAACTTTGTTTATTTTTTTAAAAAAAAAAAATCCCTTCGGCGCTTTTTATATTTTTTTGGCCCAAAATGCTTAAAAACATGTATTTTACATTGGTTATTTTTTTCAAAAAAAAAAAATTGATTTTTTACATGGGTTTCCGAGGTTTTCTCAACTCAAGAGGGTTTTCAATTTATCCTTCCCCTATATATATATATATATATATATATATATATATATAAAGACATTATAATAACAACAACCCTAGCATGTCAACTACATAACATATGTTAAAAAGGTGTGAGATCAACATTCCCATTTTCAGACAATTAGTATCCCTTTCGGGAATCCTAACATGACAACTATACGGAAAGCTAACACGATAATACACGTTAATCACCTCAAATCGTTCATTAGCGAGCTACTATTGATATAATCTCATGCAAATCTTGTAAAGATAAGTTAGTCATCTATTAAGAGTGTTCTAACCTCATTAATCAAGGAAAGCAATACCGAATACACAATACAACCACCGAGACTAGCATAAAGTAGAACATATCACAAACAATTCCATTTTACCAACTTTGAACACAAATCTACTAAGATCGCCATTTCCACTAAAATAACTCACAAAGATCAACAACCGTGTCAAAGATCAGTAACAACACCATTAAGATTGTTAAACCCTTTTACATGCCGATAAGCATTTCTAATTATTATTCGCCTGACTTTAACCAAACCAATACCCGTTTCCAGTTTAATGGTGTAAACATATTAACAAGTCAACTAGTCTACTACCGATCGATTAACCGGGCGGTTTTTCAACATGTATCCGACTAACACAACACAATAATCATCAAAGTCATACGGAGATAACCAAAAATCCAACAACAACGAAACATGGTTGCAATATGATCATCGAGATTCAAACATGAAAAACACCAAAATCATATAAAATGCAATCTCAGACAAACGATTGTTTTAACTACTAAATATTACTTGTTTTTACCCGTCAATACAATAGATAATCATCACATATAAGCTAAAACAACATGATTTGAACAAGATTCAAGTTTAAAGATCAAACCATAAAATGCTAATTGTGATGGATTGGATGATGATAATGGATTCGGATCCCGAGGTTGTTATTCGCATTCACAGCAAGTCTTCAGCTCCAGAAATTGCCCGGAATCGTCCCAAAAATACCCAATATTCTGCTAAGTAGGTTCTACCCTGTTTTATAGAAGTTCCGTAAAAGCGCACGGTCGTGCATAAAAGTGCACGACCGTGCACTTTATTTTGATCGTGACATCAGCCTATCTGTCAAACAAGTGGACCAATTGGGTTGAATAATATCTGATAAAGGTGCACAGTCGTGCACAAGGGTTGCACGGTCGTGCTGATTATGAAGTTTTCGAGTACAACGTTGCACTAGCTTGTGCACTGACAGTGCACACGAGCTAAATGAGTCTTCACGATCGTGCACTAGGTCTGTACGACCGTGCAGATCAGTGTTACCGAGAAATATCTTTGCACGAGCTCGTGCACTGGCAGTGCAGATCACTTTGGTCAGTAGCTTCTGAATATTCAGGAAATGTCCGTTTCGTCCAGATTTTGCCCGTTTTCTTCAACTTCGCCTTTGGGGTGCCGTTTAAGACCTACAAAAACAATACAAAGCGATTAAGTACCGAATTCATGTAGAAACAGTCAAAAAACGCGCAATTTGGGAGTTTAATCGGGGACTTATATATGTATATTTTAACGTATATCAAACCTCCCCACAGTTTAGTTTGCTTGTCCTTAAGCAAACAACTGAACAGAAATAAACGAAAAACTCGCCAAATAGCAACAAAGACAAAATAACCTGTACAGATAAGTTTCAAGCCAACATATATAAACAGGCGACAAGACAACTAAACGACAATGATTCACTTCCGATCAACATAGCACGCAAACCCATACACGACTCACCATGTTCACACACACTCGGTTTTATTTATGATACATACGTGTAATGTGTATGTGTAAATCGCTCAATTGTCAAGACAATGAATCGTGCAATATCATAAGCTTTTCAAAAGATCTAATCTTCACCAACTAACGTGTGAAAAAGCACAAGTCAAGAGGTCTTAAAAGGGTTGTAATGATAGGCAAAGGTAAGGGTGTGGAATGGATATTTACAGTGACTAAATGGCTAAAACTCGGCTACTACGTCTAACTAATAGAAACAAACACGAACTATACGAAACACTCGCAAATATAGGCGGTTTTTATTTAATTTGAGCTAAACACAAAAATTCTAACTTTAAAGCCCTGAAAACTGCTCGAACACTATTAATTCACCCTATTTTAGGGTGTTCTATTTTTCTGGAATTTTTTAATAATAACATACAATATCGAATATAATTGATAACTAAAACACGAATATACACAAGACACGGGATCTAAATATATAATCCCGAACATGAACTATATACAACGCAAAACGAGTCAAACAATAACCTACACCGAGTTTCAACACAAAAGTTTTAAAATAAAAATGCTAAATTTGGTTAAGTGGTGAAATGGTGTCGTAAATAAGAAAAAACACGGGATATAGGCTCAACAGGGTTAACTAGTGGATAACATTTGGGTGCGGGAAACGGATAAAACGAAAAGAAAAGGCTAAATCAAAAGGGTATCCTAAGTGCCTCAATCATTTTCATACAGTCTCACACATATCTGATCTAAACAAGCATGCTAATGACAAATTCTAAATTGCACAAAACATCCGGTTCACTCAATAAGCATCAAGAAATGAAATAATCTATACTATCGGCTCAGAAGCTCACGTAACCGGAAGGAAATGGGTGCAAGTGTACAAATTTATCATGCTAGTATCATATCTATTTGTCATGCCCGTAGCTATCTTTGTCAAAAATCAGTTAGGCTTGATGTTTTTTTTGTAAGCCGAAATTGTTTACTATACACAAGATAATCAACTTACAACTTAAAAGTTTTTTTTTATAACATATATATTCATATAGAGGACAAACAAGATATAATCACTCCCCACACTCGAACTTCACATTGTCCCCAATGTGAAAATAGAAAGCGTTTATGAAATAGCTAACTATAGTGCAAAAAAGGAGAATAATACTCCTCTGGTGTCGAAGAAAAAATCAGGGCAATAACCAGCATAGAGCATCCACACCGGTGCTCCCCAATTTCCTACATAATCAACATTCTTGACAAAAAGCAAACACATCAAACCCACTCATCATCGTCATCCAAACAAACCAAACCAACTAAAATAAAATATTGAAAGGAAATAAACAGTACAAGTACAAAAATAAAAGATGTCTTGGGTGCAAGCACCCGGAATAAGTACAGTACAAAATGAAATAAAGAAAACAAATAAAAGTTGCATCGCGACATGTGCTACTGCTGGTCATCCCCGTGGTGAGTGCCGGAGCCGCCCTCCTGGTCGCCTGGCGGGGCTCCGAATGGAAATGTAGATGGGTTACCGAAGTAAAGGCATTAGGGTTTGCTATGTCGATTTGGGGATTTAGAGTTTTTATGATAAATCGAATTAATGTAAAAGTTGTATATCAAAAATAATATATCAAAGTTCGTAAATGTGGTTTAGGTAATATAATTATTACCAATTGAATATTTAGATAAAAATATGTTTGAATAATTAATACAAGATAATTTAGTTAATTATTTTAACTAAATTACTGTAAATAAATACAATAATCATAAATATTTGAACCAATAATTATGAGTTATACAATGATCCAACAAATGAGAATTAATACTTTCAAACATAAGAATATTTCTATTTTATAAGAAAAATATTTATAAATAGATGTTAAATAGTATAAATAAATAAATGATTAATTATGTCTAATTAAACATAAATAAAACTAAAAATACAAAACATGATCCAAAAATATTATTTTTATAGAAAATGAATGCTTCCTGATGTAAATCAATGAAAATAATTTTCTCAATTTATTTGCATTTAAAACTGATTTAATGATTTTAAATCAAGTTTAAATGATTAAAAATAGGAAAATGAATAAAAATGAATGTTTTCTTAACCAATAATTTTTATTTCAGTTCACGATTATTAGAAATAATTTCCCAAAAAGTTTGAGATTAAAATCATTAAAAATGAATTTTTAATCAATTAAATATTATTAAAACAATTTAATTCAATAAAAATAAAAAAATAAGACATTTTCAAGAAAATAAAAGTGTGGAAATTTTCTTTATGGTGTCAAGATGTTACACCTAAATTTTCATAATTTTTGGATAAAAAATGAATTTATTATGAATATTCTAAGTTTTGCATGTAGGGCTGCAAACGAACCGAACGAACACGAACAAGGCCTTGTTCGTGTTCGTTTTGCTAAGAAAATTATGTGTTCACGAACAGTTCATGAACATTTACCGAACGAGATTTTTTGTTCGTGTTCGTTTGTTAAGAAAACATGAGTGTTCGTGTTCGTTTGTGTTCGTTTGTTAATTTTGTTCATGAACGCACACGAACGTAAACGAACACAAATAAGTGTTCATGAACACAAAGAATTGTTCATGAATGAAAACAAACACAAACGGACATATATTAATTTTGAAATAAAATCGAATTCACATATATCAAGAAATTAATTAGAGCACCCAACATATAACCTAACTATACAAAACATACTTAGTACATAACATAATATTGGTAATTGGCAAAACATAATAAAGTAATGTATTAAAAAACTAAGCTCCCATCTTAAATTTGAAGTCTTCATTTATTTAAACTTGAAGCCTTACATACTTACTTCACATAAATTATTTATTTATTTTACTATAATAAATAAAAATTTAAGAATATAATATAAAATTATAAAAATTAAAAACTCAATTAAACTATCGAACACAAACAAACATGTTACCGAACGTTCACGAACATAAACGAACGAACGCGGCCTCTGTTCATGTTCGTTCGTTTAACTAAACGAACGAAATTTTTTGTTTGTGTTCGTTCATTTATTAAACGAATGAACACAAACGAACTTCCCACCGAACGGTTCATGAACTGTTCGCTGAAAGTTCGATTCATTTGCAGCCCTATTTGCATGTATTATAATACTTATATTATATTAAAACAAACAAATAAAAAAATGTAATCTGTTACAGGAAAAGAAAAACTGATCATGCCTGGGTTCGAACCCAGGTGATCTGGATGCAACAACAACACACAAACCACTACACCACCATAAGTTTTGTTAGTATATTTGATTTACAATAATATTTAACAAGAAATCTATAACTCATCTTCTTCCCCATATCAAAGCATAAACCCTAACCCTATACCCCCATTCAATAAACACCAACAAGACTCGAATAACATCCTGTAATAAGGGGCTTTTGATCGGCCAAAATGAAGAAACAAAATGGCATTAAAAACATGAACTTACATGATTGTTTTCGAGTCGAACAAGTAAGAACAAGAGCCAAAACTTTTGATCCGATTCACAAGATTCTGAATACGATTAGTTGGATTTTTGTGTGGGTTTCAAACGTACAAGGGTTGAAGAACGAAATGGAAGTATCAATTCAGGGGATTGTTCGGTTATAAAGCACGTTCGAGCCCGTTAAAATTTTCCGACAGTTACATGTATTAAACTCGATTAAAACCCTTTTATACACGGTTATGGTCCATGAAAAGGCTTGGAAACCGATGATTAAAGTGGAGAAAACGCATGGGATAAAAGAACTGCATTAAAAGTCAATAAAACGGTCCCAAAGGACCTCGCCAGAATTAATTCCGGTGACCGAAACTAGTTTGCCGGAAAACCGAAAGAGGGACGAGGAGAAGCAAGGACTTGTTTAAAAGTTTTGGAGTTTGGCGGGATTAGTCCCTCTTTAGATAACTGGGTTAATTTTATGTGTAACTTGGTTAACTTTATAAAACTTAAAATACTAACTAAGTTTTAACTTTAACCAAAACCAAACTTTTTTTAGAACTTAAACTTTTTATCTTAACTGATCAAATAACTAATTAAGTTTGTATTTCGTAAGCTTCAACTAAAATTCACACATTCAGTAAGAGTTTAAATTTACGATTTAAAAGTAACTCACGTTTTAATAAATTCAGCATCGTTGAAAAGTATGAGGACTAAATTTGACAACTGATTAAAGATGGAGGTGATGGAGGTGACGGATGTCACAACATGAAACCGGTACTAAAAAAAATCCAAAACCGAACCGAAAACCGGGCTAAAAATGACAATAAAACCGGTCAAAAGAACCGAAACCGGTACACAAATCGGACCAAACCAAAACTGGTATTGCTAAAAACCGATAAAAAACCAATACCGAACCGAAACCGGTTTAAGAAAAATACATTTTTGGCCATAAACACAAAAAAAACTTTGTTTTATTTTAATTAAAATTCAATTTTCTTTTTTAAAAAACTCTAAAAGTTATTAAAAAATAAATTTAATGTAATTTATAAGATTTTAAAAGGTGCGCAACCGAACCGGAATCGAAACCGAACCAGAACCGGGTAAAAAACCGATTTTGTGGCCGACCAAACCGGTCTAAAACTGAACCGGTTCCAAACCAAAACCGGTTCAGGAAGGAACCGGTACTGTAACAAACCAGTTTGGCCAAAAAACTGATTTGTACACCTCTAGTTGAGTATAGGGATGGTAGTTGACTAATTTCCAACACGATTCAAAATTCAGGACGAAAATACGGAACTACTAAGGGTCTAGATTGTCATATATAGCCTTTTTAACATATTAGTTACTATGTTAGTGACCCGTGTAATACACGAGGTTAATAAATGATACGTTTATCTCTATATATACCGATAAATAAAATTAAAGTTGGTCATATGTCGCTCTCACTCTCACATTCATCCTTAGCACTTGGCCCTTTTTTCTCGCCCATTGCCCATTAATTGCCGATTCTGCTTGGACACTAAAATTGATGGTTCTTTGTTTACGATTGAAGACCGCGCTTTGTTTTTCAACTTTTATACCTAGGCTTTATGGGAGGGAAATTTAATTTTTATGAAATTAACATGACACGAAAGATGACACATAAAATTCTATACCGTTATCTTTTCTATTTCTTGACACTACATTCTTGACACACAAAAAAACGTGTCATTAATTAACCAGATTTTTTAAAACACGACAATTTTTTTATGACACATGGTTTTGAGTGTCATAAATAAACGCGTGTTATAAAATGTGTGTTAAGAAAAGCCTCTTTTCTAGTAGTGTGCCTACCCAACTATTAATAAGGTGGAGTTTCGTGAATAGAGAATTAGTATCACTTTATTAAAACAGTATATAAAGATAAACATGTAAACATCTTTTACTACCAACGTCCCATAAGAACCCATGCTGGATCATCAACATGCGCCTTGAATTCATTGGACAAGTAATAACCATCTTCTTTTAGTAGCCAAAAAACATTTGTGTTGTCATCCCACCTTGACTCACCAACATGATTTGCAACCGTTGTGTCAAAAACATTAAAGTGTACAAATTTCGATCCATACGAAAAATCTCCCGTAAAAAGAGTTTCTCCCCATGGTTCGATATTTTCACAAAAACCAAAATTGTACCCATTATTAGTAAAAGTAAGGTCGTGATGCCCAAGATCATCATCTCCTGACCACACATGAATATCCATTGTTGATCCTGGTATTCCATTATATATAAAAATTGTCCACTCTCGAGCGTAACAATTTCTACTGTGAGAAGGGGTTATGAGAAAACAAGTAAAATATGCTAATAAAATGAAAAGAAAGAAGGGTTTCTTTGTTACAAGATTACTCATTTTTTCAAGCTCGTAACAATGAGAATAAGTTATAAGTAGTGTGTTCCTCTTCCATCACGTACATTTATATACAATACATGCATACTAACAAGAAATTTGTATATTTGCAAACAAATATTTACAATGCACAAGGTACAATAATTTCAAAGCACGTTAAAAACATATATGGTAAGATTTCATATATTGAAATCCAATTGACCTACATAGTTATTATGCATTTAATATACGGATAAGAATTTTTATATTCAATAAATCAAAATGTTTATTACTGGCAAATAATTTAAATCTGTCAAACTAAAGCACTAAAAATTAAATGAGTGTTAATCCACAATTATATTTTTACTTGTATTTATAAATATTGGGGTATTGCATTTTAATAATTTAAACTTTCACCTATTGATCAGTAATAATCTGTACTTCAAAAATTCTCAACAACGATCCCAACTTTCAATGTATTAGCCAACAATGAACCTTTGTTAACTAAGAACTAACTCAGTTAGTGGATGATGACGTGGCATGCTACGTCATCATCCACAAACTGAGTTAGTTCTCAATTAACAAAGGTTCGTTGTCAGCCAATACGTTGAAAGTTGGGAATTTTTGAAATACAGATTATTACCGGCCAATGGATGAAAGTTTAGATTATTAAAATCCAATACCCCATAAATATTTGACCCAATTATGGGTATGTTTGGCACGGAGCTTTTAGAAGCTTCAAGCTTTTAAGAAAAAGCTCCTACTCAATAAAAAAACTTTGTTTGGTTGAAGGAGCTCGAAGCTTTTAGGTTAAAGAAAAAACTCTAGAGTGAAAAGCTACTAAGTACTAGCTTTTAAAAAAAAGCCCTACTAACTACAAGCTTTTAATTAGTGTGACATAAATACCCATTCTATTTAAAAATAAAATAAAAACCTTATTTAAAAGTTTTTAATTATGTCCATTTTGGTCATTTTATTAAAATCTTCAGCTACTCTGCCAAACACCAAAATATATTTAAAAAGCTTCCAGCTACCAGCCTCAAGCTAATTTTGCCAAACATACCCTATATGCGTCAATAACTATACTTTCCCATGAAATTAAGAAATTTTGCTTATAATAGCACATTAGCACTCACATTTAAGCCTTTGTATTTGTTTTTTTCTGAGGCAAAAGGTTTGCAGTCTGCGAATCATATTTGCAGACATCTGTAGGAGAAGATCGGTGGACCAAAGGTCTGTAGTCTGTAAGAGAAAGATTGTTTGTTTTTTAACGTCTGCAGCGTAACCCAAAACCATAACCATAATCCACCACAAATATCCACACCAATCACCTTGTGGTGGAGGGAGGAGGTGGCGGTTAAGGTTCATGTGGCGGTAAGCAGCTTGGCAAACGCGGTTTACAGGCAAGCATTTATTAATCCTAATAATCATATTGTATAATGCATAGCATATATAACTAATTATTTATGTTTTAATTATGTAATGTTTGGTCTAATAGGGTGAAGAAACAATAAGTATACCGGAGATTAAGACTAATCACCGGGGGGTTAATACTTACGTTACTATCAGATTAATCCTTTACCCAAACCGTGATGGTAACCCGTGTGAGTATTAATGCAAGTGAGTGTGTATGTGAAGTGTGTGAGAACACAAGAGTTAAGTGGTTCGGTCGTTAATGACCTACGTCCACTGTAAGTACACCGGAATATTATTGATAACAAGAGAGATTACAATGAGTGAGTATAGTAGTGATGGTTGTTTCTGAATGAATCTACAAGGTTGCATCTAACCCTATTTATAGGCACCGTAGTGGGCTGCATGGAGTGGCCCACAGGTGACACCATTGGTCTGGGCCCAACTTAGGCCCAAGCCTATGGTTCTTCTGAAAATGGCGGGAAGAGGCAGGTTACTGTTGATGACGTCACGCTACAGTGCGGTCGTCGTTGTAGCCGGACACGTGGCGGATTTCTGGTGATGTACAGTAACGTCGTACTTGCTACAGTGTTCAGGCTATCCATGCTGCCTGATGTGACGTCTGACAGTTGGCGAGGTAATGCCTGCTGGTCACTATTCACGACAGCATGCACAGTTAGCCGTTCACCTTTTGTACTATCTGCCACATGTCCTTCTCCTGTTGGTGTGTACTCTGACATGGATCTTTATGAATCTTCCTTCTGCCGTTCTTTGTACTTCGTATGAGAGGTGCCAAGGGAAGATTCCGCGCGTAGTAGCACGCGCGTATCAGGTGTTGTATGTTGCTTATCGTATGCCTTGGCGCGCGAGACATGTTGATTGCTTGTCCCTGCGCGAGTGTGTTCCTGCGCCATGATCTGGCGTGGGGTTGCTGTTTCACGGGATAGGGACGCCTTTCAGATTAGGCTCCCTATCCCTTCATAGGGGCACAAGTGAGTGGGACAGAGGTGAATGTTCTTGGGGTGGTGGATCACCCTAACCTTGTGAAGCTCATCGGTTATTGTGCAGAAGATGACGAAAGAGGTGGTGGAGGGGAGGAGGGGAAGCGACGGTGGTGGTGGAGGGAAGCGACGACGGTGGTGGAGGGGAGGGGGGAAGGTGAGGGAGGAAGAAGGAGGAGGATGAGGATGATGATGAAGAAGATGATATGCTACTGTGAGTTATGTTTTGTGTTATGTGGGTGAGAAGAGATAAAAAGATGTGGGTTAAAGCCTGTATAAGGGAGAGGAAGGGCAGAGGTTAGAAGAAGTTATGTCTTCTGAAAAACAAACGAGTTGTCCGCCTCAAATGTCTGCCCGCATCTGCGCGGCGAAGAAATAAGAGGTTAGAAGCTCTTCTCACCAGAAAGCAAACACCACCTAAAACTCCTTTTCTTTATAAATTTGAAGGAAAAAATACCGAAAACAATAAAAACATTCCCCCGTTTAGGGCTGACGTATTGTGTCAGACACGACTCGTTAAGAGAAGAACACGATAAGACACAAACACGAAATAGATAAACATGACACGATAACTTATCATGTCATCTTTTTACAAACACGAACACGAGCCTATTTATAACGTGTTAACACGATACGATACAAACCTGTTTATAAACATTAACCATGAAATCGTATCCACAAACCTGTGAATGAGAGAATGGGCGGCGTAGGTGTGGAGAAGGAGGACTGGTGATGGCGGACGAGTGATGGGTGACAGCAGACGATGGATGCGTGATGGGGACGGGTGATGGCGACGATGGACGGGGACAATGAAGTTGAGAAGGAGGGGGGATGACTGATCGGTGTATATATTTGGGCTCTATGATTTGAAAATCGAAAATAGAGTTCCTTCATCTTTAGTCCATATATGTATAAGGTATACCTTACGCCATATATAACTTTTTAAAATAAAAAAAAGTATTAACGTGTCTTAACAGGTGCTTAATATGTTAATATGTTTTTAACCTGTTTAGACACGAAACCTGTTAAGATCTTATTGTGTCGACCTGTTTAAGACACGAAAAATATTAAGGTCAAACACGAAACCTGTGAAGGTTGTGTAGGTTCGTGTTGTGTTATGAAATAGGGTGCAAATTTATAAGCCAATTAGTGGTCCTTGAAATACTTGGGAAGGTATATGATAGCTACTTTCTGATGACCTCTAATTTCACATAGGGTTAAAATAACCAAGCAGTATACACTTTGTCAAATAAGAAAAACACCTTAAATACAACCATTATAAACACACTAATATAAATTTAAGGGTATTGGATTTTAATAATCCCAAGTTTCCACCATTGGCTGATAATAATCCATACTTCAAAAATTCCTAATAATAATCCCAACTTTCGAACATTCGGCCTGTGGTAAACTTTTTTAATTGAGGAATAACTGGGTTAGTGGGGGATGATGTGGCTGCTAACTGGACACGCTGACATGTATAATTTCATATTACATGGCATTTTATATTATCTATAAACATCATCTTCATCTATCAACAGATAACAATAACATCATCATCATCTTCATCTATCAACCTGCAACACCACCACCACCATCTCTCTAACTTTGTCACTCTAAAATTCACTCTCAATCTTCGACTGTTTTTCCTTTCCTATGTCCGAAAATCCATCAACTTGTGGGCCAATCCCACCTCTAATCCCTCCAATACCTCCGTTCCCCCTGATTTTGTAACAGATCCAAAAGCACAGTATGTGAATCCCACTCATTTGCACAATCCCGTGAAGAATCCTGAGGAAAATATGGGCGCCGTCACCCAAAACCACAGTGAAAACACTCCAATCATATGTCCAAGTTCTCTAAATGCTTCTAATCCCAA
This sequence comes from Ambrosia x helenae, assembly GCA_030844895.1. Classification (NCBI taxonomy): domain Eukaryota; kingdom Viridiplantae; phylum Streptophyta; class Magnoliopsida; order Asterales; family Asteraceae; genus Ambrosia; species Ambrosia x helenae. The sequence goes on along the minus strand of CM061230.1, from coordinate 1,130,768 downwards.
TAACCACGTCTTCTGCTTCTATTGTTGATGATGAGACGATTCTTGGGCTAGACCTCTTGCTGCTCTATAATCGCCTCTTTAACTTCGGTCGGCAACCCTATCCACGACTTTTCTCAACATCATAAGTTCGTTCTTTAGTTGCCATTTTACTCGGTTGTTGTTAGGGATCAAAAGCCCCTTATATTTGATGTCTTATCGTTACTGTGTAGGGTTATTGATTTAAGGGATTAGGGCTTGATGTTGATTTGGGGAAGATGATGAAGGACTTCGACGTCTGTTAAAAGGATTCAATAAAAGGATTTGATTTAATCTGTTATTAAGGACTTGATGTTAATTGTTTATGTTTATTATGTGATATATACTAACAAATCTGTAAAAAGGAGAATAATATTGGTTAATAATATAAAATGGTTAATAATATAAAAATGCCACATCAGATTAAGTTGTACACGTCATTGTGCCTAGTCAGCAGCCATGTCAGCACAAACTAACCCAGTTAGTCCTCTGTTAAAAACGGTTTACCACAGGCCAAATGTTCGAAAGTTAGGATTATTATTGGGAATTTTTGAAGTAGGGATTATTATCGGCCAATGGTGGAAACTTTGGATTATTAAAATCCAATACCCCTAAATTTAAACAAGTGAAAATTATAAATTAAAAAAAGGGTCAAGTACGCACTAGCAAAGTTAAAATGGCTGACAAAATAGATAAGGATGTTGGCAATTTTAAAAGGGCGTAGCAGTGGTTTTTTGTGTATGGGCAAACAAGTATATGAAAGGATGAAAATAGAGATACCATAGACACAAGTACGCTACAAAGAAAGATCAACTTAACTACAAAAAGTGCATATGTATAAAAGATGTTAATTTTATTATAGTTAAATTATTCAGACCAAGTAATATTATTAATTTTTTGTTTTCTTTTTTCAAGAAAGAGAGAGAGAGAGAGAAAAAGAGAGAGAGAGAGTAGTGAAGCATTGGTTGTTAGTCATATATCATGCAATAGTACATTATATTCGTTGCGTGGGATTGTACTATATGAACGGGACGATTAGGCTGTCTATCGCAGTGTTATTAAAAAAAATCTGAAATCCGAATAAAAAACCGATCCGAATTCTTGTTCGGATATTTGGATAGACCCAATCGAAATCCGAATTACTTATTCGGATCGGATTCGAATTTTAGAATTTAAAATTTCGAACTATTCGGACATCCGAATAAACCGAATAAGCTGCAATTGAGTTAGTAAGGGGAATAACAAATTGATTGATAATTAGTTCAACCCATGAGGCATGAGGCCAATACTAAACTCTAATTACTTAAACATCGCCCATCTGTATGTACTAGTTGGTGTCACATTTCGTGATGTTTGATTTTGTGTTAAAGACTATGTTTTGAAGTTTGATTTTGTGTTTAAGTTTACGTTTTGAAGTTTGATTTTGTGTTTAAGTTTACGTTTTGAAAACTATATTTTGAAGTTTGAACTTTGCATTTGTGTTTAAGCCTAATCTCTTTTTTCGCTTTTTATATGTTTATTGAATTCAAATTAATAAAATGTTAGAAACCATAAATTAGGGAAAATAATAAGATTGAAAAATTGTTATTTGGTTTAATTTGGATTATTCGGATATCCGTTTGGATTATTCGGCTGACTCATCGATCTGGTGACCTGTGATGGCTCTGCTTCAACGTCCGGTCCACTTCTGAAAATATTGGTAATAGTTTGAATATATATCGCTTTGTGGAGGGTTACAATCCGAGTATGATTATATAAGTTAAATGAATTAAATAAGGATTCAATTGGTATACATTTTTCTTTAGTTTTAGAGAATATTATCGAGTCAACTCGTCAAGTAATTCCCTTATATATATATATATATATATATATATATATATATATATATATATAATATATATAGGGGATGGTTCAATAGAGAACTCATTTTATTGAGAGAACTCGAGAACTCCTAATTAAATACAAAAAAATATAATAAAAAAAATCATAACTCAAAATTTAAGTAAAAAAATAGAAAACTAGTTCGGAGCTTCTCTTTCCCACGTCATACCCGTTCGGAAAAAAAAAATAAAAAAAACACACCTAAAAAACGCTACTGCACATGTGTAGTATAACCCAAAATCCTAAACCACCTACCCCCAACTTACCCCCAACTTACCCCCACCCAAAAACCTAATTCCACCCCACCCACCCCCACCCTCACTAAAAAACCTAAATCGCTTACCCAAAAACCTAAACCACCCATCCACCCCCCACCCAAAAACTAAACCCACCCCACCCACCGCCTACCAAAAACCTAAGCCCCACCCGTCACAACCAAAAACCTAACCCCCACCAAAAAGCCTAACCCCCTACCCAAAAACCTAAACCCACCCTACCCACCCCCACCCCACACCCAAAAACCTAAACCTTACAAACTAAACTAAAAAAAACTAACCCTAAAAGCTAAACTAAACCCAAAAACTAAACCCTAAAGCTAATCGGACATTTACTACACAGGTGCATTAGAAGTCGCCTATTTTTTATTTTTTTTATGTTTTTTTATTTTTTATTCTGAACCGGGATGACGTGGGAAAGAGAAGCTCCGAACCAGATTTTTGGTTTTTGACTTAAATTTTGAGTTATGATTTTTTTTTTAATTTAAGTAGGAGTTCTCGAGTTCTCTCCCTAACTATGAGTTCTCAATTGAACCTTCCCCTATATATATATATATATATAGGCTAAGTATTTGATGAAAACTCTCTAAAATGAGAAAACTTTAGGAAACCCTACTTTTCAAGATTTTTTTCTGAAAAAATTAGGGCATGTAATATACATGTTTTTAAGAGTTTTGAGCCAAAAAAACACAAAAAATCACCGAGCCAATATTTTAAAAAAATAACAAGTTTTGTGTTACATATGCAACATGTATGTGTTACATATGTAACATGTCTTTCTACAGTGCAGCATGTTTGCACATATGTGTTACATATGCAACACCCAAAAACTTATTTATTTTTTTTTTAAAAAAACCCTCGACGCTTTTTTGATTTTTTTGGCTCAAAACTCTTAAAAACATGTATATTACATGCCCTAAAAATTTTCAGGTCCTAAAAAGCTTGGGAAGTAGGGTTTTCTCAAATTTTTAGGGTTTTCATATATATATGTATATATATATATATATATATAGGGGGTGGATATTTTGAAAACCCACTCGAGTTAAGAAAACTCCGAAAACCCCTCAAAAAAACCATCTAAAAAAGTTTTTTTTTTTTTTTTTTGAAAAAAATACACAAGGTAACATACATGTTTTTAAGCGTTTTGGGCCAAAAAAATAAAAAAAAGCGCCGAACGAATATTTTTTAAAAAAATAAACAACGCAAACTTTGTAACAGCGCTGTTAACATATGTTTTCTGCTTTTTAACATATGTTACAGCGCTGTTAACATATGTTCTCTGCCTTTTAACATATGTTAACATCGCTGTTACAAAGTTTGTGTTGTTTATTTTTTTTAAAAATATTTGTTCGGCGCTTTTTTTATTTTTTTGGCCCAAAACGCTTAAAAACATGTATGTTACCTTGTGTATTTTTTTCAAAAAAAAAAAAAAAAAACTTTTTAGATGGTTTTTTGACGGGTTTTTAGAGTTTTCTTAACTCGAGTGGGTTTTCAATTTATACTTTCCCTATATATATATATATATATATATATATATATATATATATGGTTGGGTTAAATTAAAAACCCTATTGAGTTGTGAAAACCCAAGAAACCCCATAACAGCCGTTGATCACACTTAATCAAAGGTGGAGATCAAACCAATATTTTTAAAATCTAAAGAATTCATGGCTTTGAAATAAAAGATACATAAAGGGTAATTTGGTATTTTCCACATACCCACTGCACAATGCACATTTTGACATTTGAAAGACATATTTGTAAAATAAAAACCATTTGTACAAGAACCTTCCTATATATATAGGGTTAGGATCCGTTGAGAAGTCGATTAGTTACGAGAACTCGATGTAAAATGCAATTTTTTTTGCACACTAATGTAAAAACACGTAAACCCCGTTGTAAAAAAAATATATGAATTTACGCCGAATTACACCAGTGTAAAGGATTTTACCCACATGTAAGTATATTAATATTTTATTCAATATTTTATTGTTGTTTAATTTTGGACCACATATTCATTTTTTATTAAAATAAGCGTGTAGTTATAAAGTGAGTTCATATGGTTCTCACAACTCAAGAGAGTTATCAAATGATCACAATCCTATATATATATAATAGTAAAACATTAAATACATTAGCTTTTTTTATATAATTATTATATCTTAAATTAATTAGTCATTAATACTATATCCTACACGTTATCAAATTTTGTTCTACATACACCAAAATTTATCCTACAATTGTAACATTGTAATATTTAGTGATTTTTAAAATTTTTTTGGCTCAAAACTCTTAAAAACATGTATATTACATGTCCTAAAATTAAAAAAAAAAAAAACTCAGGAAGTACGATTTTCTTGAGTTTTCTCAAATTTTTGAGGTTTTCTATTAAACTTTCCCTTATATACATGTATGTATGTATTTTAGAAAGTAAGTTAATATAATTTGATTAGGGATGGCAAAAAAACCCAAGCCCGACGGGTATACCCGAAACCCGAAGCATTTGGGACGGGTATACCCGATACCCGACGGGTATAGGACGGGTTTGGTATTGGAAAAAAAATATTTTGTGGGTATGAGACGGGTATGGTATTAGGTGATACCCGACCCGATTACCCAAAACTAAATACCCGTCTACCTGAAATATATACCCGATGACTTTTAAGTTTTATATATATCTTTTCTTAACTATTTTTTAGTAATGTTTTATTTTAATAGATCCATTATTTAAAAAAAAATAAAGTTTTCGTCTAAAGTATATATATATTCTAATAACATTATTATTTATATTTATATTTATATGCTATGAAATATATAAATAGTTTTCAAAATTCATACTATAATATATATTTACATATTAAATGTTTTAAAGATTATTATGGTGATGATAATATACATGTTACTTATTACAATTTCATATATTCTAAATTTTTTAAAACAAAAGATTATAAAATATATATATATATATATATATGGGAAAAGTTAATTTGAGAACACCTATATTTCGTGCAAACCGCGAGAACGCCATCTAAAACCATTCAAATTAAAATTTCATTTTTACACTTATCTTTATTACTAAAATACAATTCCAAAAACACAATTTACGCGTAAAAATTTTAACGTATACGGAAGTAAATTGTTTTTACACATGTGTAAATTTACTGTTTGTACATGTGTAAACTGTTTCATTTACACATGTATAAAAAGTTTGATATAATGAACAAACATCGACGTGAAGGTGTTGGCATCAAAAGCGCCGCTGGTGGTCCCATAAGCTTCCTTCGATGTCACTTCCAAGGATCCGCCACAGCCCGGTCGTTCGCCGCCCTTTTTGACTACATCTACTACGGAGTAGAAACGGTGACGGTACAGAGGAGTGTGAATGTGAGCAGCTGAAGCAGTTGTAGGTGTAACTGTGTATGGGTTGTTGGATTGTTGGATCTAGAAGAAGAAGAAGAGGCATAGGGCTTGGAGAAAACGTGTGTCATACACGGAAATTACAATAACACCCTTATTTTATTGTTAATACCTTTTAGGCTATGTGTAATGGTGGATGAAATTTATGAGTTAAAGAGGTGAATATATAATGATATTAAATTTGAATTATAAAAAGAAAAAAAATTAAAATGAAGTGTCAGACCCCCATTGGCCCATCTCACTCTTCACCTACGCTAAAATTTTCGCGTGGCCCTGGTTAGCGCCCATTTCACTTGGTGGGGGCGGTGTTGTGGGGTGAATGGGGCGCCAATTTTGGCATTTCACGCCCAATTCCCGAACCATTACGTATGGTTTTACCTATAATGTTGTCCAGGTGGTGAAAGAGGGGGAGCGATGGTCATGTGAAGGTTAATGGTTCGATTCCGGTTGGAACTATATTTATCACATGTGGAGGTTTCACCTGGGAAGATCGCCAATCTAGGTGGGATGGGTGATCAGTACAGGCTAGCACAGGGTGTTAGTTGGAGCTTCATTGGATGCACCACTTGCCGTTCAAAAAATAAATAAATAATAACAAACATACGCTTTTTTCAATAAAAATGAAATAAACGTTCAAAATCTTGTTAAAGCTCAAAGCAACATTTCAAGTTCTTCAAGATCGTTTCTCCATGGGTGGAAAATTGCGTGTCAAGAATTTAATCAAAGTTTACCTACAATAAAGCTAATTTGTTTATATCTTATATCATGGTGATGGTTTTTTTTCCAAAGAGCTTTGACAATGGAGAGTTAATAAACATATCATTGGCATAACTATATCATAATAGAATTTTTATTATACTAACAACATAAACAATCTCTTAGTCCCAATTTCCTCTAAACACCCATGCCGGATCATTATATGGTTTATATTCCTTCGACAAGTAATACCCATCTGGTTTTAGTAGCCAATAAACATTTGCATGTCCACCTAATTTGCAACCAATAATATCTCCTATCTCTCTATCATATACATGAAAATGTGCCCCTCGAAAATTATTAATGTTGAGAAAATCTCCTACAAAAAGAGTATTTCCAAAGATACTTTCACAAAAGTTGAACCTGTACCCAAGATCGAAAGTAAGTTCGTGATGCCCAAGATCATCGTCTGCTGATTGCACATGAGCATCGATGCGTGATTCAGAGATTCCATTGTATAAATAAACCGACCAATTTTTAGCGAATGCACATTGGCTATGGGAAGGAGTTATTAGAAAGAAAATGATATAGGTCAATACAAGAAAAAGGGAACAAAGCTTCTTTGTATGAGAAATACTCATGTTTCAAGCTTCAAATAATGAGTGTTTGAGAGTGTTTTGCAATGCACAAGGCATAAGGTCTTAAAGTATATGAAATTTTACAAGTTTTGCATATAAAAATGTCCAATAATAAATAATCTAATATTGCAATAAACAGATTGAATAGGATATGGTATATTTAATGTGTTATATTTTTTTAATAAACCAAAATGTTTATTTCATGCAATGATTTAAATTTCTTACATTTTATGCTATAAATAAGTTGGCGGGTGTAAATGCAGAATTAATACCATTTATTTTTCTCTGGTCAAATTAATTTTAAAAATAATTTATGCTATAAATAAGTTGACGGGTGTAAATGCAGAATTATTACCATTTATTTATCTCTGGTCAAATTAATTTTAAAAATAATTAAGCAAATGGCCAACTTTATTGTTGATTCATTAATTATAACGAGTGGGACTATTTTAAAAATAACGTTAATCTAAAACGTATAATAAGCACTTAGCCAAAGACATTATAGCCCAACGGCATCTTGGTGGTGAGATAAGACTTAGGGACCATAAGGTCCTGGGTTCGAATCTCACAAAGCGGGTTTTCTCATAATTATGAGTTTCCTCTTGAATTGGTGACTTGATGGTGGAATATGATTGTGTGGCAACATTGGTGGCACGATGATACTCCAATGTTCCGTGAGTGATTCCAATTTGTTGGCCGTTCAAAAAAAAAAAAGCACTTAGAGGTTGACACTTGACACTTAAAGCATTCATAACTCATCCATCAAATCTCCTTTATCAAATTATACTAAAAATCACTACTTCACCTCTAAATCTTCTCTCTCCCAATTAAAATAATCATACTTTTATCATTACATTTTCTCTCTCCTTACTCACAACTTTTTTTTTGATCGGCGAACAACTGTGTGGCAACCACCCTTGCGGGGCGCCATGCCCAAGAATCGACTACTCGACCTCCAGCAGCCCCCGCCTTCTCCCGATGCGCGGAAACCCGAGCCCCACCCGCCCGAAGGCACGACAGTGTTATAGAACTCGGTAAAACCTCGCCGCCCGTCAGATTCGAACCGGCGCCACCCGTATTCGATTTTCACCCGGATACCAAACCATAAATGTTGGAAGTGGGAATTGAACCCATGATCACCTAAGTGAACATAAGGCCTCTCCACCACTCCACTCACAACTACTTACAAAAATATTAAAATATATATAGGGGTGAACAGTAGCTTTTCATATTTAGGGTGGAACAGTGCTTCCACCAAATATTCTCTCTCCTCCACTCACAACCACTTACACTCATCTCATATAATTTGATAGACACACTCACATACATTTGGTGGATGGGATGTGAGTGCTCTAAAAGAGCATTATGGTTCATCACCATAATTGTTAACTTTTTTTAAGTTTCATCTATATTTTTTAAACAGAAATAACTTTTCCATACTACATTATTTAAAAAAACACCATAAAAATAAGTTTTTTGTCCTCTTTCATTTGCATACCCATTACTATAGTTTTTTTTTTTTAAATCGTTGGGTTGATCCCTTGCGTCTTTTTTAGGGTATACTTGCGTTTTATGATAAAAACGCAGGTTATACCTAATAAAACGCAAGTAATACCTGATAAAACGCAAGTTATACCTCATAAAACGCAAAGTTTTGATAAAAAGACGAAAGTTATATCCGATAAAAAAACAAAAAACGAAAGTTATACATGATAAAACGAAAGTTATCAACCCAACAAAAAAAATTTCTAAAAAAATATAGCAATAGAATATGCAAATGAAAGATGATAAAAAAAAACTGTTTTTTATGGTGCATTTTTTTCTAAATAATGTCATATGAAAAAGTTATGGACGTTTAAAAAAAACGGTAATTGGATTTTAATAACCTAAACTATTCGAAATTGGTCGTTGGCATCTCAAACTAAAAAATTGGTCATATATAATCTATTCCAATGCGACTAAAAAATTGGTCATATACAATCTATTCCAATGCGACCTGTTGGTGGTATTTTTTTTTTTCATTTACATAGCGTTATTTTTTATTATATATAATTGTGTTGCGAATAAAACACAAATTGGGTTGGTGGTTTGAGGTGCATTTCCCTAAGGGGAGGTCAGAAGTTTGAGACTTGGTTTAGGCAATTGTTTTTCCAGGTATTTTTTTATTGTTGCCTGTGCTAACATTGTTGCATTGGAACCCTAATAAACCAAAACGATAATGACAACGTACGCCCAACAACACTCGCGGGAACCCCGCTAGTTGTATTTAATTTAATAAAGGAATAAATGAGTAAATGAGTAAATGAGAAAACCAACCTCCTCCCCCCCCCCCCCCCCCCCCCTCTTGTTTTTTTTTTCTTTTTGAATAGAGAAGAGACATCTTACCACCACACAATGTCTACTAAATCGCCTTAGCTACCCTAGATTTAGTCACACCAACCATCACCACTTGTTATCCTCTTACGCGTAAGAGCGGTTATAAAATCACTTGGTTTCAATGGCTCTATTTTATTAAAACACCACAAAAACCATCCATGTAGTACAAAATAACGCAATCGAATAATGTACAACATTCGTAAATGTACTCTCTTTGGTACAAGTACAAGAACTTCCAAAAGACGATTTTAGTAATGCATAGATAAAAACATATACCGATTTTAGTAATGCATATGAATCAAAGCCTTGTCAAGATCCAACAAGACCTTTGTGTCTTGAATAAGTGGTTATGGACATAAAGACTGATGCACTCACCATTCCAGCAAAAAATACCACCTTCAAGATTAAAAAAAAAAAAAAAAAAAAAAAAAAAAAAAAAAAAAAAAAAAAAAAACTTATTAACGTCCTTGGTACAAGTATAGAAGCACATAGTACAAGTACTGAAATGCAGGAAGATAGTGTTGACATACCCATTTAAACATATAGCCATGATTTTTATTCCATGGGTATGGAATGTTCATACCAAATATAGCAGCCACCAATGAGTAAACAGACAATGAAACTGTTCCGGATAGTAAGAAAGTTCTAACTGTATCATAAACATTAATTAATAAAGAACATATTTTTAGAACTAAAGAACATTTAAAGGAAAAATCTATAACAATGCATACCTGAATCAGCTGATTTCGATGATTATCCAACTGTATAAAGAAAAAAAATTAGCTATGTTTTAGGGAAGAAAGGATCATTCAAAAGTACAAAGAAATTGGAATTTTGTGAGCCGAGCTTAATCTTTATTGTGTAGGTAACGAAACTTTGGCTATTCGTTACATGCTTAGAGCAGTTTAAATAAAAATAAAAAATAAAAAATATCATGTTAAACAAATTATTTGTGGTTATATAAACTAATGAGGACATATTGGCAATTTCAACTTCAAATTTAGCTTCACCCGGTTTTAGTGACGTTTCTGAAAATTTAGGTGTCTTATCTAAGTCGTTCAAAATATGCACATTGGACCTTAAGTTTCGAGTTTTTAATGAGTATTGGGCTTATAAATGGACTAATAAGTTTTTGAGTTCTAAATGAGTTTTCGATTAGCCCAAATTTCAAGTTTAAAATGGGTTTTTTTATTAACAAAAACACACACTTAACATATGTATATAGCAATTTTATAAAATATATATATATATATATATATATATATATATATGTGGCCCTGAATAAAACGGGCCCTTGCCGTGGGTCTCCTCCCCAACAGGTTCTCACGATCCAAATACAGTGTTCAAAACTCGGTACCTGAATATTAATGTAGTCCTCTGTATCATCAATGTACTCACGCAGCTGCCAATGCCGAAAAACATAATAATATCAATGTACATAAAATGCTTTTCAAGAAGAAGTTAATGAAGAGGTGACATTCCATTGACTAAGTTTTGGGTTGATTTGGGTATTTATTTAATCTCAAATGAGCCCAAAAAAAGTTAGAAAGATATTAACATGCCAAATGGGTTAAAAATGATTTACCGTGGTCAGTTTATTTGATGTTGCTTCAATTTGCATGAAGTAAGCCTACATAAAACAAAATCAATACAAGAAACACATGACTTTTATAATCAAACAAACATTCACAATGTTGTGACAAACCTCAAGCAACATTTCAAGTTCTTCAACATCATTTTCTCCATGTGCCGAAAATGGTGTGGTCCGGCTTGCTCGGGATATCTTTGATTCTATGGTAGGAGAAGCGGGAGACCAGGTAAAGTCGGCTCCATCGTTACTTGGGGAAGAAGCATACGATAGTTTTCTTGACAAATAGAGGTCCGCCATGTCATCATCGTCGTCCAATAGTTGTTCAAGTTCATCCCTTACCTAATAACATCCAAATCACATGGTTAATATTTTTAGTTACATGCAAAGGGCGCAAATACATGTTTTGTTTGAAACTCCCCAGTTTAGGTTTGGTTAACCCGCAAACACTTTTTTTCATATTTATATTCATTTTAAATAATCAGTGTGGTAATTAAAATTAACAATATTTGGTAAATATGAAAATTTTATATCAAGTGACTTTTTACATTTTCAACCCATTTGACTACTACTATTTCATCTATAGTTTCGTGTTTGGCCCGTTTGACATAAAACACAATCCAAATCATAATCAACCTGTGCATCTAGTTGCAATCCCATTAAAATATAAAATTCTATTTAAAAATTAGAGAAAAATGCATACTTTTAGAACCCGATTGGTCAATCTTGTCATTGCACTCTTGAGTTTACGCACTCTATCCAGATTGCGACTGCTTATCTGCACATAATAATTTACATTTGATATAAACATTTACTCTCAACAATCAGTTTTCTTGTAGGAACATCTTATCTGATTTTTTGACACTAAATAATATCGAACATTATAAACATAATAACTTATACTAAAACTAATCAATTCATATTTAATCAAATTACATGCGCATCCAAATACCCACTTAAACTTATCACACTAAAAATACTATGCCTTCATGTTGGTTTAAAATAGTGTGAGGCGCTTGAAGCCATTTAGGTCTAAAAGGTCGAGGCGCACACATTAAGTAGGTGAGGCGTTGCTCTATGGACTACCAAATAAGCTTTAATTACAACATGAATTTATGTCTATCTAATTTGTTTTACATATCAACCTTTTTATCAACTAAACCTTTCATAATTTCTTCATGCTGGTTTGACATATTGACCACCCAACGACCCTAATTTTGACCAACTTTTATAACAGAAGTACATGAAGCGCCACCTCAAACCCCTGAACGGGCTGAGCACCTCGCACCTTTTAAAACCCTGTATTCAAGATCAAATGAATAATTCAATTAATCGGTAACTTACCATAGAGGTGAGCTCATCTAATGCAGGGTAAGCCGCGGTTTCCAATTCTCTTGTACGCGCGTCTAGAAAACTACAAATACCTTCTAATGCAACTTCAAGAGCCCGAAACTCAAACGGGAACTCTAAGTTCATTTAGAACATCAATCAATATATTGAGTAACACTAACCATCCAAAACCATAAGTTTTTGGATGTAAATTAGAACAATGTGATTGTTAAAGACTAATATACCAACTGATTCGGATGCTTGCGCCTCGGTTTGAACACCGGTGCCATCTTCATCATCCCCTTGTCCTAAATAATTGGGATTAATAGTTGGCAATCTTCTTTGAAGCTCTTCAACAATGGGGATAACATTATCATCGAGTGGATCACGAAGCAATACCTACGTTTCAATCAATGTTTATTGTCATAAATACCAATGGTTTTACAGTCTTACTATTTAATCTAGTTAAGAACTTTATAGACATATGAAATGTTTGGATGTATATGTTTTAAGAGTGATTATTACAAGCTTACAAACTTCAAGAATTGAAAATTAGATCATCTGGAAAAAGATAAATAACTGATTATTAAATAAATGGTTTAAGCTATGCAGTAGCGAAGCTTGACCCGAAGGTTCGGGGGTCGGAAGTCACTAATTTCGGGAGGTCGAAAACCAGTTTCGGAGGGTCGAAACCCTATATTTCCAAAAAAATTTATACGAATACTATATAATCGGAACTTCTAGGCGAAAATTCGGGGGGGGGGGGGGTCGACCGCCCCGGCCGCCCCAACTAAGCTACGCCCCTGAAGCTATGGTTGCTTAAAGAGCTCGTGACTCAAGACTCGCTTGAAAATGAGTCGAGTCGGTTCTACTCGGTTTGTAGACAAGCCCCACATGAGTCAACGTAAGCTCGCTCGTTAGCTAGCTTATTGGCCCGCTAGTTTGGCTCATTTAAATTAAAGCCAATATTTTAATATATGTTAGTTCTAAAATCAAATGTTAATATATATTATAAATTTTGTGTGTATAGATAATTAAAATTTCAAATTAAAAAAAAATACAGTTTTAAAGTAAACGTGTCACAAGCTGGTTCAAGTTTTTACAAGCCGGGCTCAAGCTCAACATTTCAGCTAGTAAATATAAAAAAAAGTTTTAAAGTTAACGTGTCACAAGCTTGCTCAAGCTTTTACGAGCCGAGCTCAAGCTCAACATTTCAGCTCGTAAAGATAAAACAACCTTAGCTGGCTTGGCCCAATCTGGCTCAGCTAGTTCAACATTTCAGCTTTCTAAGATAAACGAGCTACTAGACAAACCACCCGGGTCAAGCTTTTTACTAGCCGACCTCAACACTCAACATTTCAGCTCGTAAAGATTAACCAACATAGCCAGCTTTGGCCCAATCTAGCTTGGCTCAGCTCGGCCCATTTAGAGCAACATTTTTTTATTTTTATTTTTGAACGGCAAATTTCAACTCTTTATTGGACTTGAAGAAACAGTTAAAACACAAATCCAAACACCCCTAACACAAAGATTAATTCAAGAAAACAATAAAAACACAACATGAAAAACAGGGGTACCTCTTCACTTGTAATAATTGCCTTGATATGCTACAAAAAAAAAAAAAAAAAAAAAAAAAAAAAAAAAAAAAACAGACAGTTAAACATCAACTAACTAACTAACAAATAATAATAATAATAATAAAGTTAAGTTATGAACCTCCAAATTAAGAACAATAGCTTTCTCTCTACCCAAAATAGCAGAAGGGTAGGACAACAAAGGATCAAGCAACCGAAGGTCTCTAGCATGAATCGAAACACGTTTCATGATACCATATTTATCCAAATCCAAAACAGTACTCTGTCCATTACAATCAACCGATACCCAGCTCCTTGAAACAGCAGTTTTCTTGATTAATGAAGCCGGTTGAGAGAAGGAATCAACCGGGACTATTAACCCGTCTCCAGCCATTAATAAGTTACTGAAAACTGTGATGATGACAGGTGATGTCAGTTGGTGGTGTTTGAGATGGTTGTGGATGGATGAACATATGGGGAGAGAGTGGAATGTTGTGGTGAAATTGAGATTATTAATATTAATATTATTATTATTATTATTTGTGGGTACCAATATTGGTGGAGATGGTAACATTGTGGTACTTTTGTCTGGTGAGTTGTAGAATGGCTGGTGAAATGGGTAGATTGTGTGTGTGTTTTGTTTTGTGGATGCTTACAATGCTTATCAGTTATGATTTTTGTGTTTTGGTCCTTTAGTTTGTGAGTAGACCATAATGATCCTTGTGGTTAGGGATGTACAAAAAGCTCGCGGCTCGCTCAAAAAGGCTCGTTTTTTTTTTTCGAGCCGAGCCGAGCCGGCTTGTTTTATAATCGAGCCGAGCTCGAGCCAGGGGTGTTCAGCTCGTGACTCGACTCGTGGCTCGACATATGGCTCGACTCAGGTTTATATATGTGTAATTAATATATAGATGAAAGTAATATTTTGGCTCCAAACGCAATTCTAAAATTCAAAATTTGAAAGCCCGCTCATACTACCTATCTACCTCACCTCTTCATAATCCAATAAACCATAACTTAGAAAAATAAAAAATATACATGTATATGTGTAATTTTATTTATTTTTATTTTGTAAATATTTATAAAAAAATAAAAAAAAAATAACGAGCTGGCTCGAGCCACTCGAGCAAAAAAAACGAGCCGAGCCGAGCTGGCTCGTTTAAATTCGAGCTCGAGCTTAGCCTGGCTCGGCTCGTGTACAGCCCTACTTGTGGCTGTGCCTTCGATGCAACCATGCATGGGCAAAGGATAATGCGTGTCATGGTGCCCCGCGCCCCCGCCCCCATCCCCATGTTTTTTTGTTTAATGGTGGAAGTTTGTGATTTTATTAAGTAAATTTTATATGCATTGAGTCCGGCCTCCACCGATAAGAAAATTTTGGGTTTTGTGATTTTTGGCCCCTAATACTATTTTTTTTTCAAGCTTCGCCACTGCAATCATGATTGTTTGGGCTTTGGCTAAGTTGTTAAATTAGACATTTAAGTAAAAGAAATTGATAAAGTAGAAAAAAAAAATGAAAATTTTCTATCATAAATTGAAATTTTATTACTGAAATTAGAAATTAGAAGGCAATAAACCCTAATAACTTACTGAGTATATATCTTTATATATCTTTTAAAGTGTTCGTTTTTTTTTGAAGTATGAAAATAGTTTAATGTACTTGAAGTCACATTAATGAACATGTGTTATGTTTTAGCCTTTTTAGGCAACTTGGTGAACTCGTACTAATTGTTATGGCAAAAGTTTTAACTATACATTACGTCAACTTTTTTTTTTTTTTTTTTTTTTTTGAACGGCAAATTTCACTCCTTGTGGGACTTGAACCCATGACCTCCCCTTAGGTGTTCCTAGAAGCTTTGCTTCTACCATTGGGCCACCACCCCAATAGCAGACAACTAGTTAGCTAACAAAGATAGGAAGCGAGAAAGTATCAAAGGTTTTCCATCGATTTTGGCATTTTGCTCTAGCATTCACAAGTTTACGACTTTTTTTTTGTAGTCCGTTTAAACACGAGGGTTTTATTTTTGCATTCTCAATAGCTTGTACTAATTCAAATGTACCGAATGTTCCCAGTTTAACCCATCCAACTTTTAAAACATGATTGTAGACAATATTCAATTGTATCAAACCCTTAACTTGCGATTAAGAATTTTACAAGACATGATCTAGACCTAACGCTAAAGTTTGTAGACATAACAAAAACTATGGTGATCTTAACACTTCCCTTTTCACGAGAAAAACAAATTACTAGAGAAACTAACTTATTTGTGCTCAAAATTAAATGAATAAAAGTAACACTTACTTTTAGGTATGGCAATGGGTCGGGTTTGGGACGGATTTAGGTAATCCCAACCCCATACCCGATTAGGTATGCTTGTCTCAAACCCGACCCAAAACCCGTTGGTTTTGTGTCGGGTAATTACCCATCGGGTATCGGGTATACCCGCGGGTTTCGGGTAAACCCATTAATTTTTAAAACTTACCTATTGAGTATATACGACCAAAGACCCGGCGAGTATCTATTAGGTAACTATTAACCAATAACATTTACCATTATTAAATATATATGTAAATGATTACAATGTATAAATATAAAATACTTAAATCTTATAAAAACACTCAAAGACATAGATAACAAATAGTATACACTATTTTTTTGTAATTTTTAGCATAAGATGATAGTCTAGATAGACAATTTGATATACTAGTAGGAAGCCCGCGCGTTGCAGCGGGGATGTATTCGGGATCAGTTTAATTAGTTATTGTGTTGTAAATGACTTATTCGCCAATTATCATATGTTTTAATACGTTGAATATAGGAACACAAAATACGCTTTAGCATCTTTCCATATGGTACAATTGCTCGTCACATGTTAATCAAAATAAAAATAGGGCAAACCTTATAAGTGAATATTAGTTTACACAGTGGTTAAAACCATAAAAGAAGAAACGATCTGTATTAGGTTTGTATTTTGACTTGTTGCAGCTTAGTTTATCATCATCATAGGACATGCTCATACTAATACGGCTAAAATTATACACTGTTTCTTAACTAATTTAACCCGAGATGATACTTAAAAATGTAGCCCTTTGTTATGACCCGGTTACAAGCAGAATAACCTGAAAAACAAAATGAAAAAAAAAAAAGTATGTTAACATTATCAACTGTTGTTCATGTAATTTGCTTTCATTATACAAGACTTTATCTATATAGATATAATTTAACTCAAGCACACCAAATCATTAACTTCAATCACTGTCTACTTAATTTTGTTACTATAATGGTATGGTACCGACATTCGATTGCTGATGTAATATGTAAATAAAAAATAAAGAACCAAAACTTCTTGTACTAACGAAGTCGAAGTCTGACTCGTTAACCCATTTATTCTATAGTTAATTCACTTTACAATATATTTTATAAATTGGTTAGGCATTTTACGCTATATTTATCACTTAAAATAGAAATTGGCAAAAATTTTATAACTAACATCCTTTAGGTAACTTCATGTAACATACATCATTAGTGTAGTGGCGGAGTTCGAAAAAAAAAATTCTATGGAGGCGAAAGTCCCGTGACACTTAAAACGGAGGGGCCAGACTTAATACGTATAAAACTTTCAGGCAAAAATGCGTAAACTTACAACAATAAGCAAAAAACGGTGGGGTCGGGGCATCCCTATCCAAACAAAGCTTCGCCAATGGATTAGTGAGAACGTTAAAAGAGTAATCTCCTGAAACAAATTATGATTAACTAATAAAAAATATACGATCCCAGTGTAGGGAAAATTCATGAACATGATAGTCGATATTATGTCAACATGAAAAAATGGGTGATTAGTATGATGATCTTGGTCAACTAAATTGACATTACCTTCTGTTCCGGATACAACAATTCCTACTTCATCATATTTGCAGTAAACCAACTGTAAGAAACAAATTGAGACGATTAAAACAAGTTGACTGAAGCAAAATACCACGAACCACATAAGAACAAAGAAAAAAAAAACACAAATATCAAAAGTTACCTTTATCTGTATTAGCAAAAAAAGGTATTTTCTAAATATGTGGCAAGAGACTATGCATTGATGGATTAACATCAATCAATTTAACTACTCCTTACTGTTTGTGTTCCAAAACAGTTAAAAGTATCATCAGACTAACTTCCTCCCCATTTATTTACATTTATTAAAAGTATGGATATGGATAAAAGCATTAGAACCGTGAATGAGAGGGAATTCGAGATCTAGAGAGGAAGAGAGAGTCATAAGGAGTAGGGTTTGAGAAGGTGGAGGGTTCATTTTATTCGATCGATAGGAGCAATGAATCCATTATTCGATCGGTCGGAGCATTAAATGGAGCAATGAATCGTGAATTAATTGGATGGCCATTTGATGAAGATTGTGATTAATTACGTGACTATAACGTATGCACGGTTGGTTTGAAGGGCTGGCATTACATCGACAGGGACAAATAAATTGGTTGGATCATAAAGGGTTTCAAGTGAGGGTTTAAAGATGGTTATAATGGTGAAGGGTATACAGATAATTAAACGAGTTCATTGATAGTAGACTGATTATATGCTGCATTAGTCATTTGTATCATTAGCATCAAATATTGTACCTAAGGGCATAAAGGGAAGAAAAGAGATAAAATTCTAGGATTTATGCTTGTGCCCTTTGGAATGCCATCTTAAAATGATGGTAAAATTACTATCTTAGACATGTCTCCTCCTTAATAAGGTAACATAGATTATGCATACATATTTAAAATCATATACTAGAAATTATATTGGGTATCTAATCGGGTAAACGGGTATAGTTTGTCGGGTAATCGGGTCGGGTAAACGGGTATATCATCGAATCCCAAACCCGTCCCAAACCCGCGAAAAAAATAAAAACTAATCCCATACCCGGACCCATACCCGATTACCCGACCCCAAACCCGTCCCAAATGTATCGGGTTTCGGTTTACCCATCGGGTTCGGGTTTGATTGCCATCCCTACTTACTTTGCAAAGAATAAACCATTTAGAACATGAAAGGTGAAATTGGAAGTTTTAGAAACTACAGGGTCTGTTGTTGAATACTTCTAATAGCTTAGGACTACAAACCGACATCAAGTTGGATCTGGCGGGTAAAAAATCAGTTCAGAAATATCCTCAAACAAAGGCGGTCATGAAGCGGGCCCAAAACGCATTGAAATGCTCATTACTATTATAATTATTTGATTGAGTAAAGCGTTTTTCTTTCCTGTCCAATTCGGTTTGATATTTTTCTTTTTTTTTTTTTCAATTCTTTTGACTTCAGTTGACTCATAAGTATAACTCTAATAAATGTTAGTGTCGGGTAAGTCCGCGCTCAGCAGTGGGCAGTGACTTTTTCGCATTTTCTCACGCGATGTGTAGGGAACGTAATAAGTATCTTGGTTTGCTACAGTATCTTTATAGCGTTGGCAGTTTGACACTAAGAGGGTGTTTGGAATTGCGTTTTAAATCTGATTTTTAGATTATCTGCGTTTTATTATTGTGTTTTTAAAACGCAATAATCAGTTTTTAGTGTTTGGGTTTGCGTTTTGAAAACGCAGATAATCAGTTTTTTAGGCTACCAAAACGCAATAATCTATAAGCAGTTCCACCCCTGCTTTTCCAAAACGCATAATCTGTTTTGAATAATCAATCCCAAACACCCCCTAAGTTCAACATTGATAACAATAACAAACTGTAAAATTAAAGTAAGTCGGTGTAGTGTAAATTAGTTATAAAAAATGATAATTTTGTAGAATTTCAAGGAATGTATAATAACTTTACAAAAATACTTTAAGTAAAGTAGAGGGCATAAAATGAAATTTGTTAGAAAATAAAAAAAATAATAGTGGAAATACTTGTAAAATAATGTTTCTTTTGAAGAGGAAAGGAAAACAAATGTAAAAAAAATATTCAAAGAATGGCTCGACGTTTTTTTTGAAGCAGCTCAAGTTTGCCACAAGATATCTATGAGTCGCCATTAAAACAAATTAAATAATGAAATAAATAAAATATTTAGTTACACCGTAGAATTGTAATAAAATTAATAATATATATAATTATTTTCATAGGAATAAAAAAATAAGGTTGAAACCGAGATTTAAAAAAAAAAAAAACAAAGTGACAGAAACAGTATTATTGTGGTGTATGCTACATTTGTGAACAAATAACAATTAATTAACCGAAACAAGAATGTAACATATGTTTAAAATCCTAAAGTGATAGACCCGAGTCTTCATCCTCATCAAGGCTTCCTGTATAGGTAAAGTAAAGGGTCCAGATCAAACCAAACACTCCAAACAAAATCCAACCAAGAAGGTTGTTGCTTAGACCAAAAGGTAGCCCGGTCCCCTCCGTGCTCATTCTCTCATCCACTAGAGCCATGGCCATTGGGCTCGACATGGTTGTAACCACTGTTGTTGCAACCAATGATGACATGCTGATCATCACCAATCGTGATGAGCCGTCCTTTATTGTTTCTCGTCCAATCGAACATTGCACTCTTCCCATTTTGTATGTACTTGATAACCCTGAAATTTAACAAACATTCTTCAATATTACTTATTGTAGATTGTAGATCTATGAAATCATAGATGGAAAATGAATAGATAGAAAGGTGTGTTTGGTAATTGATCATAACATGTTTAGGTATTTTTTTGCACGGGTTGGATCGAGATCAAGTAAAATATATTTTTGTAGCTTTAGGGGAAAATACTACTAATTCTGTCAAATAGAAACATTAATGTGGAAATGTAATATATACTAAACTATAAGCTTTTGTGAAAAAAAAATTTAGAAGGTGATTTTTTATGTTGCGTAGAGTTCATCACCTTTTAGAAGGGGATCCCCTAGTCACTCTACAATGGTCAGACTATGTTGTCTTAACCGGGTCCACGCTGACGCGAGAGTGGCCGACCCACAAGCAAGTCGATGCTGCGCATAAGGGGCACTAAGGCTTCCACCGGAAAATTTCCCACCACCTGCCACTTGACAGATGTTGCACCCTCCACAAGAGACAAACCTATCTGGAGTAAATGCATAGAAAACCGGGGCCATCAGAATCGAACCTGACCCCTCCGAGGAGGATAGGCTCAACCATCACTTGGCAAAATATCCACCATAAATGATGGGAATGAGGATCGAACCTGCATCACAAAAGTGATTACACGCCTTTCCACCACTCCACCACTATGAGCAGATTTTACGCTTTTGTGAATTGTGAGTTCATAGATACTAAGGCTTAAAGGTGACGTGGCATTTTAATCTTTATTGCAAACCACTATCTTCTTGTGTCAGGAGACGTTAAAGCAGTCCTAAGTTAACATGTTAATAAGAATCAAAAGAGATAAAATTAAAGGGATGGGGTAGAATTACGGGGCGGTAAACCATTTCCTTAAAATGAGGTAGTGTGAAAAGGGAAAAAGTGGAGGATATGACATCTAGGTGAAATTAAAGATTGTTATAGTATACTCGATAACCTAATGTCAAAACTTAGCCGGATACATACACACAACTCGGATTACCACTTCTTTTTTATACTTGTGGAACATGAAATCATCGGCAACTTCAACCAAAAGAATTAAATAGACAGGTTACTTCTATGTTTACATAAGAAGCTTTTGAAATTTATAAACTATATGTGATCACCGGAGTCTTAAACCGAGCCTAGCATATGGCTCGCTTATGGACATGGAACTCAATATGTCTGAAACCCCCCCCCCCCCCTATAACGAGACTATTTACGTATTGAAAGTCGGATCTAGAATCTGGAGCAACAATTTGAGATTGCTAGACAACAAGAGCTTATATGAATATTGTATTAGCTGCCATATCATATCTACAAAAAGGCTAGGTAGGTTGTAATCACTTTCAACATTTTTTTTTTTGTGACATGCACTTTTAACATATTTGATTCGTTTACTTTTATCGTAGATTAGATTACGTCAATTCTATCTATAGAAAATGATATATACCCAAATCTGTTTATTTGCGTGTTACCAATATATACGTCGAAACAACCAATTTTTTTTAATTGTTTGGTTATTAAAAGGCAAATTAAAGTAATATAACGTTACTAAATAAAACTTAGAAAAGAAAGCATTACCAAGAAGAGTGGAAGGTTTGTTGGGAAGAAGAGTGGTAGTGCAAACTGAAATGGATGCCATTTTCTGTGTTGTGATTTGTCTGGTCTCAACAGCTTCTTTTTAATAGAATGGCTTTTTATTTGGTTTAATATAAGTCTATCCAATCCAACCACACAACATGGATTGCACCACATCTTCTTTTATCCACCACTCATCCCACCAACTGTCATTAAGACTTATTTTGATCAAATAAAAACAAACTAAATAATTTTGTATTCTAAAAGTTATAATTAGATTAGTGTGATAGTGTCTTCATATGATTTGGTTTACAATTTTATTAGTATAACTATTTACCGCTTCAAGCTGGTTTGAAACATAGAATTGTTCGTGTAAATAACTATTTACCGTTTATGAGTATTATACATGTCATGTATAATACTCATAAACGTATTGAAAACTTTAATACAAACTAACAATTTTGAAACCAGCCTGAAGCGGTAAATAGTTATACTATGCTTAGCGGTTCAACCCAGTATTTTTTTATCACTGAATCAGAACATGAACACTCAATAAATCAAATAAGCATTTGATCTAAGTCATTAGTAAGATATATTATAAGACTTTATTTTACACAAGTTCTTACCAACTTAGACAAATTTCATTTAACCTTAAAATATATAAAAAAAATTATTTCTAACCATGTTAGACATTGAAAGAACTAGTTATTTCAATCTGTAAGTTGTGTAAATCAGTATCTTGTCACACCATGACGCCGCTTATAAAAGGATACACATTACACAGTCGATATCTTGTTTGATCGTTGTTGAATAAAGCTGAGGCTGAAAACAGCCTAGCTTTAAACTATGAAGTCTAGTCTGAAAACAACCTCCTACACAAGGACTTCAACACCAAATTCAGCGGGGAATCTAGACCAAGATTTCAGGGGTAACATTACATAATTTTCATGGGTAACGCAATACAAAACACGTAAAAAAAATTAAAAATACACTACGCCAAAAAACTCCTTCTCTAGATCCGCACCAGACACCAATAAACAATAACAATCTACTCAAAACTGCCACAATATAAAAAAGTTATGCAAATGAATAAATAACCAAGTGAACTACTGAAAAGATCACTATATCAAGTTAGCTTCATTCAATTGTAATGTAACTGAAAAGCAATTTATGATCCATATGAGTGAAGTTGCACCTAAACCAAGTAATATAAACAAAAAAGAAAAGAAAAAATATGGCTCGACGGGTGTTAGTGTGTAAAAATCGTATGGAAGTCGGATGAAAAATGGTTTTGCAAAGTGAAAAAAAAAAAAAAAAAAAAAAAAAAACCTCATGTTTTTGTCGTGTTTAATATGAATCTGGGTGAGACGTATCAAGCAATATTGCATTGCTGCAGATACGGGTGGTTGAAGTTGACATGTTTTCTCCAGTATGTTTTGTATTTCTCAATACCGATATCTAACCATGGTTTCATAACGCCATCATAGTGTATGACTGCTGCCCGCTCGATATCTTCTTGTTTAATACTAGAATGATATCCTAATCCATGAATTTGCCATTTTTGGTCCAACCCCATGGTTTGATTGTAAAATGTCATCCAACCTAAGGGTAAGGTACCAGCTTTCCACATTGGCTTCTTTTTTCCCTGCGATTTTATGGTAAAAATGAGATTACTGTTTTAAATCGTTGTCGCAGAGTGACCACTAATGAAATAAGGATAAAGATCATAGCTAGAGGCGGTAATTTCAGCCCAGTTATTTCTAAATTGTGCAGTTTCGGTTAAGTTTTGTCTCTAAAGGCTCAAACGGGTAAAATTAGAAGGAAGAAAATAGCTAAAAGGGAAACGGGTCAAATGGGTTGAACATGTTGCCATGTTGGAAGTTTTCCAAAGTGTAATGTTAAGGCATGTATTCTACTAAAAATAGCTTATTCAAAATAAAATCATTCTTAAAAAATACTTTCTTGTAATCAAATTTAACAAAAATTATTTGACAAAAAAAAAAAAAAAAAAAAAAAGAGTTCTGGGTCAATCTAATTCTAACCCCAGCCCATTTTAGCTATTTTAAATTTGACATTCGGGATGGAATGTAATCCAAATCGAGTCATTAAGTAAACGGGTCATAATTGTCACCTCTACATAGCTACATAAAATCAAATGCGGTGCAGAATGTCGTCAAAAACTAAGATAAATTACTGAAAAAACCAAAAATACATACCAGTTGCAGGTATTTGTTATAAACACTGGTCAGGTTCCTTTTCCTCCACTTTTGCAAATCAAAGACATTTACACCAAACACCCAGGTGCACGCCTCGTTGCTAAATATTTTCCCCACTGTTGGATCAGATAAGTTGAGTAACAAATTCATTCTGCGAAACGCAGGATCATTTCCTTGACAAGTCTTGACCGCCCCGTTGACTTTTCCCATCATATTTACTCTCCAAAGGTGTGTTAAATCTTTTCGCACAACCACATCATGATCAAGAAGTACAATCTTATTTAATGTCGGAAAAATATCCGGTAAATAAAATCTAAGGTGGTTTAAAGTGGAAGAATATCTTGGGTCCTGTGAATCATGGCCATTGGTATTTGGTGGGTCATATTTAGTAGTAAACCAATCAAAATTGTCCATGTTATGAATCTGGACTGAAGCTTTTTTGGGAGGATGTAATATGAACCACATTGAGAGTGCTGCAAAGTTTAGAGAATCTGTCACCACATGAAACACAATTTTCCGTGGCTCCTGTGAATCAACAACTTCTGTTAATTCATTACTCGCTCTCGCAAAAATATATAAAAATTAATGCCAGTAAATCACAAGTGTCATATATAGGTGGAAATGGCCGGTTTAGGACTTTTTAAGTAACAGGTTTGGGTCAAACGAGTAATTTCTAAAGCAGGTCGAAACAGGAAAATTGATCCACCAACGTTTTTGTTTCTTTTTTTTTTTTCATTTTTTTATAAATAAATGTAAGTAGTTAAAAAAGAAGATTTAAGAGGTTATAAGCATTTAAATACCACTTCGGGATACACTTGCCCGTTTCGACCCATTTGCCCTACTTGATATAAAATATGAGCCAAAGCAACCATTTCTAAGTAAATAGGTGAAAATGGCCACCTCTACATGAAACCTTCTATAACTTAAAACTAACAAAAGGAGTTACCATGCTATCCTAGAGAACTTTACAAGTGCAAGCTTTAGTAATTATGTTTATTGTATCAGTACATGTGTTACATGCACATATGAATTCTAGTGTAAACTAGGAGACAAAGAATGATATTCCATTTTAATTACTAAAGATTTAAATTATTGTTTTAGGGGTTTTTAACAATATCCCTTATGGCTATTGTTCACAACTACTATTTTTAATTTGAATCTTTTAAAAATACAATATTCAATCATAATCACAAACCACCTATTTGTATCTCAAAAACCACGGTTCACTTCTTTCATTGGTAATGTGATAGAGAATACGGAAGGCTGTTAGTGATTACGTCTAGATATTAGTTTTTTTAGTGAAATAAAAAGGTACTTAATGATAGCCTAGCCCAAAGGGATATTGTTTGCATTTTCCTTATTTTAATATATTGTTATCACGCTAATGAAATTTGATTACAGAAAAGATTAATGATAGACAAATAAGTGTAACCAGACCAAGTGACCAACCTTGCCACCCCGTTTCGACCAGTATAAAAGGTGGTTCATTTTATCCCAAATCTAATTTGACCCGTTAAAATGGCCCAATCTATTACTTTCATTCAAATGCAATTAAGACAAGCACTGCCAGTCAGAATTATCTACATTCTACAGTACTACAAGTACTCATCTTTTTAACTATACCTCAGAATTATCTATAATATATAATGGACTAGCATATGTAAGAAAAACTCAGATAAAGCCAGGTCAGCATACCTTTGCAGAGGAGACAGTTGAGTCCACCACAACAGAGCATGCCAAAACATTATCAGAAAACACCACAAAATGATAAAGATTTGAATCATGCACATCTGGATTGCTAGGAAGCTTTCTCTCTTCAGGATTTAAAGAAAAATATTCAGCTGTTAGCCTCATTGAAAGACAATGAAGCCCCTTTGGAGTAGTTCTTCCGGCCAGCTGTACAAGAAAAGACTCTTGCTCCTTTTGTACTCGAACCAGTTCTTCAGCATTGTCAGCCATGGCACGAAGCTTCTTCACCATGCTACAGCAATCAGGATAAATTCGTGCGGATTTTTGTAGGGAATTTTCCATGGACCGCATCCTCTGGAAAGCCCTGAAGAGTAAAGACATTTATCAACATGGTACTGTATTCAGATTCTGACATTTTGTTTTATCTCTAATGGGTCTGTAAAATTAAGAAGTTTAGCTTATAAAGAAACAAGTCAAACATGATGAAATTGTATTTTAAATGCATAGAACCTCCTAAACCATTTATTCGAAAACAAGCTTAGTTATTTTTTAAAAAGTATGATTTTTGTAATAAAATCTGACACGCTAACTAGTTGTACAAAACTTCAAATTTTTGGCTAAAAAAATGTTTTGAGTCAACCTAACACGTCCAGCTTTGACCCATGTCAAAAAGATAATTGCTTAACCAACCCATTTTGCCACCTCTAGAGATCAGGATTTTTTTTTTCCTGTGAAAAAAAATTCAAACTGATGCGCTTGATTGCATAGTAGATGAAATCATAGTTGTCAAAAGCACGCCTAGACACTGAGGCGCACTATCGGGGCTGTTTCCAGGCTAATTTCCAGCCAAATTCAGGCTAAAAGTTGCCTAAACCTCTAAAACATCCTAAATGAGTTATGAACAAGTCCTAAACAACCCTAAAACATCCTAATGTGGCCCTAAACAAGCATGAAACATCTCTAAAATCCCTAAAAAAAATGTATTTTATACTATGCGCCTAATTATAAAAAGCCCTCGTTTTTTATGCGCCTTGCGCCTAGGCGCTTTGACAACTATGGATGAAATTCTTTCATCTATAATCCAAGATAATCATGCATATGAAACAAAAGAAATGATTGGCAACCTCCTAGACAAATCGGAGTCTTTGCCGACATCTCCCATGGCCCGTTCTAATTCTTTAATCCGTAATCGTAATTCCTTTACTAAATGAGTGTTGCCAGCTGGCATTGCAAAACTCAAGTAAGCTTTGGCCCTTATCAGCTGATCTTTCATCTCTTTAATCTTCGCATCCAGAGCCCTCCGAGCTTGTGGTTGTACATCCTGATCATCCCATGTCATCAAAACAATGAAAAATAAATAAATTGTTCACACTTTGCATAGGCAAAAATCTAAATTATTCACATTTTAAAACACAAGACAATGCTCTTTAGAATTTCAAATTCAGATAACAGTATCATACTATCAAGTCGATATGCACGCCGACTGTATTCAACAAATCTACTTAAAAATAAGTCTATGTAATATAGATACATTTACAGTTTTACACTGTCACTGAATTTACCAGTCTTTTCTCTTCCTGACTCTGTCCACTATATCCTTGTGCATCAACATCTCCTGAAATCATTCAGCAAGCAACTATTAACACTCAAAAACTGCACAGCAATCATCCGACCGATCAATCAAGTTACATTTAAAGACACTCAAGAGACCAACCATTTCCTTTATCATCAGACCTAATACTCAAATCCACGAATCCGGAACTAGAAGTAAGATCAAACTTTACATCTTTATAAACCTCTAAAACAGGTTCTCTTAAGCCAACACCTTCCTCCTAATAATAATACCAACAAATACATTTCAATCACATAAAATTGTTCAATCAAACCAATTATATAAACTAGCATTGCAAAAATAACCTGCTTTATTAAATTCAACTTCAACAGATCCCTCCTACCTTTCTGTAAAATAAAATAAAATTAATAAATAAATATATAAATAAATAAAGATATAAAAGATTAAAATATTAATATAATATAAATTACTCTACATTATAAACAACACCACCACCAATCATAACAAAATCAACAAAAATATTGATATAATTTTCTTTTTTTAAACTGTATAATTAATGATCATATATATCGATACCAACAAGAATTACAAGTGAGGTGCGGGTAGACGGGCAACAAGCTGCGCCGCAACACCTTTTTGAACAGTAAAGCCTACTCTATTAAATATAAAGCTTGTGTCCTTGGCCACAGGAGAGTTACTCTGCACCACATTTTGCACTCGATCTAAAAACCGGATTGCTTCGGGAGCAAGGCCCCCAAATGTGTCAAAAGCGAAGGGCACAATTGATATAATTATATAAAACAACTGTGATTCAATCATTAATTTTTTTATTTTTTTTATCGAACTTTTTAATCTTTTATTCTCGGACAAAGAAAATTACATTAAGATAACGGGCAGACGGGCAACAAGCTGCGCCACTAACCCTTTCTGAATAGCAAATCCTAATCTACTAAAAACGTAACCCTGCCCACCCGAAGCCGAGACACTACTAACAATAACTTAATAATTAAACTAATTTAACTAATAACAATAACTTAATAAAAAAAACATCAACAGGTAATTAATAAGATCATACCAAACTTGATAAATCATCAACCAATCCATTCGATTCTGCATAAGAAAAAAACACAAATAAAATATTTAAATACTTATGTAATTTGTTTAGTGGATATGAAAATTAGTATCTAAAAAAAATTAAATATTAAAAGGACGATTACAATAAAGTGCGCCGAACCGCTTTTGAATAGCAAAACCGGTCCTACTAAAAAACAAAACTTAATAATTACTATGCACGACCTGCTAAACCGATAAAATAATAAGAGCATTTAAATACATAAATATTAAAAGGACGATTACAATAAAGTGTGCCTAACCGCTTTTGAATAGCAAAACCGATCCTACTAAAAATACAAAGCTTAATAATTACTATGCCCGACCTACTGAACCGATAAAATAATAAGAGCATTTAAATACATAAATATTAAAAGGACGATTACAATAAAGTGCGTCTAACCGCTTTTGAATAGCAAAAGCGATCCTACTAAAAACAAAGCTTAATAATTACTATGCCCGACCTACTGAACCGATAAAATAATAAGAGCATTTAAATACATAAATATTAAAAGGACGATTACAATAAAGTGCGTCTAACCGCTTTTGAATAGCAAAACCGATCCTACTAAAAACAAAGCTTAATAATTACTATGCACGAACCGCTGAACCGATAAAATAATAAGAGTATTTAAATACATAAAAATTAAAAAAAATATTAAAATGACGATTACAATAAAGTGCGCCTAACCGCTTTTGAATAGCAAAACCGATCCAACTAAAAACAAAGTTTAATAATTACTAATAGTAAAACGGTACCGTTTAGGAGAAGAATAGGGGCAAAAAACAGAGAGGAAGAGAAGAGAGAGGATGAAAATGGTGGTACGTCGACGGAATTGCTTCATCTAATAATAATAATAATAATAACAGAATGTTTGATCATTGGATGTATGAACTAGGATAGTTAACGGTCGAGATTTAAAGAATAATATTATTAGGGTTTATGTGAAGGGATTATGTGTGTGCAGTGTGATTATATGCTTTGCTGTGTGATCTGATGGAAAAGAGGAGAGAGAGAGAAGATTTAGAGAGAGAAACAAAGGGGACGCGGGGAAGATGGTAAATACCATGTTCGTTGCTACGTATTGTAATTTTTTTTAATATTAAATTAGAATTATAAAATGGTTTTTTAATATTGTAATTTTTTTAATATTAAATTAGAATTTTAGAAAAAAATTGAGATTATAAAATGGTTTTTGTATTTTTTTAATGATTGTTTGTGACGAATCTTATAATCATTTAGGAACGTACGTGGCATCGTGTATGTCATTAAAATATGATAATAATAATTTAAAAATTATATAATATATATTTTAAGTGTTGTCTTGTATTAGAAACCAAAAAGATCTGGCCGATACGAAAAACTTAAATACGAAAAGAAAAAAAAAAAACTTAGGGTCTGTTTGGTATGGGGTAATGGAATGAAAGAGTGAATGGAATGGACGAGGTAATGGAATGGACAAGGTAATGGAATGGATCATTACCATTCCATGTCTTGTTTGGTTGCCACGTGGGAATGAAATAAAACATTATTTTGTGTTGTTGGATAGGCATGAAAAGACGAATGAATAAAATCGGTGGTTAGTGGCGGTGGTTGGTGGTGGTCAGTGGCGATGATGGTGGTGGTATATGTGGCGGTAGTGGCGGTGGTGGGTGGCGGTAGCGACTGTGGAAGGTGGAGGTGGATGACCGTGATGGTGGGTGGGCAACGATGGTGATTAGTGGCGGTGGTGGGTAGTGGTTGGTGGTAGTGATGGTAGGTGGTGGTGTGTGGCGGTAGCGTGGTGGTGGGTGGTGGCAAACGGTGGCGATGTGTGGAGGTGGATGGCGGTGATGGTGGGTGGGTGACGATGGTGAGCAGTGTCGGTAGTGGGTGGCGGCGGTGGGTGGGTGATGTTGGTGGGCGTGGGTGGGTGATGGTGGTGGGCGGAGGTGGGTGGTGTTGGATGGCGGCGATGGGTAGGTGACGGTGGTGGGTGGCGGCGACGGTGGTGGGTAGGTGGGTGGCGGTAGCAGGTGGCGGTAGAGGTGGTGGGCGACGGTGGTGGGTGGTGGTGGCAGCGGTGGTGGTGGGTGGTGGCGACAAGGGTGGTGGGTGGTGACGATGATGGTGAGTGGTGGGTGGTGGTGGTGGGTTATGATGTTGTTAGTAAAGGATGATTGAGGGATGGAATGAAAAAAAAACATTGGAAGTGGATGGAATGGTTTTGAGGGAATGGAATGCCTTGTGGAATGGGTGATTCCATTCCTTTAACCAACCAAACACATTATTTTTCATTACCTCGTAATGGGCCATTCCATTCCCCCTTTCATTCCACCATACCAAACGCTACCTTAACAACTTTGGTTTCTTACAATCTACTTTTCTTTTTAACGGCGATTTTTTTTTTTTTTTTTTTGTCATTACACTTATTAAATTGGAGAGTCATGTTGCCCCACTTTGACCACTGGCTTTAAAGTTTGGCTTAGGCGTTCCCCCGATAAACTATATCGTCGGCTGCCACTTGACAGTCTTTGTACCACAATAAAAGCATAACTCTATGGCGTAACACACGGTGAGATGAAAATCCGGGTGGGCTTGGGATTTCGAACTGACAACCTCATAAGGTGTAGCTCAAATCCTTCATTGCCATAATGAAGTGACATAAGTAGATATCGAACCCGAGTCTCCGTTAAAAAGCCCAAACCTTCCTACCAACTGGCCACAGGTAGGGATTATTACGATCTTGTTATAACTTTATTTGTAATGGCTAAATCATACATCGGGCTAAAGTTCAAAACTAAAATATATAAGGAATATCTTTATTACACACATAATTACTACATCAGGATTATCCATGAGATCATAGGAATGTTACGGTTGTCATGATTATGAAAAGGAGGGAAATGAATATGTATATGATTGATTCAAAGAAAGTTACAATCCACTCAGATGAAGAAGAAAAACAATTCTACCAACCAAAATAAAGAGACAACAATAATATTTTTTAGATATCAGTGTCTGAGGTTGCGTATTTGCTTCGTTATTTGCTCTCTTCCTTTAGACTGTCTATTTTGGGCTGCGAGCGAGCTCCGGCGTGAGTGAGGTTTTCAGCCTGGTGCTCACCCTTAGCCACAACAGCCCCACGCGAACAATCGCAGGACGAGCACATGCGATGGTGGTCGCGTGCATTAAGGGGAGAAAGTGAGTTTTGGTCATGCCGGTGCTCACCCTTAGCCACAACGAGGTCAAGTGGCCGGGTTGTTTGAGAGTGAAGTCTATGGCTCGCGCATGCTCGTGACCGACCGACAACTGATAGTATTATGGGTTTCATAATGTCATTCCAACTATGTAACATATGGAACGAGAAAGGAATTGAAAAGAAAATGTTCATTTCATAATATCATTATGTATCTTTCACTTTTCTTCAATTTAGATCCATTCGTGAATTCTTTCTATACATTCTTGCAGTTATGTTGCTTGGACTAATTTTATTATTATAATTAGTATTAAGCACCTGCGTTACAGGTTAGGAGACGTAAAACGGTGTTATCAACGTGGGGTGGAGGGCGCGTAAAACGGTACTAACCGAACGGCGATTAAAACCAGAGAAAAACGTAAAACAAAAATACGCATTTATAACACAAAAAGAGCAACATAAAATACAAATAAAAATAAGGACGAAAACATATTATATTTGACTCGATGCGTTTTAGGGGAAAAAACATCGAAACGTAAACCAACTTGTATTCAGACCGACACGCACATAAAAGAAAACACGTAAAACTCCAATGAATAAAAATGCAATTTTACAACGTTTTTAAAAACTTGAGAGACTGTAAGTATCAATGCTAAAAGCTAAGCGACAAAAAAGATAATACCCAAAAAATGACAAAATTGTCAACATTCATCGGTATGTAATGAATTAATGCATATATTGAATAATCCATTTAATTGAAAAGTTGCAATATATTTCGCTATTTTGTTAGCGGCGTTAACCTTTTCTATTAAAATCACATAGCCAACCAAAATCATCAGCTCATAGAGATCATTAACCTCCACCTAAGACATCAACAGGCGTTTCCAGCTCCAAGCGCAGCTAAGCCCAACCATCCCCAAGGTTTTAGGAACTAAGCGTGCCTTTTAATTAAAAACCATGTCGTTGTGCATCTTTCAAATACACCAATAAGCTATAAAAATCAGCGCATTTTAGACTTTGTTTTTTCAAATATATAACCAATTTATAAAGCTCCAGAATATCCCTAACTCAAAAGGCGTATGTTGCAAGAACCTTGCACCACATTAAGATAACATGCCACACGATTTGGGAGATATGACATGGGACAAAGATATGCTCCCCGATATTCATGTCGTTCCCGCAAAACGGACACAATTGGGACTACACATGGATGATTATGGGAGGCAAAGCGACCATAGTCGAAAGCTAGATAGCTTCGTACGCCAAGAAACTGTACACACATTTTTTGAAACCCAATTATTCCTAAAGAAGCTAAATTGTTGTTGCGCCCAATTAAAATCCTAAAGCCCCTTTTTAGACCGTTAATCGATAATACGTCATATCTGCCTAAAGCCCCTTATAAGGCTAGGGTTCCAATACGAGGAACTGTTGTGAAACATCCCAACCCACCTTCTTCCGCAACTCATGGCTGTAAGCTTTGAATCGCCACCACCATTTTGCAAGCATAACCAGATTAGTCTCGGTGAGGAAACCAAATTCGTGACCACCACTCTCAAGCGGCAACATCACCTATTGGTCACGTATGTATGAATGACTGTGAAATTAATGCAAAATTTCCACATGGAATGGGTCGTGGAATCAATGATACATGGTCTAAATATGGGTGAATCCTTTAAGTTGTGTTATTAAGCTTACTCAATGAAATAAAAGAAATGAATGTTTTTTTTTCTTTTCCTTCCAAATTGGAATGATATATTTGGCCTAAAAACCATTTTCCTTCAATTTCCTTCCAAAAAACTAATTTTGAAACACAATGGTGGATATAAAGGAGAACGCCAGACGCTACCTTATACCACTCGAACTTAGGGGCTGTTTGGTAGCCTCTTAATCAACCTCTTAACCATTCAGGTCTGAATCATTCAGTATTCAGACTGTTTGTTTCAGCATCTGAATGGAATGATTAAGTGCTGAACCATTAAGCTAATAAGGGATGCTGAATGATTCAGCTCTTAACTATTCAAAGCCTCTTAACCATTCAGACTATCTTAATGATTCAACACTTAATCAACCAAACAACCCATTAGCCTTTTTGGTTGGGCGGGGAGGTCATGAAGGTGGGTTTTATCACACCCAATTAGACTGTGCCACCTCAATTTTTTTATCATTTCATTACGCCAATCATTAAATACATGGGGTGGCGTATCACACCATCACACTATCACACCTTATTCCCAAACAAGCAACCCCCTTTATTACTTCTCTCACCACCATGATGACTATCACGAAATTCTGACATCACACTAGTGATGATTTGGTGGAGGCGATGGTTGTGATAGTCACAGTTATTTTCTTTGAACGGCCAACAAAATCATTTTATTCACCTAGGCTAGCGAGATACTAGCAAAACACCCAAAGTACAATAAAGATTATACATACATCACCCAATAAGAAATACAATAGTACGCTACCTCTTAATACCGGATAAGTTAAAAACTCCGCCACTTTCCCAATCCAAGTCATGTACAATATAGATAGTCACAGTTATTACAGAGTAGCCATCACGTACCACCCGCCCCGCCTTAAAATAAAACAATAAAAATGAATTGCAATTCCATACTCAATCTAACACAAAAGTAAAACACAGCCCACAAATAAAACCCGTCATCTGCTACTACCATTCACACAAGAAAATAATAATAATAATAAAAAACATCCAGACCACCACAAACCACCACTAACCACCACAAACAATGGCGACATATGTAACAACCACACCAAAACTCAGTACAACTCTCTCATCATCATCTCTCCAAACCTTCCTCTACAGACACAAGTTCCCAATCCTCAACCGTTCTCTACTCCTTATATCATCTCCCCAACCATCACCACTCAAAATCGCCCTACCTTTTATCTCCGATTGTAATAACCGCCACACCCTATCAAAACGTCGTCGTTTCACCACCCTAGCCCACTCCACTAACGGCGCCGAGCCTCGCACCTATGACTTCGACTTGTTTACAATCGGCGCCGGTAGCGGCGGCGTTAGGGCTTCTCGTTTTGCCTCCAATTTTGGGGCGTCGGTTGCTGTTTGTGAGCTTCCGTTTTCTACTATCTCTTCTGATACTACTGGCGGCGTTGGTGGAACGTAAGTTTTTTTTTTTAATAATAATAATAATAATATTATTATTGTTTTTTTTTAATATTTGAAATTTAGTTACAGTTAATGTTTATAGCTAGCCTAACCTATTTGAATACACATTAAATCGCTAAACATTAGGATATAAACCACTAACTGATTGTTAACAACTTAACATTAAGCCATTCGTAGGCTCGAATGAGTTAATGGTTAAAACCGTAGGGCGTAGGACGAACAGGTGGCGAACAGCTACGATATTTATTGTGTTTATTTTCAATGAGTAAAGATTTTGTTGGTGATCTGATTATAATAATGATGAATTTGACTATAAATTATTGGTATGATTGATGGTTTATGTTAGTGTGGTTATAGTTATAGAGCGGTTAGATTTACGTTGTATATTCTGTTAAGAAGTTTTGTGTGTTTGCTGTTGGCTCCTGTGAATTTAAATAGGAGGTTGTCTCTTTGTGTTTGATCGTTCAAGAAAGTACATTACACGCACATACGTATGGTTCTCGTACGCTATTTCCATTTATGGTGGTATGAATATGTTACTTTGTGATGAAGTAATATTTTTTAATGAGTGACTGTGTTGTTTATTGTGTTATTATATCAGTGTGTAAAGACTGTGTTGGTGATTTCTAAATTTATGGTGAATTTAACTATTTATTATTGATATGGTGGATGTTTTAGAGGGTGTTTGGGATTGCGTTTTGAATCTGATTTTTAGATTATTGCGTATTGAAAACGCAGATAATCAGTTTTTAGTGTTTGGGATGGCGTTTTGAAAACGCAGATAATCAGTTTTTTAGGCTACCAAAACGCAATAATCTATAAGCAGTTCTACCCTTGTTTTTCCAAAACGCATAATCTGTTTTGAATAATCAATCCTAAACACCCCCTTAGTTTTGTTTATGGTGGTATGAATGTGTTGCTCTGGTGATTAACTAATATATGGAATGAACTATGAAGGTTTATGATACTAAAAAACATGTAATCGAGTGACTATGAATCTATGATATGTAATTATTGTGTTCATATCAACCACTAAACGACTAAAATTGTGTTGGTGATATGACATCTACGATGGATTTAATCTCATGCTATTGATATGACATGATACGATTGATGCTTTTTTTTTTATATATATATATGGTGGATTGGTGGTATGAGTGTGTTGATATCGTGATAAATTAATATTTGGGGTGAAGGTGTGTGCTTCGTGGATGTGTACCAAAGAAACTGCTTGTTTATGCATCTAAGTATTCTCATGAATTTGAGGAGAGCCTTGGTTATGGATGGTCATACAACTCTGAACCAACACATGATTGGAGCACTTTAATGGCTAATAAGAATGCTGAGTTGCAACGTCTCACTGGAATCTACAAAAACATTTTGATTAATGCAGGAGTCAAATTGATTGAAGGACGTGGAAAGGTTATGTTGTTTATATTTTGCAATATTTTTATGTTTGTGTTTTGAAGAATGATGAATTTGGACGATAATGGTGTTTCTCAAACATTTATGTTAGTAGAAAACTAAAAGTAGTTTCCAGGATTTTGTGTCAATAGTTATAAATTGTAAGCTTGGGTTTGATATTTTCATAGTGTTGACCTTGATGAAATTGACTCCCGAGACATAAATTTTGGGGTTTCTTTGGTAAAATACTGACTTAGTTTAATGTTTGTATCGTTTTAGTCATGCACCATTTTTTGCATTTGGGGCATCAAAATTTAATGCCTTTCTGTACCGTTTGGGTTATTTGTAACTGATAAATTCAGTTTTCTATATGATAATGTACATTGTATGTAAATCTAAAAATTTTGCATAAAAATATCATTTTTGAAGATCGGTTACAAAATAATCAAAAAGATTATCATGAAAAAAAACCCTGATTTTTTTTTAAATTTATTACTTTAATCTCACCGTGTCATTAAAAAAAGTTACGTTACTGTGAAATGAATATTATGGTTTGCAACAAAAAAAAATCACATTTCACTAGATTGTTTCATTCATAAAAAAATTGTAGATAATAGATAGAAGACAATACATAGTTTACCTGCTAAGACCTCCGTTGACTGTGTTGCTTTTTGAACAGATATTTAAGTATCTAACGTGTATTTTGTATAATTTTGCAAGCAGATTGTGGACCCACACACAGTGGATGTTGATGGGAAACTCTATACTGCAAGAAATATTTTAGTTTCAGTTGGTGGACGCCCATTCATTCCAGATATTCCCGGAAAAGAATATGTGATAGATTCAGATGCTGCCCTCGATTTGCCATCAAAACCTACAAAAATTGCAATTGTTGGTGGCGGTTATATTGCACTTGAATTTGCTGGTATTTTCAATGGTTTGCAAAGTGATGTACATGTATTTATTCGTCAAAAGCAGGTTTTACGTGGGTTTGATGACGAGGTGAGAAATTTCAAATAAGACTTATATGATATCTTAGAGAGATTTGACTTCTCAAACTTATGTATTTGGTTTTTTATTACAAACAAACCATTATTCTTGCAAATGAAAAATTACCCTTTAAAAGAAGAGTTTTATCAGAAGAAAAAAAAATGCAAAGTACAATACTTTTTTCTGCATTTTTTAACAATTTGTCAAAGGCATCCATTCTTGTTAACTAAAGTGTTTTTTCGCTAGAGGTTGCAATACAGACATACACACTTACGAGTGGGTCGATTCGGATTATGTTTTACATCTTGACGGTTCAAACAAGCCAAATTATAACCTTAGATTAGAAGGAAACAGGCCCAAGGCGTATTTTTAATGGCATAAAACATTCAAAATCGTTTTGTTCAAAATTCATGCTTGGTGTATATTTTATCCGCTAATAATAATATAAAAAAGTTGACACTTTGGATAAAAAGTTGTATCGGGTCAACCAATCCAAACGCGATGATTTTTCCCCATTTTGACTTGAATCGATTTTGCTATCTCTAGATTCTTTAAAAATGTTTTCTTAAGAAGGGTGGTTGGTCTGTAATAAAGATCTAAGTACTACAGTTCAAAGGTCAGTCTCTCAGTAGTATAAATATCTTGTTTATGGAGCTATTGTGTTAAAAAAAACCCAACCTTTTGACTTGAATAGATTAGAGACTTTGTAGCTGAACAGATGTCATTAAAAGGAATCGAGTTTCACACTGAGGAGTCGCCACAAGCAGTTATCAAATCTGGAGATGGGTCATTGTCCTTAAAGACTAATAAAGGAACAATTGATGGCTTCTCACATGTTATGTTTGCCACAGGACGCAAGGCCAATACAAGGGTACGTTTTTCAAGTAAAATTCGAATTAAATAATAAGTTGCCAAGTCTTTACATATCATAACACCCATTATTTTCTTACTAACTGTGCTTTGATGAAGGATGTTGTGGTGTATCTCAATCAAAAAGTGGAGATAATCATTTTCCTATCAATCACACGTTGAAGCTACATTTTTTCGTTTATATTTCTATTATAAGGTCCACCCATACTGAGAAGTTACCCATTGTGAACAAATAACCAACTTGGACCTTCAAAGTTCTTAACTAACTTAAGGTCATCGACAGTCAACTCATAAGTGCCTGGACATGAAGCAAAGAAATATACTTTTTATACATGGGACCAGGTGTAGATGATTTGTAATTAAATTATGTATTTGTTTGGCATTGCAGAATTTGGGATTAAAGACTGTGGGTGTGAAAATGGACAAAAATGGAGCAATATTGGTATGTTTATTTTTTACCTTTTGTGGTCTATATATAATATATGTTTGGGGGTTATTTTTCATATTATTTCATAATTTGTATGTCTGATGGCGTTTAGGTTGATGAATATTCACGTTCATCCGTTCCATCGATTTGGGCAGTTGGAGACGTTACTGATAGAATGAATCTAACTCCTGTTGCTTTGATGGAGGGCGGGGCATTAGCCAAAACCCTTTTTGCAAACGAACCTACAAAACCAGATTTTAGGTATTTTTTTCCCTTTTAATCTGCCCTATTGTTAGAACTGAGCATTAAAAAATTATAGAGGGTGAACAGTGTCGTACCAAATGTAGAGATGAACAGTAACATTTTCTCTCCTCTACTCACAACCACCCAATACCACTTATCAAAATATGAAGATCTCACTCACAATTTACGGAGAACCTGATGTGAATGCTCTCATTGTTGACTTTTGATTGTTTTGTAGCGCTGTACCATCTGCAGTGTTCTCCCAGCCACCAATTGGGCAAGTCGGTCTTAGTGAGCAACAGGTGACACTCATTACTGCAACAACTATATTTAGATGTGGAAATGAACCAGTCAGACGGGTTGGGTAACTGGTTAAGATGAGTAGTTTTTTAAGGGGTTGGGTTTGTTGATCTAGAGCATTTTTTTGTCCAAAAATTTATATACTTCTTGTAAATGATTAGTTTGTCAAATATGGTAGCAGAAATTCTGTTTATTCGATATGATTTTTGTTAGTAAAACGATCTCGAAAATTGTATGCACTAAAAATATACTTTGGGTGGCTTTGGACCCGTTAGAGCTAATAAGACTAGAGGGGGCAAATGGGCTTGGCGCCCGGCGGCTTGAGTAGTATGTAAGTAGGTAACATGTTGTAGGGGTTGAAACAGGTGGGACCCTGGTGTCAGCTGACCCGAAACACTTTGTTCAATTATTCTTTACTTCGATAAATAAATGTCAAAGTATGATTTGAAAAATCATATAATCTAAAAACTAATAAAATTCTCTGAATAATAGATATAAGTGGCTTTATGCTTTAAAAATACACTTTGGGCAACTTGTCATTTGACTTGTTTTCTTTTAAGCTATTCTTTTATTCGCCTCATTTGACCTGTTAAAGAGGTAAAACATAACCTGAATCGACCCTTTCAAGTAAACGGGCTGAATTTTCACCTCTTGATTTAAATATTTATTAGCAAATACATATACTAATTCATACATAATTTGCAGGCGATAGAAGAATATGGTGACGTCGATGTCTATACAGCAAATTTTAGGCCCTTAAAAGCTACTCTATCAGGCCTTCCGGATAGAGTTTTCATGAAACTTATAGTGTGTGCAAAAACTAGCAAAGTGGTCGGGTTACACATGTGTGGTGAAGATTCAGCGGAAGTTGTGCAGGTTACTTGCATCTTCTGTTTACATTTTTTTCCTTATTTTGTTTGGTGATCCAATTCATGTAAAAATACAGGGATTTGCTGTCGCTATCAAAGCTGGGTTGACCAAGGCACAGTTAGACTCAACAGTCGGTGTTCATCCTACATCAGCAGAGGAATTTGTTACCATGAGGACACCTACAAGGAAAATTCGAAATTCTTCATCTGGGGTATCACACTGAACTTTTCTATAGAAGGTGTTTGGGTGTGCATTTTGAAAATGATTATGTGATTAGAATGAAATAACAAAATGGACCATATAAAATAGTGTTTGGTGTTGGTTGAAGTTGTAACAATCAAACATTCTAGTGTTTAACTCATTCTAATTATTTAAAAAAATGTAGATCAAGTATACCTTTTAGTGAAAATAGGATAGGAGAGCTGGATTGTGTAATGAGTAAACGCCTTTTAATCAGTTCCAAAACACAGATTCAAACACCTCTTTACACCCTACTATCAGATCATTCGTTTGGATTTTTTTCATTAAACCTAATCAGATCTTTTGATTCTTTTCTCATATAATCATATCTTGAGTAACCGAATCTTTCCTTTTTGGCTGCTAATAATTTTTAATTTACCCAGGGTGAATTTTAAGGCATAAAAACCTCTTAAACTATATTAATTTAAAAGTTTTATATTTTTTTAAATAGTATAGAAATTTGGTCCGAAAAGTGTTCCCACCAACTCAACCAGCCCATTTCAATCTGTAGCATACAATTGTCATGTTTTGAATCCATTACACTCGTGCGTTTTGCCACTCTATCAGTGATAAGGTCTAAATTTATTATTTTAAATTGTTGGCATCATGTTTCTTTGCTATAAATTCATATAAATCATCTTGTTGAAATTCCATTCAGGGT
Source organism: Ambrosia x helenae (assembly GCA_030844895.1). NCBI lineage: Eukaryota > Viridiplantae > Streptophyta > Magnoliopsida > Asterales > Asteraceae > Ambrosia > Ambrosia x helenae. The sequence goes on along the minus strand of CM061230.1, from coordinate 1,089,934 downwards.
AAGACGGATTCTGAGGCTAAAGCAACTGCAGGAGTTTAGCAAGAGACTAGTCAACTAATTGCATTGCAATACTTACATATAAGGTAATAAACTAATAACCAGTTAAATACTTCATTTATTTTGACACAAGTATACTGATGAAGTAGTGGCCACCCCATAACAACTTTTTATATCTTGTGGTTGGATATTATGTTCTAGTTTTCATCATAATGTATTACTAGCTATTGGCTCTCCTAATATTGCTTTTTCATAATTCATGGTTAAATTCAAGTAATTCTTTCATTATTTACGATTTAAATTAAAGGTGGTGATTTTGACATATTTACTCATTAATGGATCGATTTGGGTTTTGTTTTTATCTAAACATGGTCAAAATGAAATAGTTAGCTAAACGGGAACAAGTTGAACGGGTTGAAAGTCATGTCAAATCTGTTTTTATGCATTTAGTCTCCTGAGTAGTTTTTATTTTGTGTTATATATTGTTATTATTATTTTTGTAATTATAATTAACTCATTAATCGTTTGAAATAAAAATAGACATGTACAAAAAGTATTTGTGTCAACCCGGCCCGTTTCAAACTTTTAACCTGTAGTAAAACATTGTGTTTACATGTTTTGAGTCGTTTGACCTGGTACCCCACCTGCCTGACTGTCGTCTTAACAATTTTGAACATTTGTTATAGGCAGTTCATATATTTATATCATTTTTTTGTAAATAATATCTCAATAGGTAATTGGTTTAGGCACAAATCCTACAAGTGAGAGCCTTATATGTGAGCTGAGATGTTTCGTGTTGGTATAAAGGATGACTCAACAGTCATGGTCATACTCCTGTTGATGGAAGAAGGTTTTGATGTATTATTAATCACATTTCACAATGTTTATACTTTTAGTATCTTGATTTGAATAATTTATTGATCGAGAATGGTATATACCCGTGTATTTATGCGTATTTGTGATTAAAGATCTATTGCGTGATGTTTTCATGAGGTTTAGCCGTCAATCTTAAAATCTAATCTTGTGTTTAGATTATTGATAGCTTCGCGAGACAAGACTTTTATCTCAGTGTAGAAACTCATCCCGGCTGTATGTTTACAATCCTGCTACTTGAAGCTGCTGCATATATGTTTTTGGTTATGGCTCTACTTACACCAGTACTGGACACTGGTTATACATCCTACATCAACATGCTTTGAAGTCATGGTCCTCACTAGCATGACTAGCACATTCATTTCTATTGTTTTTTAGAAGGGAAAAATGGAGAATGTATGACAATCCTTTTAAACATCCTCTTTAATATGGCTAGAGGGGTTTCAGCGCGATGCAATGTAAAACAAAGACGCCGGTAATACATTTTGACCCGTAAATATTGATGATGACTTTGCAAACTGATCCATGCTAGTTGTACAATTGTTGCATGTTGCTCGTGGTCGGTTTGCGTATACATTTTGACCCGTAAATATTGATGGACTTTGCAAACTGTTTGCTATCATTTGGAATAACATGTTGCGTAGTCGAAACCATCGTCTAAAAGGTTCTTTGCCATAAACGACATCCTCGTCACGAACCAAACTTTTGTTGGCTGGCAGCTTCACAATTTCTATTAGAAGCGGGTCTTTGTGTTCAAGACATGGAGCTATCAACATCAACTTATAATATTTCCACTAACATTATACTGACTGTCCTGACAATAGTCGACATAAGACTTTTTGATAATGAAGAGGGTGAATTTGAATGATCCATTTCCAAAAACTAATTTATGTTGGAAGATGGTGAATTTAGATGAGTTAAAATGTGTTTACTAAGATTTATTATTTTTTTCTTCTTAAAATTAGTTGTTGCACGTCATCTCCACAACCGTGTAGCTCTCCATGCTCACGCCTCCACTCTGTGACCACGCTAGGTTGGCACAATGCTCAACTGCGTGGCTTTCAGTCACTTCGGACCATGACCCTTCTCCAAATGACTATACCACATAGGCGCATAACCTTAGGATACGAATCAATTATAATTTACCATTTACTTTTAATTTTATTCATTTATTTTTTGAATAGTTACAAAATAATAAATACTTAAGCAATAAATAAATTCGCATGTGAAAATCCTTTTAATCCGTATAAAATCATTGTCTCCGTCTCAACGAAAACACCAAAAAAAGAAGAAAGAACGACAATAGTTTTGACCTGTTTGAAAATTATGTTAAGACGCCAATCAAGAAAACTCAACGCAATATATCCTATTTAGATTTACTAACTTATAACATCTAGATATGATCCATATAATCCATATATGATATATGGTGGATAGGTGTTTTGATATTAATAAAAACCAATGTTTCAAAAACCGGTTATACCGCTTACCAGTGTCTTGCCCGGCACGAATCAATCCGGTATTTTAGGAAAACGGTAAAGGATTTGAACCGTCGGCAAATTCCGGTATACCGGTTTATACCGCTATACCGGTACCGGGACAAGGTTAAACTTTAGATTTTATCGGCCCATAGTGATGATACAAAAAAACAAGTGTAGTGAGTAAGAACATGAACTGGTTTCTTAGACACAAAGTTATTTGTTATATATGTTACTTATCTAATGTAATTTTAGTATATTTTGATTATTGGTAACTAAAACTTCTTATCAAAGATTGTAGAAAACGAAAACGATTATACTTTTGTTGACGAGGATGACGATGATTATGAATTTTATCTTTTAAGCAATTATAAATTTAATGCATTCAACACTCCAATTGCATATACCTAGTATATCCTTTCATATAAAAAAACTTTGTTAAAAATTGGGTACTTTTGGATTATTATTTTATTATGGATTTACTTTTAAAAATACAGGATTACTTTTTGATTTGAAGTTGTATTTTATAGAATTATAGATTTATAGGATTAACTAGTTAATCCGGTTGAACCTCCCGATACAATCCGGTTGAACCATTTTTTAGTTTAATCCGATATGGTTAAAAAACCGGTTTTTAAAACATTGATAAAAACTCTTTTGTCGTTAAAAAAAAAGGATTTTGTGAATCGAGATACTCCAAGGGCAAAACAGGAATAACAAAATAATCTATACATATAATAAACCAAAGCCATTTTAATGACATGGCATTCAAAGAGACATTTTCTTCTTTGAGTGTGTCATGTGTCATCCCATATGGCATTGAGATATTTTAGAAAAAAAAATAATTTAAAAACAAAATTGGATTTTTTACCCTCATGTTTCCTCCCATAATTTTTAAACGTTAATATCTTTAATATACGAGATTTTTTAAAGAAAAAAATTACACCAAATTAACGAACGTTTTATTATCTTTCCAATGAGTACCATATTGCTATATAAAAAACGGAGAAACTTTTTTGTGGGGTTTTGTTCATACAGGAAAAAAACACAAAGTGTTAAGGTAAATCATTAATCATGTATAGGCAAGTCACTAATTATATTCAAATCAGTAAATATGAATTTTTTTTTCAACCAAAGCCGAATAGGTTAATAGAGTTATACGTTGTTTTAAGTTAAGTATCAATATTAGTATGTTAGAGTTGTTCATTTATTTAGTCTTTAGGATAGGTGTTAATATTAGAGTTACACAAAAGTTCTACATTCTTTTAGGTTAGGTGTTAGCATTGGAGTTGTACATTGTTAATTTGTTTTAGGTTAGATATTAACATTAGAGTTATACATCAGTCTATTTCATATGTAAAATTGATGTATCATATTAAATTTTTCAATCCGGGACGCTCCCGGGGTATAATCTAGTAATAATAATAATCAGAAAAAAGACATCACGTGCTTTTACCTTTTCACTCTAAACTGGACCCAAAAAAACGCTCCTCCAAACTCAAACACACAAAACCAAAGGCGCCAACTATTCATCCATCTCCCGCCTCACCCCTTCCTTCTATTTCTTCCTCATCTCCTTCAACTCATTCCCACCCCTCTCTCTCTCTCTCTACACTTTCTCTCTCTAAAAAACCCTAACCATGCACGGCCACCTACCCCACCCCGTCACCACCCCTACCGTCTTCTCCGACGCCCTCCTTTCCAAAAAAGGCAAGCCACGTGGCAGCTACAACTGCCGCCGTTGTGGTCTACCTAAAAAAGGCCACCTCTGCCCCCTTCTTCCACCGCCGTTGACCGCCGATTCCGATTCCACCGTCGTTACTCCCTCCGATTCCTCCTCCTCTGTTCCGGCGGCTTCCGTTTCTTCCATCTGTTCTATCCGTACGGACCGATCATGTTTCAGTCTCCGTCGTGCTTTATCGTTCGATGATATCGATAATAATAATAATAATAATAATAATAATAATAATAATAATAATAATAATAATAATAATAATAATAATAATAATAATAATAATAATAATAATAATACTACTACTACTACTACTACTAATAATAATAATAATAATAATAATAATGACGATGATGATGATAATATTAATGATGATAATGAGGAAGGAAATGAGGAGGAGGTGGAATTTGGAAACGGTAAGTTACCGGTGAGTATAGTGTGGGAGGTGATGAGGAGGTTGTCGCCGGCGACGTTATTGACGGCGGCGAAGGTGTGTACGGATTGGAGAGATATTATTCAGCAGCTTTGGAAGGCTGCTGAAGAGGTTAGGGTTAGGGTTCCGGCGAAGACACCGGTCGGATATGTTGGATCGGTTTTGCAGAAATGTTGTTCTAACCTTGTTAGACTCTCACTTACTATGGAAAGGTTTGAACACTTTTAGATGTTAGATGTTAGATGTTAGATCTGGTTATTGAACTTGATTCGACGATGGTTTGACTGGTCAACGGTGGTTTCGGACTTAAAATTAAAAGTGATGAAATAGTTAAACCTAATGATGAATTTGAAGGCTAATTAATTTGTTAAGAAATTGAAACCTAATGTTGAAATTGAACTAAATTGATTGATTAATTTGTTAAATATTGAAACCTAATGGTGAATTTGAACTAAATTAATTTATATTTGAAGGATAATTTATCTGTTAAATATCGAAATTTAGTGATGAATTTGAAGTAAATTGATTGTGATGAGGATTGTTGTTTGGATGATTGATTGATTGATTTGTGTTTGCAGTGATATGGATTCAACTATGCTGGCTTGTATCGCCTTTGCTTGTCCGAATCTTGAGTCTCTGGAGATCCGAATGTGTGAAGGCTCGTTCAATCGTGTTACGGGGTATTCTTACTGAATTATATATAACATGGTGTTATGTTTATTATACAAATCAAGTGCATGATTGTTGGGATTGAATATTGATGAATTGATGTGAAGTTTGGTACTTTGGTTGAACTTTATCTGCATTACCAATGAGCTTTAGCTCCATTGGCGTGGTGGGGAAGGGAAGATTTGGGCTGAAGGCCTTGGGTCTCAAGTTTGAATACGATCCTAACTTGGTTTTACCGTAGTGGGTCTTCGGGCGGTGGATTTTCCCCGGAACTTGAGATGGTGGTTTTGGGCTACCCAATGCTGTCTTTGATCGCGGGGTGTATGGGGTCGCCTTTTGCCACTAGGTTACTTGTCGGCTGTTCATAAAAAAAAGCTTGTAGGCTTCATTAATGATCTTTATCTGCATTGCATTTGGATTCCTATTATTTTCAGCCATACTTAACTTTTAAAACTGCGGCTTAGGTCTTTGCTAGACTGTTTTACATGTTTCAGTAACACAATAAATCACATTCTATATTCTATTACAATCATTTTTGTAGTTATTTAACACACACATGTATGTATCATGTATGAGCTAATTTTGACTGATGAGTTTTTGTAGTATCAAAGTTGAAAACATTTTGCTTTGTTATTGTTATGCAATTCTATGTGCAAACTTGTAAAAAGAGTATAATGGGTTGTTATGAATATAACTAATAAAGACATCTATGAATAACTATGATATCTCTACTGTCCATGTGATTTTTGTATAAGATTTTGGCTTGTTACAGTTGATTAAAAAAAAAAAAAACAATTATCTGCCTCTAAATTTGAGTTTGTATTTCAGAGATGAATTGGGCCGTTTTGTTGCGGAAAAACGTTGTCTCACAACACTTAAAATGGAGGGGTGTTCAAACCTTGGATCGTTTGTTCTCTGCTCCAACATACTCTCTACTCTCTGGCTTTCAGATCTTCATTCACTTTCAAAGATGGTATGCATCTTTAAAGTTGTTCTTAGTTATGCTGTACAATCATGTAATCATGTTTAGCGCTTACTCTTACATCCTTTTTTTTTAATCTTAATTAGGTTTTTAATATTCCCAATTTAATTGAGATATCCCTAGATTTTTCTCGCCAAGAGAATGATTGCACCGATCTTACGTCTATGATGGATGGTCTTGGAAGAACCTGCCCTAGATTACAAAATATTCACATTGCTTCTCTTCAACTTTCCCATTCTGTTGTTCTTTCGCTCACTGCTGCAAATTTTAGGTATCCCGAGTAGCTTTTTATTGTATTTGTGATGTGAATCATCATTATGGACTATTAAACTGGCATACTTTTTTTGCATTCGTAACAAAAAAAGCTTCATGGAATATTACAATGTGTTACCTAAATATTTGCCCTATCGTGTGCATTTTAGGGGCTTGCGCATGCTATCACTTGTACTTGGATCAGAAATAACAGATGCATCGGTCGTAGCAATTTCCCAATGCTACTCAAATCTGGAACTACTTGATCTCAGCGGGTAAGTTATATTTAGTTGTACTTTGTATCATGGTCATTTTTCGGAATATATGTCTGTTCTGTTTTTATACCATGTAAATCTCTATTCATTCATTAATGGTGGCCATTAATTGCAGGTCTAGCATAAGCGACACTGGTCTTGGGATGATATGCAATGTATTCCTGAGACTCTAACAAGACTCCTTGTCGCTCTATGTCCCAACATTACATCAAGTAATTTTTAAACCCACAAAGCTAAAACATACTATGCGTTAGTTACTTTTAATTTGATTCAGAAAGGTGTGGCAGCGTAGCTTGTTGCCTGTTTGCCTGTTTTAATGTCATTTATAGTCATGAAATGAAGTTACATTTATCTTTAAAAAAAATTTGATCATAATTAACATTTGCTTCTGTTTGCCACTGCGCAATTACCTCATCAGGCGGTATCCAGTTTGCCACTGCGCAATTACCTCTTTTGGAACTCATGATTGTGGGATGACAATAAGCGATTCAGACGCACAACCTCCAACCTCTGAAGAGAAAAGTGATTCAACCTTACATACATCACCGAACAGCAAGCTGCCTCTTACGCACCAGAAGTTGTTTATAAAACATGCTCAGTTGAAAAGGCTAAGCCTTTGGGGTTGCTCTAGCCTTGACGTAAGCTTTTACATTATCTTTTCATTCGAATTCTGCATATTAATCAACAATTGTTCTGATTATCTGATTTTCGCAGTCCTTGTATGTAAGCTGTCCAAACCTTGATGATCTGAACCTGAACTCCTGTACAAATTTAAGCCCGGGTAACTATTCAGACATCCTGTCCAACGTGACCAATACGAGACGATATTTTTTTTTTTGACTAAAAATTTAATTGTTTAATTTTAGAAAAATTAGTCCTTCAATGCCCTAAGCTGGAAAGCGTGCATGCTATCGGTTGTGAAGATGTATTAATCCAAGCAGTTCAAACTCAGGTGAACTGTTTTCACCTATCAAATTATAATATGGATTACATTTTTACTTTATTTATATTTATTTCTTAAGAGTTAAAATCAATTTGGATTTGTTTTCAGGTTTCCGATGATTATGATTCTCTAGAGAACCGTTATTCTTGTAAACGGATGGCTGATGGTTCAAAGAGAGTTGGAATTCCATTCTCCTTTAGCCAACAGGTAAGCTGCAAAGTTTATAAATAAATATATTAATAATAGAGTATAATGTTGAGCTGGTATTTTGACATGTTTGCTTATGAGGCGGTTGGTCTTGGAGACCTAACGTCTATTTAACCGTTTTTTAACCTACCCGGGTCACTCTCATTTGACACCTTACATGTTTGCTACCGCTAATATAATGCCTGTCATGTGGAAAACGCCCCACACAATGGTAACATTCAATGAACCTATTGAACAAGGAATGGCTAACTTACCTTCATATGCTTCTTCTTGGTGCGGCTTTCCTTTACCTTTTGCTGAGCATCAGACCATAGTTATCAAAGGCGCTAGGCGCAAAAAAAAAAGAGGGCCTGAGATAAAAAAAAAAAACCAACAAAGAAAATAAAGAAAAATATATTAAAATAATAGTATTTTTCATCTATTTAATATCAAAAGTTTTAAAATATTGATGTATTAATGCATAGAAGTAGTTTTCCTTAGATAAAAGTAGAAATCTGGCTGGAATCTAGCCATAATTTAACGAATTTGATTGGAAACTCTCCAGAATTTGGGAATCTAGCTGAAATACGCGCCTAAACCATCACCTTGATAATTAAAGCGCAATTTCCTCGACTCAAACGCAAGTGCATCGCCTTGCCTAAAAAATGGGCCTAGGCGCAAGAGGCGATGACTTTTAACAACTATGCATCAGACTAAGGGTTATCTGATATCTTTTTGAAATTAATCAACTAATTATTTCGTATAAGCAAATCCCAAACACCTCATAATGAGCAGAAAAGCATTTGGTTTCAACAAAATGTGCATTGTGATTATCATCATATATTCATTTCTTATCTGTTGTTGCAGTTGGCTGATTATGACAGAACCAGTTGGAAGATTCGAAAGCGAAGGTGCACAGTGGTCGTTGAATGACGGACGAGATGTAGATTATTTGCTGTAAAACCTGACCTATGTTCAGTTGATTATTCATTAATGATTGGATAGGTTTAAATGTGTTATAAATTTACATCATTTCTCCAAAAAACCTGTTGTGAAGCTCATTGTTTGCAGACCAATAAAACTTTCTTTACATTTACAATAAAAATGCAACTTTGGTACACTCAAATTGTATGTTTTCATGTTTATAAACTTTCAACTTACATTTGCTTTCGATTTGAATGCTTCTTTTGATTGAACTAAGCCTTTCAAAAAAAGGCGAGAAATAGTTATATTTTCTCTTAGTGGGAGGTCTTGAGTTTAATCCCAAGCAATAATGGCGGGCGGTGCTCATGTTCAAATCCAATTTATATAGTATTAATCTATAATATGTTTGTGCGTAATAGTATTATATCTTGTGCTTAATGAATGTTTTGTGCATTATGGGTTGTACCCTAGTATTATATCTTTGACTTTAATTATTTACATTTATTTCTATATTTTTACATATTTTACGACTTAACCCTAGAACATTTTCATTTAAACTTTGATCCTCTAAACTTTTCATTTTTACAAATTTTTCGTTTTATGTTTCGGTCTAATTTTTGTGAGTTAACATGTTGCAACGCGAGGGTGTAGTTCAATGTTTTTATGCAGGTTTTTACCGTTTGACGACCTTGTCACAGTGCGCAAGTCCTATATTCGTTAGGTTTCACATTTTTCGTTTATTTCTTTCTTATACGAGCTTTTCCGGTGTTAATGATTGCTATTGGTGATGTGACATTGATGCTACTTGACATGGTTCTACGTCCCTGCCGAAACGCGGGGCCATTAATATTAGTGTATCGTTTAATTGTATGGTATTATCATTTTGTCTTGTTTATATATATTAAAGAAAAAAAATACAAAGTAAAAGAAGTTAAATAACAACTATGAGAATAAAAAGGTGAGAAAAACCTACTGAAAAACTATAAGAATCTTAAAATAACAATAATAGTGAAAAACTACCGAATAAGAGTTTTTAACTTTTTATGCCTCTCTTCCTTTTGTTTGCTACCTCACAATCACAGCCCAACCTCTTTTCTTTACTGCAGCCCAATAATTAACTATTTAGGGCTCAAGATTTAAGTTTTAACTCGTAAAATTTGTGTATCCCAATACTTGTTAATTAGCCCACATTAAAACCCATTGTAGTTTGCAGTCCATATAATATTTTTTTCACTCATGCTTAGGGTGTGCAAAGGGTCGGAACAGACCCGATCCAGACCCACCAGAACTGCATACCATTTCATTGATGAAATTTGGTACTACAAACCGAACCTTAGAATGCTATGTGGTTTCAGGTACTAAAGGTTCTAATAGTTCGAGTAAAAGATTGAATTTACTCCAATTAATAGGTTGTTAGAGTAGATATAAATAAGTTACATCTAATTAACAAAACATATATAAAGCAGCATTCAAAACATAAATAAGGCAATGATCTTCAGTCCAGCTGGTTTGAGGTAGGGTGGATTTTTCTTTAGGGTTTTCATCATGAGCGTAGGTCACAGGTTCGATCCATGCACACCACAAAAAATATTTTCGGTGACGGTTTGAGCTTAGGCAAGGACAGTGGCGAGGCTTAGTTGGGGCGGGAGGGGGCGGCCGACCCCCCCCCCCCCCGAATTTTCGTGCAGAAGTTCCGATTATATAATATTCGTATAGAAATTTTTGTAAATATAGGGTTTCGACCCCCCGAAACTAGTGACTTCCGACCCCCCGAACCTTCAGGTCAAGCTTCGCCACTGGGCAAGGAGGACACCGGTGTGTGGGTAGGGGATTCAAACATAGGACCGCTAGATTAGGGTTGTATAAGGATTTCTACTGAACTAAGCCACATGAAGCTTGCACAAATAATATTCATAACTCACAACTAAAACCACATTTGTCCCACTGTTATTTTTTTTAAAAAATTTAACTAACAAAAGTGGTTTAGGAATACAAATAAAAGTAACATATATTTTAATAATTCTAATGCATTTAGTAATTGATTAACATGCAACTAGGAATACATAAAACTAAGTGATCAGTGTTCAAAATTGTTAAAACCGTCGGAACCAAGTCAATGGGTCAAGTCTTAAGAGTACATGGTTTGGTTTACGTTTTGAAAACTATATATATATTTTTAAATGGTTTAGCACATGATTATTTTCTCATTTGGCATAGGTAAACCAACTAGATATTAACATATATATTGCCAAATAAAAAATCTACTTTTCTCTAGATGGAGTGTGGAAATATGAAATTTAATAACTTTTAAAGGTCTCTGTTCAAATTATACAAATTATATATACATTATACATGAACCGACCAACCTAAATAAATGTATGCCTCTACATTGACATTCACATGTTGATGTCTCGCAAAAACTAATTTAAAAATAAAATTCAAAGTCATTTCGTATTTATCATGTCTATACGTTACATGCAAAGCATAGAAAGTATGCATTTATTGTGCATACATAAAATTCAAAGAAAACGATTCATTGCATCAGTATGTACATGGGAGTCCAAAGGCGTTATACTACTATAGCCTAGTGGCATTTTGGTGGTGAGATAAAACTTCGGGACTATAAAGTCCTGGGTTCGAATCTCACAAGAGGGTTTTCTCATAATTATGAGTTTCCTCCTGAATTGTTGACTTGGTGGTGGAATATGATCGCGTAGTAACACTGGTGGCACGATGATACTCCAGTGGTCCATCAAACCAATTAAATATGTTTATGGTTAGATGAGGTGGCAAGTTTAAATCAAGGACCATGTTTGAGTGTAACTGATGGTACTGTGTGCATCAGTAGATGTATGTTTATGTGAATACGAAGAATGGCACGAGGGTTGGGCCTGTTGCCAGAATACAAAGCATGAACGGATGTAAATGTGGTCCAGTTCACACGCCTCCAACAAGTCCAGGTTCATGACCCATTCCAACTTCTACGTTAGCTGACCCACATCTCACCATCAAAACATGACAACATTTAAGTCCTTGCACGTGTGCACCCATCTCTCCTCTCATCAGAAAACCCTTCACACTGATTTAAAATAAAGGTTACATCTATCTATTAATATATATAAAAGAATTGAACATTGCTGACGTGGCGTGCAATGGTGCTTTCAACCTCTCCATGAAGCTGCAACGTGGCATCATAATTGAAATATTTTAGTGTTTTTGAATTATTTCCTTTTTTAATTAAATTGAGTTATTTTAGGAAAAAAGAATTTAAAAATAAATTTAAAATTTTCTCTCATGTTTTCTCCCATAATTTTTAAACGTGTATATCTTTTATATACGAGATTTTTTAAAGAAAAAAATTACACCAAATTAACGAGCGTTTTATTATCTTTCCAACGAGTACCATAGTGCTATATAAAAAACGAAGAAAAAATCGACTAATTTTTGTAGGGTTTCGTTCATACAGGAAAAAAAAAAACACACAAAGTGTTCATGTTATTCATTAATCATGTTTTTTCTTTTAAACTAGGTTCTTAACTACGATGTTGAAAATCAGCCCAATCGCCATGTTATCATTGGAATTTTACTAGGTATACTTCATCAAGAGAAGCTAGGTGAAAGAATCGCGCAACACTGCAACACATGGTGTCACCTTATAGCAAGGTTATTTTTTTATTTATTTAATTACAAGAGTAATAATTATTACTATTAGTATTAGTATTATTAGAATGGTTATATTTTTCAACCCCGGGACGCTCCCAGAAAGAATTCATAGTTGCTGTCGTGGCGTTCAATGGTGGCCTCAACCATCTCTTGATTATGCCACGTGGCATAATGAAATGCAATGGTTACAACTTCCAACTTAAGTGTTTGTTTAGTTGATTAGGTTAGGAATTATAAGAGCCATTAGAATGTGAGAAATTAGAGAGATGTGATGAGTTTTTGAATAGTTGCAGCTTACATAAGTGATTCTTTACATGATTACTGATTATGTTTTAGATTAAGGAATATGAATTATTACTGATTAGAATACTATGAACATGCAATGATTGAGAGATTTTGTGGTTAGTTAACTTGAGCCATTTGCAATAGGTTATGACGTAAAATTATATTTTTCAACCCCGGGACCCTCCCGGGGTAATCAGCTAGTGAGACATATAAAAAAGAAATGTTATCGACACATATTAACCCTCTAAAACAGTAACATGGAACGTTTTTTATGGTTTAGTTTTTTAAGTTCTTTTATAACAGAAAACCGATGGTGAGATGTGGGTCAGTTAACGTAGAAGTTGGAATGGGCATGGCGGATTTCTGCGCCTTCTTGGACACATCCAAAGCACCCACCTCAACACAGAAAACCGAAGGCTATCTCTGAAGGAGGCTATCTCGAAGGATCGGGACCTTTTTTTAGATGTCGGGGAAGTTCTCAGGGAAGGAGATAAGTGGTTATGTGGGAGGTGCATGGTGATGCATGCTCTCAGTAGAGGATGCAAGCATGACGATGAGGTTGTATCGTTCGCCGTGGTCTCCGACGATGTCGAAGATTTCATTGTTGGGATACGGAAACCATGTCCAACGTAGACGACGCAAACCCACGTCACCCAACCGGGATAGTTGGGGATGTTGCCCTCCTCGAGCATGTCTTTTCCCTCCCTATTCAGACTGTTAAAAGCATCCCCCCTAGTTGTCGTCTGATGTTTGCTCAAGCGTTAACAGGTGCTTTACGCAAAGTAGTGGCGTCGCCAAGCTCGGTTGACAATTGGGTCCAATTGTTATTGCTTCCACGGTTAACCCTGAGGGTGATCAGACCGTCCTCCAGGCAAGAGCGAAGATCAGGGAACAGGAAATCTCTGCAGTGTAGTAGCATCATGCAAGCGCTTGGAGAATGGAAAGATGGGTCTGGGTTTGTGGCCTTGGTTTCTTCTCTTTTGTATAGCACAGGGGAGGTCTCGGTATCTAGGGGAAAAGCCAAAATGGGAGAGGACAATGCAAGCGAATCTAACATAAAACAATGTCTTCGAAAAGTCAGGGATGGTCATTTCACGGCAGCGGTAAAGGTGTTGTGCTCTAGTGGAGTCGCCCCCCTATGTGAATCGACCATGAAGGCCCTCATTGATAAACACCCAGTGGTGCCGCCTCCATCCTTTCATTCTAACCCCATCGCCCAACCCGCTCTATCAGTAGATGAGGGTTGTGTGCTTAAATGTATCCGATCTTTCCCTAAAGGGACATCTTGTGGTAGGGACGGGATACGGGCCCAACACCTGTTGGATGCCATTGGGGGTGAAGGCTCAGTGACTTCCTCAGGGTTGCTCGCGGCCATCACTGAAGTTGTCAACCTATGGCTTAGGGGGGTCTGCCCTAAGACGCTGGCCGAGTTCATTGCATCGGCCCCCCTCACCCCCTTATTGAAGCCCGATAATGGAATTCGGCCTATTGCTGTGGGGGGTATTTGGCGAAGGCTAGTTTCTAAGGTGGCAATGAAGAAGGTTGGGAAAGACATTGCCCAGTACCTGGGAGACTTTCAATTTGGAGTAGGGGTACCAAATGGGGCTGAGGCGGTGCTTCACAGTGCCAACAGGTTCCTCAACTCTTTTCATGCTGATGGGTCTCTGGCTATGCTTACAGTAGACTTCTCCAATGCCTTCAACATGGTCGACCGTACAGTTTTTCTCCAAGAGGTTCACCAGCGATGCCCGTCCATTTATCCGTGGGTCCAGTTCCTTTATGCCCAGCCAGCTAGGCTGTATGTGTGCAATGATTGTATTGGGGCTACCACCGGAGTGCAACAAGGAGATCCTTTGGGGCCCCTTCTCTTTGCCCTTGCCTTACATCCCCTTATCATGCGGATTCAGGAACACTGTAACCTACCGTTTCATGCCTGGTATTTGGATGATGGGACGATTATAGGCAACGCAGTGGAGGTTGCTAAGGCTTTAGACATTATCAATGTGCATGGGCCATCTCTGGGGCTTCATCTCAATATTAAGAAAACAGAGGTCTTTTGGCCGACGTGTGACGGGTTGAAAAGTCAGGAAGGGCTTTTCCCGACAGGGATTGGTAGACCTGAGAAAGGGGTTAAGCTCCTTGGTGGGGCTGTTAGCCGAGATCCTACCTTTATCGGGGAGTTGGCAGGGCGGCGGGCTACGAGCGCGGTTGCCCTCATGAAACTACTGCCTCGCCTTAGAGATCCCCAGAGTGAACTCCTGCTGCTCAGGTCATGCATGGGGGTCGCTAAGTTACTTTTTGGGTTACGAACTTGCCAACCCCACTTCATGGTGGATGCGGTATCCCTTTTCGATAATGGTCTCCGCGAAGCTATTGAAGATATAGTTGTGTGTGGCGGCCCCTTCTTCGGGGACCTCCAGTGGCGCTTGGCATCCTTGCCGATGCGTTTAGGTGGTTTGGGCCTTCTTTCAGCTCGAGATGTTGGGGTCTATGCCTTTTTGGCGTCTAGAGCTCAGTCTTGGGAACTTCAGGATCATATCCTCCGAAACAGTGGGGTCATTGGACTAGACCCAGACTATCAACAGGCGCTCGAACGCTTAAATGTCCATCTCCCGGACTTTGATATTGGCGGTTTTTCTAACAAGGACACCGCCCCCCCCCAAAGCCACAGAAAACTTTGGCGAATGTTTTTTTTAGCAAAACTGCTCAGAGCCTGGGAGAAGTTTTTGAGTTGTCCACTCGCCAGAAGGCGGTGATTGAATGCCTAAAGGGCCCTCATGCTCAGGATTTTTTAACCGTTATCCCGATTGAGGGTTTGGGTCAATGCATGTCTGCAGTAGAGTACAGGGCTATACTCAAGTACCGATTGATGATCCCTATGTACCGGAAGATGAAACATGCCCCATCTGCCGTAAAACTTGCATGGATAAATACGGGGAGCATGCAATTCATTGCAAGGAGCTCCCTGGTTTCAAATATCGGCATGACTGGGTGAGAGACGTTTTGTGGGATATCTTGAGAAGAGCTGGGATCTCTGCCAAAAAGGAGGCCCCTGTAAACTTCCTCACAGACCCCATGGAAGGGAGATCCACCCTGCGACCCGCAGATCTGCTTGTCTTTGGTTGGGAGAGGGGGAAACATGCCTGTGTGGACCTCATCGGGGTATCTCCGTTGGTTGGGTTAAGGGAAACAGGGTTCGTAGCTGGGCAAGCATCAAGAAAGGCGGAATCAAAGAAAGTAGATAAACACGCTAAAGCTTGTGCAGATAACCAACATGTCTTTATCTCTCTGGCCTTCGACACCTTTGGCTCCCTGGCGCCAGAAGCTATTCATTTCTTGACCAGGGTCCAACGGGTCGTCCACAGCAATGTTTCATCCCCAGGGGGGCAAGGCTTTGTCTTTAGTAGACTAGGATTTGCAATTCAAAAAGGGGTGGCGGCGCAGCTTGTTGCCCGTCTACCTGCTATTATGATGTAACTTTCGTATTTTGTTTTAATGTCAATATCAGCCAAAAGTAATGGATCTGAAAATTATAACAATTTGCATCTTTTTATGATGTCTAAAAAGATTTTAAAAATTAAAGTGTAATCCGATATATATATATACACACACACACACACTTACAGGGTTAAGATAATTTGAGAACTAGGTTGAGTTGTAAATAATTTATTTATTTTTTCTAATTTTTTTACAACGGAGTTAGCCGTTTTTACATAAGTGTGTAAAAAAAAATTTTAAATTCATATTTTACATTTGAGTTCTCGCGATTCTCACAACTCAACCTAGTTCTCATTTGATCCGGATCCTATATATATTTGTATATGTTTCAATGATTCAATGTATATGATTTGCTTACAAGCTACAAGTATTAGATTGAAATTTCTTTATTTTTTATTGTATGTAGGTAGATGTATTATTGAAAAGTAGGTTTTGAAAGTTTGATATACCATACTATGAATTCTGTCCCTAACCATTTTCTAATACATTAATTTGTTGTTAGTTAACATTAACATAAGTTAAAAAAAAGTATAACAATGAGGTAAATTGACATTTTATCATTTCCCAAAACAATATAAAAACTGCAACCCCTATCCAAAGGCTTGAGCCTGGAGTCGTATGATTGAGATTTAGGTGTTTGTTTTTTCCGAAATAAAATGTCTGCAGTCTGCCGATCACGTCTGCAGAAGAAGAGGTGGACAAAAAATCTCTATAGTCTGTAAAAATAAAACTGTTTATTTTTTTAACTTCTGCAGGCTATTGAAATAAATTGTTTTTTTGAACTTAAAATATTTTTCAACATTGAATCAAAACACATATCATCCAAAATCATCAATCCACATATCATCCAAAACCATCAAATCCACATATCATCCAAAATCATCAAATCCACATATCATGATAATTACAAAGTTGTAATAATTATAGTAGCACAACAAAGTTCATACTTTGAATATAATTTCAAATTCTAAAATCAAAAAGTTCATACCTTTGAATATAATTTCAAATACTAAAATCAGACCTAGGAGGAGAGGGGAGGATGGAGGGGTATGGGAGGAGGGAGGAACGACAGGGGAAAGGACGAGAAAGGAGAGATGGAAGGGATGGGGTGGGGATAAGGGAGGAAGGAGTGCTAGGGTTTGAGAAGGAAGAAAAAGAAACCTGATGTTAACAAAAGAAGAGGTTGGAAGAGATGGGGAGGGGTTGGTCCATGTCTGCAGCAAGAAGAAAGCGCATACACTTTCTAATAAAATGTCTTCCAAAAAACAAACACTCTGTAAACCAAAATGTATGCGTGGCGCCGACAAAAGAGGTCAGGAAGAACGTTCGGCAAAAAAATAAATACCCCCTTAAAATACAAACATAACTATCTTTGTAAATGGTTCGTTTTTTATCATTTTTTTGTCTTTATTTAATATTTCAACTTAGTATTTAACTTAGTATTGTGCCGGTCGCGCGTTGCGGCGGGGTGCATTGGGTCGAACCGTAGAATACAGTAAACATACGAAGTGTAAAACACAATACGTAAGACACAACGCACTACACACAATTCGTAAAACACAATGGGTTAAACATATAATTACTAAAAAGTGTAATGCACAATGCTTCTAACTTGGTTCGGAATAAAATTTACGTCGAAACATGGACCAATTGAAACGCACATAAAATAAACATGAAAACGCATCATATTGACATCACTCAGTTTACAAAAGAAATTAGACTCTATGAAACATTTATGTGGCTATGCAAATCATACCTAAGAATAAGTTTTGATCACCCAGGTGGATTACACATATTAGGTGTGAATATAAGTGGCTTTGGATAGGCATAAAGCCATGGATGTGAGGCTAAGAAAGCTTGCTCGAGGTAAGTCACTTGATGGCGTTAACTATATAACATTTTCAAAGTTGAGGAGCTATAAATATGGATTTATAGTGTAAAAATGCAAAGTTTAAAACATGAGGGATGGTTGCGGTAAAAATAGAGTAATAGTGCAAGGGATAAAAACGTAAAGGTTAAAGGTGCTGGTGGTAACTGTCACACCCTCAAAATCCACTTGCAGAGTTTTACCGCGAGGCGCATGACAAACCAGGATCCAAACCAACGATCACAATAAACAAGTCTAAATGAACATATGCAATTTAAGAAAACATAGTTTAAAAATCCCCAAGTACAGCGGAAGCTTATTCAAAACATAATCCAAAATAAACCAAGTGTTCAACGTTTGAAAACCATGCAACCCTAACTAGACGCCGTGCAGACGCGTGCGCCCTAGTCCCGTAGTGCTACCTTAGCGACCTGAGAAAACATGTAAAAGTTTACGTCAGCACAAAAATGCTGGTGAGTTTACAGGTTTTGTAATCACAGTACCAAGTTCAACCTGTCCATACTATAACAAATCGAAAACCAAAGTACGCTAGCTAGGCGTATGTTTTGTTACTACTACGATTGGAAAACCATTACTAACTCGCAAACCAGATGTCGTGCCCGAATAGTAAACCTGTTGTTCCTGTTTGAGACAATATGCACTCGCCCGGCCCTCCAAGCCGACGAGCGGGGTTGGTCACTCCCAATAGCGCTATTCACATTTCCCCGTTAAGCTAACCCGCACATTCATGGTTCCCCCCGGGACTTCCAAAGATCGTATAGTAAACCATAGAAACCCATAGTATGACAGTAGTTACCAAACATAAGTTTTAACACATCTTTTCTCCCCCGAAAAGTGAAACCAGTTAAAAGAGGGGCCGTAAACTCACCTTAGGTTGCGTTACTTCGAAACACGAATAATATCAGCGAGCTATGCTAGTCCCTTAAAGCGGCGACCTAACATATGACAGTTACAAGTACTTAGACTAATAACCCGTAGGTTAGTTAGTCCCTAGATGTCCAGACCATAACCAAGTTCGTTTGAAAACACCGTGACTGTTAAATTAACCCAAAGTACAAGACTCGACATCCCATTGGTGACCCGAGACTCCCCGTGTTATACTTGCACTCACAAACATACAATCATGCAATTCACACTTAACATACGTTAATGTCCAACAAGTTATAGCACGTAGTTCAAGTATCACGTAAATAAGTCCGATCACATGTTACCAAGTTATTAGATGTGTTACGGGGTTCCTAGCATGTTCCTAGGTGTCAAATCGGGTCCCGAAACGCTATATTACACTTACAGCAGCAGTACAGGCGATTAGGAAAAGTCAACTAGCATTTAGGTTGGTCAACAGGCATTTAGGAATGCTAATCGCCTATACTATAGGCGATTAGGGCTATCTCATATGTAATTTTTGAGTCTATAGTCGATTACGTCGTAAAGCATGCAATTCAGGACTTAACTAGCATTTAGGATCGTAAATGCATGAAGTAAAGGGGAATAGGATCCTATTCGCCTATACTATAGGCGATTAGGGCTCCCCTTCAGGCGAATGGGCTCCTAATCGCCTATAGTATAGGGGATTAGGATTCCTATTCGCCTATAGCACAGCTGTTCCGGTTTTTTCGCGCGTTTAACACTCCAAATCGAATCCAGAACGTGTGTAAACATCAATTATCAATCAAATAACTATATCAAACATATATCAATCAAAATCCTTCGTTTAAACCTTTTTCTATCAGTCCTGCATGCAATCATGTATCCCAAAAACAACACATATAGCATGAATCATCACATTAACATGCATAACCCTAACCCTAATGAACAATTACTCAGATTTCATCAACATGCTATCAATACTAATCTGTAACTACCTTAATATCATGTTACTAATCCTTCTTGAATCATAAAAATCCTATCTTTTAATCATAAACCCACATACAACAATCATACTAGTTAGAATCCAATTAACAACAATTAATAACGAATTTCCAGAAGACATTTACGTTTATAAACAGGTCTGGACTATTAGGGATTGAATAAAAACGTTATTAAAGATTGCATGAATGAAAACCACACCTTAGATTTGTAATAGGTTGATGTTATAGGCTTGAAATCTTGTGTTTTGATCCAAAATCGTGTTCCAGAGGTTGTGTGGGTGTTGGGATGAGTTGTGGGACGACTAGGGTTATTAATATGAAGTTTAGGAGGTCAAGTATTGTATTTATAGGCGTTTTTAGTCGTCCAGCACGTTATAGGCGATTACGCAGCATTATCAGGCGAATAGGGATCCTATTCGCCCTTAGTATAGGCGAATAGGGCCTATTCACCCCTATGGGGACCATACTCGCCTACCCTATAGGCGAATACAGCCCCTATTCGCCTATAGGGTCTGGTTCAGCACAATTGGCGCGTTAAACTCCGTTTTAACATATGTTAACACATTTTCACGTACCGACAAGTCACATAATGATTGTAAACACATAATACTTGCAAACAAACACATTCACACTCGTTCACCAATTCCCGGGACTCGAGACTTGTATGTTCCCTATGTTCTGACGATTCTACGAATCGTCACCTTTTGTACACTTGATTAAGGACCGACATCTAATGAGCCTCTAGACTAACATCTAATGATTCTCTATACCAAACTAACAGTTCCCGAACCGTAACACGACTCAACTAACCCAGTTAAGTACAATATACGCGTGACTCGCTAAGGTAGACTTCATCTAGACAACGTTGTTAACCAGAATTTGCCGGGTGTCACAGTAACATCCACCGACACTTCCAAATAGGATAGTCGGGCGGGTATATTGCAGGCATCAAATGGATTAGTTCAATCGTTATATGATGCGTTAACCATATGAAATTTTCAAAGTTGAGGAGTTGTAAAAATGGAGTTATAGTCTAAATTAAGCAAGGTTTAAAACATGAGGGGTGGCGGTAAAAATAAAGTAGTAGTGCAAGGGATAAAAAGTTAAAAACGCAAAGATTAACACTTAAGGGCGTGAGGAATTATAATGCATATGGAAAAAAAATGCAAATTACAAAAGTATAAGCAAAAAATATAATTTACAGGGGTAAAAAGAAAAAAGTCTATAAGCAAAAAGCGTAAATTACAAAATCATGGGTCAAAAATTGCAAGTTATAAAAGTAGGGGCAGTGCAAGAAGAATCATCAATTGTGACTAAAAGTGTTAACTATAAGAAAATCTAAGGGGCGAATGTGTAAAAGCAAAAAATAAAGAGGGAGGTAAAGTAGAAAGATGAGCCAAACAATTACGATAGTTATTTGTGTTTTATTTTAATTATTTTGTTATAATTAATTAAAAAAAATAATAAAATAAATAAACAATCAGAAATAGGGGTCTTATCTTTTTCCCACTATCACCACACCATATTTTCACTTCAAGCTCCATGCTAACTCAGCTGCCACATGGACCAATCAGAAACATGGACCTTAAGTTTTTCCCACTCCACTACACATGGTCTTATCACTATGAACAATTACGATAGTTATAATATAATCTTCTTATCACTATTATTTTGACATACAGTGAAAGAAAAATAGGAAGTCGTAGGAATGGTATCAAATGAACTCTGATTGAACTCATTCAAACGGCATTGAAACCATCTCATCGAACCCTACGATGTTAGTTTTTAGGTCTTCGTTTTTTGGGGTTTTAGCTTGTAGTTTTTAGAATATACTTTATACCATTGTGTCTTTTATGTAGCATTGTGTCTTTTTTTTATTATTTCATCATTGTGTCATTTTTTAATTCATTGTGTCTTTTTTCTTCAGCATTGTGTTATATTTTTCGACACGGTGTTATATTTCATGACTTATTGTGTCATGTTTCATGATCTATTGTGTTTTTTGTATTCTTCTCACCCTTCTCATTTTGTTATGTAGAATAACTTGACCCTAATTTGATATTCAATGTTATCTGTATCTAGTTATTTAATTATAATATTTCAGGTTAATATTTAACATTTTAACTTTAGTGTCACATGTTATTAATTATGATTAAACATAACTTTTTGAAGGTTACATCATAAATAGTCATCGACCACTTATCATTCATTGGGCACAAACAGATTAGTCACTAAGATTTCTCACTTAACACAAAAGATAGTCATCTTATCATAAAATATCTGTTGGAGACCGACCTTACTTATCCAAACATACACTTTATCCTAATCACACTTAATAAAACAAAGTGAAATCTCTAATGCGTAGATTTAATAAAAAAAGTGTGTTTTTTTTTTTTTTTTTTGTTACGACTCTAGACAAAGACGCATAACCTTGCTTTGGCTAATAGTGTCAAAGATCTCCTCTCCTAAGTGCTGATGATGATTTACTTATTAAACCCATAAGAGAAAATATTGAATATGATTACTATGATATGATTACGGGCTATTTGGTGTGACAGGAACAAACGGGGGTCTTTAAGAGGAAAGGAAGTACGATTGCGGATTTGGTTGATGAGATAAAGGAATGCAATTACCATTGCTTAAAAGTTATGGTTGGGTTATCCTGATCATGTGGCCTAGTGGTAAAAAGGGCCGGTTCTCTCTTTGGGGGAGCCGGGTTCGATTCCCACGGGAGGCATGTGATGGATACCCCCCCCCCCCCACTCTTGTGGTGGGGTAGGTGGTTGGGAAGTGATGGAGAGACCCTTGACCCTTGTGGTCATGGGTTCGACTCCTGATCCCTCCAGGTTTAACCGGTTCACTACCGTCGTGCCTTCGGGCGGGTTTGTGGGCCGGGTTTTCCCTGGAACAGGAGACGGGTGGGCCGAAGGACTCTGTCCGTACAGACTAGAGGCCGTCTGGGCCCCCTTTCGGCCATTGGGGGCCACGTACAGAGTACCCAGCAATACTTTAGTTGATTGTTAAAAAAAAAAGTTATGGTTGGGTGGGGGAGTATTGAGTTCGGTGTTTTGTTTCTGTTTTGGTTTTTTTTCTCCTTCTTTTAGTATCTTGCTAGAAAATGTTTTCTCATGTGGAAACAAAGTGGTTTGCTAATTTGTTAAATAAATAAATAAAAAAAACTATCAATATCACATGTGTGTGCGTGCACGCAAGCACCTATATATTGGTTTAGATTCATTGAGGACAAAAAATGGGGAACTAGGTAACCGTGGTTAAAACTTGTAAAACAAAACTCATTCGGGTTATGGGATTCATACACCCTGTGACGTCACATTCTGGGGGTGTGACATCACATTCTGGGGTATGTGGCAGCCTTCTATTGGTATGTGATGTGGGCCAGGGTGTATGAATCCTAAATAGGTGGTGTATAAATCCTGATTACCAACTCATAAATCAAGTGTTTTTATCCTTAATTTAAATAGGCTTATGTTAAATATACCAAGTAATAGGATTAATCTACCAATTTAGTCAAACTGCATTTAATGAGCTAATCTACCAACTAATTAATTAATGATTAAGTTAGTATTTACTATTTATATTATTATACTACTATCACTTTTTTTATTTAACATTTTATATTTTGTAGTACTATTATTAATAATATTGATACCAATATTAACGAAAAATAAATAATCTTTAATAAAAAAATACGAAAAATGCAAAAGTTCATTATTAATAAATAAATATACGAGTCTCTAGTAAAAAAAAAGTAAACATGCAAATATTAAAATACTTAATCAACTAGATCGACAAAACCACTTTCACGGTGACAAAGTTGAGTATATAGTTCTAGACACGGCCTATACATGGTTTCCCATCTAGTTGCAGACTGACTAATGTTGCGAAAATTCCAATAAGGCGTGATAGTAGGCATTGGGTACCCTTCTTGTAATTCCACCCTGATATAATGGTTCTCATCATTAACTAGGGCAATTGTAAGAGCTCTGTAATGTTGCTCGATATCCACAATTTCCATCGCATTTAACATTTTGTATATTTGTTATATATGAATGTATTAATTTGTATTCAATTGTAATTATCCCTTCCCAAAAATCCCACCGATGCCTTGGCCACTCCGGTATGGTACTCGGCCATGACTATCGAGTATAACGCTTTAATTAGAAATGCTACATGGGTGTTAGTTCCTCGTGACCTATCCATGGATATTATTCATTCCATGTGGTTGTTTAAACATAAATACAGGTCAGGCGAGACACTAGAGAGATATAAGGCCAGATTGGTGTGTGATGGTCGTTCACAACAGGTGGGCATTGATTGTGGTGAGACTTTTAGTCCGGTCGTTAAACCGGCTACCATACGCACAGTAGGGATGAGCATTTTTTCCCGAGTACCATATTTGGTACATGTACCATATTGGTACCCGTACCAAAATTTTCAATTTGGTACCCGTATAGTATTGATACTCGTAATTATTTACCTACTTGGTACCCGTACGGGTGCTCAAAAAAAGAAAAAAATAACAAAATGGTACCAAATGGGTATCGTACTGAAATACCAGTACCGATACCCCGGACTCGTACCCGTACCGTACCTATATGTTCGGTACGGTACTCGGTACCCACTTTTGTTCAAATTCGGTACGGGTATTTTCGGTACGGGTACGGGTATGAGTTAAAAAAGAATAAGGATTTCATTTTTATATCATATCATAATATATTTTTTCTTGTATATGCATTTTTTGTCTTCTATTTTTTTTAAATGTATCTCTCTATATAAAAACAACATTAAAAAATAGTAAAACACAAAATAATGCTGATTAAAGTACAAACAAGTTAACTACACATTGACTAAAAAAATCGTAAAAACTAATTTTTAGTAATAATAAAATAACAAAAAAAAAACTTAAGTTAATTAAGCCTAAGTTATGATGGTTGTATTTATTGAGAGTATGGTGTAAATACCAACATCCTTTTTAAATGATACAAGGTATTATGTACACATAGGGAAACCAAAAAATTTGACCAACTTGGTATATTTAACACTACCCATTTAAATATAGTAAAGCTATATTAAAATATTAAGCATGTTGGAACTTGGTGCGTTTAGATTGTTTTATGGTGCGTCTTGATGTTTACAACAAAGAGTCGTGATCTACCCAGGTTTTTAATTTTTCAAAAACAAATTGAACACTTTTACCTAGTTATCCTTGAGAGTGTAATGACACACATGGCTTCTTATGTTGTTTCTCGTGCTTCTTAAATCTTTTTTACTTCATCATATTGTGCATATAATGTATATATGTGTGGGCCCTTGAGGGGCAAAAGTAAAATTGCACTAATTTTAATGTTATTTTACTAATTTTGTGAAAATAATGTTAAAAATGACAGACGATTTATCATTCATCATGTGGTGACGTTGATAGTCAAAAGACAAGGGGTACATGCACCAATCGGGATAATCCGACTGCTAAGTGTTATGTGCCTTATGTCTAAGGCTTGATGCAAAACCACTATCGAGCCGGAGGTCTCACTGGAAGCAGCATCTCTATTCCCACGGGGCAGAGGTAAGGCTGTCTACATCTTACCCTCTTCAGACTCTACCGTAGCTTGCTATTGGTGGGATTAACTAAGTATGATAATGATATATGTAAGCTAGTTCGAAAACAGAATTTGAATTCGTTATTCGAAATTGATTTAGTTCGATATTTGGTTTTTGAAAAAAAAAACCCAAGTCTCCTCCCTAGGTTCTCTTGATTTTTTAATGGTTCAACCCTAAGTTCTCTTAGTATTTTCCACCGACCACCATATAGATTCATCATTCATGCTGTATGTGAATCCCTCTAAGAATATGTGTTGTGGTTAGAGGTGAACCATAACTCTATCCTCTAATATTGTGTCATGTAATCGCTGACATGGCATGGTAAAAAAAACTGCAACTTATTCACTTAATCCTGTTGTGGCTAGAGGTGAGCAGCAGCTTTATCCAGATTTTTTTTAAAATTATATTTTAAATGTGCTATAACAAAGTTCGGAAACGGGGTGGCATTTGACTAAGATTTTCTTCGATTTCGTTATTCGTTCAATACCCATCTTCATCTAGGAACTCCAAGGTCGGTTGGTAACATCCTTCCCATTGTGATGGATCCATTTCTCAGTGTGTATTTTGAACGTTTGAAGATTTTTTGTGAATTGTTTGTGTAAAAATGAATTAAAAATGTTTTTTATTTAAATAGCCAAAACTAGCCGTTAGCCAACGGCTAGTTGCTGCCAACGGTCGAATTCTCCTCGCCATCACACGCTAGCGTTCACCCAAGTGTGTTGTGGTTCACACGATCCACGTGGATTGGTTTGTGGCTCGCGACCACTTCCTTGCGAGCCACAACACATAGTCCAAGCTATGAGACAACTTCTCAATCGATTTAATAATACTATATATGAGGTTGGGACCAATAGGTACAACTAGTTATCCACAAGGTACATCAACATTTTTGGACCGTGGGGTTGTCCCAATAGTCAATAGACAATTTAGCCTTCAAAGCTCCCTAAATTAAGCAGGACGTACGTGTTCTCTTGCTATCCAAACATGTTTTGGTACAGGCTTTTTAGTTGGGTGATCCATGGACTACTCATACAGAACAATGGTCCATAGTCCATACTGACCCACATTAGTTTGACCACCATATATCCGTCTCACATTTTCTACCCCAACTTAAATGCATGTTTTGTCCTAAATAATGGTTTAAGTGTTTGGGCCACCCTCTTAAAAATGAACAACAACCGCGACACTTCCATCACTAGCGAGCACCACGCCTATATATCATGTCTATGTTCGTGCATGTTTTTGTCTTTGTTTGTATGGATTTAGGCGTCGATCTTGTGTGTGTTTCTGTTCATTTGCAATATGCTTGGTGAAGGTGGGAGATGGTTGTATGGTTGATCGACTTGAGATGTTAATGTCGCAACAAACAAAAATGGCGAGGGCAGGCGCGACAAACAAAAAACACAATCTCCTTTTATTTTTGACAAAAAAGAACGGGTGGTGTTACTATATAAGACCATGTGTAATGGTTGGTGAAATTTGGTGGGTGAAAGGGACATTCTTTGACACTTGGCAATGTGGGGTCACTTGGTGGGTGAAAGAGGTTTGAAATGGCCAAGGGGTGTAATGGTGGGTGCAATTTAACGGGTGAAATAGGGTGAATATATAATGGTATTAAATTTGAATTAAAAAAAGAAAATAAAAATAAAAATGAAGTGTCAGACCCCTATTGGATAACCGTTGCCCCTCTCACGTGAAATATTTCGCCTGGCAAGCATTCATGCCCCTTTAACCCAAGGATGGGCGGTGTTCCAAGGTGAATGGGGGGTGAAATTCATCAATTCACGCCCATTTAATCAGTCATTACATATGGTCTAATGATGTTTTGATCAGTTTAATTTTATTTTTTTCGCATTTTACACCCCAGTTAATCAATGATAGTAGGGGATATATGTAATCTATACTTTATCGTGTGAACACTAGTTATAATCTAATCTATACTTTTATAGAAAAATAAAGCACAAAATCATTATACAATATAGATAAGTCATAAGTGCAATATGCTTGACAATTCAAAACAATCTATACCAAAGAACAAACAATATAAAATTAAAAACATTAAAAATAATATTCAATAAAATATTTATACTAAAAAAATAGAAGAATATTAACGAGTCCAACATTTGTAACCCAGTTGGTTGAAGACCTAAAGTTTCCTATAAGAGGCTTGGGTTCAATTCCCACTAGCTACATTTTGAGAACATTGGTGGAGGGGAAATGAGGGATGACCCGACCATTGCTTTGGGTTCGAGTCCTGATCTCGACCGGTTTTACCGATTACTTCACTGTCGTGCCTTCGGACGGGTGAGTGGTCGGGTTTTCCTGGGAATTGGTGGCAATTGGTGGCCCGGGTACTCTCGAGTACCTGATTCGCTAAAAGGGTGTCCGATGGTACTCAAAATTGATTCGTTGACCGTTCAAGAATATTAACGAGTGAGTGGGTACCACCAATCACAGTCCACACATGGGCAATGTCACCATCTTTCTAGACACAACACAACCCTACATCACATGCTATTCTCCCCACCCAATTGGCCCATGATCCAACGCTGAGGATTTAATGCCTGGAAAGCAAATCCATCAGCCCATCTCAACCGTTGATTCTTTAAACCACACAGCCTGTCTTGTGTATGTTCCCTGTTCCACCCACAGCTGACCCTCACCACATGTCTTTATTACCTTTTTTTATTATTAAAAGCTTTTGACTATGATCCATTCATGTCGGGGCTGCTGTCCCTATCAGAATAACTCTTGTCCCTACCCTATTCTTTTTCTTTTATATATAAATATAAATATAAACTCATTCTTTTCCTTCACATACCTCACACATTTTCTCTCTAAAATATATAACAAAAACATCACCGGAAAATAAAATAAAAAAAAAAAAAAGTTGGCTATGGATTTGATTAATTTTGAAGCAACTGAATTAAGGTTAGGGTTGCCGGGGTCAACCGATGAGTGGGATAAAAAGTCAACGGCTTCTCCGGTGAACACCAACAACAACAACAAAAGGAGCTCATCGGAGATGGGTTCGAGTGTCTCCGATGAAACCGATTCGTCAAGATCTCCACCACCCTCCAAGTAAGTTCATATTCATGATTTAAATATTTAATAGATATGTAAGAAATAATAATGGTAAATTTTTTACTAGTATGTTACTTGAGTCTAACTGGTTATGCATAGTTTGCAGCTGGCTTAAGGGTGAGTATTTTGAACCTATTGCTTTAGGCCCCTAAATTTTAATAGATTTATTTAATATTTATGGTATATGTGTTTGTAACCAAGATGATAAACCTTTAGCTTAATACATTTATGGTCTGCAAGTCTTTTTTTATTGTATTTATCGTACAAATAGTTTTACTCTTTCAATTACTGTTATCTTTACGTTTTATGCTTCTTTTTTAGTTTAGGAAAAAAAACCTCAATTTTAGTATTTGCTTTAGGCCTCCAAAAAGATTGAGCAGACATGTTGCATGTTTACTTTCTATTTTGATGTATAGATCTTTGGCTTATATATGTTAGTGTCCCAAAAAATAAAATACTAGTATATTTATCATAATAGATTATAATATTATATAGAGTTTTGTATTACTTTGTACTTATATAAATTGTTACATGGTTTTCAGGGCACAAGTTGTGGGGTGGCCACCGGTGCGATCATATAGGAAAAATATAATTCAAGGAAAGAAGAATGAATCGGATACGGGTTCGGGTATGTATGTGAAAGTAAGCATGGATGGAGCTCCATACTTGAGGAAAGTTGACCTAAAAGTGTACAAAAGCTATGGTGAACTATTGAAGGGTTTGCAAGAAATGTTTAAGTGCAATATAGGGTTGTACTCTGAGAGGGAAGGGTACAAGTCTGAATTTGCACCTACTTATGAAGATAAAGATGGAGATTGGATGCTTCTTGGAGATGTACCATGGGATATGTTTCTTACATCTTGTAGAAGACTTAGGATCATGAAAAGTTGTGAAGTAATAGAGAGTTGAGTGTTTTCTATATAGTTTAGTTTTTTTTTTTTTTTTTTTTTTTTTTTTTTTTTTTTCAAGAAATAAAACCAAAAAAAAAAGGAAAAAAATAAAAGATACATATATGTACATATGATATCATGTAATTTTTCTTTATATAGTTTTATGATGTTTCGACAAAACATATAGTTATTTAAATTAAGGATCTATAGTATTTTTGGTGTTTAGCGCGTTCTATTTAGTAGATCTATATTACTGACCGGTCCATCCTTTAAGGATTAACCAGATATTTAGTATCTTGATTCATGATGTGATTAGATTTTTTTTAATCTCAACCACATCGTGAGTCATGATTGATTGTTTTTCTGTCGTTAAAATATCTTTGATTGATGATTACTTGTGCACTAGTTTTTTAGTTGGTGATCGAATTTTATTTTTTGGACATGGGTTTTTAAGCTATTTACCGACAAATCTTTGTTTGATGGTTTCGAATTAGATTTTGGATTGGTGTACGTAAAGTGTTATTCCCCTGTTTCCAGAAATGCATGGAACATGTAAGTTAGAAATTTGTTGCAAAGCCTCATCGGTAACAATTGATTTAATGGGATTGGTCTATAGATTAATTTGACTTGTACATGATTGGGTTCTAAGATCATAAGCACATGATGGAGGTAGTATAATATAAGCCTAGTCTGATCCCCTTATGATGGAGTGGCACATTCTTTGTTTTCCTTATGGGAGGTGAGGAGTTCAAGTCCTACTGGCACCAAAATGCTGCTGGTGGGCAGGGTTTTACCGCAGTGGGCCTTCAGACGACGGGTTTTTCCCAGGAACTGGTGGACCCGGGTTACTCTCGAAATACTCCTTTGTCCGGTTGGTACTTCGAGAGTGCTTGAGATTGATTTGTTTGGCTGTTCAAAGAAAAAAAAAGTATAAGCCTAGTCTGATCTATGGTTTTAAATTATGGCTTTTATTGTATTTTGTGTTCTGGTCGAATTATTAAGTTTTTTAAAGTCCCGGTGTCAAGATGAATTTGTTCATGACGAAAAAAGTATCAAATAAAACTTTACCAAACACCTTTTAACTTTAATTGTGGGTCATATATCAAGCTTTTTACATTTATTTTGAAAGTTTAACCACTTTAATGACAAAATTTTGAGAACCACCATTGAAGAGAGCGACAACATTAGAACTCCTCTTATTAAGAAATTTGACGCTAATGATCTATTAGTCCAGTGGTCCAATAGTAAGGTGTGAAGTTTATCCACTTTAGTGGGGTTTCTACCTGGGGGAGGTCTCGAGTTCAAGTCCTTAAGGTGTCTTAAAGGATAAACGGTTTAACTGAGGTATCTTAGGTGCTAGGCAGGGGTTATTCAACTAAGTTGTCCAAAAAAGAGTTAGGAAATTTGATATGTTGAAGGGTTACGAATAACCATTTTTTTCATTTAAGTGAACCACTATCCAATAATATTTTTAACTAGAGACGAGCGAAGCCCACCTACACTAAGAGGGTGTTTGGGATTGCGTTTTGAATCTGATTTTTAGATTATTGCGTTTTAGAAACGCAGATAATCAGTTTTTAGTGTTTGGATTGCGTTTTGAAAACGCAGATAATCAGTTTTTTGGGCTAGCAAAACGCAATAATCTATAAGCAAGCTCCACCCCTGCTTTTTCAACGCATAATCTGTTTTGAATAATCAATCCTAAACACCCCTAAGTGGTATGTTACCTCGTTCTACTAGTTAACAGGGTATTGTTTGTATCTGTGAAATTTTCTTAATGATTTGTCTTTATATTCAGGCTTTAGTGGTGGCTTTATAATGAATGATTAAGTGTCATTTAATTTATTGATTATTATATGTTACGATACTTAAAAAATATACATGTGTCAATAACTTTAATATATATCATGGTTTAAAAAGGCTTTCTGAGGCTCGCCTCGAGGCTTACGCCTCGGCTGAGGCTATGAAAAAACGCCTCAGAGGCTTAGCCTCATGGGGGTTAACTGAAACCTAAGCCTCGGCCTATCTGAGGCTTTTCGAGGCTTTCCAAGGCGGTGAGGCTGTGAGGCTGTGAGGCGAGGCGTTGAGGCTTAAGCCTCAACACCTAAGTCAAAATTGGGTCTAGGTGGTGAAAATTAGTTCAAGTCGGGTCACAAATTGTACTTGGAACGAGTTCCCACCTCAAAATCCAACCAAAACACACCTGCCCCTCTACTTTGATTCGAATTAGAATTTGATTCGAATTAGACTCAATTGATTACATCTATAGGGTGGCAGACGAGGCTATGTCACCACAAAATGATGAATTGTTAAATTCAATTGGTTGGATTAGAACAGAGGGAGAGGAGAGAAAAATCGTATATAAAAGGAGGTGGATTTATGGTTTTTATTAACTTTTGGTATTTTTACATTTAACCCCCTCAATGTTCACTAGTTTACATTTGGTCTCCAAACTTAAGTTAAAGATTAAAATGCTATTAAAACTATTTTATGATGTTTGTTTCACTACTAAATTAGATTTTATAATATTCATGATGTTTTGTTTTATATTATAGTGTATTTTTATGATATACATATATATTTTTTGTTATTGTTAATAATGTTTTGAGGCTTACGCCTCGGTCCGCCTCGAGGCTTACGCCTCGTGAGGCTAACGGACAACGCCTCGAGGCCCGTTTCAGCCTTTTTAAACCTTGATATATATTAAAAATTAAATTAAATAGTTTCTTAACTTTTTTTTTTTGTTGTATTTACTTTTTGTATCCTGAATGGTGGACGAATAGTCGGTCACACCTATAGAATATTATCATCTATATGTTCCCACTTGAGCCTTTTAAAAAAGTAAACTAAAAAAGGAATCAAAACTTTAATAATGTTTAAAAATTCAAAGGATGGCATAGTTGCAAGGAAACATAAAATATGTTGAATTTCAAACTTTGATTATGAAGGGTGGGATTGGATCTATTGGATATTTGGATGAGACATTAATGGACAATGCTTATCTAATGATATATTGGCAATCTGAAATGTTTAGTTTACATCCTTTGCGTTTATATAAAACTACAGTGTACGTCCTTAATGTTTGAAACTAATAGTGCACATCTTTTACGTTTATTTTTTGTCTCACTCAAAGTCCTTTATCACTAACTCTATTAGAAATTGGTGTTAACTTACCCACATGCTCAGCACATGATGGATATAATTATCATTTCACCCATTTCTTCTCCAAACTGAAACCCTAATTCTCCCATTATGCAATCTCTAATCTAATCGTGAATCGTGATGCCAAAACATCTTTAATCTAAATGTGTTTTGTTTTAAAGGACATGCACTATAATTTTGTTTTAAAGGACATGCACTAAATGTGGTTGGCGGCGCAGCTTGTTGCCCGCTTGCCCGCTATCTTGATGTAATTTTTTACGGTTATGTGTTAATAATGTTTAATATTATCCTTGAAATAAAAAACGTTAATTATTGATCATATATTTGTTTTTGTTATTGGCCATATATATCTTTCCATATTAATATGAGTAGATTCATGTTACTGTTTAGTGTTTACATCCATTAAATATGACATATGTCTCGATCATTATTCAAGGCATTATACGTGGTCATTTTGGCATCACTATTTTAGACCACAAAATGTGTCACTTAAACTCATGGGTTTCACTATAATAATATAAGTAAACCCTGTACTAAGCAGAAAATCTTATACTACCTAAACCAATGGGCTTCACTGTATATTTTAAATGATTAGAATAGATTAATTTATCGTTAACTACACTAAACGTTGTAGGCAAAAATCTATAATAGCGCGTTAAAATAAGTGAAGTCAACGAGTATCACCCTGAAAATTGTTCTTGCATACGCCACCACTTGCAATGCACACGTGTTGTGGTGAATTGAATATGGCTAGTTTGATTATACATAGATTTTTTAAGTTTCACTACTTGATTACTTGTATGTATTAATAAATTCTGAAAATTCAGAAATGTTATGAACACCAACAAATAATATTTTGATAATTAAATAGAATAAATTAAATTAGATTTTTTTTAACGTCATAGTTTATAACACTTTGATTCCACCTCATTTTGAACTTATAAGGATTTGTGCTCATAATTTTACATTTTAAGAGGAACACCGTACTATTAGACCTTTTAGTTAAATTAAATTAGATGATTAATTAACATGTATACATAAAATCCTATTGTAGGAAAATTCTATATATCCTTAATTTGAATGTCGGTGGTTTTTCATTTTCCATCTCTCATTTCTTGCTTTCACATTTGCACCCTTGGACTTTTCTTTGTTTGGCTGATTTTTCCACATGTTCAATTATGGTTTCTGAAATGACAACTTTGCCACTGTGAATTACGCTTATTTCCATCCACGAAATATAAGTGGCATAATTCCTCTTTAACTAATTATCCAAAAATTGTTGTCATAACTTGACAACTAATTTTTTTTTTAACGGCCAACGAATCAATTTTCGAGCACTCTCGGGCACCCTTTTGGCGAATCAAGTACTCGAGAGTACCCGGGCCACCAATTGCCACCAATTCCTGGGAAAACCCGACCACTCACCCGCCCGAAAACACGACAGTGAAATAATCGGTAAAACCGGTCGGGATTAGGACTTGAACCCAAGCCAATGGTCGGGTCATCCCTCATTTCCCCTCCACCCATGTCCTCCAAATGTAGCTAGTGGGAATTGAACCCAAGCCTCCCATAGGAAATTTTAGGCCCTCAACCAACTGAGCTACAAGTGTTGGAAACTTGACAACTAATAATAAGATACTAAGGGTGTTTGGGATTGCGTTTTGAATCTAATTTTTAGATTATTGCGTTTTGAAAACGCAGATAATCAGTTTTTAGTGTTTGGATTGCGTTTTGAAAACACAGATAATCGGTTTTTTAGGCTACCAAAACGCAATAATCTATAAGCAGCTCCGCCCCTGCTTTTTCAAAACGCATAATCTGTTTTGAATGATCAATCCCAAACACCCTTTAAAGATCCACAAATTCTTAACCATAACGAACCTTAATTAGCTAAAACAATCGTTTATTCCTTATATAGAGCTTTAGTTTTTCTAATGATTTTCCTTTATTTTTTATCAACGTATTAAACTTAATTTCCATTACACGATTGCGATGTAACCGCATAACCCCTATGTTGCTCCTACTTTGTGTCTATCATTGTGTTTTACACATTTTTAATTGTCTTTTATACATTGTGTTTTTTGAATTCTGTGTAGCGTTGTTTCTTAGACATTGTGTTTTACATTTCGTATCTTACGAAATTTGGATATCGTATTATGTCTTACGAAATTTGGGTAGCATATTATGTCTTAGGCATTGTGTTTTATACTTTGTGTCTATCATTGTGTTTTACACATTTTTAATTGTCTTTTATGCATTGTCTTTTTCGAATTATGTGTAGCGCATTGTGTTTTTCGATTTATGTGTAGCGCGTTGTGTCTTACACATTGTGTTTTACATTTCGTGTCTTACTACATGTTTCGACCCGCCGTGCGTCGCTGCAATGCGCGGGCCTTTTTGTAATTGTCTTTTATGCATTGTGTTTTACAAATTGTGTGTAGCGCATTGTGTCATAACATTGTGTTTTACATATCGTATCTTACTGCACGTTTCAACCCGTTGCACTCTGTCGCAACGCGCGACAGAGAAAATACTAGTTTTCATTATAGTTGATGTCGGACTCAAGCCCAAGGGCGAAGCTTGGTTTTTGAATTGGGACTTCTATATTAGCTTCTAAAATAGATGGAGGAACCAAGCCCAAGAGCGAAGCTTGGTTTTTGAATTGGGAGGGGCCGGACTCAAGTTTTTTCGATCGGTAGTGGCAAATCGGCGGGGCTAGACTCAACCCAAACTTAATTTACCTACGAAAATCACACTTAGACCAATGTGCCAAAAAAGGGGGGTAGGGCCACCCCTGACCCAACATATCTTTCGCCCTGACCAAGCCATATTTTCAATTTCATTGGTATCATTTACCTTTTATTAAAGCATTTTCCATAAGCTTTTGCTTAAATATTTTTATTTACAGTAAACCTCAATTTTCATCTCTGTGGTTTGTCCAAAATAGCCCTATTAGTCCAATAGTTTATTTTTCGCATTTATTATCCAATAGTTTTCATTTGTGTTTCAGTTTTAACCAGGCAATTTAACACCATTTTTTATTATGTTAAAACCATTATGAAAAGACAACAATGCCCCTGTTATTAATAAATTCAACAACTCAACAACCCCTAGCCTCTGCGATTCTTTTAAACGGCTAAATCCCTTACCTACAATTGTCGTCGACTTGTTTACAACTACCACCACTGAAATTCCTTAAATCATATCTAGCCACCACCACCTAATTAAACTGAATCTAGAAAAAAAAAAAAAAAAACATGCACTCAAAATCAGATGGTTTTGGGTTCTGATTTGGGTGACGACGCACTATGGGGCAATATCTCTACTCCGATCAACGCTACCATCTCCATCTCATGCCGACATCTTCTTTACTGATTTGACCCAGATCAACACAATCAAAGCAGTTTGTGCCAGAGAAACGATGACAATGATCACGACTTTTAAGATATGAGATTTGGTGGTGTACGAGGGTAGGGTTGTAAACAGGTCTAATGGTGGTGGTTGTTTGCGCGTGGTCTTTGATGGGTTAAAAACGAAGGTGACGGTAGCATGATGATGATGATGATGATCAAGGGTGAAATATGGACATTATAGTCTTTTAACAGTTGTTTTTTATAGATACCCAAGAGTATTATATTCTTTCATCATGACTTAACAGAACTATACTAACGATGTGGACTGAAACTGAACGAGTTAGCAAACTAATGGAATTATAAATGCAATTTTTAAACTAATGGACATAAGTTTGCAACCTGCGAAATCCAAAATTAACCCTTTTTTTTTCTCAAATAGCACCACTAATTTCTTCTAAACACTTGAAATATTAAAAACAATTACCCACGCATATTTATGGGCATGCTACACACAGATAGCCAAATTTTTGTTTTTGTAATACATATTATTAAACATTGTAGCAATTGATAATAGATTGTTATTGTCATGGATTAAGTGGCTTAGAGTCACACTTCTTATTATGAAAAGAGAAGTCTTCAACTGCTTTTCAAAAATGCATTATCAATTGTTAATGGAGTTTTCAAAGTTTCATTATCCTCATCTTAGTAGTCACACATCATACTAACCATAAACAGCGTATGCCCCGACGCAACGCGCAGATACTATCCAGTTAAATCAACATCATATAAAATACTAATATACTTTTTGTACATTTTTGTAGTTTCAAACTAGAAAATTTGATATGGTGAGAATAAATAAATAAATAAATAAATAAATAACCAGTCTGAGTTCACCGGTCACCAGGACTAGGATTTTTGAGCATCTATGGTCATGGTCTATATACATTAAACTGCAAAATAAACCAAAAAAATAAACACGATCTTTCGATTCTTGTTTCTTATTGCTGAATTTTCATAAACGATTGAACACCGGCCTGAACTCTACTCGAGAAGAAGGTTTCTAGCCTGCATAACAATTCAGCTCTTAGTAATATTAGAAGTTGGGCTGGGTTAACCCGTAAAACTTTAAACGATTCAGATTTTTTTGAACAATAATGATCAAACGCTTTGAATACAACAGTTTAAGAGGTAAATTTGTATGCAAGAAAATAAATCTTTTTTTTCAATATGACCCGTTTGAGATATAAGAACCCAAACGGGTCAAATTGTGACAAATATATTATTTGCAGGAAAAGAAGTTTAAACATATATGAGGTAACACAAACATATAACAAATAAAACAAATTACCTGGTGGAACATTTATAATAAATAGTTTCTGGAGAATTATATGTTCTAGCATTGGCAAACATCCTCCTTGCATCAGCAATGAACATCTCAAGTGTTACATAATACTGTTCAGATTCAACCCGTCTTGACATGGTCTTAAGATCTACAATCAATTAATCATTCATTAGGTGTCAACCGTGTTGGGTTGGCGGGTTAATTAGGTGACCTAATCACGATCCATATATGTATTTGTGTCAGACACACCAATCCTTACCCAGGACACACTTAAATAATGTTGTGTTTGGGGTCGGTCCATTAAAAGTAGGGCTGGCAAATCGTGTCTTAACAGGTTTAACAGGTCATTGACGGCGCGAACAACACAAGTTTTAACTACTTTATATCGCATGTTTATAACACAATTATATGTTTTATGTACCAACAAAGAGATATGATGAATCATATCATCCTAATTCTATTTATTTTTAAAAAGTATTTTTAAAAAAGGTAAAATTTCACATAGTGTACTTTTTAGTTAGCATGTCTAATCGTGTCTTATACAGGTTACCTATTGCCAGCCCTAATTAAAAGTTCACTTGTCAACATGTGTGATACCACGTGACTTAAACGGGTCAAGTCAGGTCAACACATTTATCAAGTGAGTTGTGTCGGGTTGAACCGTTTAATATAAGGTTTATATTAGCCAACCCAAACCGTTATTATTTTCATATCCTGACAGGAACGGCAACCCTTAACATTCATTAGTGTTAAATATTTACATTATTGTAAATATTTAACCCTTTGATATAAACATAGATTGTGAATTTTGATACATTTAGGGATTGATTTATTGTGTCAATATATTTACCCATGGGATCTCTGATGACGTCATAATAATCTGGAGCAACACGTACATCAACGGGTTCTTTAAAAGGCCAAGCATCAACATGTTCAAACATTGCCTGCTCACATAAAATTCTCTTTATCAGATTAAAGGAAACTATGAGTTAACTTATTACATATGTAATGAATATGAAGTATTATGAAACGACGGTGAGCCTATAGGTCACAAAATTGGCAGGTTGGGTAACAGGTTAAAACAAATCTAGTTGATTTGCCCCACCGACCCTTATTGAATAGAGCAGATTAGGAGGTCGTAAGCACTTGTATTAATTTATCTAGGATTTTATTTAATAAACTTTGAAATGGAATTATTTTAACAAACTTGCCTTTAAAATGGAACGCATGAATCCAGTCAACTTTTGATTTAAGGTACCATCTGGAGAAACATTGAAACATTTGAAGCGAGAATGTCCCCATTGATCAGGAGTCCATCCAGCCTCCCCTGTAGTTCAATTTCAGTTGGTAATCTCAAAAATAAAACATAATACTGAATAATATTAAATAACATTATAGCATTTTATCACATATACAAACAAGCTACAAGATATACAATTTTCAAATTCAGAAATATTAGAGAGGTGGAAAGTGAAACAGATTAAAACACGTCGGGAACAGTTTTTGTCCAAAAGTTGTAATTCTTCTATAAATAATCAAAGTATCAAAATATTAGTTAGAAAAATATAATATTTTGATAATAATATAGTAAGTTATGATTTATAAAAAAATATGTTGAAATTTAAGAGTACACTTTGGGAGAACTTTGACTTGTTCCATATGCTTACCCATTTGACCCATTAGAGATTAAACATAACCCAAATAAACCCATTCAAGTCAATGGGTCCAAATTGCTACCTCTAAGAAACATATCTTTTGTATCTATAGAAAGATATCTTTTAGAAGAAAAAAAGGAAATCCTTCACTTGGTGATTTTGAATGTCCAACATTACTATTAAAGTTTAAAAATTTCATCCTATTAAACATTTCCTAAAGAAAACAGAAGGCGACTGGACATATAATATATATTAAAAATATAAAAAAGAACACAAAATGTTCAGAAGTTTCACTAAAGATTTATTAAATTGTTATAACAACAGGGGTCAAAGGACTCACTCAACCCAGGGATGTCTTCAGGTTTACAGATCCTTTTTGGAATTCCAGCTTCTTTCTGGAAACAAAGTGCATATGATATCAGTTTTAAATAAATATATACACACACAAGTGTATATTGCACATGAAGAAAATAGGAGTGCTTTCCATAAATGAATGTGGCTTCCAGATGGTGAAGCGGTAAGTAACCATGAACATACCTTATGGAAATCAATACCAGGGTACACAATGTGACAATTTGAGAGCTCTCTTATTTTCTCATCGATTGCCTGAAATACAAAATGAAATAATAAGTTGCATAAAAAATAGTACAAATTAGCAAGTGAGAAAAAAAAAAGAAGAAAGAAACAAGGTTTTCTGTTGTCTTTTGTTTCTTGAACTAATTTCGTTCATCATCCAGATTTAGAAAATATTTAGAGAAAGCAACAAAACTCTGCTTAAAACCAGAATCTGTCTTTTGCAACCTGATTATTCACATTCCAATTTCCATAGGTTTTATGATAAACTTACAATATCTGTCTATTTTTAGCATGTACTCTTTCATTACTATTGTAGTTATTGGTAGCTTTTTATATATATAAATATATCTCATGTTCTATTTCATTGTCTGCTGTTTTTTTGGGGCTGAGGGTCTCTCTGGAAGCAGCCTCTCTATCCCAATTGATAGAGGTAAGGTTTCCCTACATCCCACCCTTCCCAGACCCTACCAATAGCTTTGCTAGGTTTGGTTGTTGTTGTGGTAGTAGAATAGACAACAACGGTATCCTGCCTATCTTAATTATAATAGGTAATGTTTTGAATATCGATCTAGGGTTAAAGCATCATTAAAGCACCTACTTCTTGAAATTAGATCATTTTTTAAAGTTGGATGCCTCTCAAAATCAGCCCAGTTTTGTACTTTCATTAGTTTCAACAAAATAATATTCTGATCCTATCATTACCTGCCTCTGACGGCGAATCATGGTTGATAAATCAGTGTATGGAAGCTTTGGATCAATTTTACATTCCATAAGAATCCCTCCATCGTAATCTTTTATATACCTATACAGAACAATTACCACTAATATTGGGTAAAAACAATATCAACACAGATAGGAAAATCTATTGCGGCAAGATACCAAGTACATTGTAAATGAGAAGCACATGTCACTCATGTATCTAAAACAAATGGAAGTACCACACAGTTTAGATTGTTCTTTTTTAAATGAGAGGGGGGGGGGGGGGGGGGTAGAGCATATGAGTTCTAGTACAGCTGCATAAGATGTGTGAACCTTTAAAAATTCATATATACATACCCATGCCACCGTTCTTTCTCCAAGAATATATCTTTAGTAAAGCCCTACAAACGGATAAACAGATGTTTGATTAGTTCATTAAATTAGATCAAGAGCATCCCAATGGCAAATCTCTTAAAAGGTTTGCCCACATTATCTTTCACCAGACTTTTATTTTTCAGAAACCTATCTTCGAAGCTCCTCCAATAAACTAGATGAACTAGGAAAAAGGTGAAGCGGGTGTGAAAAGAAAACCACATTAAGGTAAGGGAATAAAAAGCAAATACAGAATTATTACAACCCAGAAATCGGTTTTAGTATAAAAAAAAAAAAAAAAAACTTCTTTTCCATGTCAAATAGAAAAAAGCTTTACAAGAAGCTGATTTTTTAACGGCCAACAAAATATACAACCAAAACTAGCAAGAACCACCAAACATACAAAAAGCTTATAAAAAGTTGAAACAGACAAAACTTACATGAAGCAATTTATTTTGAACACCCATGTCTGCTTTGAAAAAATATATATGTATACTACAGTCAATAAAAGAAGCTAAATATTCACTAACCTGTTTACTAAAATAACCAACAGCATTGTTGTCTGCATAAGTTAGAAAATGAGTAAGCCCATCGTCATCCCGTGCACGTTGTTTTAAATGATTCATCAATCTAGTGCCATAACCCTTTACTTGCTCATCTGATGTGATTGCACAAAAGGCTATCTCTCCAAACTTTTGGCTAAAATGTCAAATAAACAACAAAAAAACCCAAATTCAAAAGTATAAAAAAGTGATAAAAGATAGTATATGGATGCAGGTCTTTTGATCTCTAGAGAGACGATAAATAAACATCTTTCGTTATCGAAGCCTCGGAAATACATTCCACCAAGACGGATAAATTACAATGTTACACACATAACTAGCACAAAGAGAAGTAATTTCATAAATTATGGAGACGAAAACTTAAATGAGGCGATATATAAGAAAATTTTAATACAAACACAATATAAGTATATAGCTTGCAAAGTTATTTTAGTATGAAAGAAAATATATCATCAACAGAAAAGCATAGTGTTCCTTTTTAAGGGAGAAAAATGGGCAGTGCGTAACGAGTTTAAAACAAGTATTTACAGGTACAGTGCAAGGGTTAACCCGAAGCACTCCACGTCAAAAGAAATTTATCGTTTTTATGAATAAAATGTAAAGTATTTTAATATACAATAAAATACACATTGGGTGACTCTTAACCCATTTGATCCATTTGATTTGTTTACTTATAAGCTAATATTATTTCTGTTTCACCTGTGGGAGATAACATAACCTAATTCGACCAAATTCTAAAAAATAGGTTGATATGGCGAACTGTAGTTTTTCAGAACATAATTCTTCCAAATAGAAAACAAAAGTAAAACATGTCAAACATGAAGCCTTTCTACCTGAGATAAGGCCGGTATGTAATTCCACCAACAACAGTATTGCGCCTGATAACCATTACAGATTTGTGGCTTCTGCACAAGATAATATTACATAGTCATTTAGTGTTCGCCCACAATTCATATATTATCATAAAGAATGAAAAACAATCATGCAAGAACCACACAAAACATCAGAAAATAAAATCCAGCAGCTTTGAACGGTCTAGCTTACAAATATATGAAGGCAAACCAAGGTTTAAAAGTACGGAATCGTGCCTCGAGACGTTTTCCCTTCGCCTCACGAGGCGTATGCCTCAAGGCGAACCAAGGCGTAAGCCTGAGGCGGAATTAAAAAATGAATATAAATATTATATAGCTTATAAAAAATGAAATACTAACTAGTTTCATCCTCAGGGCTCAGATTCATCAAAAACACACACTAAAAGGACATGGAATGCTTGAAATTGACACAAAAAGTCCAAAACATCAAAATTCAAAACCCCTGAGGCGCAGCTCTATGAGGCACACATACAAAATAACACCCTGAGGCACCGCCTCAGATTCGTTTTCTTACAGAATCACCTTGAGGCGCACGCCTCACCCGTTTTTTTTTTTTAAATCATGAAGCAAACAAATCTAGTTGAATCAGTTTTGTTTTATCAACACAATCACTAGTCCTCACTCCTCAAACTCCCAGTAATGTTAAATCTAAGCAGTTAATATCGCCGATATATCCGCTATATCGGTCCGATATATCGATTATCGGTCATCAACCGATATACTGATACCGATATTTTGACCGATATTTTGTATCGATATTATCGGTGATATTGACCGATATTTGACCGATATCTTACCGATATTTGACCGATATATCACCGATATTCCCGATATCAGTATCTTTCTTATTAGTTCTTCTATTTGTCTTGCTTCTTATTGATGTTGTTAGTGTTTTAAGTCTTAATTGTTAATTGTCAGTGTTAAATATTAGTGTTTAAAGTCTTAATAAGTTCCCAATTGCTACAATTGTTATTGTTTTGCATGTTGCAAGAGGTCAGTCTGTTAATTGTAAGAGATTATATTTAATTGTTAGTGTTAAACTTCTATATATATGGATATTGCATTATATAAAAATTACCGATATCCCACCGATATCTCACTGCGAAAACCGATATATCAAATATCGGTCCTCGACCGATAACCGATATTTTCCGACATTAACTGCTTAGTGTTAAATAGAACACAAACAGGTGCATAACTGTTACAACTGTATTTAAGTCTAAATGCAATATACGGCAACATCACATGACACCTTGCTCCTATCTGTTTTAGCAGCAATCAATGTTACCAAATTCCATGACTTTCTGTCTAAAATAATTTTCCTCCTTAAATATTCTATAATGTTACTCAAGTTACTGAACTTAATTTAATTCCTATAAAGAAAACATATATAATGCTAACACCATACCTATCCATCACAAGACGAACAATGTATTCCTTAGGCATGTTAGGTAGTTGCCTTGAAAATATATTCTTCAGTCCAATTAACCTGTAAATACATATGTTCATCAATTTTATCACTCAAATACAAAATCATTTATCAAAGGTGAAAACGATTAACTACGCAAATGAAGAGAGAACACTAGATACCAAATCATATGTTCATCAATATTATCATTCGATACGCATACAAACTTAAGCTTCCCTTCTTCCTCCTGCATATAACAATAACTTGTTTCGCAAAATCCGCATGCACAACATAAATCATAAGCAAAGTTATAATTCCACTTATACAAAGTACAACTAGCAATTCCTGACCTTTATAACACAATTAAACTCGTTTCATAAAAAATACACTACTGATTTTTTATTTTTTTAAGAATAATTAAAATTACGACGCCAGGCTCCAACATATAAAAAATATCATATATCTACATGAGCTTGGTTTTAAAACGCATGCATCTGGAACGCATAATGTGCAATGCAATGATGATATCGCATCAGGTGATGCGATGCACCACAATTACATGATGCGCTCTAAATCGCATAATGCACTCTTGATGCGCACATTTTTCCGCAATCGACCACTATAGAGTAAAAAATGTACATGAGCTTGTACAATGTGCTTAATAAGCTTGAACAATGAGGTAATGCGATGCACCACAATTACATGATAGGCTCTAAATCGCATAATGCGCTCTTGATGCGCACATTTTTCCGCAATCAACCACTATAGAGTAAAAATTGTACACGAGCTTATACAATGTACTTAATAAACTTGAAGAATGAGCTCATGAAGTTGTTAAGCGAGTTACCGCCATAAACTACTTGTATTTATTTATTTTAATCTCTAAATTTGTAGTATAACAATAACTAATTTTTCAATTAGCATACGCCTCGCATACGCGATTACACGCGCATAACACATTGCACATCCTTCGCGCATTTTAAAACGAAGGACATGAGATATAAAGTAATTAAACGAACTCAATTTCACGCTTTATACTTATGTTAATCGCATCGTCTCTAACCTATTCAACAACGATTAGACGTGTTTTGTCACTTAATTAATTAAACTACCTCTCTTTTTAAACTCTCTTCTCTGGCACAATACGCTCCACTCGTCTGCAAATTCTCAGTAAATATACTTTTAGCCTTATCATCCTTAATCACCACTCCAGTAGCTGCAGACGGATTAGAAGCCTCAAACGCCTCAACTCTAACCGAATTATCCGTCTTCTTATTCATATTCATATTCCTCCACGTGGATCCAAC
This sequence comes from Ambrosia x helenae, assembly GCA_030844895.1. Taxonomy (NCBI): domain Eukaryota; kingdom Viridiplantae; phylum Streptophyta; class Magnoliopsida; order Asterales; family Asteraceae; genus Ambrosia; species Ambrosia x helenae. The sequence goes on along the minus strand of CM061230.1, from coordinate 1,045,083 downwards.
ATTATTATTATTATTATTATTATTATTATTATTATTATTATTATTATTATTATTATTATTATTATTATCCAAGCGAGACGCAGTAAAATTCCTAATGGACGAATCATCATACTCCTCCTCATCGTCATCAATGACGTCATCGAATGTTTCGGAGTCGTCGTATGAGGTGAGGGCGCCGTCGCGCGTGTCGGAGAACTGTGGCGCGTGGTCATCACGCGCCGCGGGTTTTCGTTTGTGGAGAGATGAGGTGGCAGAGTGTGAGGGTGATGGAGATGAATACATATTGTTTAGAGAATGGGATTGGAAGGATCTAGAATCGGAATTGAGCTTCGGATGATTCATTGGAATGGAATTGGAATTGGAATTGGAATGGGAATAGAAGATGATTGGTTTGGAATGGGTTTTATAGGGGTTTATCGATTAGGGTGGGTTTGTGCGAAAAGATTGGGAACCTATATGACTCATGGGCTCTACAAGACTTTCTATTAGGTTGACCTGTGTGTGGGCCACATCTACCTCGTTTTTTTTTTTTTTTTTCCTTAGCGGCATTGAAGGTCCGTGGGCCCAATAACGATGGTTGATGTGTGTTAGTTTGTTAGAACAAATGGTGTGGTCTCGGTGAGTTATTCGGTGGGGTGGGGGTGTTAGACCAAATGGTGTGGTCTTGGTGAGTTTCCGGCTCTTCTATGTACTTCTAGTTTAAATCGGGCAGCGCCTTCTTATCACTACAATGAACAATAGATCTAACCTCCTTATCACCACGTTCAACCACGGGTCCGAAATCGCTTTACGAGATGTAAGATACGTTAGACGAGTTCCCTCATTCACCTGAAACATCACTGAGGTGCCCCACATACATTGTGATAGCTTGGTATTTGTGACACCCGGCAAATTCTGGTTAACAACGTCGTCTAGATGAAAGTCTACCTTAGCGAGTCACGCGTATATTGTACTTAACTGAGTTAGTTAAGTCGGGTTATGGTTCGGGAACTATCGGTTTAGTCTAGAAGATCATTGGATGTTGGTCTAGAGGTTCGTTAGATGTCAGTCCTTAACCAAGTGTACAAACGGTGACGATTTGTAGGATCGTCAGGGCATACGGAACATACAAGTCTCGAGTCCCGGGAATTGGTGAACGAGTGTGAATATGTGTATTTACAAGTGTTATGTGTTTACAATCATTATGTGACTTGTCGGTATGTGAATATGTGTTAACATATGTTAAAACGGGGTTTAACGCGCAAAACACACGGAACAGGCCCCTATAGGCGATTAGGATAGCCCAATCGCCTATAGTTGGGGCGAGTAGGCATCTTAGGGGCAAGTAGGGGACTAATTGCATGACTGTTCATGCGATTAGGCCCCAATTGCATGAACTTACATGCGATTAGGCTTCCTAATCGCGTGTAAAGGCTGCATAATCGCTAGTTACGTGCTGGACGACTAAAAACGACTATAAATACCATACTTGACCTCATAAACTTCATAATACAAACCCTAGTCGTCCCATAACCCGCCCCAACACACACACAACCTCTGGAACGCGATTTTTGATCAAAACACAAGGTTTCAAGCTTAATCCATCATCCTTTTACAAATCTAAGGTTTGGTTTCCATCCATACAATCTATTAAACGTTTTTATTCAATCCCTAATAGTCCAGACCTGTTCTAAAACGGAAAAGCTTTCTGAAAATCGTTAATAAGTGTTGTTAATCGGATTTTAACTAGCATACATGTGTTATGTGTGTTTATGATTAGAAAGCTAGGGTTTTTATGATTCAAGATGAATGAATGACATGTTATTATGTTAGATCAGAATAATAATAATATTATGATGATAAAAATCTGAGTAACTGATTATTAGGGTGATAGTTACGCATGTTAGTGTGATGTTGCATGCTATGTGAATGGTGTTTGGAATACGTGATTGCATGCAGGACTGATAATACGAGGCAAAACGAAGGATTTTGGTTTAAACATGTTTAGAATAGTTGTTGGGATGATATTGGATGGTTACACACGTTCTGGATCTGATTTGGAGCGTTAAACGCGCGAAAAACAGGAACAGCAAGGTTACAGGCGATTAGCAACCCTAATCGCCTATGTTAGAGGCGATTAGGAGGCCAATCGCCCATCTTTCATGCGATTAGGCCCTAATCGCTAGTATTTACATGCAATCAGCCCTAAATGCTAGTATTTACATGCAATCAGCCCTAAATGCTAGTATTTACATGCAATCAGCCCTAAATGCTAGTTGTTACATGCGATTAGCCCTAAATGCTAGTAGTTACATGCGATTAGCTTTCCTAAATGCCAGTTGACCAACCTAAATGCTAGTTGACTTTTCCTAATCGCGTGTACTGTTGCTGTAAGTGTAAATTAGCATTCCGAGACCCGATTTGACATGTAGGAACATGCTAGGAACCTCGTAACATATCTAATAACTTGGTAACATATGTTTGGATGTAATTCGGTGATACGTGAGCTATGTGCTATAACTTGTGGTGCGTTAACGTATGTTAAGTGTGATTGCATGATTACATGTTTGAGAGCGTAAACATAACACGGGAAGTCTCGGGTCACCAATGGGATGTCGAGTCTTGTGCTTTGGGTCAGTTAAACAGTCACGGTGTTTTCAAACGAACTTGGTTATGGTCTGGACATCTAGGGACTAATTAACCTACGGGTTATTAGTCTAAGTACTTGTAACTGTCATATGTTAGGTCGCCGCTTTACGGGACTAGCATAGCAGCTGAGTTTACTCGTGTTAAGGAGTAACGCAACTTAAGGTGAGTTTACGGCCCCTCTTTTAACTGGTTTCACTTTTCGGGGGAGAAAACATGTGTTAAAACGATTATTTGGTAACTACTGTCATACTATGGGTTTCTATTGTGTACTACACGATCTTTGGAAGTCCCGGGGGGAACCATGAATGTGCGGGTTTGCACAACGGGGAAATGTGAATAGCGCTATTGGGAGTGACCAACCCCGCTCGTCGGCTTGGAGGGCCGGGCGAGTGCATATTGTCTCAAACAGGAACAACAGGAACAACTGGTTTACTTTTTGGGCACAACATCTGGTATGCGAGTTAGTAATGGTTTTCCAATCGTGGTAGTAACAAAACATACGCCTAACTAGCGTACACTGGTTTTCGATTTGTTATAGTATGGACAGGTGGACTTGGTACTTGGATTACAAAACCTGTAAACTCACCAGCATTTTTGTGCTGACGTAAACTTTTACATGTTTTCTCAGGTCGCTAAGGTAGCACAACTGGACTAGGGCGCACGCGTCTGCACGGCGTCTAGTTAGAGTCGCATGGTTTTCATATGTTGAACATTTGGTTTACTTTTGAGATACTGTTTTGAATAAGCTTCCGCTGTAAACGAGGATTTTAAACTATGTTTTGAAATTGCATTATATTCATTTAGACTTGTTTATTGTGATCGCTGGTTTGGATCCTGGTTTGTCATGCGCCTCGCGGTAAAACTCCGCAAGTGGATTTTGAGGGTGTGACAGTATTGATCGGATATTAGGTTATGCCGGATAGAGTTTTTTAAGTGTTTGTTTTCGTCGTCTGAAAATGGTGATTGGCATGGAAGATAAATATGGACCTATACGACCCGTATAGATCCCTGCGGGCCGTATAGCGTTTAAATGCACCCAACAAACCAGATTCTCCATGACCCGTATAGCCCTTTAACGCCCGTGGATGCTTGCTTTTTTTTCAAACCGACAACCTGCAAGTTCTTTCAGTTCGTTGCTTACCTCGTACCTTGTACATAAATACAGGTCGTGGAACCCTATACGACTCGTTTAGGGTTTAATGTTCACTAACAAACATCCCTCTACGGCCCGTGGAGGTCTATATGACCCGTGGAGTTTGATTTTTCAGACAACATTTACTGCACTGACACCCTATACGGCCTGTGAAGACCTACACAGGTCGTCGAGGTTTGTGCAAACTTAATTTTCTTGTTGTGCAAATAACATATCCCTTTATGAAGTAAGTTGGACTTTGTATTGTAGTCATAAGAGAAAGGATACACCATGCGCGGGTTCAATCCCCATCGTTCGCCCATCAATAAATGGACCATGACCAAGAAGTCATTATTCCGCCATCCATCTTAATAAGTTGATACACATTGTTCTCAAACACAAGTTGTCGACGTTATATACAACAATACCAACTTCTTTTATCTTACTAATATGATTTGGACGAATATGTCATGTTATTCTATATGTTTTATAATTTCAACTCTGTTTTTAGTAATGATGTTAGTTTTCTTAATATCAAATTTTTTTTTTTTTATTTTTACATATTTTAGAACTTGTCGTAGATTTAAAAACCATAATATAAAACAAACATGTAGATAAAGTTCCTTCATGTCATGAGATTACAAATATGTGTGGATGTACAATGATGAGATCAATCAAGACACTTGAAAACTTGAGGACCCTTCACGGTTCAATTTCTCGAGTTTGGCCCTAGCGAAGAATTGATCTCTAGCCAAAAACCGAACTTGTTTAAAGTAAGCTTCATGGCTTATAACGCCTTCACCAAGAGCATAATCAAGTTTAAACATCAAATCTTCCAAAGCATCGTCTTCGGCCATCCAATCCATCTTCAATGTTGAGACCGCGTCTACACATTCAAACGCGTCTTCAACTCTCCCACCAATAGCTACACTTAAGTTAACTTTATTAATCAATAGCCAGTTGACCAAGATATCTGCCTCCTCAGTCATTTCCTTGACTCGTTGCTTTAGTTCTGCCTTTTCATAGTCTAGCCCAATGATCATGTTGTCGGTTATGTCAACACGCGCCCTCATCTCACCTTGAAGAGCAGCAAGTGTTTCTACTTCGTCATTTGTGTTCTCCCTCAACGCAAGCATGTCATAGTGAAGCATCCACCAAAGCCGGTCCATACCTTCCATTCTAGACACATATGAGGGGTGTGACATGTTAGGAGGACCACTCACAACATAGAAAGGATGGTCTAAGGAAAATATCTTTACTAGATTGCGCACAAGGCCTAATAGATCATACTCGAAAGGAATCCACGTGTGCAAATAAGATGATGTGGTCAAGCCCAAAGGGTCCACAAACGGGTGGTTCAAATGAATTGGGTTGGTTACGTCTGTTTTCACTTGAACAATAGGTGCCACATGAGGGTAGTGCTCATGGACCCAAATGTTTATCCGAACAAAAGGTAACGAGTGAGAGACATATAGGTAACCGTCAACTTTTAGTAGGTTCACCCCGCTTCCATCGTGGTGGATATATGTGTCGACAACAGGACATAAGGATGAGAATTCTCTATGAAGAGAAAGTAAATGTTTTCGTATCAACCATTTTTGGTCGGGATCAGTATACGCTAGCGCAAATTTGGTATTGCAAAACATTGCGTTATCGATGATTTCGAGTTGAGATGGTGATGACATGGTGAAGATCGAGAGTTGGAAGCTCACCCCAAGCTAACCGGGTCAGTTTACTTGAAGAACAAAAGAGATTTATATGTGAGGTTTGGTCATGTAACAATTAAAAAAAAGAGTCAACAAAGACTTTCCAAAGTCATCTCAACATTTAAAAAGCTAAAATTAGGCATCTAGTTACATGGAAATTTCCAATGACATACACATTACCAACTTCATTTTAATTAATTCATAATTAAAGTTATCTCTTTGACCAATTCAACATCTCTTTTAATAATTGGATGAGTTTATATAAAGTGTTTAGACTGACTAGACCGAAGAACCATGTCGGATAGTTTATATCTGATTAATAATAAAAATATATTTATATTTTTTATTTTTATACTTTCAAATCAAAACCTCATTTACTAATTACTACGTCACACTCCATATTTTGTTTATTAAAAACTTCATATTTAATCAAGATTACAAACGATTTTTTTCATATTTTTGCTTAACTTAGGGGCTGTTTGGTTGATTAAGTACTGAATTATTAAGATAGTCTGAATAGTTAAGAAGCTCTGAATGGTTAAGAGCTGAATCATTCAGCATCCCTTATTAGCTTAATGGTTCAGCACTTAATCATTCCATTCAGATGCTGAAACAACAGTCTGAATGCTGAATGATTCAGACCTGAATGGTTAAGAGACTTTTCATTTTTTTTATTATTCATATGGGATCATCTGATTTTCTAAATCGGCCTAACCGGTGGACTGATAAAGCGGCCGGTTCGGTAAATGATACGTTAGTTACTTAGCTTAACATTGGTTAAAAGTTAAATGTAAAGTACCAAAAGTTTAGGATATAACTTGATAAGTATTTAATATGAGTTTGCAGAAATGATTATTTGTATTTTTACTAATTATCAAACTATGATCAATGTGGGGGTTTAATTGGAACCAAGTTGGAAAATTTTGTGTTACAAGCTAACTAACAAGTTTTCTGCCTATTATTTCATTATGATATGATGTGGAAAATGGAAATCCATTAAAAGATATAATATTTGCCAAATTGCGTTTATGAAAATTGTAGTGTCACTGTCCTCAATCTTATAAAATTCATGTTTGTTGCACACATAATTTTATTTTAGCAAAGTTTGTATAAAATTTGTAACACCCCAACCGATGGCGGAAACATCGGGATGTCACGTATAGATGATTGTTCAGTAGCTCATGGTGAATAATAAATTCCATTAAATAATTTAAATGAATTACATACAATTGTTCTAGAATTTGTACATCAAATTGGATAAAATTATACACATATCTTCAAGCATCAATTCATATCTTCAAGCAAATAGAACCTGAAACATGTTAAGTTGAAAATGTTTTGGGTCAACAAAAGTTGGTGAGAATTACATAGGTTTTTGATAATTGAATAAAAATGTTGTGCAATTCATGTGTCATGTCAATCTAGTCCATATGTGAGAACATACTAGAAATAAATCGAGTGCATAACCAACCCTGATGACTGTTATAATATGATACATACCATACGCTCATGGTCCAATTGAATATGTTATACGATAACAAACACCCACGCTACCTTTGTAGGAGGCACGTATCCGGGTGGGATTGTCAGTCCAATAGATCTATCAATGTATACCGCCGGTTGATCAATGTTAATGATTATGCTAGAATGGTGCTTACTCTAATCATGCTCAAGACATAATGCAACATAGAAAACACATAGACACATTGATGATTGAATTGCAATGATGATGTTATAAACATGTTTCACCCCAAAAATGGTGATAAATAGAAAAGGGGCTATGTAAAACTCACCTTGGTAAAATGTTATATCCGTTGAGAAATTTGGATAATTGTGTTGACCAAATGTATCAAGTATCACCCTAAAATGAGGTAATAAATACGTCTAAGTCTATCAAGTCTACAAGTGTATAAGTTCTAGGGCTTCGAATTGGGGATAATTGCTCGTTTGATTAATATTAAAAATATTCGCCAATTGAGAGAAATTTAGTAAATAAATAACCAAAACTCTTTTTATGAAATTTAAATTTAGGATGGTCACAAGAATGTTGTTTAAAGTATAAAAATAATTTTTATAAAATTATTTTCTATAAAATAGATTATTTAATCTATTTATAACAAATTGTCCAAATCTAACTTTAATATTTAAAAATATTAAAATTAAATAATTTTTAGTTTAAAATTCATATTTCTGTTCTAAATGATCAGAAATAATTTGTATAAAATTTTGGTGCAAAAATAACAAAAATTGAATTTATTATGATTTAATTATGATTAAAACTAACAAAAATTGATTAAAAATATTAAATAAATGATTTTTCTGAAATAAAAATCTTTTCAGAAAAGTTTATTGTTATATAAACTTAGAATAATTTTTGTGGAAATTAATAAGATCGTTTAGATATTTTTATAGATTTTATAAATAAAATGGAATAAACTTGATTTATTTATTATATATATTAAATAAATAAATTTCAGAAAAATAAAAATTGTAAATAAAACTTTTAACTCAGATTTGTTAAAAATAATTTTTTTAGGATTTATAACAAGGTTTTAATAATAAAAATTGAATTTATAAGATTTAAATGTAATTTATATATATATAATGGTTTGTAAAAAAAAAATGGGAAAAGGGGTGTTCAAGCGGGTCTCGAACCCGGTCAGTCTCAGTTATAAGGATCTGTCACAACCACTTGGCCTAGGCCTGTGGTTGTGATTTATCCCAGTTTAATTAAAATATATACAGTATGAAAAATCAGTTTCTTCCCCAAATTAACAAGCCATGAACCCTAGTTTTAATAATTGATCAAATCAGACATTATAAACCCGATTAAAGTTAGGGCTTTTGTTGTTTGATTGCCGACTAATAAAACCCACAAAAAAGTAGAACTCACAGTGTTGTATTGTGCTCGTTTGCCTGGTCAAAGCCAAAAGTCAAACAACGTGTAGAAGGATAATTATTAGAATGTTTCAGAAGCAATTGGAGGTTGAGAGAGAGATGTGAGCGAGTTGTTATGCTGTGCCAAGGTTCAATTTATATAGAGGGTCGATGGATTGGGTTAATTGGTAAGGTTGACTCACGAGTTAATGTTATGCGCGTATAACATCAATTAGTCAACGATAATTGATAATAATCGTATAATCAAAGATGAACGAGGCCGGAAATAAAGAAATTTGCCATATTTAGATTAATCACGCGTCAATTATGACTAATTAGGTTGGTTTTTAAAAAAAAATTATTTACATACTGCTGCTGATGCTGTACGCGTCCACAGGGAAGGAAAAAGGAGAGTTGAAAGTGTGGTTAAATAGAATTAAAGTGGAGTTAATTTCAACAAGAGTGTGTGGAACAGATGGTGTAGCGTGTATGTGTGAATGAAGGTGATCCGGGTTCGAATCACGCGGGGGGGGGGGGGGGGGGGAAACACCATTTTTTTTTTTAAAGTGAATGAGGGGTAAGGGTTTTGGGCCGGGTTCAGGTGGGCTGGAGGTCTGGTGGGCTACTGACATGTGTTGGGCTTCAGAAAGTGTAAGGGAACAAAGGGTTTAGGCTTAAGGGATATTGGGTGATGATTTGTTGGGTTAAGGTTAACAAACTAGTTTTAGTAAAAAATGTTTTTTTTTTTTATTATTGTTATTATTATTATTATTATTATTATATAAATAAAAATGCATTACATGTATATTGTGAGTTAGGAAAAGTAAATATAGACTTGGGCACATTAGTATAGAATTAAGGATAATAAGGGCTTTTCGTATAAAAGTTCCGTGAAAATTTTGCGATGTTACAAAATTGTTGATATTTTAGATATAGATAAGTATAACTATATCTATAGACAAAAGGAAAATGTATACTAAAAGGTGTTAGCTTATCGGTTTTTTTCATTTAATTTAGAGCCAAGTTCAATTTTCATCATTTAATATTTGTGATTAGGGGTGTTCTTCGGGTTATTTTTTTGAGTTTTAGGTTTTCCAGGTCGGATTGTTCGGGTTTTTTTTGTTGAGAAAAAGTGACCTGATAATCGAACCATTTAAAGTTCGGGTTGATCGGGTTGAAGTTATTCGGGTCTGGGTTAGTTTGGGTAGGATTGTTCGATTTTCGGGTTTATGTGTAATACGAAAAATGTTTTATTTTTTCTTGCGAAAGCCATCAAAATTTATCGTGATACTAAGAAAAATATTATCACAAATTCAAACATTATTTGCCAACTAGATATAATAGTGTTTAAAATTCCTAAAACTTGATGTTTAAGATGCCAAAGAATCTAAAGTTAAACACATCTATATATGTTGAAAAATATATCTCTCTATTTTCTGTGTATCTTGTATATTATTTAATTAAGTTTTTATTAATTTTGAGTCGTTTTTATTATTTATTTGTTTATTTTATTATTTTATAGACGTTCATGAAAAAGGAGTTAAATCAAAGGAAAATTAATCAAGATCCGAACACTAAGAGTTGAGCAAAGGATTAAGAAAAGAATATTTCATTAATACTAAAAACAAGAAAAAAAATAAAAGAAAGGAATGAAGAGGAGTCAGGTGGAATCCATAACCCAAGACCCGAGCCCAACACAAGTGAAGAAAGGAAGTCAGGCTTATTCGAGGGGTGATTTGATCTTTGAGTACCTTTACATTCTTAGTGATGTGAGACCAGGAGGTGATCCAAACTAGATAACCCGTGATCTTTTATTATCCTTAAAATTTATTGAATTGTGTTAAAGAGATAAGGAAGGGATCTAGCATATCTTAGGGTTTTCTGAATCATTTATCTTTAATTTTGATAGCCATTCAGCTATCTGATACTGAGAGTTTTGAGTTTGCAGATAGGAATCTTGACATAGGAAGTTGTCTTCTTATCCTAATATTTTTCTGAGTTATCTTTGTTGTCGAGTCGTTATCTTTATTTACTTTGTTTTAATAAGTTATTAAAATCCAAAAATCATATTTAAAAACCAATCCTGTTAAGTTCTAGCCTGAGTCTTATTTTGTTTTCTAGTTGTGTCATGTGGGTCTGATATATCTCTTACTAAACCAAACTTTTTGAGTTATACTACCATGATAGGTACTCTTGCTTGTCTCGGTCTAGTTTAGTTGAGCCTAGAATTATTACTAGGTGTTTAAATAGTTTATATTGTTTTTAGACCATATTTAGCACATTAGTGTTGCTAATTGATCGAGATTACTTTGTGTAGTTTTTCCTGTCTGTTTCATTCGTTAAAGGTTATGCATACAATTGTAGGTCTTTCGTTATCCATCATTACCTTTTTTATGAAGGTTATGGCCATGTAACCTTCTAATATGTTTAAGTAAATGATGCTACATAATACTCTAACCCATATGTGATCACTAGTTTCCTCTTTCATATTTTCGTGTGTCATTTGTACGTCTCTTTTAGATTAATTGCAATTCAGGTTAACACGTTAGTTCAATTTACAATGAACTAATCTTCGTGTTTTACTTTTCACAATCCAACAAACGTGTACCACTAACTGCATGCTACTCGTGAATACCATACTTTACTTACCCTCGCTATCTAGATTAATTAGGTTTTAAGTGATATGATGACGGTCATCCACCCCTCTCAGCGTGCGTGCGTCGCGGCGACGAGCGTAAAACTATGTCAAGTAGCATCAATGTCACACCACAACCACCGGCCACCAAAAAGACTTGTATAAAAAAGCCATAAAAACGAATACAATAAAACTAAACGAAAGAAAAGTAGACGTAAAAACTATAAACCACACAAGTGAAACGTAAAATATGTCAAATATGGAAATAAGTAAGTTGAGTTAAACCAGTTTCGGGGGCCGGAAGTCACTAGTTTCGGGGGGTCGAAACCTTATATACCAAAAACTTTCTATACGAATACTATATAATCATAACTTCTGAGCGAAAATTCAGGTGGATCAGCCGCCTCTCCCCGCCCCTTAAAAGAATCGCCCCTGCTTGGCGCTTTGGTCAAAACATGCACTAACCCCACCCGTCCGTTTTGCCTATAACATAATGGACGGTATTACTAAAATCCATGTAAAAATACACCAAAGATGATTTTCTTTTTATATCATTGTTAAATAACAACAATAACATAAATACATTAATAATTGATGTTCTTACTAGTGGGGGTGCCCGCATGTTGCAGCGGGGACCACAACACTTTAAATAGAAAACATGCAGGATTGATTCGTTAGGGCTAGGGGCCTTTTTTTTCAGCTCATACAAGACACATAAATCCTGAGGACCGACTTTGTGTATGAATATAACGTAATAATTTCATAATTCAAACCGTTACTTAATGATTAAAAATACAACTTTTATTATTGATTCTCGATTTCTATATAGTATTATTAAGTTTATAAAACTTTAACTTTCTAAATTACCTAATTTTATATAAAAGATTATAACAAAACATAGCATTATGAATTGTTTTTATAGGTTTTCTATTTAATGTGTTCAAAGTAATTATAAAATTGAATGTCATGATCTCTCATAAACTCTCTTGGCTTTTGATTTCATTTTGATTAAATATGGTGTTGTAAAGACAACTTTGCCCTCAAAAAGTAGTTATTTTATGCATTTTGTGTTGTATCATTAGCAATTAAACTTGTACCTCTTAAGTTTTAAGAAGTCCTTAGGAAATGCTTTATAATATAGTATAGATATAGATATAGATATAGATAGGACAGTCACTTGATGAATGTCACCAAACAAATAAAACTACCAACTAAGTACACAAAAAATAGAAGTTGTAGGGCATCCTAAATTGTTATCTAAAGACTTGTTTATCAACGTTTTTATCCATTTTATACTATCATAATTGTAGATGAAAGGTCATGCGATTAATTCGTCCTATTGAATGGTGCAATTGATTTGTATTAGTGACTTGTACATAAGGGCATAGATGGAAGAAAATGGTAAAAGTTAGAGATTTATGCATGAGACCTTTTGTATGTCATCTTAAAATGATGGTGAAATTACCTTCTTACCCATCTCTCCTCCTTAATAAGGTGATAGAGATATAAAAGTGTAGAACATTAAAACTAGCCCAATATGATGGTATGGACACCTAACTGTGTAACCAAATAGGCCCAATAACTAAAGGCTACAGCCCACAACGTTAGCTTTATCGGAAAACAAAGATTTCCTCATCTTCTAAATTTAAATTTTATGCTTTCCTTTTTCTCTCAAAATAATACATTACTTATTATCAATAAGTTTTCAACAAAGTTTGGTAAAGGGACAATGTGTGAAAAATGATTCCTTACCCAACTAATAAAGAAAGCACAACATATCAATTCTTTTTCTTTTTCTTTTTTTTTTCCTTCATCAAAGACATCATTGTTTTAAGTTTCTACAACTTTTTTTTGTTATCTTCTTTGCACTTTAGTCCTTTTTCCTTTTCACCATTAATGAAATTTATGATGATTTGAATGCCTTTTGGGTAGCTTTGATGGTAATATGCATTTGGTTGATGTATTATTTGTTAAGTTAATGTGGTAAGTTATTTTGATGTAAATCCGTACTGAATTTGATTTGCACCAGGGGCGTAGCTTTTAAGGGGCGGCCGACCCCCCCCCCCCCGGAAACTAGTTTTCGAACCCCCGAAACTTGTGACTTCCGACCCCCGGTGACTTCCGATCCCCGAAGTTTCGGGTCAAGCTTCGCCACTGATTTGCACTAAAGCAATATAATGTTACAACAATCGGTTTTTCAACATTTGACAAAACTGATATGAGTTATCATGTATAAACATCACACGTCTTACATTTATGTGAATATTGTTATGTTTGAATGATAATAAGATTTAAACACTTCATCCATGATACGTTTTCCTACTTTTGCGTCAAATACATGTTACGCTTGCTTTCGTTTACATAATTTCTTAAAAACATAATAATGCTTAACCCGCTCTAAACTATTATTAGTGACAAGATTATTTTTATTAAAATTTCATCAAATTATCCTATATTCCTATATATTAATATTAATTTTACAAAGCTTATAAATAGTGTTTTCTCTTACCGTTTTAAAGCTATTTATTTTTGTTGTTTCATTACTTTTAACAAAGTTGTTCATAGCTTGTTATATCTAAATACATGAATCTTGAATAGCCACAGTTTTAGTGTACTTGTTACTAAACCCTTGTTAGTAGTTAGGGAAACATTTATGTAAAGTGATAAAGACGACAAATTATTTCTTTTTCACGTGGTTTATAATACAAAAGATATAATGATATATAATAGGTATAAAGCAAGTTACTAAAATTGTATAGTAAAAAAAGGGTGGACAACTTTAAAGAGAAAATTGGCGACTTCGAGAACTTACAAATGGCAACTTTGACCATAATTTACATTAAAGTATTAGTAGTAGAGTGCCTACACGATGCAACGAAGAACACAAACACTTTTAAGGGTGTGTATGGTTCGGTTCAATTCTATTATTAGCCTCAACTGAAATTAAAATCAAAGTCATCAATTAATCAATCTTATTAAACAATCAGTTCCTTGATTCGGTTAGTATTGTTAAATTATCGGTTTTTAGTCCAGTTTAGTTAATTTTGGTGAATAACAAAAACCAAACCCTAGCTAAATTTTTTTTTGCCTAGAAGTACATGAAATAAAGGTATAAATACATGAAATAGATGTATAAATAGGCTTGTAAACAAACCGAACGTTCATGAACTTATTCGGTGGGAAGTTCGTTTATGTCATTTATTTAATAAATGAACAAAGACGAACAAAAAAACTGGTTCATTTAGTTAATGAACGAACATGAACAAACGTTGTGTTCGTTCATTTATGTTCGTGAACGTCCGTTTATGTTCGTTTAAGTTTATTAATTACATTCGTAGTTTTATTTACATAAATATAAACATGAATTGAGCTTTAGCTACTGGTATAAATATATAACCAATTTGTAATTGGGTTTTGTAGTAATACAAAATTGTTCACATTTATTATGTTCGTGAACGTCCGTTTATGTTCATTCATGAACTGTTCGTTTAGGTTTAAAACGAACAAATATAAACGAACACGACAAGTTTCTTAATGAACGAACATGAACACAAAAATGTGTTTGATTATGTGTTCGTGTTCGGTTAAATTTAAATAAACAAACACGAACATCATGTTCGTTCGGTTCGTTGGAACACAAAACCAACGATCAAGATGAATAAACACATTTGAAACTTTCAAAAAATGCAACTTTGTAATCAAAAGTTTATAAAGATTCATATAATAGGAAATCACAAATTTCTCAACCAGCTACAATATTAAGCATAGGAGAACCAACAATATAATGTTTTTATCAGCACAAAAAATAAATGAAAATACCTACTTAAGAGTGTATTGTTCTCTCGCGAGTTATATATTTATGGAGACAAAAACAAGCATACCGTCGGCAGGTTCTAACGGTTAAGTGGCTGACAATTGACAGTTGGGATGCTATGGTTACACTACTGGAACATGAGAGAAGTGAGCTTGGCGATGATGTATTGAAATCACTATTCGATGGACTAAGATCTAAAAAACTACAAAGACAAAACTAACATATAAGTTGAAAATTACTATTTAACATAATCCATAAACTCTATAGCGAGGCAAAGAGCTTGCGTGAAGCCAGAGACAAAGAAGGTGGTTTTGAAGGAAATATAGATAAAATGTGAAATAAGTAGCGAGAATAAATAATTCAAATTTCAAAATTTCAAAACTCCCTCTATTTCTACGGTCACTACAATTCAAAAAACATATCTACTCAGCTTCAAACCATATTAAAGTATAATTTGCTATATACTTTTAATTAAAATATTGATATTTTTATGTGATTAACAATATCTAGGGGTGAACAATAATTGAACTCTCAACTGAAATAGAACAAAAACATACAAAACCGAACTAAAATTGAACCAAAACCGAGTTAACCTAATATCATTTTTTTTTGTACCCTAAGTTAACCAAAATTAATAAACCGAAGCTGAACCATTCATACATTTGTATCTTTTATACATTCATTACATGTATTTATACCTATATTTCATGTGCTTCTAAGTAAAATTTTAACCAAAGTTTGGTTTTTGGTTAGAAAATTTAATATTACACGAGGTATGATCAATAAAATATTAAATAGTTTTTAACAATCGAAAATCTAAAAATAATTAGTTAAGAAAATAAATGTGAAATAAATAAGTGATAAACATGAAATTGTGATGTAATAATATTATTTTATATGAGATAATAATAAGATTTTTATTTATTATACAATAAAGAAATAATAAATATAGAGATAAAGATTAAAATTATAAATAAATAAATATTGGTTTAATGTGGTTTATTCTTTATTGTGGGTTAAAACTATAACGTTAATTGCTATGCTAGGAGAGTGTCACGAATCATCGGCTAACTATTATGATATGTCATTCTAATACTATGTTTATTACTATAACATTAATCGTTTAAAAAAAAACATTTCTTTTGTATAATATGTTAAGGCCTAAGGGCTTTTTTTCTAGTTCGGACGAGGCACTTGAATTCTCAGGATCAGCTCTGGTTATATCTTTTCCCCTTATTTTAAGGCATCTACCCACGATCTTTAAAGGACCATAAGTATTTCAAGCGCTCACATTTTTTTTCATATATATACACACACACACACATCATAAAAAAGAGCATTTTGTCCTCTTTATTTTGAGTATAATATTGTTATTTTTGCAATAATTGAACCGTTGTCCAAACCGAACCAAAAACAATCAAAAATTGAATTAACCAAAATCTTAATTAACTTAAATCGGTTATCTTTTTTATAACCTTAGTTAACCAAACCAAAACAAACCATTAATATATTCATATATTTTTAACTCGTATACCTCAAATCTATGTATTTCTAAGCAGAAACTTTAGCTAAAGTTTGGTTTAGGTTATTAATAAAAAAAAATAATTGAAATGAACTAAAAATCTGTAATCAAACTAAATAAACCATACCAATTAAATAACTTGTTAATGAGATCGATCAACTAATGACTTCGGTTTCAGTTATAGTCTATGCTAATAATTGAACTGAATCGACTTGTGCACACCCTTAAAAGTGTCAGTGTTTCTCATTGTATGGCATGGGCACCAATTTTAGAAGAAAATTAGAACAGTCGACACTAGAGATTATAGGTTTAATATGAATATAATTAAAATACGTGAAAAAGAAAATTAGATCTAAAATCATATATCATATTATCCATAATATATTATAATGCATTTGAGATGAACATTTTAAGATACCCAAAAAATAATAGTTTTTTAGATTTTAATTTATAAGTACAACCCTAAAATGAACCCAATATACAAATTACTCCTTACCACTTTCATCTCACTACAAGAAAATGAAGCTAATGCAACCCTGCTAAAATGTTGCATTAGGCCTTAGAAAGGTTGCATTAGGCCTAATGCAACCTTTTATCAAGGGTTGCATTAGGTGAAGTTGCATTAGACCTAATGCAACCTTTTTGTTAGATAATGCAACCTTTTCTAAAAAAGTTGCATTTAAAATTCAAATGCAACCCTTTTATAATGCAACCTTTTTACATGAAAATGCAACTTTTTTTACTTTCAAATGCAACATTTTCTATGCTTATATGCAACCTTTATAATAGTTTTATTGACAAATTGCAACCTTTTTTACTCTCAGATGCAACCATTGTTATGTTTTTAAGCACAAAAATGCAACCTTTTGTTATTGCAAATGCAACTTTTTTTTACAGTTTTAGCCACCTTATTTACTTTCAAATCGTCACTGTAAAACTAGGGATTAGTGACGGGTTTATGACCACTTTTTAGTGACTTTCTGCAACAACTTTTTAGTGACAACATCCAACAGCAAAACGGTAGCAAAAAATATTTATTTTTTGCAAAGATATTCCGATACAGATTAAACCAAATATTTGTATGAAATACATAAGAGCTTAATAAAAGCATATAAACATTTCAGTTCTATTCTATTGAACATACATAATCAAACATTTATCAAACTAAAAGGAAAATTCCATTAGCAAGGTAGGCGAACTATCCATACGCCTTTCTGATTTCTCTTCTTCTATTGTTTGTCCACATTGCTCCATGTCAGGATCTAGAGCTTCATTTCGTTAGTAGTAAATATGAAACCATTGTTCTAGTAATTAAGAATGACACTTGGTTGCAAATAACATTGACGATCTTCTCTCCAAGGTAGACAATTGCACAAAGAATATCTAGAGATCTAGAGCACCAACAAAAAAAAAATATTTTGTATGATAATAATATGCGGCAAGAAAAACTATTTAGAGTGTGTTTTACCACTACAATAATATAGATTAAAAAAATAATCTTCTATGATTTGAAAATATATAGACTCAAATTACTCTTTCGATATTAGGCCAATAACTATATCTACATCAATATGATTCCTTGAGTTTCACTAGAATAATGCGACATAAAGAGTTGATTACAAGGGTCATCTTGTTCTATCTACATCAATAGTTGAATTTCATATCTTTACTTCTTATAATGTGTTCATTTACTAATATGATTTCATATAAACATAAAAAGTATGTAGCCATAACACATGTATAAATATTAATAATTAAAAATGAATCCTAGCACTCACCTCAAAGCCCAATGTTGTGCATGTTGTGTAGTGGCTAATTACCCATGAACATTAACTCCAGACCCATGCCGGACTCCAAAGTATAACAACCAGTTCATCCATATAAACAATTAGCAATAGAACATCTTATCAGTCTGTCATATACCAATATTCAAGACATAAGAATTAAAGAAAGGAAAAATGTAAAACTAAACAAAATGGGAAAGTTACTATTATAGGAGGACAAGGCACTATGAAGCGTAATCGTTGTATAAAGAACCAAAATCCTTGTACGGATAACTATAGGAAAGGTGCCATATTTGATTGATGCAGATAGGTCGATTACCGACTTTATTAACTCTTTGGAACAAGTGGTTAGAAGGTCGTATAGACCTTTACAAGTTTTGTCGGGAATTCACATGACTCCATAGGTGGCTCAACAAATTTGAATCCAAAGCGAATGAAAAAATCCAGAGCCATTTTTAAAAACATATAATTTTTGCTTAATTACGACCGTTAGAGCATGTAACAAAAACCAAAAATCACAGTCAAAAATTAATTTCTTCCATAGCAACTTTAAATTGAACACAAGAAATATATAAACAAACCTCTAAGCTTTGAGAGCAGTTATCCCCCTTCGTTTCATGTTCATTGTATCCAGCTTGCAAAACTTTTTGAACCATTTTTAAGCATACAAATGACCTTGTAGTAGCTTGATTCGAATAAAATGGCCAGCTCTATTCAAAAGCATTTAATTGGGCATATTTCAGCTACAAAAGCATCTACATGAACCAATTCTATTGATTATAAGATAATAGTTTCTCTTAATCGGTTCTATTTGATTTAACTAAACCAGATTAATTATCATCATTGTTATGTAAAATCTCAGTCTCCACTAATTAACATTTTCACTTGGATTAACTAAATTTTTTTTTGGTTTAAAGTCATACCTTGGGTAATGAGACCTCTGTAACAAGTTATGATCATACTTTAGCCAGAAAATCATCCTGAACATCTTTTGTGTCCACAAGATCCACCATTAAACCATTCACTCCTGTCCTAATTAATTAACAAATATCACAAAAAGATTATATATACTCAAAAGAATCGAGAACTTATTTTTTTTTTTTTTTTTTTTTTTTTTTACGCCTTAAATTGTATTTTCATTCCAGGACAAAGAAAATTACATTAAGATAGCGGGCAGGCGGGCAACAAGCTGCGCCGCCACCCCTTTCTGGATAGCAAATCCTAATCTACTAAAAACATAACCATGTCCACCCGGAGCCGAGACACTACTGTGAATAACCCGCTGGACCCTGGTCAGGAAACGGGTAGCCTCCGGTGCCAATGAGAACTTATCTAAATTGTACACTCTTTATTAGCTCTATATACTTTAAAGATTCATCATTACACAAGATTATGTTGGCATATATAATTGAAAGATTACATAGTGATAAATTAAAAAGAACCTCTCTTTTGCATGTCATCGAACACCTGGCGTGCACATAATCCATCATACATATGAATCAAAGTATTACCAATATACAAATTCATTCCAAAGCTTCTGATCTCATAGCAAATTAAATCAACAAAAACAAAATGACATGTTAAAAGCATTACAATTTCTCCGCCATGACCTACTAAAATTAGGAACCGCAATAATAAAAATAAAATGGCATTTCAAGCACGTACCTATTGATGAATAATTTGGCCAAAACTTCAGATCAATTATATATCATCAGTCTACCGTTCAATCTCCGTTTATCTTTGTCTCTGATTCAGCCCTAGTCTTCTTTCAATATGTTAACCCTAACGTATCGTAGATAAAAATATACTCAAGGGCTAATAAATTAGTGTCTAAGGGCCAAGAGGCTGCATATTACATATTTCGCTACACTCCTTTCTTCACTTTCGTGGTGTAGTAATTACTAAATATTTTAGAATGGCGGTTTCAGGGATATGGGATGGGGAAGAAGCGGGAGAGTGAAATTTTTTGGATAAAAATTAAAGAGGGGAAATACACTTGTTGGGGGGAATGAAAATTCAAAATTCAGATCCAAACGATTTAAAATGTTATTTTTTTTAAAATTAACTATGTGAAACTTATTTACGTTTAATAAT
Source organism: Ambrosia x helenae (assembly GCA_030844895.1). Lineage (NCBI taxonomy): Eukaryota > Viridiplantae > Streptophyta > Magnoliopsida > Asterales > Asteraceae > Ambrosia > Ambrosia x helenae. The sequence continues at coordinate 1,024,891 of CM061230.1, read as the reverse complement.
ATTTGGGTGTAAAGGTTATATTTTTTTAATATAAAAAATCTAACATAAATTGTAGTGTTGTTGATAAAACTAAGGAATCAAAATACATATAAATATGACAGAAATAGATATATGTAATAAATTATAAATTTAATATAAAAAATTTAAAAATAATTTTAAAATGTTAGTAAATTTTGACTTTCTTTAACTATGGATAGTGAAAGTGCAGATACAATGTTTTCTTCAAGTTTTTATTGAATATCTGAACTAAAAACTTATTGGTTGTGAAATTTTGTGGGCAAATTAAGTTTATGCCACGACACAATACACTTTGATATAACGCTTTGTAAGACCGTATGTAATGGAAATCAACTTTGGGTGTGGAATGGGCAAAAAACGTCCCAAAACCCCCCTACACCACCCCGGGGGCATTTTTAGCCTAAAATGAGTTTGGGTGTTATTTTTTCACAAGGTGAAATGAGGGTGAAGTTGGCTGACCAATAAAAATGGAGGGCGTTTTTTTTCACGACCCCATTACATATGGCCAAGAAATCGTTATATTCAAATTTTAAAATTGCAACCTATTGAAATAAGAGTTGCATTTGAATTTTCAAATTGCAACCTTTCTTACAAAAGTTGCAAATTTCAATAGAGTATGCAACCTTTTATGAAAAAAGGTTGCCTTAGATCCTTTAACGCAACCTTTATGCTACACGAGTTGCATTAGAACCAAATGCAACCCATTTGAAAAATGTTGCTTTTAAAAAGTTGCATTAGGTCTATTTTTTAGTAGTGTCTTAATTACACTTTAATTTTCTTCAACTCTGCTCGATTTTTGCTTATTTAAATAAAATTCACACTTTTATGACTCATTATAAGCCAATTACCTCACGATTTTTAAACAACCTAAAAAAGAGTATTTTATTCTCTTCCAATTGATGTATTACGTGATTAACAATATTTACGGTTGAACAATAACCGAATTGTTAACCAAAAATAGATAAAACCGAGCCGAAATCAATCAAAAACTAAATTAACCAAAATCAAATTAACTTAAAATCGGTTATCGTTTTTTTATAGCCTTAGTTAACCAAAATTTATCAAACTGAAACCGAACCATTCATGCATTAATATAGTTTTTATACCTCTATTTCATGTACTAGTATCTATATTTCATTTATTTCTAAGCAAAAATTTTAACTAAAGTTTGGTTTTGGTTATTAACCAATATCAACTGAACTGAACAAATAATAGACAATCTAACCACATAAACCAACCAATTAATCGACTGGTTAATAAGATCGACTAACCGATGAATTTGGTTTAGGTTTTGATTGAGGCTAATAACCGAACTATACCAAACCATGCACACCCTAAAAAATGTTTATAATCTCCGTCGCTTCACACGAGCACCATACTAGTTATTAAGCTATAAACGTGCAGCTTAGTGACAAAACACATATGTGTAAAGTACACGTAACAAAATACAAATTCTATTAATAGTATTATTTTTTAGTGTTACTTTAGATGGAATATTTTTTAGGAGTGAAATTATGAGATAAATCGTGTTTAGGCACGAGAGTAAATATATATTGGGATTAAGATCACGTTATCAATAAGTTTAATAATAAGGAAGGACCAAGGACGACCATGTGACTAGTCTTTTAAGAACCGATTAAAAATAAAAATATGTTGTAACACTTGGATTCATGTTGCACGTGTGCTTAGGGAATTCGTGCCCTATAAATTAAGGGCACTTAGTTTATTTATTTTTATTTTTACTTTTACTTTCGTTGTAATTTTGTCACAAAAATACCATGACTTGCTTCTGCTCGAAGACAGTAAGACTGTTAAAATATAGAAAAAAAAAAAGTTTACTTCATCTGTTATGAAATTCATGATAGTTGTTATTAAGTTATTCCTTTAAAATGTATCGAATTTAAATAATCATAACTATCAATTATTGTTTTTTACCGGTTCTAACTCATAAAATAAGTATTGGGGTTTTACCTTTTAACATATTATTCACCAACGAATCATGACTAACATACTGTCCACATGGTCATTGTAACTATCAGCCGTGGGCTGCCACGGTCTCAACTGATATTGCATGCTTGCGCGTTAAAATGGGTGTTGTGGGTTTCACCTTTTAACATAAGTCGTCATGAAACAAGCAGAACCCCCATCCGCCTCTCTCCAAATACATATATGTGTTATTTGAATTAACTCAACGTTATACATACACTCCGATAGTAGAACATCAGGATGTGATGATGTCGTGTAGTCGAACACGTCCATTCATAATTGTGCTAATGGTTATGGACAAACATGTTATCGTGAGGCACGAATGTTATAACGTGTCATGGTATGTGTGAGTGTGAGACAAACATCATGTAAATGGTCCTAGAACGTTGCAACCCAAGAGGAAGTAGGGTAGGGTACATTTAGGTAGATGGGTATATACACTATCCAAATTAGGTAACGTGTATTGTGGACCTATTCAAGATCATTAATCAATTCATCGAGGGACCCTTGTAACTTCTTTTTCATCCATTCCTTCAAGATTCAGAAAAACAATATTAAAAAAAAAAAAAAAAAAAAAAAAAAAAAAAAAAAAAAAACCACCTTAAATTTAAGCCACAAGATCAAAAACTTTGGCATCTACCTATCGCAACAACTCTAATGATAACAAAACAAGATCAAACATCATAACAAAAACTTGCCACCTGCCTGCCCATTGATTATGGTTTCAAATATGGAAGCAAGCCGAGCTAAACAAAGGCGGAGCTAGGATTTCAAGATAAGGGGGGCTTAGATTATTGGAGTGGACCTTAAGGGGGGCTTGATACAATTTTATTGAATTTTAACCATAAAAACTTAATTAAATTTAGGCAAAACTTAACTAAATTTGGGCCATTGGGGGAGGCTGGACACCCCTTGGTCCCCCCTCTCCCTCCGCCACTGGAGCTAAATGTCACGGCCCGTCTAAAATTAGATTTGCGACGTTAAGCTCAAAGCGAATGGTTTAAGATAAACATGAACTCGGCTTAGCGAGTTTTTATAATATAAGCTTAAACACCACTTAACTACTTAAGAATTATGTAATGTTGGACTCAAGGTAAATTATTTTTCAAAACCGATCCTAGTTATAATATTAGGGAAATTCGTATTCATAATTAGATATCAAATCACTTTTGAAAAATTAATTGTACGAATGTCTATTTGTTACTTTTCTTAATGGTCACTAAGATAAATTAATAATTGATAATTACTGTATTACAATTTTAAGTCAAAATGCTACCAACTTTCTATGAAAAGATAATATTACGGTTTCAAGTCAAAAATTCATTAAATTACACTCACTATCTACATGATTGTTCACTCCGGGCCTGTTTTCTTAATGAGACTCTAAACCATTCATCTCTTAATGGTTCAGCATTTGAACTGTTTGTTTCAATTTAAAAAAAAAAAAAAAAAAAAACCCTCTGAATGGAATGGTTAAGAGGTGAATCATTCAGACTTGGTACATAGCTGAACCATTCAATACTTAATCATTCAGAGCCTCTTAACTATTCAGATCTCTTAATAATTCACCAGAGACCAAAAGACAAAAGTTTTTCACAGTTTATTTTTTTTTAATGAAAAGATCAACTTTATCCTTATTTTTATCAATTGAAAAACATTAACACCTAAAAATGAAATAAATCATAGCTTTATCAATCTACGCGTACATATACATGTATGTGCACATATATGTACATATACGTACGGTAAGATCAGGTTCGGTTCAATACACACTTTGTGTATGCATAGTTAAGGTCAAGTTCGGTTAATTATATACTTCGAACTTGTTTTTAAGCTCAGACTTGTTAAAAGCTCGCGCGAAATCTAGACCCAAACACGAATTAATACCAATGTAAAAGAAATGTAACTTCAACATTAATCAAATCACAAGATCAGTTTGGGTCACCTACCATTGTAACAACTCTAACCAACACTCATATAATCTGGTTTCAAAGCATGCCAAATGGCTCAACCACCATGAATATAATCAATCATATATGCCTGACAGATCAATAAAGAAAGAAAACAGGAGGAACAAGATAAGAATACTACAAACCATAGAATATTCCATATTATATATATTTTTTTGTTTATTTATACATCATTATTATATCAAAAGCAGTTAGTAAAGATGGACCCTTACAACAAAAAACACCAAGGGGACATAGGTCTATCCATCTTATCATCTTCTTGGGGTATATATTTTCTCTCTCTCTCTTTTTTTTTTCTTTTTTATGGTGCCAAAATGCCCAAAAAAGAAAAAAAAACAAAAACAAAAACAAAAATGGATAATAGTCAAAATACCAAAACCTTTAAGGGTAATCCAGTTGTTCTAAATCCCATTTTATCCAAATCATCATTTCTTTAATTTGGGTTCCATTTCCACAAATTAGATATGAAATCCAGATAAAACAGGATCTTAGACTAATAAACTGGATATTGTAATAATATCATTATTGTTGTTATTATTATTATTATTATTATTATTATTATCATTTGCCTTCAATCACAGAAGCTAGACCACTAACAACTTTACCTCCACTCTTTGGCACCTTTGGTTTAATCTCCAATGGCTCAAATTGTTGTTCTTCCTCTTCAAACTCACCCATCAAAATCGCGTCTTTCGCGTCCAAAATAGCGTTACCTTTGCTACCAATTTCGTTAAAAGATTGGTTACCATTGCCATCAATAGGAGAGAGCCATTTCGCCTTAACATAATCCGCTCTTCTCCATGGAGGCAGAGGCATTCCTTTCTTCCTCATACTCTGTTTAGCCGCATCCGAAACTACATTGATGATCTTCTGGAGCCGTTCGGGTTTACCCACGAATATTTGAGGCAGCATTTGAAGCACTGCTTTGTAGCTTTTTGTAGATCTTGCTATCTCAAATTCTGATCTGAAATCTATGTCGATTATTACCCGATCCCCTTCGATTATCGCATCGATATACTCATATTCCCCTGTTCATATCAAACCCCCAATATATCATTACAAAGCTTTATAAAATCCAACAAAATTTAAGTTTCGCCATACAAAAAGGCTGGCGGCGCCGCTTATTGCCCATCTGCCTGCTCTTTTAACGTAAGTTTCGCTTTTATCGAATGAAATGAAATTTTTTTTTTCAGTATTAAAAACACATTTTACCTCTTTTGAGGTAAGTTTCGCTTTTATGGAATGAAATGAATTTTTTTTTTCAAAAAAATACATCAAGATAGCGGGCAAGCGGCAACAAGTTGCACTGTCACCCCTTTCTAAACGACAAACCCTAACCTACTAAACACGAACCCAGACCCCCCGGAGTCGAGATCAATATTACATAAGGATGCCAGGCAAACATGCAACAAGTTGCGCTACTACCCTTTTGAATTGCTAAACCTATCCCGGTCCCGCTAAACACGAACCCTTGGTTCCTCGGGTCAACAAAGTAACATAACAAAACAAATTGGGGGAAATTAATTAATTAAATAGAGATTATTATTATTATTATTATTATCTTTTACCTGCTGGATATGTTGAAGTTTTCTCCCAACGAGATTTACAGATGCAAACGGAATACCCAAAACCTAATAATCCATCAGTGACAGTTTTCCGACTAATTTCATCTTTTCGCTTACAGATCTTATGTTTATCAACGATTTTTGCCACGTCATCCAACAGATTTCTTTCAGAAACCGTCTCACACACCACCAAACTCTGTACACAATCAGTACATAACAAACAATTAGGGTTCCAAACACAAAAAAAATATTAAATTAAATAAAAATAAAAATTAAGCAACAATTATTAATATTCAATACCTTAAGAGAATCACATGCATCAGTGGTTGAACCATGGTTATGAGAGTTACCGAAACAATTAAACGAATCGAACTCATCTTCTGAACCATCCGTACTACAATAACAGTTGCCGTTAACACAATTGCACTGATTATTGTTATGGTTATGGTTATGGTTATGGTTGTTCTCTTCTATGAAACTCTGGACCATTTTATCCAAACAAACAGAGCTCGGTTCGAACTCGTCTGCACACTCTTTGCCGCATTGTGGTTCGGTTCCGGACCTGTCTGCAACCGCCGATCCTCTCAAAAAGCTCGAGAAATCGAATAACCGTCTCAATCGAGACTTCGGTACCGTCTTCACCGACTCGAAACATTCAGGTGTTGTTGAATCGATCGGTTGTATCTTCATTGTTAACGGCATGGTTAAAGGTCGGTAAACGGACTACAAACTGCGCCGCTACGCTTTTTATAGCAAAACTCCTTTTTTTTATATAAAAATTCAATGAAATTACGAATAAAAAACACGGAAAATGAACTGATTTCAAATAGGACTCATCATTGGATCGGTAAAATCACGCGGCACAGAAACCTAGAAATTCCTGAAATTCTTTCAAAAAAACCTGCAAAATTGGTGCTTTTATCTTACAGATTGGCAATATTATATGATTATTATAATATTATTATTATTATAGTTTTTTAATGGCGATTTGTGAGACAAAAACAAGGAATAACTTCTAATCTCTGCTACGTTTCGCTCGCTTTAGCGTAGGGTTTTAAACTATGAACTTTTTAGCTACAGTTAGGTTATAGGCTAGGTAGCTACGTCACCTACGGAAATCATGACGTCACCGCTCAGTAAATGACGTAAGGTGGCCGGAAAATTCATCTCCGGCGAAATTGTTAAAAAGATTGTAGAAACAGAAGTCGCCGGTGACGGAAAAAGGAATGATCGGAATAAGTAAGTACAAAATTTTTGAAGTTCTTTTGGTGGTTAAAAAGAAACTGAGACTTGGATATGGGGTTTGTATTATATATAGGGAGTTTGTGTGTGATGCTGACGTGGATATTATTTTGCTTATGTGGTATGCAATGTGGCAGTCTAGTCCTGATTATACTCTACATTTAAACGTCCGTTACAAATCCCGTTGCTGCCACAGCTCGCCACGTTGCATAACTTGTCAATTTCAAATTACTGATTTGCCCCTAATATTTCTAGCGACTTTTTTTCTTTTTTCCGGGCTACTGACACGAAATTTAATTTAAGTTTATTTTAGGCATTTGAATAAGACTATAAGGACTGGTGGAAGAAAGAGAGGGATAAAGCGTCGTGTAGCATTTGCGAGATTCTTATGGGGGGGGGGGGGGGGAATTGTGGTGAGTGGAAGAGGGGGAAAGAAATAATATTATATTGTGTTAAAGTTAAAAAAAAACTGACCAATCATGAAGTGTCACGGGTCCAAACCAATTGCCCCACGCCGGTGAAACCCCCCCTCCCCGCCCCACTCCCGGCGGCGGTGTCCCCCCTCCCCCCTCCCGCCCCTCTCCCGCCCCCACTCCGCTTAGTCTAAAAGATAGCTACTCAAGAACTTAATGTCTAAAACATAGGTAATGATCTCCTAATACTTTAGTAGTATGGTTTATTCACTCTCTCTAACTGGGGATGACATATCGTGTTTTAACCTGTTTAACAGGTTTCTGATGACGCGAACAACAAAAGTTTTAAACATGAACTCGACTCGTTTAATTACTTTATATCTCATGTTTATAAGACAGTTATACATTTTATGTACTAAAATGGAGAAATGATTGTTTTTTGCCTCATAATTCTAATTATTTAAAAAAAAGTACAAAATGACATAGTGTACTTTTTATTTAACAGGTTTAATTGTGCCTTATACAGGTTACTCATTGTCAACCCCGCTCAAAAGGAGATACGGCTTATATTATTATTATTATTATTATTATTATTATTATTATTATTACTACTACTACTATTATTATCTTAACAGGGTTATTTTTTCATGATAATGTTTTACGTTTTGATCAAATTTTGCGAGTTTAGGCGTCACAACTTGTGTAGGTGCTTTAACATTTTTTAGTGATTCCGCCGCAATATGCAGGTCCTTGTTATTGAATTATTTAGCAAAAAAAAAAAAAAAAACTTGTTTTTTATTTATATAAATAAATAAAACATTCAACCGTGGGTTCGTTTGCAACTCGTGATACGGAGAAAAAAGACCATTTGAACAAATGGGCTCACGTTCGTGGCATGGGCTGCCTTGCAAAAGCAAAACCACAAATGCGTGACTCTCGTTCACCAAACTACCCTCATGAAACGCACGATGTTACACGTAAACACGCTCTAAGATACGTGGATGATTCAAGGGTAATTTCGTCTTTTGAAAAGCAAGGGGTAACAGTGTAAATTTACTTGCTAGAGCAGTATTAAAGTACATTGTTTTTGAATTTTGGTTTCAAAAAACGGTGTCCTGCATTTTCAAATTAAAAGGGTAATAATGTCATTTAATGTTAGATGGGTCCCAAGCATCACCCTGTACTTTTGCTTTTAGCAGGAATGTACTCTTTTGGTGCTGCTAATCAGTACAAGTTAAGGCGGACGGGGCACTTCCTGTGAGTTTTTTAAACTTCACTGATTTTAAATAATCCTTCACTTTCATGTTACTTCATCGATTTTCTTCACTGAAACATTTTTTGAAGGCAATGCTTCACTGATTATTTACCAACAATCAATTAGAGAGAGATAGAGACAAAGAGGAGAGAGAAAGAGAAAAATCACGGGTACTAGCCCGTTAACTAGAACCAGAATTTGACTCACGGGACCACTACCAGCATGGGTGGCGGCGGTGTTACCGTGCTGGTAGTGAGGTACCCGTGCCCAATTCTGGTAGCGCCCCGTCTGCCCTTATTATCATAAAAGCTCACGTGTACTCGACTTCTAGCATGGTAATACCGTTGTCATCAGTGTTGGTAGAAGTCCTCGTAAATCGTTTTCTAGTTTTATCTAAAGGGATAGTAAAGAATAATAATTTCAATGGTCGAATTTAAGTATTTATTTTATTACTTTTTTGACCGTTTGAATTAATTTAATATGAAACGGTAACATTTATTTAACCGTTATTTTCAAATGGTATAAAAATGTGGACGGTTTAAATAAAAAAATATAAACAAACAACTAGATTAACTAAACTACTTTAAAACACAAACAAAACAAATGGATCCAAGGAAATCAAATAGTGTATCGAAGGGTGGAGGGGAATCTCGAAATCTAAAGTCGGGGGTTCTAGTAGTCGAGGCAGATGTTCGGGTTTGGGTTCGAGATCGGTACGGCTGACGCCTATAGGCCCGTGATAAATTTTCCACAGAGCCAACCCCAACCACAACCGTTTTACCCACAATACCCATAATTCCAACAATTCCCACAAAGCCAACTCCAATCACAACCGTTTTACCAACAACCCCAACAACCACAACCGTATCCACAATTTTTTACGCAGCCTCAATTAACAACATCCCAACTAGAGGACTTCGAGCTCCACCTACATGATGATGACGATGGCGCGGAAGAAACTGTGCCAGAGACACAGTTGCAGGAACATGGAGATGAACAATTAGGCGATGAAACAGAGGTGATGCTTGAAATAGAAGATCAAGTTGTAGAAATTGATGCGGGGGGAAGGGGAGAAATATGAAAAACGAACAAAAGCTGTGAAGTGGAATACGGCACAAGAGATTGCTTTGGCAAAAGCTTTGTGGTATGTGTTGGAGAACACCGAGAAGAGAAACCAAAGAAGTCAAGGAAGTTTCTGGAGGGCGGTCCAAAAACATTACGCGAGACTGTTAGGAGGATCCACCCGAACAGTTGATCAAATTACTTCTAAAGGACCGCCATGAACCCACAAATGAATGCATTCAATGGCCTTCATCAACAAACGGTAACGATTATGATATATTTAACTTACGGTTTTATTTAATTATATAGGAGTGTTTACGAGGGAGTGGATGTAGTGATCTTAACGTCATGCAAACGGCGTTGAACGATTACAGAAAAAGTCATCCTTCTGGTTTAATCATCAAGCGGCATGGGAGATTGTAAAAAATCACGACAAGTGGAAAAAGCAAGTGTTGATGGGTGAAGAACCGTCCGATAGTTATTCTAACAAGAAACGGAAGTCTTCGAAAAGCGGCAACTGTCAGACGACTGCCTTTTCCACACCGGACGACTCAACTCCCACTAGCCACATGTCGGATCTCAATGAAGATAGCAACCCAATGAGGCCCAAATGAAAAAGGAATAATGAAAATAAATCATCTCAACTATTGACTACTGGCCAATAACAGTCTCAACTACGAAAATTACCAATATTGGTCCCAACTTTCGACATATTGAAATATAATGGACCCAAACTAACGGATGTCTAACTCCGTTAGTGTGATGCTGACGTGACATCCTAGGTGACAAAATAATCCTACGTGGCATCCTAGATGTCACAATGATCCTACGTGGCATCCTATGTGGCATGCCACGTCAGCCCCACACTAACGAAGTTAGACCTCCGTTAGTTTGGATCCATTATATTCCAATATGTCGAAAGTTGGGACCACTATTGGTAATTTTCGTAGTTGGGACTGTTATTGGCCAATAGTCAATAGTTGGAATTATTTATTTCCATTATTCCAATGAAAAAAATAAGAAAGCCGTCGTCGCCGAGTCTTCAAGCAAATTATCCTGGTTTGACGAATTTGGGTCATACCGAGAGATGAAAGAAGAGAAACTGAACCAGTTGGTCACCCTACAATCTCAACAAGGCGAAAATCTTTAACGTTTTTAGAGGAACAACGCGATTTGTTAAAACAAAGGCAATATGACCATGACTTGAATATGTATTCAAAACTGCACGACCACCTCAAAGGTAAATCTTTGGAGTTGGTTTTGAAACGTAAATAAGAAATCACGGCGAATTACGAATGGAAGCGTTATTGGGTTGAAGTCGACGCGGATGATGAAGGCGACGAGTAGGATGAAGGCATTTGTATGTTTATTTTAATTGATGTTTCTTGTAAAAAAAATAATTTTAATGGAACGGTTTTCTTTTTTAAGTTTTACAAACGGTTTTTTTAAATCAAACAGCCAATTTTTTAAAACGGTAATTAAAAAAAAATAAAACTAAAAAAATAAAGATTTCAATGAAGTGAAGTGAATCAATTAAGTGTTGCTTAAAAAAAGTGATTTAGTGAAGTGATGTGGCAGTGTAGGATTGGTTAAAATCAATGAAAGAAAAAACTTAAGCTGGGGGAAGGGCGTTTACTTTGTAATTTTTCAACTTTGCTGATTTTTATAAATTATGCACTGCCACACCACTTCACTGAAACAGTTTGTTAGAGCCAATATTTCACTGATTCTTTACCCAACAATTAATTATTTTTACACATAATAATAATATTACCCTTTCTCACATTCTACCCTCTCTCTCAACAATAAATGCCACTCACACTCTCTCTTCTCTCTCTCCCTTGAAAGATCCCGTTAGATAGAACCAGCAAAAGGTCCTGTGATCAAATTTGGTGGTGCCCCGTCCCCTTAGAATTCTCATATTTTTTATTACTCTACAAGTTTAGTCGCTTAAATGTTGTTTGTCACATTTTGGTCCATCCCTAAATAATTTCAAGTGATCATTCTCTCTGCACAAAGCGCGCCTTTGGAAATTTTGACGTTAGTATATAACTATATATATCAAATTTAGAAGAAACCAATAAATAAATAGAGAAAGAACGCGTAACAAAATCCGTATAGTGTTCTAGTAGTTGGTGTTGCTCTTTCTAAACTATTGACGCCAAGTTTGAGTCCCGTTGATGCATTTTATTTATTTATTTTAATTTTTTTTTTGTCTTTTTCATTTTTTTAATTTGAAAACCAGAGTAGTCATTACTTATGGTACAAAAAATTCTAATGTATGGTTGTGAAAACTTGACCACATACAAAAATGGATTCGTACGGAAAAAAATATTGAATCCATCACTTTATACACCAGTGATGATGTGTATGAAAGCCTGAACCAATTGGCCTTTGCATTTATGTTTTGATCTCGGTATCTGGGACCTCTCCGTTATTAAAGTTTAAATAAATGAACCATTAACAAGAAGTTTAGATGTTAAAGAAATTGAAAAGAAAATTACTTTTTTTGTACGGCATACAACTTTTATTTATCTCTCAAAATGTACATTACATTGTAAAAGCAAGACTAACACAATGTAAGACACCCGAAAAAACACCCTGTAAATACTACTATTACAACAAAAAACTCTATACCCATGTTATAAAAAATGACACATTTCACCCACTTTGCATTACTTATTTTCTCCCTATGTTTGTACTATAAAAAATGACACATGGTGCTGTGAGCTTGTAACAAACAAAACCACAGATCAAAATTGAATTCTTACAGTTATAGCATTTTTTCTTTCAAATAAAAAACATTATAAATTACATCAGGATAGCGGGAAGACTGGCAACAAGCTGCGCCACCACCCCTTTCTGAATGGCAAACCCTAACCGACTAAAAACGTAACCTTGCCCACCCGGAGCCGAGACACTACTATGAATAACTCGCTGGACACTGGTTAGGAAACGAGTAGCATCCGGTGCCGGTAAGCCAAATGTATCAAAAGCTAGGGGGAAAGAAAACATGCTGGTTCTCCTCACAGGCTTTAGCATGCTTTTCTACCTTCTTCGCCTCTACTTTTCGCACCGCTTGCCCTGCTACAAACTCACATCTATTTACAAGTTTCTAGACAAATCGGGTAGTTGTAGCGACTTCTACATATGGTTCCTTAAAAAATGGACAAGTTTGTGTACGAGCCAAATCAAATGCAACTTTTTTATCTTTAAACTAAGACCGTTCATAAAGACTAAAGTTAAAATTATAAGGTTTAAAGGACAAAGTTAAAATATATAAGGTTCAAAGGACTAAAGTTAAAATATATAAGGTTCAAAGGGATAATATAGTACTTCTCTCCAAGGGCCCAAAAGAGAATGTCTATTTTTGGAATTTCGTTATCATGAAGCGGTGACTGACGTTGATTACGTACGACACGCGGCAAATGTGATTACGTTTGACAGATGGACGGTCTGGATTTATCCACGCGTCAGCGTCACGATGGATATCCAAGTGACCTTGTTCTATCTATAGTGTGTGATACCCTTAAATTGGAATGATTGTCGTGTAGTATCAATGGAAATGGAAGTTAATAAGGGGACGGTGCGTCACCCGAATTGTTTATGGGTACCCATTGCTAGCACAGTAACACCGTTGTCATCCAGGTTGGTAGTGGTTTCGGGGACCGTTTTGCGGGTTGTATCTGCCGAGCTGGTAACCGATTTTTATTTTATTTTTGACTTTTTTAAATGATATGATATTTATTTTTGTGTTTTAACCGTTTTCTTGATAATTTGTACCGTTTGTTTTATAATTATTTTTATTACCGTTTGTTTTAAAATGTAATTAATTTAAAAAACATTAAAAAGGAACATAAAAAACTAAAAATTCATTACTATTAACATAAAAATAAATTACATAAAAAGTAATAAAAAAAACCATAGAGTTGACGCAACAGTTGCCATGCCTCGACATGGTTAAAACTGTTGTCGTATCGATCCGCATAGGCTACATGCGTGAACTTGATAGCCCACTCCGGTTCGATGCCCGACTCCGCCCTCAACGTGTTCTCGTACAGGGTGGTCCACCGATCACACTTTATGTTGAGATCGGCCCACTTCCGTTGCAGGCTGACGATTGTCCGGTCGTTGTTACCGACGTTGCGGTTGAAATCGGCCAGCACACGATCTCAATGCGATCTCTTCTTCCGAGGTCCACCGAGTCATCTTTGTGTGTGTGTGTGTTTATACCATTTGGTAAATGTGAGTTTTTTTTACCCTGGGAGCGTCTAACAAAAAAGAAGGTTTTAGGTGGTGTAGCACATAAGAAACTAGTTTATATCCTGGGAGCGTTCCGAATTGACAAATCTAAGGGGCTGTTTGGTTGATTAAGTGCTGAATCATTAAGAGGTCTGAATGCTAAGAGGTCTGAATGGTTAAGCGCTGAATCATTAAGTTGGACCTCTTAATGGTTAGTTTTCTTGTCCCTTGTCCCACGTTGGTAGGAGAGCCTCATTAACGTTCAGCCTAGTTCAGTGCTTAATAGTTCAGTGCTTAATGGTTCAGCAACATCCCAAATCTTAATGATTCAGACTTATCCATTCCATTCAGAAGCTGAAACAAACACACTGAATGCTGAATCATTCAGCACTGAGGCTACCAAACAGCCCCTAAGTAAAGTTAATAAAAGGAAGTTCTTCTATAACTTTAACATCTGGACTAACCTAGAATCCTTCTAAAAAGACTTATAATCCAACTTAGAAACCACAAGAGTAGCATTCAAAATACGTGCAAATACTAATTTTTAAGGTTTAAATAATATGACTTAGTTTCAAAAATCATTGAATGATTATTAATTTCCTTGACTAACAACTATTGATCTAACAATAGGGTTTTAGTGTTCTATAAACAAGTTTCATGAATTACGTATTACCTGCTTTTTTGGATTTTATGAAGTTATTTTTATCACTATCTAACGTTATGCATGGTTGCAAAAGTTGCTAGGCGCTTCCTAGTCGGAGTCGGGAGTACTCGGGGAGTTCTCGGCCTAGTCGGAGAGTACTCGGGGAGTACTTGGCCTAGGCGTAGGGTACTCGGTCCTCGACAACCTACCTTGTAGCGATTACTCGGGGAGTACTCGGCCTTCGAGACCTTGTTTTACAACAGTGCTTATACATAAATTAACAATTGATATAAATAAAGTATGAATTACACGTCTCTATAAGGCATTAGTGACTATCAAGGTTGACTAAGGTATTTTATAAGGTCTCATTGTCTCAATGAGTATTAAGATTGAGATAAGTCATTTTCAACACGACTCATAAAAACTTGTGTACAAAGCCGCGGTTAGAGTTATTTAGATCCACATGTTTCAAGTGATGCTTGGATGTCTAAGGCCATGCAACGTTGACCCATTTGATAATCCATATTAAGATTAGACAAGATGAGTACCCACATGAGGAGGAGGAGGATGTCATACCACAAGATGATATGTGGCTTCATATCGTTCATTAGGTTAGTGTTCCAGGTGTATGGAAATTATAAAGTGTGCTTTTACTCTTTTACACACGTCAGAAGTAGAAGCTTCAAGTTTGCAACATATATGATGTTTTAGGTTTCTTTTTAAAAAAAAATAATCATTATATTATAATTAATAAATATAATGCCATTGTGGATTATTCAAGAACTCGTAATATTACGTGAATAGTCTTTGTGTAAGTTATGATTTTGTTTCCAGTTTTCTAGAAATTATGAGTTTACCGGACGGTCTTACGAGCAGTGGCGAAGCTTAAATTTTGGATGGTGAGGGCCGAAAGTCACGAGACCCATTTTTTTTTTTCAAAATGGTGGGGGCCGGACTAAAAAAACAAAATTTTTGAATAAAACCGAGGAATTTATACTGAGCCAAAAATCGGTGGGGGCCAAGGCACCCCTGGCCCTCACTAAGCATCGTCCCTGCCTACGAGTATTTTGACTCAACGACTGATGAATAGAGCCTAAAAGTTTTAGGGGCGCCGAAATCTTTTTCCCGATTTGTGCGCACGCGCACACACATAACCAAAGCTGGAATTTATGTTATTTCTATCATATACGCGTGTGTTTGATATAGCAGCTTTGGTTTAGTAGTAATGCACCACGCCTATATCCCCGCAGTCATTAGTGTGATTATTTTGGATACAATGGTGAGTGGAACAGTTCTCATGAAGGGAGATATCACAATAGTTACATGGGGTAGTGTAGTGATGGGAGGATTGATGGTGGGCTGGTAGCATATGAGAGGGTGAAACTCACTCAGAAAGGAGCCACAATCATTCGTTGTGTAAACTAACATTGTGTTCTCGAGTTTACTAAATAAAAGAAAAGAAGAGAAAGGGATACTAGGAGAGAAAAGAAAGGAGAAAACATAATTTTATTTCGTGTTCCCGAGTCAAAAAGAAAAGAAACTAAAGAGTTTATGTGTTTCCGAGTTAAAAGGAGGAAAAAAGAAACGTATATTTTACAATAAATGCCATTTTGGTCCCTGTGGTTTGTCAAGAAATGCCACATTCATCCAAAAATAAAAATCATGCCATTTTCGTCCCTCACCTATCCTATGCATGCCATTTTCGTTCCCCAAGTTCATACGCATTTCCAAATGCGTAGCAAATGTGTCGGAAATTCCGTTTAAAATGCGTAGCAAAATCGGAAATTCCGGAGCAAATTGCATAGCAAAATTCTGTTCAAATGAGCCACACATATATATGTACAGTTTGCTCTCTCTTTCTCTCTCTCTAAAGATTAAAACCCCTCTGTTTTACGGCGATTTGATTTGGCTGTTGTCGGCTAAAGTGAGAAATAGACATAGGGGTGTTGCATGTCGTTGCCAGCGGCTGTGGTAGTGGCTTTATAGAGAAAGAAGCAACCACACGGTTTCATTGCTGGCTTGGATCGACAGTTTCATTGTTGTGACGGTTTGGGGTACCATTTATTTGGTTCCCTCTGACTATGTTTCTGAGTTGAGTGGTATAGTCGATGATTATGGGCTCGTTTGAATGGAATTTTGCTACGCATTTTGCTACAGAATTTCCGATTTTGCTACGCATTCTGAACGGAATTTTGCTATGCATTTGCTACGGAATTTCCGACACATTTGCTACGCATTTGGAAATGCGTATGAACTTGGGGGACGAAAATGGCATGCATAGAATATGTGAGGGATGAAAATGACATGATTTTTGTTTTTGGATGAATGTGGCATTTTTTTGACAAACCAAATATACCAAAATGGCAATTAACTCTAAATTAAATTTGCAAGGAAATTAGTAACATGGTTTAATTCAATGTAAGAATAGGTTTCGTAAACTAAAAGTAGATCAAAAAACAGTCCAAATGGTTTATGATTAATTACTTATTTGAACTAACTTAAAAGAGGTAGTGCATAGCTAAAGTTGCACCATACCATGATACAACAATATGAAGATACGAGAACACACATAAATGCCATTAAAGTGTAGTGGGAGAGACATTGGTGGGCAATGAAAGAAAACCTAGGGGATCTTGGGTTCAATTCTTGAGTCAAACCGGTTTTACTGGTAATTTCATCGTCATGCCTACGGACGGGTGAGTTAGCGGGTTTTTCCCATAATTGGTGTTTGACAACTCAGGTAGTCTCAGGGTAGTTGAATTTGTCGAAATGGTGCCCCAAAAGTGCTCAAGATTTGTTGGCCTTTAAAAAAAAATGTTGGATTGGTGGGTTATTAATTATGTTGAGTTTCTTGGGGGCCTACTAATGAATGGAAGTCTTGATTCTCATAATCAGTGGTGGTTTGCTTCTTGACAAAGATTAAGAAAAAGGTTGAACGCGTCTTCTTTTCTATCAACTTTAATAATTTCATGTTTTATTTAAAAGTTAATATTTAAGTCAATTGGCAATGATCTCCAGCTCAGCTGGTTTGAGGTATGTTGGGTTTTCTCTTAGGGGTTCCTATCTTGGGGTAGGTCACAAGTTCAATCTATGCACACCACAAAAAAATTCTCCGTGACGGTTTGAGCTTAGGCAATGAGGACACCAATGTGTGGGTAGGGATTCGAACTTGGGACCTATAGGTTAAAGTTGTACAAGGATTTCCAGTGAACTAAGCCTTTCAAAAAAAAGATTTAAGTCAATTATAAGAGTAAAAGAAGGGATAACCTCGCTGAAAGTTCACGTGAAGACTGGATCTCGCCGACCCGGCCCAGAAGCAAGGTGGGGGCAAACTGCGAAGGAAGGACTTTGCGAAGTAATGCGAATGCCAAAGGCAGCCCCGGGCATCGTCAGGGCTCAAAAGGCCGGGTGACATAATCAATTGAAGGTCATGACGTCAACAGTATTGGAATTTGGACATCAAAATGACGTACTCATAAATGATTTTATTAGGGGGCAATCGGAGGATTTAATTGAAGTTTTAATGGTACAGATGAAATTTTTGCCTATAAGTTACATTGAAATATTTTTAAGAGGGGCACTAACCCCCTTGAGATTTGTGTAGGTCTGTCACATAATCAAATTAGAACGATATAGTGATTAAGATCCTAAAAGACGTGAGGCCTATCAAGCATTTAACGCCAAAGATTTCATTGGTACAATATCTTTGCACAAATGGCTCAAGGCAATGATGAAGACTACCGAAGGCTGATTAAAGCTAAGACCAACAATGAGGACAAACAAAGGAGACTTAGGGCATGTTTGGATAAACTTATTTTAGGCAAAAATGACTTTTTGTTAAAATGACTTATTAACTTATGACTTTTTAAAAAGGAGTTTTTAAAAAAAGTGTTTGGATTAGCTTATGTGGTGGGAAAAAACAATAAGTTGATAAGTTAGTTTGTAAAAAAATGTTTGGTTTAACTTATTTAGGTAAAATGACCAAAAAGGGTATAAGGAGGGAAGGTGTAAGGATATAATAAGGGCATGTAGGTAAATAACCATCAATAAGTTATAAGGAGGTTCAAAAAGTCACTCTTCCCTTACTTTTCCAAAACAACTTATCATAAGCTTATAAAAAGTTAAAACAAAAAGTCCTTTTCCTTTTCCCAAACACTTTTTGTAACTTATTAACTTTTTGAAAAAAGTTATAAGTTATAAGGAGGTGGAAATAAGGAGAGCCAAACATGCTCTTAGAAAAACATGAAGAAAATTATGTGATTAGTATAAAAATAATCCATGTAATCTCGATAGTTGACGCATTGAATGCAACTAGTTGAGTGCTCGCGTAATGTGGCGGGGAACACAGACATTTTTAAGGGTGTGTATGGATCGGTGCAATTCGATTATTAACCTCATACGAAACTAAAATCAAAGTCATCACTTAATCAGTTTTATTAAACAATTGGTTCATTGATTCGGTATAAAATTAACAATTAACAAAATTAAGTATAAAATTAAGACAAATGAAATAATAAACATAAAATTATAAATAACTTAAACATTCTTGTAAATGAATAGTAACCTCATTAATGACTTTTGTCTTTTTTTTTTTCGTTTTTTATACAACACTTATTTATCTATATCTATACTATATTAAGAGGTATAAATTTAATTGCTTATGAAACAACACCCAATGCATAAAATAATTACATTTTAGGGGCAATTTTGTCTTTGAAACACCATATTTAATTAAAATGAAGTCAAGTGTTAAGTGATATTTATGAAAACACATGACATTTAATTATACAATTACTTGGAACACATTAAATAGAAAACATATAAAAAATAATTCATTAGGCTACATGTAGTGCTGCAAACGAACCTAACGAACACGAACAAAGCCTTTTTCGTGTTCGTTTGTTAAGAAAATTATGTGTTCACGAACAGTTCATGAACACTTACCGAACGAGATTTTCTGTTCGTGTTCGTTTGTTAAGAAAATACTCATGTTCGTGTTCGTTTGTGTTCGTTTGTTAATTTTGTTCATGAACGCATACGAACTAAAACAAGTGTTCATGAACAAAAACAAATACAAACAAACATATATTAATTTTTGAATAATATTGAATTCAAATACATTAAGACATTAGTTAGATTCACTCAAAATATAACCTAATTGTCCAAAATACTTAATATTGGAGAAGGGCGTTGGAGGTGGAGGGCATCAACGCTGAAAAGTGGAAACATATAATGAGTTTGGATACAAAAAGTAGGTTTGTTAATCTCATATAGTTATATATCTACCTCATATATATTATTTATTGGGTAAAATAAATAAAAATAAAAGAATATAAAAAACATATAAAAATTAAAACCTTAATAAACTATTGAGCATAAACGAACACAAACGAACTCGTTACTGAACGTTCACGAACATAAACGAACGAACACGACCTCTGCTCATGTTCGTTCGTTTAACTAAACGAACGGATTTTTTTGTTCGTGTTCGTTCATTTATTAAACGAAAGAACACAAACGAACTTCCTGCCGAACGGTTCATGAACGTTCGCTGAAAGTTCAGTTCGTTTGCAACCCTAGCTACATGTTTTCTTATAATATTTTATATACTTTATAAAAGGTAAACTTTTATAAACTTGATAATACTATAAGAAATCGATAAATCAATAAGGAAAACTGTGTTTTTAATTATCATGTAATGATTTGCATTTTGAAATTATTACGTTACATTCATACACCTAAACATGCCTAATTTTACCTAAAACAATACGTCACCGGATTCAATGATTGGGGAAGAAAGTTTTCGTTTATAATGAATTTCAAACAAAGGTTTCCCGTAATTGTGGTCAATTGATCATGATTAAATTAGATAGAAGTGAATTTTCTTTTACAAAAGGTATTTGACATATTTTAATATGCAAAAATTTGGTATCGTGTTGTAAATTTGGTTGATTGACTATTAATAAAAAGAAAACTATGGAGTTTGATAGATAAGTATTCCTAATACTCTATGGAGAGGGGATTGAAAATGAAAATTTATGTTATAAAGAAAAGTTGTTTCATCCTTAAATCCTTTTATATGAAATACGTCACATTTATTGTTTTTGATAATATTATTTTGTGTTTATAAGAAAGAGAAAGGAGAAGTTCCTATATTGGTTCCATTTATATATATACTTTTCAATGTAAGTTTCGTTTAAACATAATTGTGTATGATAATATACAAGTCATCTAAGCATATGAAATACGTCACACTTATTGTTTTTGATAATATTATTTTGTGTTTATAAGAAAGAGAAATGAGAAGTTCCTATATTGGTTCCATTTATATATACTTTTCAATGTAAGTTTCGTTTAAACATAATCGTGTATGATAATATACAAGTCATCTAAGCATAGGCAAACAAGTCATGAAAGTTTTCTTTTTAGTTTTTTTTTATGTAGTTATGTTACGGTTTCGACTTAGGTTTTTCTATGATAATTGTTAGTTGTTTTTAGTATGGCAAGTTAACTTGCTGCCACGCGTGTGTGTGATTCAATGTTATTTTTCACTTATTTCTTGTTTGGTTTCAGTCCCGCCGCAACGCGCGGGTTTCCCAATAGTATATATACATATGATTCAATAAGAATTAACAAAATGAGGTAGCGGTGGAGTGGTTTGTGGTGCATGTGTGTTTTTTGAGGTCTTGGGTTCGAAACCCGTTTGAGTCTTTTTTTTTACAACAAATATTTATGTATAAATACATATGATTCAATAATAATTAACAAAATGGGTTATTGGTGGAGTGGTTTGTCGTGCATGTGTGTGCTTTGAGGTATTAGGTTCGAAACCCGTTTCAAACATGGGTTTTTTTATTTTTTTTCCAACACTTATTTATTAATAAATACATATGATTTCATAATAATTATCAAAATGGGCTTGGTGGTAGAGTGGTTAAGGCGCGCAAAAGCGCGCCTTGAAACGCAGTAGTATTAATTAATAAAAAACATTACAAACACATAATTAATTAAAAAAAACATAAAAACTACTAAACTACTCGTTGTTTTGCTCGTCTTCGAAATCCTTTGCGATACGCTCATGTTCTCGTTCAAATATCATTCGACGAGGCATTGAGAGGTTGCTAGAGTCCTTCGTTAGAAAGTCCATGTTCCTCAATCTTATTTTAGACGCTTTTGTTTGCGCTGTCATCTCCATGGTACTTATTTTGCTAACCTCCGTCGAGAATTCAATATCGGCTTCATTAGCAACTTGTTTTTTTTTCTGTCCCTTCTAAGTGGTCTACTTAGGGGAGATGGGGTAACACCCTCCTCAATGTTTAGGTTAATCCCTACTTGAACATTCGAGCTTGTAGAGGAGACGAACCCATCCGAAGAAGTAGTCTTCATCCGCTTTGATGAGCCTCATTCGCTCATTTATTCAACCGTAATTAGTTCGACCCATTTGGAGTAATTACGAATAATTCTCCATAAGTAGTCCACATCCCATGTTTTCGTGGTCTTGTACTTGCGAAAACTCTCATCATTCCACTCGTCGCAAGTAAACTTATAGATATCAAGATTGCTACTACCACTTACACGCATTCGATTAGCGTTCATGTTATGAATATTTGTAAACAAGCCTATGTATTTACGAATTTTGGCCCACTGGCTGAAAATCATATCGGGGGAACGACTTTGGCTAAGGTTTTCTTCAATTTCGCTATTCGTACCAAACCCGTCTTCCGTAAGGAACTCGAGCATCGGCATGTAACATCCTTCCCATTACGTGTGATCCATTTCGGTTTGTATTTTGAAGGTTTGAAGATTTGAATTGTTTGTGAATTTGATTGATTTTGGTGTAAAGAAATAAAATTGATTTTTTTTATAAACTTCAAAACTAGCAGTTGCTAACGGCTAGTTGTCGCCAACGGTCAGATTTTTGCTCGATAGCCGACGCGAGCCTGGTAGCGGTGGCTCGCTCGCATCATCATTCACTCACTTGTGTTGTGGTTCACGCGATCCACGTGGTAAAACTGGTGACTCGCGTCAGCTCGTTCGCAGGCCACAACACATAGTCTTAATCTTAATGGTATGTGACGAGGTAGGCCCACTCCAGATGGATCGGCCCAACTCCAAGTAAAGGCCCCATTATCTCAGGGCCGGCCCAATGGCAGACAAACGCCGGATGGGCCAAGGCGGTCATGTTCCGGACTATTGATAAGTCTCAACCTCTTCTCCGAGCAAATGGGGACGAAGGGTTCAATAGAAGAGATAAAGCCTATCTCCATCAAAACCGGGAAGTTGGCTCCTGGAGATAGGCTCAACAAGGCGGTTACGAGAAAGGTTATAAATACAGGTTAAAGGTAAGCCAATTGATACACACATTGACAAAAGCTACCGCTTTACTTTCACCTCAGAAACCCATACTTATTCTCACGCCGGAGGGTGGTCACAGGAAACCCCCCTTTCCTGTGACGAGTCCTAACGGTGTTTTGTTTTGCAGGCACCCGGAACCAATTTCAACAGGTTATTTGCAATCGGAGCATTATTCTTGTCTACTCGGAGAGGTATTTACTTCTTCATTGGCGCCATCCGTGGGACCGAAACAAGGAACTAGCTACCGGTTGAATAACCCGACGAACCGAGATGACTTCAAGCCAAAACGCCATAGTTACCGCCAATCCGGCAAGAAGTGATCAGAATCTGATTCCCACAACAGAGTGGATCGATGGTGCAGTGGCATCCGACTCGGAAGGGGAAGGTGACGGAGTGGCCCCGGGGTTTTCTCCAAGAACATCGGCTCCACTCCCGGGGAACACGCAGACTTTTGTGTCGCCCGGAAGTCACCAGGGACGTTTCTCTTCTGCAAGAGGACCAGCTCCATCGTCCACATACACTCGACCGATTGTTAGTACAAGCTTCTCAGCTCCTCGAGTTCCGGCACCCACATCATCGATGCCCTGGTTTACAGCAGCACAAAGTCTCCCGCTTTTCTCGGCTGCAATCTCAGCAGCCATGACATCATCACCGCAAGCCACTCTCATGCAGCCGAGCATGCCACCTTACACGCCGGTTACTCCCGGAAATCAACCGTTCATGCCTTATTATCCTATGTCCCCATATGGGTATATGTGTGCACCGTCAACTGGCGGTACGTACTCATACCCCTACCCTTACATGTATCCTCCGGTGCAACCACCCCCTCCTGGGTGGAACCCTCAGACTGGGATACCTTCGAACGAAAGGTTGAATGACGTCCGTACGCGCCTCAGCTACGAAACCACTCCCGGGGGCCCGGGAACTTCTGCGGGACCTACCCAGGAACGACAGCAAAACACAGTGGTAGTGCAGGAGAATGAGGATCAAGGTGATGATGAAGACCTTACCCGGCCATACCGTCCTCCGACGATGGCAACCTACTCCAAGTTCTCGGAAAGGATAGCTAATGCCCCATTACCCCAAAACCTGAAACTCCCATCGACAGTGGGCAAGTATGATGGAACTGGGGACCCGGATGATCATTTGAGCATCTTTGAGTCTGTAGGAACATCCAAAGACTGGCCGATGCAAGCCTGGTGCCACATGTTTGTTCAGAACCTCGTGGGAGCAGCACGGGTCTGGTGGGATAGTTTGCCGCCCAGGTCTATTTCAAACTGGAGAGATATCCATAAGGGATTTACCCAGCAGTTCAGTCAGCAGCGCAGACATACCAAGTACAGGGAGGAAGTGATGCATATTCGCCAAAGAGACAATGAGCCGATGGAGAATTTCATAATACGGTTCAACAAAGAACGGCTACAGATCCCGGGTCTTACTGAAGAATTGGCATGCACTGCATTCACCATGGGAGTGAACGACGGTGGATTGTTAAGAAAGCTTCATGGTCCCCATGGGTATCCTCAGACCATGGACGAAATGATGACAATAGCTAAGGCCTATGTCAAGCAGGAGAAATCAATCGCCATGAATCATGCAGTGCGGAAGAAGCACGAGACTACCAAGGCAAGTGACAACCAAGACTCCAGAAGTTCCAGAAACAAGGGGCGGTCAGGCCAACCTTACTCAAGGGACGACCGTCGGGACGAACGCCGGGATGATCGGCGAGATGATCGTCGTGAGCAAGGACGAAGATCGGAAAGGTCTCGTGATTCCTACTCCAGCAGAGGGGATACGGCTTCCAAGCCCAAATTGGATTATCCGGAGCTGATCAAGACACCATCCCAGATACTAGAAACAGAGAACCTAAGGCTGAACACTCCTCGGCCGGTCAAGGACTCGCCGTCAAAAGACAAGTCAAGTTCTGTGATTACCACAAAGGCAATGGTCTTGACACAAATGATTGTTTTCAACTGAAGAGACAAATAGAATACTTCGTCAGAACAGGGAAGTTAGCTCATCTGGTCAAAGACACGAAGCCGGAACCAGCGACCTGGGAGGACAGGGCAACCGGAAAAAAGCCCAGGGAGATTAATACAATACGGCCAGAGACAAGGGGTGGTTCCAAGAGACGATTTGAAACAATTGAGCCGTGGATGGAAACGGTAATGACTGTACCTCCTTACTATAAGGCATTAAGAATGGAAGCCCTGGTAATATCAGCAGCTGTAGGTGACTACAGCATGAAAAGAATCATGGTGGACACGGGCAGTTCAGAAGATATCATTTATGAGCCGTGTTTCAGAAGAATGTCAATGGAAGATCAAAAGATGCTGGCACCGGCCCATGGGCCGGTAAAAGGGTTCACGGGAGAGTGTATAGAGCCGTTGGGGCAACTGACGTTCCCGGTCACCCTCGGTGATGGCTACAAGGAACGAACCATCCTAGTCACTTTCCTAGTGATCCCGGCTATCTCTCAGTACAACCTAATCATCGGCCGGTACACGTTGGGGCGAATCGACGCCCTGGTATCTACTGCCAGGGGTTTTCTCATGTTCCCAACGCCACATGGAGTAGCTACTGTTTCCGGAGAGAAAGTCGTTGCAGCATCTGAGGGCACAACTTGCCGTCAGGCACTGTCCGGGATACGAGGCCCTGAGAGATGGGTGTTGAGC
The DNA here is from genome assembly GCA_030844895.1 of Ambrosia x helenae. NCBI lineage: Eukaryota > Viridiplantae > Streptophyta > Magnoliopsida > Asterales > Asteraceae > Ambrosia > Ambrosia x helenae. The sequence goes on along the minus strand of CM061230.1, from coordinate 999,465 downwards.
ACGAAGCACCCGGATCAAATGGTCACCATTGGAGATTCGTTGGCCCCGGCCACTCAGGAGAAGTTGAAGCGGCTGTTAAAACGCAACATGGATGTTTTTGCCTTCTCACATTCCGACATGACCGGGATCGCTCGAGAGAAGGCAGAACACAAGCTGTCTACTTACCCAAACGTGAAACCAATCACACAAAAGAGAAGGAGCATGGCTCCTGACCGAAGAGCGGCTGTAGTGCAGGAGGTAAAAAAGTTAGAAGAAGCTGGGATCCTGAGAAAGACCAAATACCACACATGGGTCGCCAACCCTGTCATGGTTCGAAAGCACGACGGATCATGGAGGATGTGTGTGGATTACAAGGATTTGAATAAAGCATGTCCTAAGGATGCATACCCGCTCCCGGAGATAGACCTCAAAGTCGATTCCCCGGCTCCTTTCCAGTTCAAGTGTTTTTTGGATGCATATAAGGGATACCATCAGATTCAGATGGCAGAGGAAGACGAGGAGAAGACAGCTTTCCATACGGACGCTGGTATATTTTGCTACACCAATATGCCGTTCGGTCTAAAGAATGCCGGGGCAACTTATCAAAGGCTGATGGACCAAGCGTTCGAACACCAGATTGGCAGGAACCTGGAAGTATACGTGGATGATCTGGTAGTCAAAAGCAAGACGGAAGAAATGATGTTAAAGGATATCGAAGAAACGTTTGATACTCTCCGAGAATACAACATCAAGCTAAACCCGGGAAAGTGCTCTTTCGGGGTAGAAGAGGGAAAGTTCCTGGGAGTGATAGTTTCAAAGGACGGGTTCCGAGTTAACCCAGAAAAGGTAGCGGCAATTCGTAATATGCCCGCCCCTAAAACTTTGAAAGATGCCCAAACACTCAATGGAAGATTGGCCGCTATCAGCAGGTTCCTGGCCAGGCATGCCGAGCGTTCGTTACCGTTTATCTCCACACTCAAAGATTGCCTGAACAAGAACAAATTTAGATGGACTGAAGAAGCGGACAGAGCATTTGAACAGATGAAAGCGTTCGTCGGCAACTTGCCTATGCTTACAGCACCTCGCCCGGGAGAAGTATTGAAGATGTATTTGGCGGCCGAGCACCATGCCGTCAGTTCGGTTTTGCTGGTTGAAAGAAATAAATGCCAGACCCCAATTTATTACATCAGCCGGACATTGTCGGATGCCGAAGCTAGGTACCCTACCTTGGAAAAATTGGTACTGGCACTGGTACACTCGTCCCGGAGGTTGCGCAGATACTTCCAAGCGCACGAAGTGGAAGTCCTCACAAACTTCCAACTGGGACAAATTCTAAACAAGCCAGAAGTGTCAGGGCGGCTTGCCAAGTGGGCAATCGAGTTGGGAGCACTGGATGTATCATTTAAAAAGCGAACGGCTGTAAAGGGCCAAGTACTGGCTGACTTCATGACGGAAATCCCGGAGGGAGAAGAGATCCAAGAATCTGTGCCGAGAATTGAAGATATGCTAGAAGATGAATCTACCCCATGGCAGCTCTATACCGACGGCTCCTCCAACAGCAAGGGAGCCGGAGCAGGGTTATTGTTGGTCAGCCCGGAGGGTGCACGGTTCCTCTATGCCCTACGGTTCGACTTTGAATGTTCTAACAATCAGTCCGAGTATGAAGCCCTACTAGCGGGGCTGCGAGTGGCCCTGGCCATGGGTGCCACCCGGGTAGATGCCCATGTGGACTCACTCTTGGTCAACAACCAGGTCAACGAGTCGTATGAGGCCAAGGATGAATCTATGGCCAGGTACCTGGAGAAGACAAAGGAGTTGATGGCAAAGTTTAAGAAGGTCACGTTACATCATGTAAGAAGACACAAGAATGACATAGCTGATGCTCTTAGTAAGTTGGCCTCGTCAGGCACAGATGAAAATGTCCACACAGAAACTTTAAAGCACCCGTCCACACAGATATCCGAAGTTCATTTGGTGCACGCGGTTGAGGTCTCCTGGATGACCCCTATACATAAGTACCTCACGGATGGAAGCCTGCCAGAGGATAAAGCCGAGGCAATTAAAATCCGAACCAAGTCACTTCAATATGAAATCCAAGCCGGGGTTCTTTACAGAAAGTCTTACCTGGGACCAGCTCTGAGGTGTGTATCCCCTTCAGAAGCCAGATACTTAATCAAGGACATCCATTCGGGCATGTGTGGTATACATGCGGGACCCCGGGCAGTGGTGGCCAAGATAACTAATGCAGGATACTACTGGCCCGGAATGCACACCATGGCCGTCGAAGAGCTCAAGAAGTGTATTAGCTGCCAGAAGTATGCACCGGTAATGATTCGACCGAAGAACAACCTGATCCCGGTGACAGCAGCATGGCCTTTTCAGAAATGGGGTATTGACTTGGTCGGGCCTTTTCCCTTAGCCCGGGAAAGCTCAAATACCTGGTGGTCGCCATCGACTACTTCACAAAGTGGGTGGAGGCAAAGCCGTTGGCCAAGATAGAGGCGAGCAACATCAAGAAGTTTTTATGGGAACACATAGTATGCAGGTTTGGAGTCCCCCTGTACCTGGTCAGTGACAACGGGACGCAGTTCGCGGATAAGCACATACAAGAATGGTGTAAAAGCCTGAACATACAGCAAGTATTCACATCCGTGGCTCACCCTCAAGGAAATGGCCAGGTGGAAAGGGCGAACAGGAGCATACTGGACGGGTTGAAAAGACGCTTGGACCAGGAAGGGACATCATGGGTCGACCAGCTCCCACATGTTCTTTGGGCCCACCGGACAACACCCAAAACAAGTAATGGAGAGACCCCTTTCTGCCTGACCTACGGATCAGAAGCAATGATTCCGGCCGAGGTAATGTTGCCGTCTATCCGACACGCCGACCCAAGTGTTGACAACGACCAGCTGTTGAGACACAACCTCGACACGATAGAAGCTCGGCGCGAAGAAGCCCATATCAAGGAAGCCCGGTACAAGAGGTTGTTGGAAAAATATTACAACAAAAGAGTCAGGACCTGATCATTCAAGCCCGGCGACCTGGTCATGAGGGGTAACGAGGCAAGCAGACAACAGCCCCCGGGAAAGCTAAGCCCCAACTGGGAGGGACCGTATGAAGTCGTTGAGAACCTGGGAAAGGGAGCATACCGACTAAAACAACTGGACGGGACGCCGGTGCCCAGAAGTTGGAATGCTGCCCAACTCAGAAAATGCTACATGTGACACAAAAGTTCAGGGCCATAGGCCGTTGTAAACATTGACCGGACGGACACCATGACACCCCGGACAATCAAGTTTTTACCTTTTGTTCTTTATTACAATTAATAAAACAACGCCGATAATGGCATTTTCAGTACTTATATTCCATTATAAACAAACTGCTTGATAAAGCATAATTACAAAAAAGGTAGGGGCAGGACAAAAATCCGAAGCCAACTAATAATAATCTTCCTACCACCTATACATAGCCCTATTTTACTAAGCCTTGTTCAAACTGCAAGCACTAAGAACTGCAACCATCCAACATGGCAAACACCTCTGCAGGGGTGTATAGCACATCACCTTCGGGGTTGCAAGTAGGGGGGAGGACCCAAAACTCCTCGTACATCTTCATTAATTGGAGATCAAATGACCTAACCCCCGGGTCCTCATTTGCTTGGGAAGGCCCAACCAGGTCAACTCCCTGATCTAGTACCTCATCATCCCCCAAAGGTATCCAGGGGGACGGTTGGCGTCCAGCACCTCGCCGGTAGACCAACCCAAAACGTGAAGGAACCGGGACACCGGTTGACTGGACTCGGACGTCATCCTCGACCCTTGTCAGAGTAGGCAAAACGATAGCATGACCTCCCCCAATGTCATCTGCAACAGCAGGAGGGGACGATGGTATAGCCCTTGGTCGACGACGATAGACCAATCGACACTCCCTTGGTGGATGAAGCTCGATTGGTTCTTCAGCAGGAGGATGAGGCTCGAACGCTTGGGACTGACGCTGCAGTTCCCTTAATCCTTCCAGAGCGTCAAGCTCCTTCAAGTAATTTTTGAGGGAGACAAATTTACGTGGCATGATTGAACGAGTGGAACTCTTGTGCATGATAGGATACTCTGCTTATATAATGAATTAAGGTGACGGTTAGGATCGTCCTTGGGAGTTTAAACACTCTGTAATTATTACACTGACAGGAGCCGCCTGACACGTGGATGGGACGGTCAAGTTGAAAGGCCGACGTCAGCAACATCATTACTAACATTAATGGTGACGAGACGCTTTGAAATATAGCTTGCCAAGTGGCCTTAGGCAGAGTATTGCATTTTACAAACATTAAATAAACGATTAACAAAACATAACGTTTTATAACAACCAAGCAAAATATTAAAAGTACGGGATTACATAAATATTCCTGACAGATCGGTACACGGAGACTAAAGTTCAACAAAATATAAGACAATCATTCATCATCGGAAGAGCTGGCAATAACGGGCTCAAGGATGGCCCGGACATTCGACATGCCTTCGTCACCTGTCCGGGACTGCAACTGGGAGAGTTCTTCCAGGGAATCACTACTTAGGGCTTCCAAGGCATTAGAGGTTCGTTGTTCAACCTCCTTCTCGTGGTCAGTAGCTTCAGGAAGTTTGCGCCCAAGCATCCCGTGACGGTGGCCATGCACAAGGCCATCCTGGTACCCGGACTCTACTGCAGTTCGATAAAAATCATTGAGCCTCTGCTGATACTGGCCCCCTCCCCGGATATGGCCCCACGAGGCCTGGAATCCCTTCGATATCAACCAATCCCGGTCCGTCTCCAGCACATTCACCCGGGTAAGAGCAGCCGTCAACTGTTCGGAAAGGCTCGTAGCATTCTTGGTCGCAGTTTCAGCCTCGGCCTTATGGGCATTCAGTTGTTCTAACATGGCGTCCCTATCCTCCTCGGCCCTCCGGGCACGGGATTCATAGCCCTCAATCTCAGCGGACAGCTGCTGATACCTCTCTTGGTCAGCTTTGGCCTTCGAAGCAGTCTCCCTCTCCAGTTGCAAGTCTTTCTCCAGCTGTTTCACCCGGTTTTCCAGGGTCGCTACCAAACGGGTCTGACTCTCCTGAGAACGAAGAATTTCAAGCTTCTCATCATTATGGGTATTGATCAAGCGAGTCTTGTCCCGCTCATAGGTATCCCGGATAGATGACATCTCGGCAAGATCTTTCCGGCACTCAGTCAAGGATTGCAATACTCCTTCAGCTTCCACAGACAACTTGCCATGAGACACATGCATATCATACAAATCCCCAACATCTGAACGCCAACGGCGTAGCATCTCATACATAGAAGCAAGTGAGCTCACACCGGACCCAAGGGCATTTTCAGCCAGTTGAGCGTTGTCTAGACCCTGAAGGTAGTGTCGCTCGGCTGGAGGAAAGGCGTGATCAACCCAGTGCCTGATAACATCCGGACCAATCAACCGGGTGGATTGAGCAATTTTCCACTTTGGAGTATATCTAGTATCCGGCAGAGAAGGATGCCAGTTAATACCCGGAACATACGCATGAGAGATCATCCTCTCTGACTCAACAGGGTCCACACTAAACGGCGCCTGCCCGGACCTCACACCACCGGGGAAGGCAACAGGGTGGTGTTGAACATCGTGTAGCAGTTCGATAAAGCTCACCCGGGACATATTTACGTAAATTTAACTCTCATTAAATTTACCCAAACACTTGTATAAATATACTCTATTAACATTCTTTTTAAATATAAAGTAGAAAGCAATAAAACAAAGGGTAAAACAAAACAAAGGGCCATGTTTTCCCTCAGACCACCCGTAGTGCGGCGCGATTTGGAGCGTTTTGTGTAACATAGCGCCTCCAACACTATTACATCGGGGCACTATGTGTTAATTTTCAGCCCGGGCGTGATTTTATTAGCGCCATACACCAACTTTCACAACCAATAAATGAATGCCACGTGCACTTGTAAGAAGAAATGAAGGTTTGAATTCAGTTTTAGTTTTTTTAGTTTTTATATAAATTGGCGCCCAAATTTTCCCCACCCCACTACACCCATTTTAAATTCAAACCCCATGTTAATTCAGCTGTCATATAAACCAATCAGAAAGATGGGCGTTGTATTTTTCACCCCATTACACATATTCTCGTAATATAATTTATAGCATATACCTCTAAACAAATGACAAGACATCACACACGATACAACAAATGAAATAGTTAGGTAAATCTAAAGAACTTTCAATCAATGTCTTTTTATCTACAAAACAATTCAACTTTAGATTCTTATTATCCTCATTCATGTAGGTTCTTTCACCTTTATATTTATTATTATTAAAAAAGAGCAAACACGAAAAAGCATAGATACTACAAGCACATTTTTCTTTCGCCGACAATAACAAGAAGCGATGACTCGTGTCTAGATGAAAATATGTGGCATCTCGTCTTTTATGCAACAAGACATTAAAAAACTGTCCGAACGTTGTTTTAATTTGGATGCTTTCACCAAACATAGGCACTAGATAGTTGGTTACATTGGGCGTAACAAAGCATGCGGCGAACAACACAAGATAGATAGAAAAATATTTATATGTGAGTTAGTAGTATGTCGTATTTATTGAAGTAGTATATACGTTAAGAATCCTGATCATGTGGCCTAGTGGTAAAAGGGTTGGTTTTCTCTTTGGGGGAGCCGGGTTCGATTCCCACGGGAGGCATGTGATGGATACCCCACCCTTGTGGTGGGGTAGGTGGTTGGGAAGTGATGGAGAGACCCTTGACTCTTGTGGTCATGGGTTCGACTCCTGATCCCTCCAGGTTTTACCGGTTCACTACTGTCGTGCCTTCAGGCGGGTTTGTGGGCCGGGTTTTCCCTGGAACAGGAGACGGGTGGGCCGAAGGGCTCTGTCCGTACGGACTAGAGGCCATCTGGGGCCCTTTTCGGCCATTGGAGGCCGCGTACAGAGTATCCGGCAATACATTAGTTAATCGTTCAAAAAAAAAAAAGTATATACGTTAAGAGAAAATGAAAGGTGTTTTATTAAAGTTATTATCTTTGTAGGTCTTGATGAATATTATACTTTTAAAGAAATGGACATGTTAGTCATAGCCGCTCAACTTAAACTTATTTTGATTGTAACGTGAGTTTGATCTCCTAAATCTTAAGTCCAATATGATAATAAGCCCATGTTTTCTTTTTAAAACTAACCGACCCCCTATTGTGTAAAGCTTCTAACCTAGTCGTCGTCGACAACTGAAGTCACCACCAGGGGCGAAGCATATGTGAGGGCCAGGAGTGGCCCTCCCCCCCTGTTTTTTGGCGCAGTAGTGGAAATTTGCGATTTTCGTAGGTAAATTTAGTCCGGGTTGAGTCCGGCCCCCGCCAATTTGCCACTACCGATCAAAAAAAATTAAGTCTGGCCCCCGCCGATTGGCGAACCAAGCTTCGCCACTGGTCACCACTATCATTGTTGTTTATGTGTTTCACTATGACTTCATGGTCTCGCACTCGATTTGGAATATAGGGAGTGGTGATCTCGTCAATTTCAAGTGAATCAAGTCGGAAGCTGCAATCGATTTCAAGTTGCAACTACAACACCAAGTAATTCAGTTCATATAGGGGATTTCGTCCAAATCAGGTGATGACCGGTGAGTGTTCGATTACTTCGATCTAATGGCTGATAGAACACATTTCTAGTGTTTATTCGATTCGATGATTTACCTTTTAATGGAAACCTAAAATATGGATTTTTCTAATTCGTGAATTGTATTAATTTTAGGTGGTGTTTCGTATGTAGGAACAAGATGCCTTAAATGGAATGGTGTATTGCTATGAAATGAAAAAAAAAAATATTTGATTGGTCAAGGTAATTGAATCATCCAATACCTAGTCCAATTTATTTCTTCTAAAACCCCCCAAACTTATTCAATGCACCCCTTGTTTTTCTTTATTCCATTCCCTTTGTTACCGTTCATCACAATCATCGACCACCATCACCACTTACCGCTATCACCACCATCACCCAGTTCCAATATTGCTGCCACCATCGTCTCCGCCATCCACTGCCACCGACAACCATCACTGACCACCGATTGCCATCACCAATTACTGTCGACCACCGCTACCCACTAACCACCGCTACCGCCCATTGACCAACGCTGGTATCGACTGTCGCCACCCACTGATCACCACCACCACCACCACTGCAGAGATCTACCACCCACCGCCACAAATCCACTATCACGCCCAACTTGAACTGGATCGCCAACCCAAAACTTAGCTGTAGGAAAAAAATTACAAGTCTCTTCACTTTCGCCCTTCACTCTTATATAAAAGTTCAAGCTCCGCCACTGCATGCAAACATATTTATTGAATGCCGGCAAACCATGCATGTATACATGTGTTAATGGTTGTGTATAGGTGGACTGTTTTGTTAATTCATAAATCATAAATGTTACAATAGTCGTGTGTGCGTGGTCGATGGTTGGTTGTTGAAATAGTAGGGCAATTCTTGTGCATCAACTGGTTAATAGTTTATGTTAATAGTTGCATGTTAATGTATTATTAATTGTGCAACATTATTAGTTATGCATCAATGCTGTATCATAGAGTTAATCATTTTGGATCAATGAGTAGTGAGTACACATATATTACATATAGATAAAGATTTTCATTAGCTTTAACCTTTTGATTATCAACTAGTCTTTGAAGATTACTTATATATAATGTCTATTTGATACGAATTAAAGAAACACTATGAAAAACTACATAAAACACTCTAAATTTATTTTTTAAGGTTTTTTTTTTTTGATGAATCAACTTTGATCAAGGCCAAAACCAGGATTAAAGTCGCTAAATTCAACCAAGTAAAGTCAAAAAACAAAATAACAACTTAAACTAGGCATGTTAGAGGCAGGATTGTACGTAGATATGTTAAAAAGACTCAGTTGACTTGTGTTGACTTCGTTGGATTAATTCAAATGTTATAATTATATTTTTCTATCTTTGGGCTTATCTAATATAATGGGCTAATGTTGTTTTGAGTGTTTGGGCTTATGCAGATAATAGGCTGTTGGCCCATGGCCCAGATGGGTAGATATTTCTCTCGTGTGGAATGTTAGCCGTTGGATTAACAATGGATGGATGGTTGAGATTATCTCTGGAATAGCTTCGATGACTGAGCTATATAAGCTCAGTCTCTCTCTTCATTTGTCATTATTCGTATTATTGTTTTGTATTTTTGATCTAGGGTTTCTCTCTGGTCTTGTATCTCGTCTTGTGTATCCTTTTGGGTGTAAGTCTTGTATTCATTCGTATTATTACTCTGCTGATCTTATCAATCAGCAGAGAGACTTTGTATAATGATCTATTGATCAGATCTCAGTATTTTGCTAAGATCATTTGGGCACTGGGGGGTAACTTTTGGGTTGGTTAACTAATAGATTTTGTCACCGCTTTCCAGTCGCTATATCTTTGTGTTTGTGTTGTTTTCTTGTGTTCTTGTTATTTGGTCGGTTGTTTGAGTTGAGAAACCCTAAGTTTTCTACAAGATATGTACAAACCCATTCTTTTTATTTTTTGGAAAACCGGTTTGGGTTATAAACCAATCCGATTGGTGAACAGAAAATAAAAATCGACTTGTAAAAAACCAGTTTAAGGGGCAAAATGTTCGAACCTATCAAATCGATTGAGCTTGGGTTCAAACCGGTATGAGATAAAGAAAACGTTTCGTTGACATGTTTTTCAAATTAGGTCAGGTCCAAACCAGTCGTAGGAAACAAGAGTATGAACTAGTATACAAACTCACAGGTTGGGTCGGGTCGGATCCAAACCATTTTTTTTTCTGGTTAAGAGGGTCGGAACTTCAACTCAAAATTGAAGAATAGGGGTGAGAAGAAAACCCAAAAAACCGAACCGAAAAAAACCGATTTAACCGAACCTATAATAACCAAATCGCTTAAAAAACCGGAAAAACCGCACCGAAAAAAACCGAACCAAAATTAGTTGTTCGTTTCAGTTTTGATTTTTTAAAAGCCGAAACAAACTGAACCGAATAACCCAAAACATAATTTTTTAATATATCTTATACACCGATTTAGGAATTATTAGTTCTATTCTTGAAAATTATTAATTTTCAAAGCATTACAAAAGAAATGTCTATAAAAACTTTGGAAAAACATGAAAATCATTTAGAATGTTTGGTCTATATAAACAATATTAATTTAAAAGGTTAAATATATTAACATAAATATAATCATCTAAGAAAGATTCTTAAATCTTGAATTGCAAATTCTATTTTTAAATATTATGAAATTATGTTTCAAAAACCGAACCGAACCGTTACTAAAACCGAAACCGAAACCGAAAAATCAAAACCGAACAATTTTCAAAAACAAAAAACCGAACACTTCAGTTACGGTTATGGTTTCACCAAAAAACCGAACCCGACCGTGCACACCACTACTCAAGAATAAAGATTAAACAATCAAAATTAATTGAACAAAGTAGCAGGCCCATTAGGATATTTTATAAAATTATTATACAATTGGGCCTGTGTTTATCCATTAGCCTGTGTCTTTCGACGTTTCCAATAAAACCCTCGTTTAAATTTTACATCCAAAAAATTTGAAACACATATTTTTTTAGCGCCCAAAGTTTTAAAAAAATTTGAATAAAAAAAATTAAGGAGCCATAAATACTTTAAACCAAACACTATAGCCACTGCTTAGTTTATCTTTTTCTCTTTCATTCTATAGTTCTTCAATTTTTATTAAGGTAACATTTTATTCAATTATTATATAAATACACTCAGATTTTCGTTTTAGGGTTATATATATGATGCTTACAATCAGATCTGTCAATAGGCAATTTCATTAAGTGATTTTGACTGTACGTTTGCTTATTATTATTATGATTATTATTATTATTATTATTATTATTTATATGATGCTTACAATCAGATCTGTCAATAGGCAATTTCATTAAGTGATTTTGACTGTACGTTTGCTTATTATTATTATTATTATTATTATTATTATTATTATTATTATTATTATTATTATTATTATTTTGTGTTTGTTAGGAAGTGAATATGGCGGGAAAAGGTGGGAAGGGATTGTTGGCTGGGAAAACACCAGCATCAGCAGCAGCAGCTAACAAGGAGAAAGATAAGAAGAGACCTACGTCTCGCTCTGCTAGAGCTGGTCTTCAGGTTTCCAATTATTATTATTATTATTATTATTATTGTTGTTGTTGTTGTTGTTGTTGTTGTTGTTATTATTATTATTATTGTGTTGATTGTTATATTATATTGCCTTTGTGTAGGATTGGTTATTAAAACTGCTTATTGTGTGTATAGAGAACCTGTTTTCCATTGGTTATTTGTGAGTCGTTTAGGTTGTTTTGTTATTTTATATATAACTTAGGCTTAGGCAAGGGATGTAAATGAGTCGAGTCCGAGCTTGATTAGGCTTGAGCTCGGCTCGTAATGTTCTTTTGAGGCTCGAGCTTGAGCTTGGCTCGGTTCGAGCCTACTATTATGAGATCGAGGTCGGCTCGAAAGTAAAACCTATGAGCTTGAGCTTGGCTCGGCTCGAGGTAATTTAAAAATAATTTTAAAACGATCTAAAAGCTTGGCTCGAGCTCGCTTTAATACCTTAAACGAGCAAAAGCTCGGCTCACCAATATTATTAATTAAAATTGAATCAAAGGACAAGATCACATACATAAAGAAATAATATAACATTTGTTTGAGCTCGTTTAGGCTCGCGAGCCTAAATGAGCTTTGTATGTAAAGCTCTAGCTTGGGCTCGATAACTAAACGAGTCATATTTCAGGCTCAAAATTGGGCTCGGGCTCGTTCTAGCTTTTTACCAAGCCGATTCCGAGTAGCTCTCTAGTCGTTACGTGTCATTTACACCTCTTAGGCTCAAGCTTAGGTTAGGCTTAGCTCGTTTAGTAATTAAATTATGTTAATTATAAATGTTATTTTATATATAACTTAGTTGTTTTTTTCTTATTTTTTTTATAAATAGTCTCTATTATTATTTCTTATTTAATATAATAGTTATATGAAGAATTCATTTTGGCTCGTGAGCCAACTTGAGCTTGATAAACAAAGCTTAGGGCCAGGCTTGTTTTTAGGCTTCGGCTCGAGCTTGTTTATTCTCGACTTGTTTTGATCCTTTTTTGAGCCGAGCTTGAGTAGCTTGGCTCATCTTTACCCATAAGTACACACTTATATAGGTTTATATATACATACACGCATGTATATCAGTATATGTGTATATATAACCAACCCACTTTTAACCAGTTTTAAGTAGAGACTATGAGTGTATTAAGCACTAGCAGTCTAAGTGCCTAAATGGCTGCTTAATCATCATAAGCTGGGTAAATGCACATACATACAACCTTTAATAGATATTCGAGTTGTTGGTAGGGTTTAGGCAAGACTGGGTCCAAAATGTGATCATGAATAATCATATACACATAAGTATTTCTCAAGTTTCCAGAGTTTAGCTATGATTTGAAAATGATTTATCAATTTGTTGCTATTATTTGATAATAAATTGATTGAAATGTTTTAAAAACATTGAGTGTGAAATTAAACTAATCAAACATATATGGTTAACTGACATGACTCGAAATAAGCAGTATTGGGTTGTTATATCTAAACCGTTTAATAAATGGGTTGTGTTTAGGTTGACTTGTTTATTTAAACAAGATGACAATCCAACCCCTTTAACTCATTTTATAAAACCTACCAACTTGACTAACACATTCAAACATATATGGTTAACTGGGTCTTGGTTTTAAAATGCGCGCATAATGCGTGATGCGCTGCTATTACGTGATGCGAGGATGATGCGCTCTAAATCGCATAATGCGCACCTGATGCGCTCACATAATGCGCCCTGATGCGTGCATTTTTGTGAAACCGACCACTATAGAGTAAAATTGTACAATGAGCTAGTAGAATGTGCTTAATAAGCTTGAACAATGAGCTGATGAAGTTGTTAAGGGAGTCCCTACATAGATTACTTGTACCTTTTGCTTAAGCTACTTGTACACATAAGGGTTCAAGGCTTATTTTGGTTATATTGAACTTTTTTCATGGTACTAAAACTATTTTCTTGCATTTATATATTTTATTTTTTGTGCTTAAAGTCAACAAGTTAAAATGTTACCTATATATAATTTTTTAAATAACAAAAGCGTTGTATCTGTTAATGCGCGCGCATCATGCATCGGCTTTTGGGGATCAAAACGCATCGCGCATTTTAAAACCAAGAACTGGGTCATGTTTGGGTTACACAAATTTAAATGTCTCTACTTAGGGTTGATGTTTTTTTTATAGAAATAAATATATGCGTTGTGTTTCGGTTTAAGTTGAACAATTCAAACTGCTCCAACATGATGTACGCCTTGTCCCCTTTAAATATCCATCTTATCTGTTACAATATTGGGAAGACACAGTTGAAGAGTTTTTTTTTTTTTTTTTAACAAAATTATGATTAAGACTTAAAAAAGTTATATCTGAGTTACTTTTTTTTATGTGGGGATTCAGTTCCCTGTAGGGAGGATTCACCGCCATCTCAAATCAAGAACTTCAGCTCACGGTCGAGTGGGGGCGACAGCTGCAGTTTACTCTGCCGCAATTCTGGAATACTTAACTGCTGAAGTACTTGAATTAGCTGGAAATGCAAGCAAAGATCTGAAAGTGAAAAGGATCACACCAAGGCATCTGCAGTTAGCTATTCGGGGTGATGAAGAACTCGACACACTCATCAAAGGCACCATTGCTGGTGGTGGTGTCATCCCTCACATTCACAAGTCTCTCATCAACAAAACTACCAAAGAATGAGTCGTTTCTAGCCGTTTATGCAATGCGTTTGACCCGTTGATTTGTTCTTGTTACTGTAATGGGATTGTGGTATAGTTGTTTGGAACTTTGGATGTTTCATTATGTGGTAGGGTGTAGGATTGAATGACTTTTAGTAATGTAATTGGTTGTTTTACTGGTTTACTTGTCTTCTTGTTGAATGTGTCTCAAAAGCTGAATACAATGGGCTTATGGTGATCCTAAGTTAAACAGATGTTTCAAGAGTTTAGCTCGGCCCAATATAACTAAATGGCCCTAATTGTTGTTCATGGGAAGTTTTAGTTAGAGATGCACAAAACCGGTTTTTTTTAGAACCCTGAACTGGGTAGGAACCGGTTTTGGATACGTTTAATTTTTTTTTTCTTCTAGTTCTAGGTCCGGTATTATGAGGTTTTTTAATGTTTTCGCCTGGAATGGCACGTGAGCATGGTAGAGAATGGCATGTGTCGGGAAGGGTAGGAACTGGTTCTAAGTCGGGTTAGGTACTGGGGTTTTTGTGCATCATTTAGCTTTCTTCTTCATTGTTATGTTATAAATTGTATCAATTGTATTTGTATTACATTATTAAGCATTTTGGATGGATAGATATGTAATTTACAACAAAATTAAAATGGTATACCAAATGCCTATGAACAAATTATATTTTTCAACCCTACTTTATAATCTATCGAAATGTATTTATGAGATTAATGATTTATATATTTACTTTTAAAGATTAGTGAATTATACATTTATTTACTTTTATTTAGTAATTTTGATATATATAATTTTGTATCTCTTAACCTTTTGTTTTAAATTCATTTTTTGTGTTCTTTCCCGCAATAAAGCGCAAGACATTTTACAAGTTTATTAATTAATCAACCAATATCTATCATTCAAACTATTTTGACTTGTCAATTCTCTCTTCATATAGCTATCAAACTGAGTTTTCTACTTCGTTTCTAAAGACATGAAAACAAAGAGTGTACACTATAGAATCATCTAACACGACTATTGCTCCGGTTGTTCTACTTTGAGACGCATACGTCTATAGCCATGGGATATCTTTTAAGCTAAATATGTTCATCATAATTCATCAGTCTCTAAAAATTCCCTCTCATTTTCGTTTGGAAAATAGGATGTTATTTTTTTCTTGACAAAGTTAAACTAGAATTATTTCAACTATTGTCTATTTGCCTTATAAGAGGGCATACAAGTTTAAAAAAGTAATATGTTTCAAAATAACTTAAATTTTAATGTAAGAAACAACGAAGTGATAATATATACAGGTATGGGAGTACAATTAGATGGAAAACTATTATCGACCCAAAGGTCTTATTGAAATCAGCCTCTCTATTCCTACGAGGTAAAGTAAGACTGTCTATATCTTACTCTTCTCAAACCCTATCTTAATTTTGCTATCTATTGGGAGATCTTGAGTTAAAAGTTACTTTCAAAATTGAAAGTTGTAATATTAGAAAGGTACAACCCTCATTGCATGAGAATGGCATGTGAGCATGACAGAGCACTATCCACATCTCCAATGGCTTTATATCATTATATGGTCATAAGTTGGCACCCAGAACCCAACCCATGCCTTTAATTTGTATTTTCACTTATCTATTTCTGCAAAATTAGGTAAAGAACAAATTTTAGGGGGGCTGGTGTGGTCTGCGGTGTGCACATATAAAGCCCCACATCGTGATCAGGTGATGTATAAGTTTTGGTTACAACTTACAAGTGTACTTCACTACTTCACGGTCTAACAGGTCTTATATGAAAATAATATGTCGACTTATGTCGACCTTTTAAAAATAGAATTTTATGTAAAAAATAATTTAGAGGGTGTTTGAGATTGCGTTTTGAATATGATTTTTATATTATTACGTTTTGAAAACGCAGATAATCAGTTTTTAGTGTTTGAGATTGCGTTTTGAAAACGCAGATAATCAGTTTTTTAGGCTACCAAAACACAATAATCTATAAGCAGCTTCACCCCTGCATTTCCATAACACAATCTATTTTGAATAATTAATTACAAACACCCCTTTACTATGTTAAACCAAACAAGCCGTTTACGATATGTTTCAACTTGATTACACTTCACCAATTTGTCTGTAAAATGTGTTTAAGTTAGGTTTGATCTATAGGGTTTGTTATAAGCCGGGTTTTTTGCACAATAAATTCATAAATTTAATCTGTTGACGTTAGGGATTAGCTCGGGATGGTATCGGTACCAACCGATATCGATACCGAAAATACCGATCCCAAAAACTCCCAAAATCTAATACCGATACCGAAAACATACGGTACGGTATCGGTACGGTACGGTACCGGTATTTTACCTTAAAATACCGATACCATACCGATACCGAAACCGAAACCTCTAAATGTGAGTACCGATACCGATACCGAACACCCTCGGCTCGGTACGGGATCGGTTCGGAATCGGAATTGGTTCGGTGTTCGGTACAATATATTCATCCCTAGTTGATGTAACATGCCAACCTTAGTTTTTGTAAAAAAAAAGAGAAAAAAAAAACTTAAGAAAAAATGTTATTGTGAGAACTTGTTCTAATTCAGTTTTTAATTAATTTCACAATCACAATACAGATAAATTAAGGAAACCACTAAAAAGGATATTTATAAAAATGCAATAAAGAATAAAAACAGAATTACACATTTCAATAGCAAACATTATTTCTTTTTGAAATGATGTCCCATTCTAAAATACTTTTCCCAACATTACATGTTACCCACGTTTTATCCTCCTTCGTCAAGTAAAGTCCACAAAGACGAATAAAGAGGACCAGTAGATTCAATCATCTTTTTGTTTTTTTGTAGTCACTAGAAATTCTCAAAAAAAAATCTATACGCAATCATAAAATAAAATAAAAACTATTTCATAACAAAGAATTTGTACATTTTTTATATGCTACGATTTAGGGTGATAAAAAATTCCATATAACCAAAACATAACATAAAAACGGAACAGAAATAGATTGATTATATATGACGCTAATGGTGTTTCTTTCTTCTCAAGTTTGACGAATGTGATCAACCCCAGTGAAGAGACCATGTAGCAATAGTGTTCTAAAATTGTTTTCTAGCAATTTTTGTAGACAAAATGTTGATGTGATAAATCGAAAAGACCGATTAAATCATGAGTCAAGTTATCCTACATAGTGTAAAAAAAAATTAGAAGGGTGAGAAGAATGCAAAAAACACAATAGATTACGAAATATAGCATAATGACACAAAATATAACACAATGTTAATAAATATAACACCATGTTAAGGAAAAAGACACAATGAATCGCATAAATGATACAATGACGAAAAAAAGACACAATGCGACATAAAATACAGAATGGTATAACACAAATTCTAAAAACTACAAGCTAAAAATTCTAAAAACTCAAAAACCTAAAAACTAAGATTGTAGGGTTCGATGAGACAGTTCCAATGCCGCTTGAATGAGTTCGATCGTATTTCATTTGATGCCCTTCCCATGACTTTCTAATTTTCTTTTACTGTATATTTGATCCTAGCCATGTACAAAAATGTTATAAAAATGTCATAATCCCAAAATATGATGCAAGTTTTAAACAACACAAAAATGTTATAAAAACGTTTCACTGAAAATGTAAGTAAATCTATACCCACACCTCTATAATCAAATCTCGCACTGATTTCAAACGGCCATTTGAGGTTGAATCAAACAACCATTTGCAGGTCTTTATGTGAAATCATAGTCCCATATGAATTTAAGTATGCCGTTTGTAGGCCTATATGTCAAATCATACCTCCCGTTAATTTAAAACGGTCGTTTTCTTATATATAAGAGTGTGCGAGTATAGTTTTTTTATGAACAAAGGACAAGACACCTAAGATCAACTTGGAAAAACCCCTAGCTTAACTTGGAGCAAATTGTTGCATATTTGGCTCCAACCTACGGGCTACGACATCCTGTAAGAAAAGTCATGGGGCTACTACTGCTGGACCAATTGCCTTTGGCGAGTCTGGAGTATGTCTCCATTTTATATAATATAAAATAGAGAAAATTGCTCGAATGGTCCCTGTGGTTTGCACTTTTTTCACCTATAGTCCCCAAGTTTTCAAAATTACAGCCATAGTCCCGAAACAGTGCGAAACAGTGAAATTTTTTAACTCGGATAGTCCCTGGAGATAACTGAGGTTAAATAATCCAGTTAAGTGGGTGTGAAATTACAAAACTACCCTTACTTTAATAAAAAATAATATAACACTAGTGGGTCCCACACTTCATCTTCCCCACTTCATCTTCTTCACCTCATCACCTCCATAAACCACCACCACCCATCTTCCCCACTTTTGTTGACCATGGCTTGACCCTTCTCTTTGACCCATTTCCTTGAACCCGACCTCTTGACTAACCCGGTTATAACCCACCTTTTGACCCGAACCTTCTACATCATCTCCACATGATAACAATAACCACAACAATCCCTGTAACCACCCAAAATCACCATCGTGGACCCACCTCGAGCATTACCTCCTGTCAACCACCACTGTACGACAACGAACCATCACAACCTTCCACCGTAGCCACCATGACCATCATTATCTTCATCAAGAGCCACTAATCTACACCAATAACCACATCGAGGTAAATTCAAAGGAAGAGGATGAGCTAATTGGGGGTTTTACCTTCTTAATCAGATCCGGTCTGATTTGTACAACAACCGCCGTCACCACCGTGACCCGCCATCCCCACGACCACCGCCGTCCCCTTCCTTCTTCGATTTCTTTCTCTATATCTCTGCGCCTTATTTCTATAGTTCTCCTTCTCTCCCTATGTTTACAGTAAATGTGTGTGTGTGTGTGTATTCGTGAGATATGAGAGAGAGAGGGTGTTAGGGTGGTTTTTGTGCAGACAAAAATGAAAGGGAGTGTTGGTTTGGGGGTTTTATAAAGAGGTGGGTAATGGTTTTCTCAAAACCATCCTATGGGGGTGATGAGGTGAAGAAGATGCAGTGGGGAAGTGGGGAAGATGAAGTGTGGTGGTGGTTTATGGAGGTGGTGGTGGTTTGTGGAGGTGATAAGGTGAAGAAGATGAAGTGGGGAAGATGAAGTGTGGGACCCACTAGTGTTATATTATTTTTTATTAAAGTAAGGGTAGTTTTGTAATTTCGCACTCACTTAACTGGATTATTTAACCTCAGTTATCCTCCAGGGACTATCCGAGTTAAAAAATTTCACTGTTTCGCACTGTTTCGGGACTATGGCTGTAATTTTGAAAACTTGGGGACTATAGGTGAAAAAAGTGCAAACCACAGGGACCATTCGAGCAATTTTCTCTATAAAATATTTAAAAAAGAAAAGAAAAACAGGAGACCCATGATCTCTTGGTCTAATGGTATGATGTTTCCCCTTACAAATGTAAAAGTTATGGGTTTAAATCCTTATAAATATAAGGTGGGGTGGAATTAGAGTGTGATAAAATTTACCGTAAAAAAAGAAAAGAAAAACAGGAGGAAGATCTATATTTAGCAATCAGCACACACCTCGATTAGTCGATTTCATGATAATAGCAAATCATTTCAAATATCACACGCCACCATTCCCCACTTCCAGGGGTTTACGATGGCCACCTCCACACCCCCTCAATATTCATCACTTTATAATTATGCCCCTTGAGTATAGTTTTCAGTTTCTCACCTTCACATGTATATCACAACACCACATGAATGGTATGACTTTAACGAGTAGAAACAATATAGCCAATGTCGGGTAGCGTATCTAGTAGAGGCTTATGTCTCTTAAAAAGGACGTCCTAGGTTCAAATTTAATAAGGGTGTAGCCAATGTCGGGTAGCGCATCTAGTAGAGGCTTATGTCTCTTAAAGAG
Organism: Ambrosia x helenae; assembly: GCA_030844895.1. Taxonomy (NCBI): domain Eukaryota; kingdom Viridiplantae; phylum Streptophyta; class Magnoliopsida; order Asterales; family Asteraceae; genus Ambrosia; species Ambrosia x helenae. Next base: position 979,739 of record CM061230.1, on the reverse strand, counting down.
GACGTCTTAGGTTCAAATTTAATAAGGGTGTATTTATTGTAAATATACTGGAGTAACATTGGCCGTAAAAAACAAAAACAATATAATTCAAGCCTTATTATAGTCAATAAGCCAAGATAATAAATTACTAAAAGGGTTTGTTGTCTAGGTAGTCTTTCATGGGTGATGAGTATAAGATTCGACTCGGTTTGATTTGACTATCACCGATAAGGTTCGATTATCAAAAATTCAATTTGACTATTAAGAATTCGAATTCGATTCAATTCAAATTCAAGTCCAAAAAATCGAATAACGTATATATACGCCTCGAAGACGTCTCTTCTTTTACTTGAGCATCATAATTTATTCTTATCTATAGTACCTTATTAAGGAGGAGAGATAGGCAAAGTAGTCATTTTACCATCATTTTAAGATGGCATATGAAGGGTTTTGTGCTTTATACTCTACATGTCATGAAAGTTTTTCCAATGCTACCCTTGAATGCAAAAAAAACAACTTGTACATCCCTCTTCCAAATCAATTAACAAGAATTCAATGATGGTTCAAGAATTAATGTTGATTTTAATTTACTCAATAGTTTGTACCCATTGTAACTCAAGTTTTTAAGACACTGTACATACATCTCTTAACACCTCCATTGTAACTGATACACCATGTGCACAACTTTAAACCACCAAGTTGTGCTCCCCGTCGCATCGCGCGGGCACCTTGCTAATCTCTATCTTGATTTTAATTTACTCAATAGTTTGTACCCATTGTAACTCAAGTTTTTAAGACACTGTACATACATCTCTTAACACCTCCATTGTAACTGATACACCATGTGCACAACTTTAAACCACCAAGTTGTGCTCCCCGTCGCATCGCGCGGGCACCTTGCTAATCTCTATCTTGATTTTAATTTACTCAATAGTTTGTACCCATTGTAACTCAAGTTTTTAAGACACTGTACATACATCTCTTAACACCTCCATTGTAACTTATACACCATGTGCACAACTTTAAACCACCAAGTTGTGCTCCCCGTCGCATCGCGCGGGCACCTTGCTAATCTCTATCTCTACTTCTCTACTACCTTATTAAGGAGGAGAGATGGGTAAGAAGGTAATTTCACCATCATTTTAAGATGGCATACAAAAGGTCTCATGCATAAATATCTAATTTTTACCATTTTCTTCCATCTATGCCCTTATGTACAAGTCACTAATACAAATCAATTGCACCATTCAATACATTTAATTGATGTATTAGATTAATTCATGTAACTTTTTTTTAATGGATTAACTTTTTGTTACCAATGGAATTTGAATTATCACCACAAGAAAAGGCTAAGCCTTATTTAACACTTTGTAACCAGTAGGCTAAAGGTTCTTTGGTTCATGTGTGTAACTAAATGTTGCAAATAAAAATCAAGCACAGATCGGATTGGATAAATGACAGTATGGTGTATAAAGTTTTGGCAATTTAAAATGTGAATAAAAATACATACCCGCAACAACGCACGGGCATTCCACTAGTCAATGATTAATACATATGTAAAAAGATTTAGCATGGGACCAATAGTTGTGTATCACCTTTTCACTCGTGTGTCATCTTTCACTATTTACCACCTTTTTAATGACAAATATTGGGAATACTTGACACAAAACCGCGTGCTATCCACATTTTCGTGTATGTACTTTTTTATTTATTTAACGGCAAGTGGTGCAACCGGTGGAGCTCCGGCTAACACCCTGAACCAGTCTGTACTGATACTTCTTAATTATCAATGTTTGATGCTAATTTTGTTCTACTTGTTTTTTTATATTTTAACTAGTGTACATACATCTTCACAATTTCCACTAGATATTCTTCAAGCAGGAAGAAGTGATTGATCGACATCAAAACATCCTTTATAGTTTATACTAAGCCACCATATATGGATTATTAATAACTTATATATGTCTTTTTAGAAGACAATCCAAGTCCCCAAAGAAATATTTTAGGATCTCGAACAATCACTTAATATAATTTGGGAGTTCAACACTTGTAGCCCAGTTGGTTGAGGGTCTAAAGTTTCCTATAGGAGGCTTGGGTTCAATTCTCACTAGCTACATTTGGAGAACATTGGTGGAGGGGAAATGAGGGATGACCCGGCCATTGGCTTGGGTTCGAGTCCTGTTCCCGACCGGTTTTACCGACTATTTCACCGTCGTGCCTTCGGGCGGGTGAGTGGTCGTGTTTTCCCGGGAATTGGTGGCAATTGGTGGCCCGGGTACTCTCGAGTACCTGATTCGTCAAAAGGGTGCCCGAGAGTGCTCAGAATTGATTCGTTGGCCGTTCAAAATAATAATAATAATTTGGGAGCATGACAAGGATTATCAATTATCATTTGAAGCATGTCATTTTTTTTGAACTTTGAACTTCATTAAGAACGGGGAGCGTTTTCAAAATGAAGACCGTTCAAAACCATTACAACCAATACAAAGGGTATACTACCCAATCCTTTCACACAATGTCTTGCCAACGACAATCTTTCGGACAATTTTGAGGAGGGTGTTAATATTGGTACACCCCCTTCTTATTCTCTCTATATACATAAAGAGAGATAGAAAAAGAATTACAAGTGTGTCCTAGTAATAATTTCGGATGTCCCATTAATACAAGTGTTTTGAGAATGTGACATAGGAATTACATTACATGCCACCTATCATACTAAAATGGGAGATTTTGACTTCCTTTTTATCATTCCAGAAACAAAATGAAGTTTAGTTCATGTTTGGATTATATGATTTTAAACAAATCAACATTAGCATGATAATATTAACACGAATAAATGGATAGATGAAAACTGTTATTCAATCCATCAAAACCTACCCAGTGAGTGATAAGCTTGGAGATCGAATCAGCGGGGGCCGGACTCATTTTTTTCCGATCGGTAGGGACCGAAAGATCATTTTAGTGAGGGGCAGACTCAATTCATATAAAAAGTACCTACGAAAATCGTAAAATTCCACCGCTGCGCCAAAAAACGGACGGGGTCGAGGCACCCTCGTGCCTCCACTATGCGTTATCCTTTAAAAAAATGTTAAGAGTAGGTTCAAAATGCGTTATCCTTTAAAAAAATGTTACCACTCAAAGTGTAAAAAAAATCAAATGCAACCGTCACAAAAAACTACTCGCTTAACTAAACTAAGGGCCTGTTTGGTAGCCTCTTAATGAGGCTCTGAACCATTCACCTCTGAACGTTCAGCATTCAGACTGTTTGTTTCAACCTCAAAAAAAGGCTCTGAATGGAATGATTAAAACCTGAATCATTCAGACTTGGTGCATAGCTGAACAATTCAGCATTTAATCATTTAGAACCTCTTAACCATTCAGACATCTTCATTTAGAAATCTTAATGATTCAACTTAACAACAAACATATGAAACACAATCATATATCAAAGAAGATAAAACAACATCAAAACTAATTAAGGCAAAACTCTTATCCGACACATATGTTCTCAACCTTTAAAAAACTAATCTCCTTCTACTCCTGAAGAACACACACTCTCCTGAAAACTCAACCAAATCTCGTATTACTTCACTAACCAAATCCTTAAACATCATCCTTTCAACATCCAATATAACTTCTGATGTCTCAATCGAATAATCTCTCCAATCACTGTTGTTAACAATGTCTTTCTCTATAACACCACTAACCAATTCCAACACACCATCACTAGTGTTTGTGTTTACTTCTCTAATCTTCTGAAACTCAAACCATATATGTTTAACTTGTGTTCTATGGTCTTTAATCAATGCCTTCCATGGTGGCAACTGTTTGTTTCTGTTGAGGATTTCATGAACTACGTCGAATATGAGCTTACGTTCGCGTGTAGAGACGTTTGATGTGCTTTTGTTGTTGTTGTTGTTGTAGAGATGTTTCTCTATTGAGAAGAAGAGGTTGGGATCTTCATGAAGGTGTTGTGAGGCTTGAAGTATATGTGATATGTAGATGAAATCGGAGTCGTCTGATGTGAATTGTTCGTGTTGTGTTGATATCGTTGGTGAGAGTTTAGGGCTCTTGTTGTCATCGTTGTGGTTAATGGTTGGAGTTGCTAATTTAAGACATTAAGAAAGCAAAGTGGATCAGTATATAGGTTTTTGATATTGGTTATCACTGAAAGGAAAATGAGTCTATCCAAAGTTTGAAAAACTACTCAAAAGCCGAACTTGACTTGTAAAACTAGAGTTTAAACTAGGGGTGCAAACGAGCCGAGCAGCTCGCGAGCTACTCGAGCTCGGCTCGGCAAAAAGCTCCAAATGAGCCGAGCTTTATCGAGCTCGAGCCAAGCTTGAGCCTAAAACAAAGCTCGTTTATTTATCGAGCTCGAGCTCGAGCCTAGCATGTGAAGCTCGTTAGGCTCGTCGAGCCTTATCGAGCCTAATATAATATTAGTTTTTTGAATATTTAATAATATTTAGCATTCATTTAAAGTTGCTTAGTAAACGAGCCCCGAGCTCGAGCTTCACTTATCGAGCTCACAAGCCTAAATGAACTATTATTATATTATTTTTTATTTAACATATTAACTAATAAATACTAAACGATCCGAGCCCGAGCCGAGCTCGAGCTTGATAAATTACAAACGAGTCGAGCTCGAGCTTTGAAAACAAAGCTCGAATCGAGCCGAGCTCGAGCTTTTATTATAACTTAATCGAGCTCGAGTTCGAGCCTGGTCGAGCTCGGGCTCGGCTCGGCTCGTTTGCACCCCTAGTTTAAACAAAGTTGAGCTTTAAGTGTTTTAAGTTAGACGAGCTGGACTCATGTTTAGATGAGCCCGGGCTTGGCTCGCCTCGGCTCGTTTACCCCCTAGGGGTATGTACATGAGTTTGAGACTTTGAGTTTAGTTTAGTCTATAGAGTTAGAGGTTGGTTTTATTAGGCGCTGTTCGAGATAACTTGATGTGTTTTCATTTATTTATATAAATTTAAAGGGGTGTTTTGTATTAAAACCCAAATGATATCCACTTGCATAATTCTATGAAAAATGTTAAAAATTTAAAGGGGATTAGAGGAATGAATGCACGTCGTCGCATTATATAGTTGACCATTGAATGACTAAAATAGACAAGAGCGTTAGCTACGCTATTTTTTTTGAACGACCAACAAATTGGAATCACTCACGGAACACTGGAGTATCATCGTGCCACCAATGTTGCCACGCGATCATATTCCACCACCAAGTCACCAATTCAGGAGGAAACTCATAATAATTATGAGAAAACCCCCATTTGTGAGATTCGAACCCAAAACCTTATGGTCCCTAAGTCTTATTTCACCACCAAGATGCCGCTAGGCTATAATGCCTTTGGCTACGCTATTAACCGATACTTTTGTCTATTTTAATAAAAAAAAAAAAAAAAAGTTTGGTCACATACTCATTTTAGTAATTTTCCCTTGTTTTTACATGTATACGTTTTTACTTTATAGCTTATAGTTTAGAAAATGTTTAAGAAGCTAAAAATTTGTACATTGAATAAGTTATTATTTTATATTTTTTTAAACGGCACATTTTTTTAATAATATCAACTATTGGACTTGAACCCAACACCTTTAAACTTAGATATTCCTAAAGGTTTGCTTTTATGCCACCACCTATTGATTGTAGGTTAAATAAGTCATTCTCAAACCTCAAGGGAATTTATAGTCGTGTTCATATCCATGTGTGACCCAAATTTTATGTTACTATCAATTTAGCCTATCCGTAAAGTCGTATACAAGGCTTATTTATCATCCAATACAAAACTTTCAATGCTATTAACTTTGCTGTCTAATGAACCAAAGTTTGACCACATTAAATACTCAAAAAGAAGAGTTTTTTTTTTTTTTTTTTTTTTTTTTTTTTTTTTTTCTGAAAATTAAAAAAAAAACAGAGAGAAGAGCTATAAAACTTTGTCTCCTTAAAAAATCCCACGTATTTTTAAAAGTTATAAAATAGAATAAACTCATTAAAAAAAAGTTAAAAACACAGTATAATACTATAATCCACTAATCAAATTTCTTTTTAAAATTTTAAATACCAATTTTATTAAATACGTGAAAATTTACATCAAGATAACAGGTAGGCGGGCAACAAGCTGCGCCGCCACCAAATGAAGAAAAAACAGTCCACAAAATGAAGAAAAAGCACCAGTATTTAGAACAAGGATGTAGTTAGAAAGGTAAACTGTAACTGTAATTTATGTTTATCTGTTGTATTCCTATTTTATTTTGTTTATAATGAAATGAAAAAGAAACAGAAAAATAAAAATGAAATGAAAAAGAAAAAGAAAAAGAAAAAGAAAAAGAAACAAATGAAATGAGAAACAACACTTTTAACCATTCAGGCATTCATTATGTCTCTACACATTATAAGTCTCTACACATTGTAAGAATTTGTTATGATGGCACAAGGGCAGATGTGAAAATAAGTAAAATTAATAGTGCACCCATACCTAGATTTCTAAGAATTTGTTATGATGACAAGATGGCAAAAAGAATAATAAATAAGAATAAATAAGAAGGTTTGTGTATTGAATTCTGATCAACTACTTTTTTTTTTTTTTTAACCGTAAATTTTTATACCATCTTATTTCCATCTAACCTTGCATTGGTAAGGATTTGAGCCCACAATCTCATATTTATAAGGGGAACACCATACCACTAGACCAAGAGGTCATGGGTAATTCTAATCAACTACTGAAACCAATTATATCAAGGGTTATGCTAAAGTATCTAATTCATTTTACTTTTTTATCTTCTTTTTGAACGGCAAACATTACATCTCTTTTACGTTTTTATCTAACTTATTAAATAGAGTCAGGGTCAGGTCTAAGACTATCCGTTATCAGCCGCTAACGAGCAGGCGTGAGCCACAAACTTCACTCTTAAGTAATCCGGTCACTTGACCTCGTTGTGGTTGGGGGTGAGCACTGGCGAGATCAAAGCCCCTCTCTATCCCGTTAACGCACGCGACCACCGTCGCCTGTGCTCGCGTAACGGCTCTTCGCATGGGGCTGTTTGTGGCTGGGAGTGAGCACCGGGATGAAACCTCCCTCGCGCCGGAGCTCGCTCGCGGCTCACAACGGCCAGTCTAATGGCTAAAGTTAAATTCTTACCCCTTCTAAGGTCGAGTCTTCAAGCCTCATCAAAAATAAATTTAATATAATTTAAGCCGTTAAAAAAATATCTAACTTATTAAACTATTAATACTTTTCTAACAATAAACATGGTCTAAACTATAAATGATTAAATGGTTGTGATGGTGAGAGTCTAATTCCTAACTAGTCAATATGAAACCATGAAAGTAACATGTGAATGCAATCAAGATTAGTTTTTAGGTACCTTTCAAATCAATGCAGTCCAAAGGAGCCAACAACTCGTCCTTATCAAATCCCGAGTCAAGAACGGACACTGGACTCGGTATAACCGTCGCTGAACTCGGCGGTGACTCGGTGGCGCTATTCTTTCCTTCTCTACATCCCTCCCATTTAGATCTCTATCATTAAACAAAATCAAATCAAACAACACATAAACATTCACTCAATCGGTAATCACACAATTAATAATGCAGTAAGTAAAATATCAGCAAAACTCGGTTTGGGCCTGTACTCAGCGACCTACCCTGGAGACGCTTCTGGAGTCCAATTCGTTGTCCGTAACAACGCTTTTGATTAACTTTTCCTTTCGAGCATTAACAGATGAAGATTCCGTAAGTTTTTGGTTTCTAAACGATCGATTAATCGATGAATGATGATCCAATCCGCTTCGTTTAGGTGACATTTTCTTAGAGTACTTATCGTCTCTTCTTTCGATTTCATTGCTCGATTGCTTCGTTTTGTTAATCGAATTACAAGCTTTCAAACTACTCTCGATTCGATTAGGCGCAGATGCTCTAACTGCTTTCTCTTCTTTCTTTGGACAACTAGTCGTAGCGTTTTCGCTAACGAATCGTCCTCGAGAATCATATACAGATCTCTGATTATCAGCTTTTGAAGCTGCCGATCGAATCGGTTTCACAATCACAATGTTCGATTCATTGAAACGCAAATTCCGATCATAGACGAAGTTCCTATGATTAGAGGAACGTAAAAGACCTTTAATCTGCAAAACTTCTAGAATTTGTTTCAATGTGCTTATATCATCGTTAGATTGCTCATCTATGCCTCTAATCTTCAATCGGTTCTCGAAATCTTCACGCATTGTTACCTTCGCCTGATTCGGTTCTGGAAAAACATCAGTTGAATCGAAGAAGCTTCGCGATTTCCAAGGCAATGTTCTAGAAGTTTCTTTACGATTTGGAGTGTGTCTGTTGGTTACAGTTTGTTTATGTGAAGGATTTGGTTGTTTTAGTTGGAAGTTGTTATCGTCTATGTATTTTGAGTGAATTTGATGTCTAGAAAGCGTAGAGTCCGAAGCGGATCTCTGTAACGAAGGTTTGGTTACGGTTTGTGGTGTTTTTTGATCAGATGAGGTTAAAGGTTCGAGTCCCATGAGTCGTGCAATCACGCTTGGGGATCGCGGTTGGCTCTTTTCTTCATCAGTAACGGATGTTTTAGTTGCGGTTACCTTGTTATCGAGCGAATGCCTATGCAATTCTTTGCTCGATTTCAATGATGAATTTCGAACCATCACCGGAGATGACTCGGAATTCCCTGGACTGGATGGTATAATAACCTGTGACTCACTGGATCCCTTCGCCTCGGGCGATGCACCAATCTGCAAAAAGCGGTTTTGCATGTTTGGTAAGTAATTCAGGGAAAATCACGAAAATACACATATTGACTGACTTTTTAACAAAATAGATATTGACCTCTAAATGTCACCTAAGCCGGCAAATTTAGAGGCCAAGTCACGGAAAAAAATAACAAACAGTCAGTCAATGTCTATATTGATGATCTGACTGTCTAACTTCTCTATTCGACAATCAAATAATAGACAAGTTAGACAATCAAATCATCAAAATAGACATTGATTGACTGCTTTTTATTTCCGTTACTTAGCCTCTAAATTTGTCTGCTTAACACGACTCCTTACTTTCTACACTTAGACTATCCGTTACGGAAGCGTGAGCGGCATTACGCGAACGGAGTTTTTCACCGGTGCTCACCTCTAGCCACAACAGCCCCACGCGAACCCCGGCGCGAGTGAGCACTAGCGACGGTGGTCGCGTGAGCTAACGGGAGAAACTGAAGTTTGGCCGCGCCGATGCTCACCTCCAGCCACAACGGGGTCAAGTGGCTCGCGCCCAGTCGCTCGCGGCTCCACAACGGACGGCCTTACATTAATTTATGATTATCAACATTAATATTCCGTAAAAAATAAACAGAAAATAGAAGACATTACGGTAGAAGGAGGGAGGCGTTTGTTGGAATGGATTCTTTTTCCGGCCAAAAGCTGTTGACGATCAAAGATCTGAAGAAAACCAGACATGCAACCAATTTGCTTCTCCATTTTTTCTCGACCAACTCCGACCACTGTCCGGTAATGTGTCCCAGACTCCTCTTTCATGCGCAATCTTTTTACTGTTTTTTTTTATTATTATTATAAGTTTAATGACTAAAATGGACAGTTTTTAGTCTCACGGTTTTATTCATGAGTTTCAGAGCTTTTATTTGTAAGTCTTGTTACTTTATGCTTACTTTAGAGGGTTGAATTGAATCAATTGGTTGTGAGGAGAGTCGGAGGTGGGGTCTGGTTAGTCATGACTCATATGTTTGTCACTAATTTCACAAACAATATATAGCAATTATTAATTAAAATGCTAAAATTTATTATGCATATATAATATAATAAATTTTAATTAGTAACGGTAAGAAACTAAGGGGACGAGGCGCTATCAAAATTGGTCACGGGTATCTCACTATCAGCACGATAACATCGCCGCCTCCCTTATTGATAGTGGTCCCGTGAACCGTTTTCTGGTTCTGTTTAAAGGGAGGTAACCTTGGGTTTTTTATTTTGATTAAAAATCTACTCCCTTAAGAATTGAAACATGTGTAGTGTAGTGTTTACTTTTAGTTAAATTTAGAAAATGACCGAGTGAAAGTCCGATCTACTTTATTGCTCTTTTATTAAATTTTGAGTTATTTGATTTTAATAACCTCAACTATAACGTGTTGGTTGCTGTCTATTAGCACGATAGACAGCAACCAACACGTTATTCACATAGCTAGCAAACGAAATCCGGGATACAAAGTCCGAAACAACAATCCGAAAACAAAAATACAACCAGCCAAAAACAAATAACTTATTTTCCTCCACGACTCCCAAACTAACAGAACCTTGACCCAGTTATTTTTTTGCTGACGTGGCAGCTGTCACGTCAGTAAAAACCAACTGGGTTAGGGTTCATTTAGTTTGGGAGTGATAAATGAAAATAAGTTACAAGTTGAAAGCGGTGAGGGTCAAGTGGTTAATTGGGAGTGGCAACGACCAACACGTAATAGTTGAGATTATAAATTCAATAACCATTAAATTTTTGAAACTTGACGTACATATGTGTTATATGTGGGTTCACACTTGTATGAATGGGAGACCAGGGCCATACACGATAGGGGGTTGTTTGGTTAATTAAGTGCTGAATAATTAAGATGGTCTGAATGGTTAAGAGACTCTGAATGGTTAAGAGCTGAATCATTCAACATCCCTTATTAGCTTAATGGTTCAGCACTTAATCATTCCATTCAGGTGCTGAAACCAACAGTCTGAATGCTGAATGATTCAGACCTGAATGGTTAAGAGACTGATTAAGAGGCTACCAAACAATCCCTGGGTGTTTAGAAGTGGGTGTAGCATTGTTTGGGAAATGAGTGTGTTTGAAATATCATGGGAAAATTATGTGGAGTGTTTAGATGCGTTTGAAACTAGATGAAGTGGAGATGCTATTTTTGATGATGGTTATTGTAAGTATTTTCTTTCACCGAGTTGAATTAAAAATTATACTAGTAGAAATTTATTTCTGATTATTTATAATCCGAAATAATTTAATATCCTTCAATTTATAAACTAAACTAAACTTTCATTTTTATTAATTCATACACCATATCATTAAATTGGATTTGTTTTCACGTTCTTAGACTGTCCAATAACCTCAATTATAACGTGCTGGTTTTTGTCTCTCTTTTTTTGAACGACCAACAAAATTTTATTCACATACCTAGCAAGAAGCTAGCAAACGAAATCCGGGATACAAAGTCCGAAACAACAACCCGAAAACAAAAAATACAACCAGCCAAAAGCAAATCACTTATTTTCTTCCACGACTCTCAAACTAACAGAACCTTGACCCAGTTATTTTTTTTGCTGACGTGTCACATTTTTAGTGACGTGACAGCTGTCACATCACTAAAAACTAACTAGGTTATGGTTCATTTAGTTTGGGAATGATAAAGAAAAATAAGTTACAGGTTAGAAGTGGTGATGACCAAGTGATTAATTGGGGGTGACAATGACCAACACGTAATAGTTAAGATTATTAAAATTCAATAACCATTAAATTTTTGAAACTTGACGTACATATATGTTATATGTGGGTTCACACTTGTATGAATGGTAGACCAGGGCCATACACAATAGGTGTTTTTTTTTTATGATGGTTATTGTAACTATTTTCTTTCACCGAGTTGAATTAAAAATTATACTAGTAGAAATTTATTTCTGATTATTTATGATCCGAAATCATTTAATATTCTTCAATTTATAAACTAAACTTTCATACACCCCATATCATTAAATTGGATTTGTTGTCACGTTCCTTATATAACACTTTTGTTAGGTTGAATTGTTGAAATAGTCAAGTTAAAGAGGTAAGCTAAAAGATTAGAAGTCAAATGATATTTAATAATGTAACGAATAACTATATTAGAAGTTAATATCTCTCTTAAATGTTAGTGCTTTTTGATGCGAATATGTGGGTATGGTTTAGTAATTAGTATTGTTGGAGTGATGTGCTTTGTAACTTAGTGGTGGCAGTGGAAGGTAAAGACCGCCGTCCTGCACTGTCGTGGACATGTTGCATTCCCTTGCTCATGCATTCAGGTGTTTACTTAAAAACAAATTTTAATAATACAAAAACAAAATATTTCTAGATATGCACATACAACATACTTAGACACGTATTTAATATCAAAGTTACTAGAAAGGTTAATCTTCCTTGTAACACAACACTTGTTATAGTACTAAATTAACCTAGAATCCATAACTTGTGACATGACCCTTTTATCAACTTGACACAGTTGTTAATCATGTTAAGAGTTTAAGTTAAGCGGGGACTCTTCATTAACAGGTTAACATGCTATACAATAAAAAATGTATTTAAAAAGGTTAACATGCTTAACGAGTTTGTGACATGAATCATATGTTTAACTTTTGAACAACATATTTAAGACTAGTTTTTGAAAACTCCTATAGTCCTATAGCAAATTAAGATGACATTAGTTTTTTTTTAACGATCAACTAAAGTATTGCCGGGTACTCTGTACGTGGCCCCCAATGGCCGAAAGGGGCCCCAGACGGCCTCTAGTCCGTACGGACAGAGCCCTTCGGCCCACCCGTCTCCTGTTCCAGGGAAAACCCGCCCGAAGGCACGACGGTATTGAACCGGTAAAACCTGGAAGGATCAGGAGTCGAACCCATGACCACAAGGGTCAAGGGTCTCTCCATCACTTCCCAACCACCTACTACCCCACCACAAGGGTGGGGATATCCATCACATGCCTCCCATGAGAATCGAACCCGGCTCCCCCAACGAGAGAACCGACCCTTTTACCACTAGGCCACATGATCAGGATAGATAACATTAGTAAATAAGTTCAACACAACTGAATGTTGGGATCATATTATGTTGATAATATTCACATAAATTTGGTAATTGGCAACTGGAAATGCTTCCAAGTTTCAACGCCCATAGGAAAATCATATATTTTTGAGCCTTTTGTCCCCCTTTCCCCTTGACAAAGAAGCCGTTTTGGGGGTTTCTGGTTATGAAACATACGTCAATTTAGCATATCCCTGAAAATATGGCATATGAAGGATAAGGTAGGTATTTAATTATTTATTATTCTGCAAACTGTATGAAGTTGGATTTTTTTATGCCAATGCTGTTATATATATAAACGGGAGGGTTATCTTGAGAACGCTAAATATTGTAAGAACAATTAAAAAAATCAATCAAAATCAAATTTTTTTAATAAAAACCTCATTATAATCAAAATACAACATTAATAATGAATTTTCTTTCCAAATAATTCATCTTTTTTTTTTTTACAAAAACACTTTCAAAGTAACTTTTTACACATGTGTAAATGAAACAATTTACACATGTATAAACAGTAAATTTACATATGTGTAAAAACAATTTATTTTCGTATACGTTTGAATTTTTACGTGTAAATTGTGTTTTTTAGATTGTATTTTAGTAATAAAGATAAGTGTAAAAAGAAATTTTGAATTTGAATGGTTTTAGATGTCGTTCTCGCGGTTCGCATGAAATATAGGTGTTCTCAAATTAACTCCCCCCCCACATATATATATATATATATATAGAGAACTCGACGTAAAATGTGAATTTAATTTTTTTTTTTTGCACACGGGTGTAAAAACGCCTAAACCCCGAAATAAAAAAATGAAAAAAATTATTTACGACGTTTTTATACCGGTGTAAAGAAAATCTTACCATATATATGTAACTAAATTAATATTTTATTCAACATTTTATTATGGTTAAGACATATTTCGTGAGAAGTGTGAGAATGATCAAGAATTGACATGTAGACATCATGTTTTGGATTTAAGTTGCGAGAACTCGCGAGAACTCGACGTAAAATGTGAATTTAATTTATTTTTTTTTGCACACGGGTGTAAAAACGCCTAAACCCCCGAAATAAAAAAATGAATTTTTTTATTTACGACGTTTTTACACTGGTGTAAAGAAAATCTTACCATATGTAACTAAATTAATATTTTATTCAATATTTTATTACGGTTTAATTTACAACCACACATTCATTATTGAATAAAATAAGTGTGTAGTTATAAATTGAGTTCTCATGGTTTCACAACTCAAATGAGTTCTTAAATGATCCCATTATATATATGCGGGTTATTTTGAGAACGTTAAATATCACGAGAACCGTGAGAACAAATGAGAAAATCAATCAGATAATATTTTTGAATTTGCCTACTATATGGTGTATGGTGTATGTACCTACACATAACATCGTAAAGATTCTGAAATATATTTTGTAGTTATCCAGCCAAGAAAATGGATTAGAACTCTTACGATATTGTTGTAAAAGTTGAGACAAAAAATCCGCGCATTTTTCGATAAAATAAGTATTTTAAAAGGTTGGGTGTTACAATCTTGTGGCACTTTTTAGAGTTATCTAATATTAGTTGAAGATTCTTGAATGTTTTTCTTTGAGTGCAGGCTAGATATCGTAAAAACATGCCTCGGTTGATCAAAGGTAGTGAAAAGAACGGTGTGTGTGGTGGGAAATCAACTCCGATCAAGGTTCTGTTTAGATTGGGGGAACGTGTCGCTTTATTTATGCTTATCATATTACTACTTGCTAACAAAAATCCCCATCATATTTAGAAAGGTTGGGGTTAAGAAGATGAAAAGAAAGTGTTATGTTTGGGAATAATGTATAAATTTGCGGGGAGTTAATTAGTTGATAGCCGGGTATAGTAGAATGGTCGTTCGACATACTAAAGTACAGATGGTCAACTGATGTAGATATTGGTCATGCTGCATTTGATCCAAGTATGTTATGAAGATTGTGAAACGTTATTTTTCAAATACATTATCAAGTTCAGATTATTTGTTAGGAGTTTATTTGTTATGAGTTTTGATTTATGAACATTGCAAATTGTCTGTTGTAGCAAATTGGTTTCAAAAATAAATTATGTGAAAGTCGTCACACGTGCAGCATAAAAACATAAGTATCCGCGGTAACAAACTGACATTTTCACTAGTATATATAAGCAGGAAAACGTTGAAGACGCAATAAGTCTTAACATTCAAAACAGAACATGACAAAACATAACTACCTAAATTACATACCATAGACAGAGGCTGCCGGGTAGCCTTCAATGTGATGCCCATAAAAGCTTTCAAGTGTACCTATATTTTAATCTGATGAGTATACTAAAAGTCAGCTATGAAAAGTGAGTTCTACTTTCGTAAAAATGATATAACAATAATATACTTTGCTCATTTTTATTCACATGATAATAGACTTAGGGTTGTTCATAAGTTGAGCCAAGCTAGGGAAGCTCGTGCTGGGCTCAAATATAAACTGAGTCAACTTGACTTTGGCTCGACTCGAATTTGAAACCGAGCTAAGAATCTAAGCTCACGCCCGACTTGGTTTTTATCCGAGTTGGCTCGGCTTGACTTGGTTTTAAAAATAAATTAATAATTGCTTTCAAAAATTAATAATCTAAAATACTATTCAATAGTTCAAAATAACACATCTAAAATAAGTTCATCTTATTATAAGCCAAAATCAAGTTCAACCAATTCTTTTATGTTTGTGAACTGTTCTTATAGGTTTAAACAAACGATCATAAACGAACATGAACATGGCCATTTTCTTAAAGAACAAACACGAACACAAAAATGTATTCGATTATATGTTTGCGTTCGTGTTTGGTTAAAGTTAAATGAACAAACACGAACATGCCTCTGTTCCTGTTCATTCGGTTCATTTACAGGCCTATGTGCGCGTGTATATAAAGCTGGGACTTCCTTTTCACAAATAATATTTTAACATGTTAGTTAAGTCTGGGAATTTAGGTGGTGTTCGTATTTTTATCATTTTGCATGCACTTTATCGTAAAATATTAGCCCCGTTTAATTTAAAGCCCAAACATATTATATGTCATGTTCACACATAATTTGAGACGAGTGGTGTGATTTTTCATATTTAAAGACCACCACTAGGGTTGTTCAAATCGATTAGCGCTCATGACTCATTTGTCGCTCGCTTAGGAAATGTTCGAAAAATAATCGCTCGGTTCGGCTCGTGAACAGCCCTAACCACCACCCGTGTAATTTACTCTAAATTATCAAGGGTTGTGCCAAGTATGCCCCTTCCTATGGTTTTTACCATTCCCTTCGAATAAATTAGTCGCATCTTCTCTCTACTTCATATCAGGGCGGCGTATGTTTGACATGAACAAAACCGCAACCACAAGTTTTCACTTTTTTTTGTCAACCAAAAATCTCACTTGATAAACAAAAATCATACACACCGTAAGATTATAAAGATATGGCAAGTAAAAAACAAACACGATATAAAAAACATAATTTGAAAAAAGAACATACGTAAGGTTATGAAATCACAAGGTAAAAACAAGATTCTCCTAGTTTTAATTTAAAGATCCAACAAAAAGTTTAAACCATAGAAAAACCATAGAAATTTTAAGGACTAATATCTCCATAAGAAACAGAAACAGTCGGCAACTAAAGACAGATGTAGACAACATGGTCAACAAAAAAACCATAGAAATTTTAAGGACTAATATCTCCATAAGAAACTAGACCTCTTTGACCACCAGGTGAACTTGACTTTGACCTGGACCTTGAACGGGACCTGGTTTGAGCGGTAGATCTCACTTTCTTAGGATGCTTACGTGGAGACAGAGATGGTGACCTGGAGATAGACCGTCTGGGTGAGGACACCCTCGGACCAAGACGAGATTTCAATTTGTCACTGATATTTGGCCGTCTTTCAACTGGGCTTGGGCTGCGTGCAGGGCTTCGGTCACGAGGCCTATTTCTGTTGCGAGTAATGCTCCTGCTACGACTCCTTTGCCTGTACCTGCAAAAGGGCAAAGTCGTAATTCCTTCTTTTCACATTCGGTTACTAAACTCATGACTTTTGTTGATATTAATCATCTGATGTCCTATAAAAGTGGTTGGATTGTGTTTTTTCTCTAAAAAAACAGCCAAATGAGTTAATTGGGTCAAGTTATCCTACACATTGTAAACAAATGAGAATACAAAAACACAATAGATCATAGGTTTCGATGAGACAGTTCCAATGCCGTTTGAATTGGGATTGTTGGTGGTTAGATGGAAATGGCAGGGCTAACATGTGATAGTTGGGATTAAAATCCAATAACCCTTGTAATAACATTGTTATTGCCCCATTTTGACCCACATTAGATACCACATGTCTTGATATATTACCCTTGACATATTACCCGACCTCCCATTTCACTTGGATTTCAATAGTCAATGGATTGTGAACACTAAATCAAGCTGATTTTGTAGCTTTCATGAAAATAGCCTAGTCATTAAGTTATACAAGAATCACTTCAGATTTGAGAAAATGGTGCCTAAGAATATGAAACAGTCCATTCAAACTTAGAATCGTCAAAAAGTATTTAAATATCAAGAGTGTAAGCTGGACGTCAATTTTGAGAACAATATATCTGGTTTGCTATGCAGTTAACTCGGCCGATATATCGGTCATCAACCCACATAACGGTACAGAATATCGGTACCGATATTATCGGTGATATTGACCAATATATCGCCATTAGTGTTAAATGCTATTGTTTTAAGTCTTACTAAGTTCCCACTTGCTACAATTGTTGGTGTTTTGCAAGTTGCAAAAGGTTAATTTGTTAATGGCAAGAGAGTATATTGAATTCTTAGTGCTAAATTGCTATATATATAAATCCTGCATGATATAAAAATTACCGATATCTCACCGCGATAACCTATATCTCAAATATTTGTCCTTGACCGATATCCATTTTTTTACCACATTAGCTGCTTAGTTGGTTGGTGTATACAAGAAGAGTATATAACTTTGGAATCAATGAGAGGGTCTCATCTCTCTTGTATGCAATAGCAGAATTTCACAAATAAGTAAGAATCATAAACAAATTTTAATGTGTCTGTCTGTGTGTGTGTGTGTGTGAGAGAGAGAGAGAGAGAGAGAGAGAGAGAGAACCTAGCAGGGCTCCTGCCTCTTGGCGGACTTCTGTTTCGTGGTGGTGGGGATCGATCAGAATATCTTCTATAATTTGGATATCTGCTACAAATACAAGTTTATAATGAGTGAACATATGTTACAGCATATAGATAGAAATCAGCAGATAGAGTGGATTGTGTAACGGGTCAAAACCAGTTCAGGTAAAAACTGGTATGTTTAAATGCGGGTCAGTATAGGTTGCCCGCAAACACAGTTTATCCATTTTTAGAAAAAAAATTTAAATAATGTGCTAGATATACGATCACAAAAGTGCTAAATATATTTACAGCTTCAGATGGCTTTTGCTAAATTTGTGCATAAGTCCGTAGAAATATCCTCCTGACTTTTTCATCAACTATTTCCTTTTTTGCAAGATCAAGTCCGTGAACTTTATATGGGCAGTTTTGTTGGAGCTTTTGTAACATCGGAGACTGACCACACAAAAATCAAGGTCCAAAGGATTTTTACAACAGTTTCCTTTTTACTTAAACCATTAAGCCAAATCTATTTGACAGGTTGCAGTTAAAAACATGACCAAAATTGATCCGTTGTAGTAAAATATATCTAAATTAGCGACTAGGGGCTTATTCCGATTTTGGTGGCGGACTAGCGCCTAGGCGCCCACCTAGGCCGATTTTTACAACCTTGTATCTAATCTTAATTACCTATCATGATACCTTCCCCGGGCATTACCAAACTGATAAGACCTACGTGGAGACCGCTCAGGGCTAGGTGTACGGTATCTTCGTGCAAAGGAATATTCCTTAGTGAACCCACGCCCTTTTCTAATTCGTTTTGGAGTGCCATTTGGAGATCGGCTTCTTGATAAACTTCTAGTCTTTACTTGATCAACATTTTTAGGCGGAGATTTGGCATCTTTGGAAAAACTCGGGCTCCTCGTAACCCTATTTGAAATTGGGCTTGCACTTCTCTTAGATCGGCTCCTTACAGGACTTCGGTCACCCCTATGCAAAATAATAACAGAAAAATAGAATCATGCAAAGGCGGTGTTTGGATGTCCGGTATGAAACTGATTATAGGATAAATCATCAGTTTGTTACCAGCCACAGAAATAAAGAAACAAAGAAAAACTGATTGTTTAAGAAAACACTAAAAATACTTATTCATCGTTAGTATAGGAAAAATAGTAATTGTTGAAATATTTTAAATGTTTTTTTTATCTACACTACTTGATCGTTAGTATAGGAAAAATAGTAATTGTTGAAATATGATATTTTTAATAGATTTATTAAAAAATAGTTTATAGAAAATATTAGACAATGTAATTAGAGAATGCTTAGGCCCGGCCCTTAGCATATAACAGGCAAACAGCCGGCCCTAATTGTGCAGATCTATGTCTATTTATATTCATCTATTGTAATCATTGAAAATCACAATTACACAATCAATATACAAATCATTACAAAGTTTATCTTGGTATCAGAGCCTAGGGTTCTGCACCTCTTCAGCCGCCACCCTTCAGCCTTCTCGTCTTCTTTTTTTTCTGCTGTCAACATTCATGGCTGATCAACAGATCATTGCCTTTACCACCATTGAAAAAACATCACATAACTCTCACAAATTCGCCTTTACCCTCTCCCCTTCCAACTATGGACATTGGAAACTCATGCTTCAGCCCTTCCTCGTTACACACAGCCTTTTCGGCTATGTTGATGGCTCCATTCCCTGTCCTCCATCAACCATTGCTGCCTCCTCTGCTGCCGATAAAAACGCAGAAGGAGCAGCCCCAACTGTTCACCCTAATCCTAACTATACAAACTGGTTGTGCAATGATGCGCATGTTCGCATGCTCATCATGTCCACCATCTCCGAATCATCCTTTCAACATGTCCAGGGCGTCACCTCGCGTGACCTCTGGCTCGGTCTTGAACGTGCATATGCCCCACATACTTCCTCTAGGGAGTTTACCCTGAGAACACAGCTTTTAAAAATCCAGATGAAAGGAGACGAGACCTCGGCTGCCTATCTTTCTAGAGCACAGGAATATGCAAATGCTCTTGCAAACATCGGTCATCCCATGCCAGATAAAGACATCGTTATGCTGGTTGTTGCAGGCCTCCGCGAAGAATACAACGGAGTCAAACAAACTTTATTTGCAAGACAATTTACTGCAGTCTTCAATGAACTTCCAGGTCTTCTCGCTGATCATGAATTTTTGATTCAAAAACCTGCTGAGTCAGCCACTGCCCAGGCTTTCACGGCTGCCACACAAGCCACCTCAGCCTCGCCTTCTTCTGAAACTGTCCAGGCCATTCAGCAGCTTGTTGCTCGCTTAGGCTATCAGTTACAACCTCTTTCGGGCTCCTCTAACAGCCCTCCACCTCAGGCTTTTTATACAAACAGGTCTGGATCTTCAAACTCTAACCGTGCTCGTGGAAATCGTGGTCGCGGTGGAAGAAACTACAACAACATCAGCCGCAACAGCCAGGGAACTCGTAACTCAGGTCAGTTTAGTTGGGCATCTAATCAAAACATGGTTTATGGCTCTTGCAACAGGTGCGGGATAGGACATGTCCCGTCTCAATGCCCAAACAGGGACCCAGCTACCATTCGGTCAAGACAGCCGTCTGCTAATTATGCAGACTATCGCTCACAAGCTCCTACTACCAACTGGCTTCCGGATACCGGTACCAATGGCCATTCAGCATTGGATACGTCCAGTTTAGACTACGCTGAGCCTTATTTTGGTGATGAAAGTCTCCACGTTGGCAATGGTATGGCCCTCCCTATTTTACATGTTGGTTCTACAACTTTTACCTCTCCAAACAAAACCTTTCACCTAAAAGACATTCTTCATGTCCCTGCACTCAAAAAAAACCTTCTCTCTGTCCAAAAATTTTGTCAAGATAATCATGTTTATTTTGAATTTCATGCCACTTTTTTTTCTGTGAAGGACACGTCTACACACATTACCCTCCTCACGGGTCCAAGTGAAGGCGGACTTTACACTCTCAAACTTCCAGCAAAACAGCCCATTCCAAAGTTTGCTTTTTCAACAACTCGTGCTTCCACAACCACTTGGCATCAACGATTGGGACATCCACATGCTCAATTGTTCAAGACTATGCTTTATAAATTTCAGTTACCTGTTTCTAGTAAAACGTTTGATTTCAGTTGTAATCCATGCTTAGTTGGAAAATCTACAAAACTTCATTTATCATCCTCTGATTATAAGAGTACTCATGTTTTGGACCTAGTTTTCTGTGATGTGTGGGGTCCAGCCCCCGTACCTTCCTGTGATGGTCACCATTATTTTTTATTATGTGTTGATCACTTCTCTAGATTTATGTGGTTATTCCCTTTGAAACGAAAGTCTGATGTATTTGCCACCTTTAAACAATTTGTTACTATGGCCGAACGACAATTTTCCACTAAACTCAAAACCGTCCAATCTGATTGGGGAGGTGAATTCAGAAACCTCTCTTCCTTTTTCACCTCTATTGGTATTGTCCATCGCCTTTCTTGCCCTCATACCAGTGAACAGAATGGTATTGTTGAACGGCGTCATCGTCACGTCGTTGAGACTGGCCTAACACTCATGTTTCAAGCACATGTTCCCCAGCGTTTCTGGCATTATGCCTTTGAAACTGCTGTCTACCTAATAAACCGAATGCCTTCTCGTATACAATCCTCCATTTCTCCCTTCGAATACCTATTCAAACGTAGGCCTGACTTCTCATTCCTTCGAGTGTTTGGCTGCCTATGTTTCCCCTACCTTCGGCCTTATAATCCACACAAAATGGATTTCCGTTCTACACCTTGTATCTTCCTTGGCTACAGCACCACTCATCACGGGTACCGCTGCTTTGACCCCACCACCGAACGCATTTATATTGCACGACATGTTCGGTTCCAGGAAAACATCTTTCCTTTCAATACCAATCCCACAGATTCCTCACCACCTCCTTCGCAGCCCAACCCATATGTCTCATCCTACCCTACCAACCACATTTATTTCCAACCCGACACCTCCTCAAACCTAAACTCATCATGTCCCACAATCGGTCCTATCCACACCCCATCACAAGTTCACCAATCACCTCAACCAACCCAACCCAACGCCTCTAACCACCCGGTTACCTCCTCACAACCGGACCTATCCACTCCATCTGAATCAGCCCAAACATCCACACAACCAACCTCACCACCCACCAATCAGCCATCGACCACCTACTCCCGCCGCCAAACAACTCAATCAACACCTTCACAAAATGCCTTCGATCACTACTCCACCACCTCTGCCCATCCTACTTCTGCTCATCAGCCACCAAACTCCACAACCACTCGGGCCAACTCACAACCAAACCAACCCGACCCACCCCCTCGCCAACGGCCTTCCAACCTACGGCCCAACCCCAAACAAACCAACCCTTATAAGCCTACTTCCTTTCATACATCAGTCACCTCACCCGACACTGAACCTACCTCGTTTACCGTTGCCAACAAAGAGACTCACTGGCGTAAGGCTATGGCGGAAGAATATTCTGCACTTATTCGAAATGGTACATGGTCTTTGGTTCCGCGTGCACCTAATACAAATGTTGTTGACTGCAAATGGGTTTATAAGGTAAAACGAGATCAAAATGGGGCGATTAAGCGCTACAAGGCGCGTTTGGTGGCCAAAGGTTTTAATCAGCAGGCTGGTATAGATTACACTGAAACCTTCAGTCCAGTGGTTAAGTCTACCACGATCAGAGTTGTTCTTTCTTTGGCTGTTACAAAACAATGGCCCTTGCGACAACTCGACGTTCAGAATGCATTTTTACACGGGGACCTCAAAGAAACAGTTTATCTAACACAACCACCAGGTTTTGTTGATCCCACAAAACCGGATCATGTTTGTCTTTTACATAAGTCCCTGTACGGTCTGAAGCAGGCCCCACGAGCCTGGTTTGAAAGGCTCTCAGCTGCTCTGGTTGGTCTCGGGTTCAAGGGATCCAAAACTGATCCCTCATTGTTCATATACTCACATCAGGGGACGCTTTTATATATGTTGGTATATGTAGATGACATTATTTTGACAGGTAACAACAACCGTGCTATTGATCATGTTGTACGGTCTCTTGGTCAGACTTTTGCAATTCAAGATATGGGGCAATTATCTTACTTTTTGGGCATCGAAGTTGTCCGAAGCGGTTCTGACATCATCCTCTCCCAACAGAAATACATTAATGACCTGCTAGCTCGTGCAAATTTATCTAAAGCCAAACCGGTCCCATCTCCATGCACCACCAGCGCCTCTCTGTCTCTCGGTGATAGCTCTCCATTTGATGATCCCATAAAATACAGGCAGATGGTTGGGGCATTACAATATGTTACCCTTTCTCGCCCTGATATTACTTATGCAGTCAACAAAGTTTGCCAGTTCATGCATTCCCCTACTGAGAACCACTGGTCTGCTGTTAAGCGCATCCTCCGGTATTTACACGGGACTTCTAACCATGGCCTTTTGATCTCCAGCTCTTCATCTTCTGTTCTGCATGCCTACACAGATGCTCACAATTTAACTGCCTTCTCTGACTCAGACTGGGCTGGTTGTCCAGATGACCGTCGATCCACAGGGGGATATGCTATCTATCTTGGATCAAACCTTATTTCATGGTCAGCCAGAAAACAGAAGACTGTCTCTCGGTCATCTACTGAGGCTGAATACAAGGCCCTAGCAAATACAGTTGCTGAACTAACCTGGCTCGAGACCTTGCTAACTGAACTTCGGGTTCCCAAGCAAATGGCACCAATCCTATGGTGTGACAATTTGGGAGCCACGTACTTGTCTGCCAATCCAGTATTCCATGCCCGAACAAAGCATGTCGAAGTAGATTTTCATTTTGTTCGAGAGAAGGTTGCTCAAAGGAAGTTATGTGTTCAATTTATCTCCACTCATGATCAAATTGCAGACGTGTTCACAAAACCATTACCATCAGATCGCTTTCTGTTTCTGAAGTCCAAGTTGAAGGTCCGGTCCCGGCCTTAGCTTGAGGAGGAGTATTAGACAATGTAATTAGAGAATGCTTAGGCCCGGCCCTTAGCATATAACAGGCAAACAGCCGGCCCTAATTGTGCAGATCTATGTCTATTTATATTCATCTATTGTAATCATTGAAAATCACAATTACACAATCAATATACAAATCATTACAAAGTTTATCTGAAAAACACATTATAATAGTTGGTTAGAAATAAATTGTAATATCTAAATTTAAATTTATTATTTATTAATATTACAAATGTCCTTTTTAATTATTTTATTTCTCAATTTATCATTTACTTATAAAATAAGAATTGGCAAACATCTTGTTACCAATTTATTACTAGTTTAACAAAACACATCCAAACAGTATTTCCTAAAGCTTGTCTTATTAGCGGTAATTATTTAATAGTACAAAACTAGTTTCAAAACGCACATCCAAACACCCCTAAAAGTACATCATTGTAAGAAAATATCAGCAAACCTGGATTTGCTCGAATCATCTGAATGTCGATGTGGACCGTTGAATGGCTTTTCAGATTTAACTTCCTTATCTTTGCCATTGGTAACAAGCATGTTGTCCTTCAATGTGGCCTCTAGTTTTTCATCTGACGATTCATATTTTTTCGAGTCATGATCCTTTTGCAGCTTTGCTTCAGGTTCTTCTTTCCTGACTACATATGAAACACCAAAAGGTCAAAACTATAACTAATTATTTGGTATAGTAAAAAGTGGCTCACTATATGGCAAGATTAATTACAATTATTTAAAAAAAAAATGGGACACCTGAACGACTTGGAGGTTTAAGTTTAGCCTTCGCACCACGGTGACGATTTGCTTTCCCATCATCAGAGCTGCTACTGCCGGTACTCTCACTTTCTGATTCACTTGAACTCTCTGAGCTCCTAAGTAAGTCAACATCTATAAGTTAGAAAAATGAAATCCAGGAGGAGAGGGGGGGGGGGGGGGGGGGGGTATTGAAAGTTATTGTGTGATTTGTTAAAAAAGTTCTAGATGATCATAATCAGTTGTAATATAATGGGATGTAAGAAATAGCGTTTAGACTTTAGATGCCTTTTGTTGTTTGAAATTGTAAACAGATAATCAATTGTGAGTTTGGCAAATTTCAATTATTAAAAAACTAGTGCATAAAATGGACCAGGGTTGACTCAGTTGATATTCAAGTAAAAGTCTCATATTAGGTTAAAAATGAGTAATAAGAACATTTTATATAAAAGAAATCAGTTTTTGTTGCAGATTCCAAATAGTATGAAACTTGATATCCATGACTGAGAGAGATAATTTGTCTATCCAAACACTAAATGCCTAAGTGTGTGTTTGGGATGGCTTATTGTAACAGCTTATCTGCTTGCTGACTTTTAAAATAAGCAGCTTCATTGCTTATTCAACACAGCTTGTTTCAAACAAATAATTAGATTAGCAGTTTGGATGAGGAATCCCAAAAACCCTCAGAAATAACTCTTTGTTGTATCTAAAGTCTAAACACAGTTAGCACTTTTAATAAATAATAAGCAATCCCAAACCACCACTAAAGACAGATTCTTGCAAGACAAAACTCAGGTGCCATTCCGTCTGTAGACTGTAGTTAATACGAGAGTGTGGGTATACTTCTAAAACCACCTTCTTTGATAATTGGTATTTGGTAGGCATGGAGAACTCCTAGTTTTGTGAATAGCAGTCTTAGTTCTATAGGACATACCCTCAAACCAAACATATCATATCATTCTCCTTCACATTCCAATACCATCAATCCAAACACTCTTGCAAAGTTGGAATCGTATAATACAAAAAAAAAAAAAAAGTTGCATATAAAAAGTATACCTTTTTGACTTCCGCTTTGACCTTTTGGAAGTCAAACCTCTCCGTTTGTTCTTATTCTGTTTGACATTTCTCTTTTTTGACCTCTTCTTACGACGTCTCCCATCGCTAGAACTTGAAGAGTCTGAATCAGACTCTGAGAAAGAATCACTCTCCGAGGAATATGACTCTGAATCAGAATCAGAGCTGGATGATTCAGATGATGAGTACTTCCTTCGTTTCTTCCTTTTATCATTAACAGTTGATCCCCGCCGTTTTTTTACTCGCCTATCAGAACTATCATCAGAAGATGTATCTTTCTTCCCAATTTTTTTCTTTTTACCTAAAAAATTGGTGATCAAAATGGATTGGGTAACGGGTCAAGACGAGTTCGGGTCAAATGTTACATTTAGAACAGGTTGGAACTTGAAACACATACACTTTTTGATCATTTTCCTAGCTTTTATATAAACAGTTAATGTGTTAAGATGAATAGATGATTACATAAACTGTATTAATACAATACCTTTAACAGACTCCACCACATTGTTCTTTTTATCTTCAGAAATTTCACCACAGCCTGTAATCTTTACCAGCCCAGAAGGTTTCCCATCCTGTGTTCCCAACTGCTCGATCTTTTTAAACAGTTTCCATTCCTTTTACTACCTTTCCGAAAACAACATGTTTCCTGACAGATAACCAATATTACAAGGGTTAATAAGAACGGTCCGTTAAGCAACAGATAACAAAAATCACTCTTTTAATTCCAGTTCATTTCATGTCCTCAAAGAAGACAAATTGTTATAAGGGTAAATTGCGTTGTTATTTTATTTTATTTTTTTTTTTTTGTTTTCAGCCAATTCCTATTTTCAAGGAATGTACTTTTAAAATCAATGCTTAAAGGCATATGTCATAAGTTTATAATCAAATAACTAAATCCCATATTCAGTTATAAATTCACAATGCAATCTCTTAAATGTTGATTTTGGAAGTACTGAAGCACTTTTCCTAAAAATATTTACTTGCAATGCATTCGTTTAATGTGCAATTGACCCTAATTATAATGATATGCTCATAACTCTTAATCGGTCAGACTTATGAATTACCCATCAAGATGGGGTTGACGTTTGAAGATTATAAAGAACTGAGATCCATTGGTATTTGGGCCGCTATTTGCCATAGATAGTAGACCGGGCCCACTATGATCCAGTTTTAAAATTCTCATCTACAAAACAGACAGAAAATATTAGTACTAGAATCATAGAATGAATAATAATAGGTAAATAAATGTAAAATCTTTAAAATACTAAACATAAAAAATTAAAATGAACACTTCTTTAATGTACCTGCAAACTTTCCTCCATAGATGCTTTCCCCACCGTGCCTGCAAACCATCAAAAGATCACGCCTTACATATCTGGCATGTCATAAACGACTTTTTTCACTCTACCAAAAACAAGATTTAACTAAAATGCATACCATTTTGTTTCGAAAAATCACCTCCCTGCAACAATGAGAAAAGTTACTTTACCAGTTTTTACATAGAATTATAAAAAAAAAGTGTAAAATCTAGAGTTTGAACGAGCCGAGATGCTCGTGAACTACTCAAGATCGATTCATGAAACACTAACATCAATCCAAACTTGAGATTTTGACCTATGTAGTCAACTCCACCCATATATCACCGATATCTCGGTTATATCGGTCATCAACCGATATTCCCGATATTAGTATCTTTCTTCTTAGTTCATCCATTTGTCTTACTTCTTATTAATGTTATTAGTGTTTTAAGTTTTAATTGTTAGTGATAAATATTAGTGTTTTAAGTTTTAATAAGTTCCCACTTGCTACAATTGTTATTGTTTTGCAAGTCGCAAGAGGTTAATTTGTTAATGATACGAGAGCATACTGAATTGTTAGTGTTAAATTGCTATATATATGGATTTTGCATGATATAAAAGTTACCGATATCCGATATTTTACCGCATTAACTGCTTAGATTTTGACACAAGTCTAGAAACGGGCAATACTCGAACTTGGCTCAACTCGTTTACACCCCTAAGATTCTTCAAGCCTATGAAAACGCCAATCTCAAGGTATATTTACCATCTTTTTTTAAATTACACCTATATCTATCAAAAAGAACTACTGCACTTTACGCCCTTATTACCCAAAGCAATCATAGGGCATGATTGTGCGTCGATAAAAACCTAAATCACACAACTTTAAACAAAACTTGCAAGCGTGTAGCTATATGATCGAGATAAACATATAAACATACTTGAGCCATGAACCCCGTAATGACACGATGAAACACAACTCCTTTATAGTGCAACGGTTTTCCAGTAGTGCTTCCAACTCCCTTCTCCCCTACACACACAACAATAACATAATCACAATCCACAACGCAAAACACACGTCTTTTTTCACACCATATACCTGTACAAAGCGCTCGAAAATTCTCAGCCGTTTTCGGCACAACATCAGCAAAAAGCTGCATTTTTCAAACCATCAATTCCCATTAACATCTCAAATCCACAAATACTAATCAAACATTTAAACAAACAAAAATAATATTATTTCCGCGTTACCGACCTCGATTACTAGCTTTTCGACAGGACTTCCATCAATGGATACATCCAAGAACACACAAGGATTCTTCTTCTTACTCATTTCTTCACAATGCAAACCCTAAACCACACAATTAACATAAATAAAATTAAAATTTAAAGCACTATAAGTTAAAATAAATAATATGCACATGTTTAAATAAATAATAAAACCCTAAACCCTAAACCCTAGCAGTGGGAGGTTATTAATAATATACAGATAGGAAAGGGAAAACGAAAGATCTGATAGGTTAATTAAAGATTGAAGTGTGTCGATTGAGATTAAATAAGATGTAATTAATGATTGAAGAGTAGTTAATAAAATATAAAGGAAGATGACGTGAAAACGTGATGAGGGAATAACAACGAAAAGAAGCTCACCGGCGGACGGCGACGGCGACGGAGACGGCGACGGCGACGGAGACGGCGGACGGCGGAGGACGATGACGAGTGAGAGATTCTTTATTTTTGCGTTTGTTCTTTGTATGATTGTTCTCTAATGTAAAAGTTGTATGGGTGAGGAGGAGTTCGGCCCGGTAAAAAGTTCGAACGAGATGAGCTTTATTTAGTTTGATTTGAGCTTAAGCTTAAAACAAAGCTCGTTTATTAATCGAGTCTGAGCTCGAGGTTGAAATGTGAAGCTTGTTAGGCGCGTCGAGCCTTAATATAATATTAGTTTTATTGTTATTTAATAATATTTACCGTCTCGTTTAAGCTTGTTTACTAAACGAGCCCGAACCGAACTTTATTTATTGAGCTCAAAGCTTATTATTTTTATTTAATATATTAATTGATAGATAGTAGACGAGCAGAGCTTGAGCTTAAGAAATTTTCTAACGGGCCGGGCTTGAACTTTGAAAACAAATCTCTAAACGAGTCGGGCTCGGATTCGGACTCGGCTCGGCTCAGCTCAGCTCGTTTACACCCCTATTGTAAAACATACATTTATGTACTTTTATTTTTTGGTTGGTATACCTAACATAACGTATGGAACCAATACTGATTGAGTTTATGTCATGGAGTATCGGGAATCCCACTGGTAATTATTCACAACGATTATGATAACCAAAGTTAAAACTAGAATAAACCTTGTAAAATCATAATCCAATAATTTTGGATCAAATGCTAGTGTTGTGTGGTGCTGAAACAAGTGTTTTGTTAAGATATCAATTAACAAAGGAACAACTCAAGTTATTTGCATAAATTATCATCATATATCCTAAAAATATGGTTTGAAATAGGTTAGTTGATTAAATAGTTTACTAGTAGTTAATGTTGGAAAACAATAAGTAGTCAAGAACAAAAACAAGAACAAGAACACGATATTTGTGACACCAGTGCGACTTTCTGATTTTATTAACTCTATAATACTACCAATGATATTAATTTAATTTCAACAAAAGGGACAAATTACATAAGAATAGCAGGTAGGCGGGCAACAAGCTGCGCCGCCACCCCCTTCTGAATAGAGAACCCTAATCTAGAGAAAACAAATCCTCACTATCCAGGAGGATATTTAGTATTTACTATTCATAATTGCAACTAAACTTAAAAACAATCGATAAAATAATATGATAATATTTGTCCGAACTAAACTTAAAAGTCAAACAACTATATAGGTTAATCGACTTAGGGGCTGTTTGGTAGCCTCTGAATGGTCATTAAGAGGCTACATCTGAATGGTTCATACTCTCTTAATGGTTAAGATGTAACCTTAAGTATGAATGGTAAGATGTAACATCTTAATGGTTGCCTCTTAACCATTCAGACTTAAGGTTACCTCTTAATCATTCAGAGGTTATGAACCATTAAGAGGTAGCCTCTGAATGGTTATTAAGAGGCTACCAAACAGCCCCTTAATCCTTTAGTATGTTGGACCCATATTTACGTATGCATGGATTGACCCGATCCAAATATATGTGGCCCATCGGGATTAAACATTAAGAGGGTTTTATTTCTAGTTTCCTTCTTAAGCTTATTTAAACAAAAAAGCCATGGAAAATTAGAAATTTAATAAAAGGTTTAAATTACACAACACACATTAAAAAAGCATATGAGTAGTGACGGAGCTTGAACTTTTAGATAGTGGGGGCCGAAAGTCACGAGACTCAATTTTTTTTTTCAAATCGAGACTCAGTATATACAAATTTTTCGAGAAAAAAACGGAGAAATTCACACTATTGATCGTCTGAGCCAAAAAAAAACCCGGTAGGGGCCATTGCACCCGGCTACAAAGCTCCGCAGTCCGCCCTTACATATGAGACTGCATATGACACAACCAACCATCAGCAATGTAACAAGCAATGTAACTATGTAAGTATTATGTTTATTTAAGGGAGTAAAAAACTATTGTTTTTCCTTCTAGCTAGTCGACCTTTTCTTTTAATATTTGTTTGACCCATGTTCATTTTGATGTAAATTTGACTGTTTCAGTTTAGCTAACTATATTATTTTACCTTTTGGGCCATCTTGATTTAATTCATTCATTTTTTCGTTTAACATGTTTTATTTTAATACAACACGTCATTTATCATTTGACTATGTGACCAAGCTGTGATATACAAGTAAGTCAGTGTATTTGTGAGGAGTGAGACATTAGCATAGTGTGAAATACAATAGAAGTTTTATAATTTAATACTTGATAAATTAATAA
Organism: Ambrosia x helenae; assembly: GCA_030844895.1. Lineage (NCBI taxonomy): Eukaryota > Viridiplantae > Streptophyta > Magnoliopsida > Asterales > Asteraceae > Ambrosia > Ambrosia x helenae. The sequence goes on along the minus strand of CM061230.1, from coordinate 948,672 downwards.
CATCAATAAAATTAATAATTTGTCCGGTCTCAGCTTGGATCAATACAAATTTGGACCCCCAATCGATAAAATAATATGATAATATTTTTTTTTTGAAATCCCAATGTAAATATATTGGTCCTAGCGAAACTATAAATTAATAATTACTAAAATATTCCAAAATTCTAGATTTGTCTAGAAAAAAATGATTCTATAGTTAATTTTTTTTTTTTTTTGTGAACTTCAAATTTATATTCAATTCATCATTAAATCTCTCAATTGCACTTAAGAGTTGAGGCACTATATTCTCGCACAACAGTTGTCGTTGTTGATCGGTCATCATTGATTTTTTAACACCTTTTAGTTTAGAAGCCATAGTGATCAATGAGAATTTTGAAGGTCCTTGTTTCTGTTTTATTCAAAAAGGTAAAGTGAACGGACATGAAAAATTTGAAAGTCGATTCATTAATTTGAGAGTTTCTCACGAATATAGCCAACTCTTTAAATTAATAATTTATTACTTTATTAATATGAAAATATCTCGCTAAATTAATAAAATATTTCGGTCCCAACATTATTAATTTACAGAGGTTTTGTATTGAGAAGAATGGAGTCAATTGATGCAAACCTTTTCCTCCAATCCTCCCTATTCGAGATATTTAAGGCCCAAAGTTGACATGTCTTTTGGCATCGTTTCTCATTAAATGAGGGTATTGTAGCGACAAGGGCTACCTTACAGTATGGCATGCCTTGTTTTTTTTTTTTTTTTTTGAACGGCAAATTTCACTCCTTATGGGACTTGAACCCATGACCTCCCCTTAGGTGTTCCTAGAAGCTTTGCTTCTACCATTGGGCCACTAACCCCAATGACATTATGGCATGCCTTGTTAGGTGGTCAATCCAATTCATTGTATGGTTCGTTGGATGATATCGGAGCTTTTTACCATGTCTCATACCAACATGCCATTGACTCTGTGGTGTTAGAGTAAACTTAATGCTTTGTCAATATTATGTTTTATGTTACACACTTTATCCGTAGTTCACTCGTTCCGAACCATGAGTAGTCTAGTGAATACTTCTTACATATGATGACTTAGGAGCTTCGCTCGTTTAATCAATATCGCTAGTCCGGACCTATAGTGGTTCATACTTCATACATGGTTACCTTAACAATTCTTAGCTTTTAGTATATGATTGCAATATTAACTTGGTACCCACTGCGATTCATAGTTTTATTAGGTTACAAAAGAATACTATGCTTTGACGTATCAAGTATTCATATTGAATTAACCTACCAAGTTATTATAACACGATACATTTATGAAGCGTTTCATGAAGCAACATAATATATAATAATAACCATATCAAGTTCGACCATCCGTAGTGAAGAAGTGAAAAGCGCTAAATGCCTCAATTCGCGCCCTATTCACGAGCTACACCGCCCCCAGGGGCGTTTTTTTGCCTAAAATTAGTTTGGGCGTGAAATATTTCACACGGAAATGGGCATTAAATTACCCTACTTTTTGCTCCACCAATAAAATACATCCACTTGGATGGGGGCGCGAAATATATCAGCCACTACGTGTGGTCTTATTAGAGGTTTTCGTGTGATTTATTCTTAACTGGGTTCACCGAGTTACCGATTACATGTATTTTATTATTGTTAGCTACAAACTTTTCATTATAATACTTAGTGGACGACTATTTAAAATTATATCACTATCTATAATTCAATTTTTAATGATAATAGACATGTTTCCACAATAAAGGGCTACTTATTATTTGACTATACATTTCCAAATTTTGACCAGGATAAAGTCTACTTAAAAACTTTTGCCGTATCAAGTTGTACCTTATGTATCAATTATTGTAACTTTATTTTGAAGAATGTCATGACTCGTTCAATGCTTTAATAAAGGTTTTAGGTAAAACACCCCCATCAATGTGTCATTGAACTTGTCCACCTCATGGACTGTCGATATTTAGTGTTATACTTAATATTTGTTTTTTTTTAAACGACCAACAAACATTTCTGCTCGACTACCTAGAGGAGTCCTCACACTATGGACAGACCTCAACGACCAACCCAATGGAGGGCTCATACGTACCTCGGGCGGCTGGCGTAGTCCCACCAACTTATTTGGTCACAAGAAAAAAGTGTTAAAATGACAAATCTAGAATTGTTTTATATACATGTATATTTTCTATTTTCTATTAGTGAATTTCTAGATTTGATCGAATTTCAAAGATTACTTTGACTTGGCCAACATAATTGCTATCATAATTTGTCATTAGCATAATAAAGGGAACACTTACCAGTTACCACTTCCATCTTTTACAAACAGAGTAACCATTGACTGAATAAGTTTCTACAATCCTAGTTAATCATCACATATATTTTAATGTATATTTAACATGTTATGATGTTATAAACTGTTGAATATGTTGTTAAAACATGATAAACCGTTTAATTCGTTTAAAAAGCTACATGTTATGTGTGTTTAACACATATTTCTTTTGACCAAATAAGTTGGTGGGATCCGGGTTAATCATCACATATATTTTAATGATAATTTAACTTGGTATGATGTTATAAACTGTTGAATCTTTATCTTTTTGGACGGTAAGTGGTGCAGCCGGTGAAGCTCTGACTAACACCCTGGGTTAGTCTATACTGATTTACCTCAGATGTGATAAATAAACTGTTGAATTTATTTTTAAAATGTGATAAACCGTTGATTTATTTTTATTTTTAACTTACATTTTATGTGACGATGCTCTAGACGACTATATTGTTCATAAACTTTTATATAGAATGACTCGTTGCCTCGGGATTGACTAGTGCGTCTACTGTTAGACTGTATGCCTCGGGATTGACTCGTTGGAACCTTGTATAGTCCAACTATAATGAAAATGATGACATGTAATGCTATGCACACTGTATACATGTAGCTAAGCGTACGGATATGACCTGTGATTTCAACGGGTGTCACCCCCCCCCCCATTGAGTGTGCAATGTGACATCCTCCTTATTTCCACTCAAAAGTCTCTTTCACTCTCATTTTTACTTCACAATTTTAAAACGTTAATAACTTTTATATACAATATTTAAAAAAAAATTCCACCAAATTAATGAACGTAATATTATTTTCCCAACTAGTACCATATTGCTATACAAAAAACGAAAAAAAAAAACGATTTTTTTTGTCGGTTCTTGTTCATACAGGACAAAAAAAACACGTGTTCAGGCAATGGTTATTTTTAGCTCTGCTCCTCATCCAAACATACATCTTCTTTTTAATATACATTTTCATTCTTATTCACATGATGAAAATTGTTGCTTTTTCATATTATAGTATATTAATTTCTATGTTACATTATAACACATATTTTATCACATAATATTAGATTTATCTGTCCAAAAAGCTTCTTGGATATAATCTAGTCTTGTTATAAAATGATAAACATTTCAAAAAAATAAAGTAAAACAAAACTCTACGCTTTGTACCTATAGCAAAGAAAAACCACAACCACATATCCAAGTTTGAAGAAAACAACACATGTGTCGTGTATATCAGACAACGAAGTGTTCAAATAGTTTTGTGGTGTGTGTGTGTGAATATATTAACCCTTTCAAAAATGATTAATAAGGAAAATAGATAATTTCAAAGATTTCTTTTGACTTGGCCATATTCTTATTTCATATTCATATTTGATTATAAGTGTTGTTATCTATTGGATTTTGAATAATCACAAAAGTCAAGATCGTCCTAAAAGATGAAATGTTAATCTGTTGACTCTTACAAGAAATATGTGTGAGTCAACGCTTATAATTTCAAAGAAACGACTTCTTTTCCACTTAATTAATGGAACGTAGAATTCTCTTTTGGACACAAATGAGCCTTCTCCCATTTTCTACGCCATTTTTTGGTATTTATTCGACCATATTCCCATAACTTCTTTATAAACACCTCTTTTTTCTTTCATCAAATACTCACGGTATAAAGTTACACTATAGCTTAAAGTTGTCGAAGATGGCCGAACGACTTACAGAAGATCAGATTAACGAGTTCCGTCAAGCGTTTTCTATGATCGATAAGGATTCCGATGGTATCTTTGATCAAAACCCTCTCATTTAAATACTATACCATGTTAGATATTGTTATATATCTAGTGGCATTTGCTTGAAACATTTACCTTGTAGAATTGTGTGCATTGGCGCAGCTTAGTTGGGGCCGGCGGGGGCGGCCGACCCCCCGAATTTTCGCGTAGAAGTTCCGATTATATAGTATTCGTATAGAAAATTTTGAAAATATAGGGTTTCGACCCCCCGAAACTGGTTTTCGACCCCCCGAAACTAATGACTTCCGACCCCCCTAACCTTCGAGTCAAGCTTCGCCACTGATATTTGTGTGTGTGTGTGTGTGTGTTTTTTTTTTTTTTTTTTTTTTTTTTTTTTTTTGCAATGATAGACCAACTATGCTTGATTATTGTTTTGTTAACATTAACAGGGTTAATTAGCACGGATGATCTCATAGGCGTTATTCAAACGTTAAACGAACACGCTACTAACGAGGAGGTCCAAGAAATGATGCACGAAGTTGAAGCAAGCGAAGAAGGAACTATTGATTTCCATGAATTTCTTAGTATCATGTCTAAAAGAATGAGAGTAAGTACTTTGAACTAGTTTTAGGATATACAAAGTAAATAAATAGAAATCATATGTTTTTGCATATAAAACATATATAAGGTTGGTTATGATTCATGACTCATGACTCATGATGCACATTGTTTGTTTGTTGGTTAGTCAAGTTTTTTGTGTCGTCGTCTCTAAGGTTTTGTGATTTACAGGATGATGTGAGCGACGAGTTAAAAGAAGCTTTTAAAGTGTTCGATAGGGATCAAGATGGTTACATTTCACCTGAAGAGGTAATTTCATCATTGAACTAATTTTATTATATTTATGTACAAAACCGATATATTCATGTTCGTATTTTGTATAATATAGTTGAGAAATGTGATGATAAACTTGGGGGAGAGATTAAAAGACGAAGAGTTAGAACAAATGATACGCGAAGCCGATCTTGATGGAGACGGGGTCATTAGCTATGAGGAGTTCGTTAGAGTTATGGTTAATGCTTCATGAAGATTGTAAATGGCTTCAATACTTCTCATCAATGACAGTTTGATAGAGGGGTAAAATTAAAATAAAATCTAACGTAATATTTTCCAATACATTCCTTTGTTTTGTTTTTTTTTTTTTTTTTTTTTTTTTTATTATTATTTTTATCATCAATCTCTGATAGAGTGTTGTATTCTTCGATTCTAGTAAAAAGAAGGGTTTTTTCTTTTGTGGGATTATAGTCCTATCCCGATCATAAGTTTCACATTGAAGAGATAAGATGTGGGATATCAAGAACAAACATGAATAAACATCTATTGATATTTTTTTAGTTTTTTAATGTTTGTTGATGTGTTGTAGTTTTTAAATATTTGTTGATATGTTGTGTAGTATAACAAATTATATCTATGTGTTTGCAATCGTTTGCATAATCTCGTGGTTTTGGGTTCAAGCTTGTTGTAAACATGATTAACCAGTTTAATTACTTAGGCTGGACGGTACATGTACCATCTTAGAAGAGAAGGGTCTGAGATATGTGTTTGCGATTTTTTAAGGTTATAATGGGCTAACTGGGTTAAAAAAGGCTTATAAAAACGGGCTTAACTATTTTTTTTAAATTGAATGTGTTTAAAATATAATGTTTATAAATAAAAGAAAAGGCTAAACTAAATTTTAAAAAGAAAAAAAAAACTAAAAACAAATTAAATAAATGACTGGGTAATGATTATTGTTTAATGTCACTTTATTCTATTTCCAGATAATTATTTGAAAGAGGAATAAAGCCTTCAAATTTTGACTACGTTTAGGTAGTGAAATGAAGTCCCTAGGGGCAGGTATAACACGAAATCAATGATATAATAAAGCAAAACTGATCATGAGATTAAACGAACCTGGTGATTGTAAATATTTATATAAATTTTGAAAGACTATCAACTCAACCAACCAATAATATGTTTAAGAATAAAAAGTACTAATTCAATTAATCGGACCTTAAAAAAATACATAAAAAAATGAACAATCAATGTTTTGTTTAGGCTACTGGGTAAGCAGACATGAAAAACCTCATGTCTCAGTGCCACGTAGGCTGCCACATCACTCAGGTGGTGTCTCACTATTCTTGAGACATGGGTGGGGTGTGCAGACATGAAAAACCCCATGTCTCAATATGACCGTTGCAATTCAAAAAAAAAAAAAAAAAAAAAAAGAAAATTTCCTATTCGTCCGTCTCTAATGTCTCTTCAAGGACGGGGGGGACGGGGGTGTCCGAGACGGGGCAACTGGGGCGGTGTAGCAGGTGGGACGGGGGCGAAAAAGGTGGGACGGGGCTACTATGCTGTCTGCTCACCGATAAGCCTTAGTGAAAAAATGGTTTATGTCCAAAAATCAATGTTTAGTAAACGTTTCACATTTAAAGATGCATTTAAATATTTCTTTTAACTTAAAATATGAAGAAGAGGCATTGAATTAAACGCGGTGGTCTGTAAAGGGTGTTGGCTGCTTTTGAAATGTTGTCCATGTGAATATGATCGTAGACTTTCTTTGGTTATCGTCCTCCTTAAGACACCTACAATTCAAAAGTCAATTTATTACATTGTTTACGTTTTAACAACCAATTAAAGCAAAACAAGCAATGGTATTCATCAATCAATACCAAATAAAAGAATCTCAAACACATGTGTATTTCAGTATTTGTATGTATATTTGTCTATAAAGTGTATTTTTATCAATCAATACCAAATAAGGACAAGTGTTGTGAGTGTTGTGGCTTCTACGCCCTCATCACTTTTAGCGTCTTAACACCGCAACAAAGGGGTTAGGAAACAGTGGCGGATCCAGAAATTTTTTCCAATGATGTCATTATTTTAGACATTCTAATTTTGTAGAACCGGACATAAATATTTTTGGGTGGGTCGGTTCGGGTCAGATAAGGTTGATCACATAATAAAAATATTATACAATAATAAAAAAAACATCGTCATTAAAAATTAAAAAAAAACACATAATATAAATTCGATTGTCTTATGAATTAAAAAAAAAACAATAGTTAGAGTTGTTCCCTACGAGTTTTCATCTTCTGAAAACGTTGCATTACATCTTCGACTGAAACTTGTTAGAAGAACTCTTTTTCAATGTAACAAATGCAAGAATTGTTCATGTATCCATCACCCATTCTATTACATAATTCCGTCTTCACATGTTTCATTGAAGAGTTGAACTCATTTAACTGTAATTGGGTCGGGTCTAATGTAGTCATTTAGTGGAGTGGGCTTGTAAAAGGTTATATTTGTATCTAACTAAAAATTAGAGTTGAGCTCATTTAACTGGAATTGGGTTGGGTCTAATGTAGTCACCATCTAAAAAACATTGATGTCACTCGAAAAACTATATATACATGTATATATACAATTGAAAAAAGACTGTTGTCCCGGGACTACGCCGGGATCAACATACCTCCGCCCATGCTAGGAAAGGGTTTGGGCGTGGGGAAAGTAGGTGCATGAGGCACCTTTTTTGTTTATTATTAGTGTTTTTTTTTCCGAAAATATATAACCAAATAATCAATCATAATTAGATACCTCAAGTGCTTAACGACATATCAAATTTCACATAAAACCCCTGAAAACAGTATTATAACAGGAAAAGATAAGTTTCTTGCTAATCTTTTGAATAAGCTTGCAATGGTTTATATCGGCAACACTAACTCTCAACCAAACTAACTGACTATTTTTTTAAAGACTAACACCATCATTCACATTAGTTTCCTTATCCCTATTTACTCACGACCAATGACAACCACATATTATATTAAAAATCATTACAGTTTCTCTCCCATCCACTCACAACCACTTTCAACAAATATTAAAAAATAAATACTGTTTCATGTTTCCTTAAAAGATTCCTAAATAATCGAACTTGGGTCTTCCCCCAAAAAAAGCCTTGCTCTTTAACACAATATAATATTATTTCCTTCCCCCCTCTTCCCCCCTTCCACTCCCCACAATTTTTTCCCCCTCACATGGGTCCCACAAGTGCCACATGGCGCTTCATCCCCCTCTTTCCCCCCCTTCCACTCCGGATAGTCTAACAATCACCTACTACAACTCTATTCTAGCTCACAATCACCTCATAGTCAATCTACTCTATAATAGCCCCCAATAAAGCCTCACAACCAAAAACAGGTTCATATTTATTGAAACTGCATTATTACATTGGTGGTTCAAGGAAGAGAAAAAAGGCGTTTTATGCCGTTTGCTTAACTTCTTTATGGTGTATATGGAAGCATAGGAACGAGGCGGTCTTCAACCAAAAACAGGTTCATATTTCAAGTATGTTAGGTGACATCAAAGCGACGAGTTTATTTTGGATTAAATCAAGGGCGAAACAAGATGACCTTAATTGGAATGTTTGGTGTAAATTCGATCTATCTAGAATAGGTTGGTGATGTTGTGTTGTACTTTGATTTGTATGGTGTATCGCTAGTCTCCCGCTAGCGTTTTTTGGGTGAATAAAATTTTTCGTTGATCGTTCAAAAAAAAAATAAAGCCTCACAACACCCTTTGAGAGCCTCTTCTACCAAGCCTAGCCTCACAACACCCTTTCAGAGCCTATTCTACCAAGCCTATGCGACACCACGTGATGATATTATTTTCATCTAAAGCTTATTTAGAACCCCATAATACACATAGTCTAAGTCAGATTCAAAAGTGATTGTAATATAACAATATATCTAACATACCACGATGTGTCAATATGTATAACCATGTATCAAATAAAAAGTGATTATGACATAACTTGTTGTAAACGATGTTTAAATATTTACTATAGTGCCTCTAATAACAATGGTCAATTTTGCATCAAGTAGTCTAGTTCTAACTAGGGTTATCTCTTAGACCGGGTGTAGTCGAGCGCGATTTGGGCGTTTTTTTGCAATATAGCGCCGGTAACACCAATACGGGGGGGCGCGAAGAGCAAAAACCAACCTCCAGCGTTATGTTTATAGCGCTGGAATGCAAAATCATCAACCAATAATTGTGTGCCACGTTGATTCTGTAGAGAGAGAGAAGGAGAAAAGGGGAAAGGAAATGGTGGTTTACCGTGGAGGTGATGGTGTTTGTTTGGGAAGAAGAAGAAAGATGGTGGTTTACGGTGGAGGTGATGGTGTTTGTTTCAGACGAAGAAGAAGGAAGATGATGGTGTTTGTGGCTGATGGTGGTGTACGGTGGTGGTGACGAGGAAGAAGGGTTTGGGATGGTGATGATGATGTTGGTGGTGTTGGTGGTCAGGCGAAGAAGAAGGAAGAAGGTCTAAGGTTTGTTTGTTTTTTTTTTTTTTTTGGTCCTAAATAGCGCCCCTTTTTTAACACTCCCACTACACCCCATTTTAATTTAAAGCCCCATACTGACTCAGCTGTCACGTGGACCAATCAGGAAGGGGGACTTTATAAATAAAGCCCCCCACTACACATGGTCTTAGAAATTGAGAATTTAGAGTCACAAAGCAAATAGAAAATATAAGCTTCTAAAATATTAAAGGTTGGTCAAATTGAGAATTGAGAGAACTATCTTGGGCCATACATTTCTCTAATGCCATTTTTTTTTGCTTTAATCGCTGTTTTTTATACAAGAATAACTTTTTTTTATTCTTTTCAATATACACATGTGTATTGTTGAAAATGTAATATACACATATGTATAAATGAAAAAAAAACTCTTGCATAAAAACTTACGACTAAGCCAAAAAAAAAAAAAATTTTTTTGCCTTTATCAGAAATGTGTGATCTAGAATAGTTCTCTCAGTTCTTAAATAGATGTTGGTTATCTTAGGATCCATACTATATATATATATATATATATATATATATATATATATATATATATATAGGTAAAGGATCCTGTAGGAAAATTGGTTTTTGTAGGAAGTTTAGGAAAGAGTTATAGCCTTTTTTTTTTCAAAAGATAATAATTCATTAACACATAACCGCGAAAAATTACATCAAGATAGCGGACAGGCGGGCAACAAGCTGCGCCGCCACCCCTTTCTGAATGGCAAACCCTAACCTACTAAAAACGTACCCATGCCCTCGCGGAGCCGAGACACTACTATGAATAACCCGCTGGACTCTAGTCAGGAAACGAATGGCTTCTGGTGCCAAGGAGCCAATGGTATCAAATGCCAGGAGTACGAAAACGTGTTGGTTCTCCTCACAAGCTTTAGCATGTTTCTCAACTTTCTTTGCCTCTGCTTTCCTCACCGCTTGCCCTGCTACAAAACCATTGTCCCTCAAACCAACCAGGGGAGATACACCTGTAAGGTCGACACAAGCGTGTTTCCCCCCGGCCCACCCAAACACAAGCAGGTCTGCTGGACGTAGGGTGGATCTCCCTTCTGCGGGGTCCGAGAGGAAATTCACAGGAGCCTCCTTTTTGGCTGAGATCCCAGCCCTTCTTAAAATGTCCCAAAGAACGTCCCGGACCCAGTCATGCCTATATTTGAAACCAGGCAACTCCTTACAGTGAACCGCGTGTTCCCCGTATTTGTCTAAGCATGCCTTACGGCAAATCGGACAAACTTCATCTTCATGGTACATGGGGATCACCAAACGATATTTGAGAATTGCCCTATATTCAACCGCAGACATGGTTTGGCCCAAACCTTCTATCGGGATAACATTTAGGAAATCTTGGGCATGGGGGCTTTGCAAGCATCCGATAACTGCCTTTTGGCGGGGAGACAGATCAAAAGCTTCACCCAGGCTTTGTGCGATTTTGCCAAAAAGGGCATTCACCAAAGTTTTCTGAGACTTTGGGGGGGGGGGGGTCCTTGTTAGAAAAACCGTCCATAAATTTTAGATTAGGGGCATTGTAGACTTTATGTACGTTTTTGAAATATCATAATCCCACTTTTTTTAGTAAAAGCATCTAACTAAATATGAAGATCTTCAACCCTAAATAACTCAATACTCATTGTTTTTTGTAAATTCGCACATTTTCTTCTATTTCCATTTCATAAAATCATCAATACATTATTGAAATCCACCAATTAGTAGTGTTTTTAAACAGGTCATGCGAATCAGTATTGTTTTTTTAACATATATGAATAAGTAGTGTTTTACATAAAATAACAAACATTTTCACAAAAGGATAACAACATGAGTGTTTTTTTAACAGTTGCGAATCAGTTATGTTTTTAAACAGATGCGAAGCAGTAGTGTTTTTAAATAGACGCGAATCAGTAGTGTTTTTAAACATATGTGAATCAGTAGTGTTTTAAAACACTACTAGTAGGAGGTTTAAAACACGCACAGAAGTTGGATTGAAGATGACTATAAAAGATGAATACAAATCGGCGCAGAAGATATTATGGGTACAGTTGCTTTTTCTTTATGGAAGATTAATTGATTTTGAATGTAGGAGAGATAGAGAGAGACGTGAATATTATCTATAATAATATTTAGATGAGAGAGATATAGAGAGAGAGAGAGAGAGAGAGAGAGAGAGCCGTGAATGTAGGAACATTAAAACAGTTTCTAAAACACTTTGATACCCTCAATTAAAACACATATTGACGATGTTACCCTTAATTCCTATAATATATTAATTAGATTTTAAACACATCCCCTAATTTAATCTCCACCATACATCTTTAAATCCAATGATTGAAAACACTTCCTACATAAAACCATTTTCCTATATGGGCCTAAAGTAAACATGATAAGTTATTGAGTTTAAAAACATATTAGTCTTTCACTTTTAAATTTGATTATATGCTTAGTTTTAAGCCAATTATATATGTAGAGGAAGGTTCTTGTACAAATGGTTATTATCCTACAAATAACCTTTAACGTGAGAAACGAATGAGAGTTTTTTTTTTTTTTTTTTTTGATTTTTTTTCAATATTGTTAAACATGAATTTTAGTACTGAAATCTTTAAAAAAATAATTTAGAACGTGTAGAGTAATTACGTAATTACTCTAATGACGTAGTTACACTATTTTTTTTATATTATTCATCTAGAAAGCATGTTTAAGCAGATGAGAAAATTTTTTTTCAAAAAAAAACCCCCTTCACTTCTAATGCTTAGTAGGTTAAGCTTATTTGTATTTCATTTTTACTCTATATATGTAACATATATAATAATTAATTTTTTAAGAATTTGGTTCATATGGAAGAGTAGGCCCTAGACGATCGTCCACCTGGCCCATACCATGAGCTAGACCTAGTTCTAGCTTTTAGTTACCCATGTCTAACGTATGAACAAACTTTATTGCTATAAATTATAATGGTATGTCTAAAGCCATTATAACAATGTGTTAAAAGGCTAAAACCACCTTTACATATTTATTCGCCATAAAGTACACGTGTTAAATCCCATATACTTGGTAAAACAACTTTGTATAAGGTTGTAATTTACAAGTTATAACCAAAGTAAATAAAACTACGAGTTAACAACCAAAAGCATCACTCGTCCCTGAGATTTGGGCATTTTTGCCACTAACGTGCGGCTACTTATATATTGTTATTAGCATCTTCAAGCATCAATGTTAATGTGCGGCTATCTATCCGTTGCCTACCCATTTCTACAACAAAAATTAGAGTAGAAAACCTTCTTGACCACTAGGCCTTCAAACACTTACGTAGATAGTCACGATTTCCATGGTCACTGAAGTACACAAATACTATCATTTGGTCTGCTATTTAAGACCTTTCCGCTACCGCCTTTTACTTGATGTTTGTCGCCTCTAAGAACTACTTTGAGATTCTCAACCGTCACTAGCATCATTGTAGTCCCATAATATAACGTCATGTAGTTAGTTATGTACTATCAGTTTACATAGAATATAGAATATGTATACATTCAAAAGCAAAACAACCCACCTTTGGGACTCCCACATATATGTTTTCACCATCTGGGTAATTTATAATAGTCACGGGTAGCGCATTATTAACATTGTTAGCGATAACATCCATCATAAATACAACCGTATTATCCGCCTCTATGCCACCTTTTTTCAGTAACTGAAATAAACCGCATATATCTGCCTGCAATCTATAATTACTCCACTTTTAATAATATATATTTACAATGGATGGTTCAAATGATAAAAAATGTCTTGTAAAAAGAGAAGAATAAATTTAAACCAATAAGAATGTTCCATTTGATATATGTTTTAGCATTGTATTTGAACGTAACTCAGGTAGCCAAGTTTCTAATTATTTGGTGACACATAAAAAATTTAAGAAAATAGAAGTTGGGTTGTGTTTATCCATAAGCCATCCAACACAATAATACGATATTTATTATTTTAGAGCTTCAAATTTTCATGTATGACATTAATATTACAAAAACCATTAGTTACGCAACCGACAACCCAATTAAAATAAATACAAAATAGGTAAAGTCATCGTTCATTTTACCACTATTCTTATAGCGTATGTGTATTTTCTAAAAGTTAATATATAATATAAAGTAGCATTGTTTGAAAACACTTTTTATATAATAATGTGATTTTTTTTTTTAAAAATAGTACATTTATTTTCATGTGTGCATATAAATCATGAAAAATTGAATTCATAAATATGATGCAGATTTAAAATGCTTAGTTTAGTATCTATTTAAATTCTTATATTTTTAATCATATTAATATGTACTTCAAAGTGTAGTTATCAATAATGTGGATAATTTCGTCTCAATTTTTTTGAAACTTTTATATTGATGCGTGAATGACTTATACAATAGAATCCATACCTCGATCCTGAATAAAATTTAGATCGAAACATCGACAAAAATAAGTACGTCACAACTGTATATTTGAATTTTTTTAGACATAATATTTTAAAAAATATAGATGGTAAACAACAAATAAAGAAAGTGTTATGGGAGTGACATGTGCTATTGTGTTGTTGGTTCAAAAATGAAATTAAATAAATATATGAATAGAGACGATGACTAAAAGTGTAAGTACTCTTTTAAATTGGGTAAAGATGAGGGAAAAAAATATAAGTACTTTTCAAATAGCCATAAGTTACTTGGATAATGGTGCAAAAAGACAAATTTGCTCCATAACTAACTAACTAATTAACAAGAACGAGCATTGCACTGCAAATTGTCGTCCCGCAGCAACGCGCGGGTTTCCAACTAGTAAATATTAATGTCTTTGTGTTGATATTTTTTTGAAAGGCGCCTTTGTATTGATAGTATAGACTTAAACAAACTATTTAGAAGTTAGAAACTTTGGTATATGTTAAATATATTATTCGGAGCTTAGTAGTTCATAAAGAATTTATATTTTCCTTCGGTAGCCTCGCAGGAAACAAATTGAGATTTAATTAGCTAATAGTCACCGAAATCACAATTTTTTACACCGTATAAGTGTATAACTTTAACAACAAGATTGTTATGAGGAACCCATAATTTTTCACACATTTCTATTTTCCCATTAGATGTATCCTTGAGTAACACATGATTTCAGGACCGATGAACATGTCTTTTCAATATAAACTAAGGACTGAGCTAAATACATGTCACCTGGTCCGTTTTCCAAGCCTATAAACCGCTCACCTCTATTTAAAAAAAATTAACATTTATAGACCAAAGAACACAAGGATTAGAAAACAAATTTAATCCCCTCATAGGTTACTGAACTTAATATAATACTCACCTTTCTAAAGCTCAAGAACATGTCATGTACTCATGTTGATAGCTGATTTACATTTGCGTTTTTCAATAAGACGCCATTGAAGGTTTGCTCGACTTATCGTAATAAACCTCATTCTTCTTGGAGAATATGTATAAACAACTTCAAAGTAATTACAAATTCAAAGTCTAGTTCTTGAGGAAGAGAAAGAGATATATAGATTAGAAGCTTGTGATGCGTCGTTGGTTTGGCAGAAAATCCGGAATCCTTTACGGTGTTGTCGCTTTCATTGCAGGGAGTTATGAAAAGGCATGGAGCAAAGGACTCTTTAAAAAGGACACTAGTCAAAAAGTTACATAAATACATAAATAGAGTAACATGATATTTTCATCCCTGAGGCTTATCCACTTTTGTGACTTTTTTCCAATTTTTTTCCCGTATCTGGGTATTCAAGGTTTTCAAATCTTGTCATTTTCGTCCAACTCATTATCCTCTTCCATTTATTCAGTTAAATGTATGTGATTTTACCAAACTATCCTTTAATAAAAAAAAACAAAATTAAAAACGTAAGACAATTTAGAAAACACATATATTACTGTTACCTAACCCTTCTCACACTTTCTTTTCTGCCGGCGACCGATACCCATTTCACAAAATCACTGACTACTTCTCCAGTTGTAAGTCCCTACCCGATAATTGGGTAGTTATAGAATAAATGTACGTTTAATCAACTTAGTTTGAAAGTTTAGATTTAAAAACTTTACATGCTTAGCAAAACTCACACACATTTACTACATACGTGTCATAGTTCTTAAAACATACATAAGGTGCATTCAAAAGTCAAAGGCGATAACGATAATGCCTTCCTAAAACCAAGTTGATATACGTTTTTGTTCAAAAGTTGCGGAAATAGACGAGTCTGTTGCATTCGGTTCTTGTTCAGGAACTTGATCATCTTCCGGTGTTGAGCTTCCATTTCCTGGGGTTTAGGATCAACCAATAACCCAACAATCGTTAGTATGAAATGAGTTGAATTGAAATTATAACAAAAAAAAATGAGGATTTTGCCTGATGCATGGTCATGCAGAAAATCTGCATGCTCATGCATGTTCGAGGATTGGCTCTGCACTGCCAGTTGCACTGGCAGTGTGGCTAAGCATAATCAATCTGCATGGTCATGCAACTGACCTACGGTGGAGAAAGTAGGATACGGTTCTGTTGGATCAGAAACTTTTGTTTCTTATATAAGCTGATCCATACTTAGCCAAATTTACAGCCAACTTACTGCACCAAGCTGCACTTTTCGTGCAGCTCCAAAACTACTCCTGGGGCTCTCCGGGACTCGTTTACGGGTTCTAACACGTACTACATACATGATTAATGCTCGGATTTAATTCCTTGTTCGGTTTCTACGACAATAATCATGATTAATCTACCCATCTTTTACCTAACCCGATGAATTTTATAAAAGTTAAAATCATGAGATTTTGTGATTTCCAAGTTCTAATTGTGATTTATACATACTTGTCAAGCTTCGACTCGACTAAGTGATTTCCACCCAATTCATTTTGCCGTGATAGCGATGCCTCGTGTCCATGGCCACATGTGTCACTTCTCTTGGTCTTGTTCGCCCGGCTCTTATGACTAGCGACGTGGTTTTTATGCGATGTTTTCCTATCCCTTGGGAATCACAATATTACATCAATTACATGACATCCGCATTGTTATACTCTCCTACTCATGCATATATGTATATGTTATAAAGTCATAGTTATGACTTACCTTAGTCGTGCCCTTTTTGCTTCAAATCCTTACCTGAGTGGCTTCCCGAAGACTCAAGCTTTGCACCTAAAATTGAGTATTAGACACATACGATTAGGTACTTGCTCATAGGCGCATTTTCACGTATTCCTACGAGTTTCACCATAAGAATATAACCCCAAATGAAATCGTGTTTCATTGAGGCGTTTTATCAAACACTTTGTAGGCGTTGTTTTACCAAAGTTATTTATATGGCCTAAAGACCACTTTGATCCATTTCCATCTCAATTTTAACAATATTACCATATAATTGAATACCCCAATCAAATTTCTTAGTCATAGACATATCAATATTAATATTTTCATGTTTTTGAGATGATTTCTACCAAGTATTAAGAAACCCAAGCATATCCTACAACATGGATTCTTATGCATCATTCATCATACAAGAATTTTACTAAACACACATACCTTAACACTTATTGAGGCCCTCTAATACTAGAGCAACCTCTACTAACTCAAAATTTCACGTTTTTTGAATAACTCATAATTAACACCTAACCACATATGAAACAACTCAACAATTCAAGCCATTTGAATGTTACCTAGATGTTTGTTAGGCCTAGATGACCCGTTTTAGGGCAAATGCAAGCAAAAACCCTTTCGATTTGGCCTTGAATCAGCTTGTTCTTGAGTTGTAGGTTAAGTGTGTGTATTGTGTGTGTGTTTTGTGGTTGGGGATCGATTTCCAGATGTTGGAGTTGATCCCTTGTGGTTTATATTCCCATCTAATATACTAACTTTGGCTTTTGGCAGGTTTAACCCTCCGAATTAATCGGTTTAGCGTTATGTGTTTATTTAGGCCTTTAAACTAAGGAATCTACTCGGTTACTAGGCCAGTATTGAAATACTAATATTTCCTCGTCAGTCGTCATGTGTTCGGCTAGTAATCACGTATTATTTGATTAAATGATAATGATGATAAATAAAAGATTTTGGGGCGTTACACTAGCACATTCCCAAAATTAAAATCTCACATCTTTGAAAATATTTCTCCAATGTATAATCAAATTTCCAGCGAGTTCCTACTGATATTTTTAACAAACCAACAAACTGTTGTTACCCACTTTATTCTGTCTCGATCTCTCATATAACATCTCCCTAGATTTCTAGTAATGGTCATGCAGATTTAAGGTTTACGGTTTCAATAAAATTGCAGATATAAAGGTTTGGGGTTCAAACGAAGTAGGATTTGCAAGTTTGATGGTTTGGTACCACCAACACTCCATCGCATGATTTGCGTTGATAGTGTTCGTAGTTGCCGACCAACAAGGAGATAGGTGGTGGTGATGGTTGTCGACTGACAAATAGATATGTTTTGCATACCAGCCACCCCACCTTTCCCATTTTCTCTTTTCCCATCTCTAAAACTCTCTCCATCATCATCACACACTTTAGTTAACCATCAGACACCACAATCATCACCCTGAAGACACCGGCTAAGATTTGAGCAAGACGGTCGTTGTTAGGTGTGGAGGTAGGGCAACTTCTAGTGGAGGTGGTGCCGTGACGGTTGTTATGGGGTGAAAATGTGGTGGTTTAAGAGAGCTGGCCGGTAGTGGTTAACGAGGTGGTTAGTGGTGGTTTTATGATTTCGTTGTATTCAGCTTCAGGTCCTACCCATCACATGCCACCCCTATTCTAAGTCTCTTGCCATACGTACCTGAGTCGTTGTCTTCGAGACTCCGGCTACCCATGTTCTCCCCCGTCTCCTACCACCAATGTGTAGCCCCAATTTGAATTCGTTTTAATCGAGTAAAGGGTATCAAGATGATTTTGATGCAGAGTTGATGCTTGATGAGGAAATAAAGGTGCGATTGATTTGGTTTTTAAAACCCCCTAGCATGCTACCATGGATGAATAAGATTCGTCGGTGGTCGGAGTTGAGGTTGGTCATATTTGTTGCAAAACAGTTATTTAGACTTTTGCACCTAGTTTCTTGGTTTGGATTTTGGGGGGTTTGAATGTATTTGGTTGTGATGAAGATGAATCGATGATGGGTTGCAAATCGAGGATGAATCGATGGTTAGTTGTAAACAAAAACATTTTTGTCAGAAGGATCTTCAGGTCAAATCGTATGTAATTAATATAATACACAAATGGAGTAAGCGAATTGAATGGAACTGACAACATAATGCAAACTTTGAGGGTCTAGTTGCAAAAAAAGAATTTTTGAATGGGTGTGATAAAAATGGCCGAAACTCAAGGACAATTTTAGTTGTTAACTCTAAAACTACTTTATTCTTTATAGACATCTATTATTGTGTGTTATTTATTATTTGTTACTAACACATTATGCAGGATAAAATAATTTAGGTGATGAACAAATTTACATATTTCGTAGAGTATAAACAGTTTCATCATGTTAGAAGACGAACTTACAAAAGGAGAGATATTAGTTACATAACCACTATTAAAACACTAAGATGGGCCGTGTATTATCTGGTCGATGGCCAATGGCCCAATGACTATGATAGGTTGGGCCCTTGTTAGGCCTAGATATGTTAGTGTGTTAATCGCCGGATTGGGCCTATTATCTTAGTATTTTTAAATCACATATTCATCACGGTATTTATAAAAGTTACAAGAAGACTGATTAAAATTTTTATTTTAAATTAATAGTCTTAGGTCACAAACGAAAATTAACTAATATTATACCACAATTAACTAATTAAGATAGTAACATAATCGATTTAATGAAATGGTCTTGAAGTTATATTTCTTTTACACACATACACAAAGTTTTATATATATATATATATATATATATATATATCATAATAGGAGTATTAACGTAGTAATATAGCAAAGTTAGTAAAGTAGATTAAAAATTAAATTTATATTGAGAAAAAGTTAATGGTACCAAGGCATTTCCATATCTTGATATCCGACCCAATATAACATAGCATTAAAGCCCGAATCCATCAAGTGGTTAGTTTTTAACCTACAACAAAGTTGACCATCCGGTACATCCATAGACAACAAGCCACTCAACAAAGTTGAGTGGATCGAAATCACATATAACGTTGGAGACCCGGTCCGTCAACAATTCCAGAGGAAACCGACCTCCCAAAGATTAACTTTGGTAAAACCTTTGGCTCGTTCATGATATTTTATCACGAACAAGACTACAACAGGTGATCTCTCCTAGAGAAAGTCATCCTAACACCTCTAGAGCCCCCTTTGGTAATCAATTTAGTTGTTACCCATCATTATAGGTGCATATATTAACCGGAACAAGTTAATAACAGTTAGAGCATTAACCGGTTGAAGATTAGTTTTAACTATTGATTCCTAATCGGTTAGGGATTTTTAGGAAATAATCGGGAAAAAACCAAAAATTTATTTTTTTAAATAATCAGTTATTAACCAACCGAATATAGTGAATAACCGAGCTAATTAAAGTAATAATCGATTAAGGTAATAAGGTTAAAGCAAAAATGAGAATATAACTGATAAAACCAGATAACCGACAAATTATAGAAAATAACCAGTTCATGCACCTCTACCGGTCAAATTTTGCTAAATATTCTATTCTATATACTACCTAATAAACAAAATTCATTTGTGCCACTTGTCAACAGATTAATCCAACTTCAATTTTATTCATCCTCTTATTAGGACACATGGCACATCTATAATATTTCTCTTTTTTTTTCTTTCTTTTTAAATAAAAATCAATAAATGATATCGCATAAAGGAAACAGTCAGGTAATAATGTATATTACAAATTTAATAAGATTCAAAGTTTCCACATAAATTGTGTCAACTCTCCAATTAATACATTAATTGATCCTATTAATTGCTTTATATTATCCTAATATTAGTTTACCTTATATTGGTAATCAATTAAATATTGGATTTTGAATTTTGGTTAATAATGGTAAGAAATTAGAGATACTAATTATCCTTTTAATTACACATTTAATAAGATTCAAAGTCCCTACATAAGTTGTGTCAAATCTCCGATTAATACATTAATTGATCCTATTAATTGCTCTATATTATCCTATTAAATCCACAAATCCATCAACCAAAATCTCATACACCTACTGTTTTAAAAGTTTGTTGAAACAAATGAATCACCGCAATCAGGCCCTGAAGAGAATTTTACTTGCCTGTGTTATGCTCACTTGACGGTTCTTCAGTACAAGTTGAAGGTATGCTATTGTTTTCTTTCAAATCTCCAATGTTTCGTACATTTTCTAGTAGTTATTTTTTTTTTACCATTTAGGGTTTTTTCTTTCCATAGTTTTTCTTTCGGTATTATTTTTTTGTTTCCGTTTTCTTTTCAATTGTTGTCGAACTTCAATATGTTGCACCATTTTTACATGTTTCGATCATACCCTTTTACATAATATTTTGATAAATAATATTAATAAACACAAATTGCATAAATTGAAATCAATGCACAAACACAACCTGCAGCACAATTAGGTATCACACTGCCAAGCCCTCTTATACCTTTTCTCTGCGAAGCCTTGGGCTTCCTTTTGAGCCATTTTTATTTTCGTTACTCCTGTACCCTACAATTTCATTATCTTTTATATCAATTCCGAGCATGCCTAAAATATTGAAAACAAAAATAATAAAAGAAGTAAGCGCATAATAATACTATAGCTCCAACACGATGGGTAAGAAATGGTGGACTTGGATATGTTTAGAACTTACAATTTAAATAAGCCATTAGACATTTGTAAACTCTTAGTATGACGTATTCATTTTTCATATATTTTAAAAGGAATTTAGATATTTTTTAAGCAATTTCAAAGCCCGATTATTGGCTAAGTATCACCAGAAATAGTCGATTGATTTCACATTCATGTCACTAATCTTCCATTTTCAAGCAACTTCTTATCTACCTTTTGTTTTCACAATTACAAATATAACCGCTCTTACTCCACATCATTCAAAAGTATATATGGATTAATATAATTCAAATTCAATTTTATTGTAGTAAAAGATTGTTGTTTCACTATTTTATCATTGTTGCCATTTGAAATCATTTTTATTTAGGTTGTAACAAGACATTTACAAAACATCATTTTCATTTTTTCTGAAAACTAATTATTCTAACATTGTTATTATAACAAACTTCAATTGCAATACGATTATTTCATTTTCTTTGCCACATATATAAATATGGTTGTCTAACATTTCATTTTATGTAGAATTTGCCTCTTTTTAGCTGAAATGGGACGAAAAACATTATCTAATATTTCAAATGGTAATTGTTTGGTTTTATTTACAATGTCTTTCTATTTCTATTATTTGTGTTTGTCACACCCCGACTTTTCCCTCGTCGGTTGTAACGTTTGGTGCCTTTGCCAACGCAGCGGAAAGATGCATCTAAGACTCTGGTTCCCTGAATGCCAATTCTAAACCTCTAGGATTCCCGATCCCAACTGTCACCTACTCCAACCGTGCCGTTACCAAAGTTTAAACCTGAAAGACATACTTAAAAAGTCAACATAAAGTTGGTGAGTTCATAAGTTTTGCAAAATGTTATCAAACATTACCAAGTTCCAAAAGTGTTACCATGTTCACCCTGTCAATACTATGCAAAATGTATACCAAAGTACGCTAGCTAGGCGTATGTTTTGTTACTACTACGATTGGAAAACCATTACTAACTCGCAAACCAGATGTTGAGCCCGAATAGTAAACCTATTCCTGTTTGAGACAATATGCACCCGCCCGGCCCTCAAAGCCGACGAGTGGGGTTGGTCACTCCCAATAGATCTATTCACATTTCCCGTTGTGCTAACCCGCACATTCATGGTTTCCCCCGGGACTTCCAAAGATCGTATAGTAAACCATAGAAATC
Organism: Ambrosia x helenae; assembly: GCA_030844895.1. NCBI lineage: Eukaryota > Viridiplantae > Streptophyta > Magnoliopsida > Asterales > Asteraceae > Ambrosia > Ambrosia x helenae. Next base: position 926,289 of record CM061230.1, on the reverse strand, counting down.
CATAGTATGACAGTTGTTACCAAAACATAAGTTTAACACATGTTTTCTCCCCCGAAAAGTGAAACCAGTTAAAAGAGGGGCCGTAAACTCACACACCCTTTTCATTTCTCAAAAACTTGTTCGTTTGGAATTCCTCAGGTTTTCATAAAAGAAGCATGTCTTCCACCCCGAAAACATTTATAAAACCGTAAAAAGTGGGGTTATGAACTCACCTTAATTTCCTTGCTAAGCTAGCAAACAAAGCCTGAATCCTCGACCGACTTCCTTGTGCCCTAATACAACAAAGGACACCTTAAAGTCTAACACATATAAACCTAGCCTATTATCCGGCTAAAAGATAGTTTATCCAACTATCTAACTTGTGGGTATTAACCCAGGTCTTAAGCATTTTAACTCGTCGAACCGATCGTGACTTAAATATGTTTTCTACGACCTAGTACCCAAGTTACTCACTTGTCACTATTCGTGTGTAAACCATGTTGGACCAATATTATGAAACGTATAACTTATCCTGAGCCGTGGCTCGTATTATAATTATATTTTAGGAAGATACTCTTTGATAAAAAAATGCATGTATGGTTATTTAAAGCCGATTAATAACAATATTGATTCTTTTCCAAATCTATGTCTTTAAAGGTTTCGAACATAAATTTTTGTATAATTCTTTCTCAAATAGGCTGAGCGTTTTGTAATTCAAAACCATTTAGATAGAAATGTTTTAGTTACCAAAATCTCTGAAGATTGACACAATTGACGCTCAGTAAATATTATGTATTTGTTTCGGAAATATTGTTCGACGTTTTTCTTTAAATGTTACAAGAAATCATTTGTCGAAAACCTTTTGCGATATTGTAGAAAACTACATTTGTCAAAATACTTGAAGATTGTTTATAATGAAATATACAACAAACATTGCCTTCGTTTATGCTTATAAATTTATAGAAATTTCGACAGAGTTCCCCTGTTATTGTACAAACCAGGCGACACAAGTCGCCTATAATTTTCCCAAAAATCAATATCCAATATAAGACTTCAAATCCATTTATCTGTCATATCGATTTACAAGACTTTATATTTTTCGACAACTTTTATACAAACTGCTTATCTATATAAGGACGCAACAATATATACATATATAGTCCAACCCATTTAGTCCGAGGTCCAATAATACCAAGTCACGCTTTATATACTTATCAATCATTATATTGTTGGTTCGATTGCGAGATAACACTATTTATTATTCGGATTTATATATATATATATTATAACTACAATTACTCAAAAATAAATACAAAAGATTTAGTTATACCATATCGTTTGCGCCACCAACGCCGTCTCGCACAACGTGCTGACCAGATCTGACGGTTGACCGAAAGCTGACTGGACCGAATGCACCTTGACCAGATCTGACCCGTTTGACCAGGTTTGACCGTACCAGATCTGACCTGAACTGCACCCGTCTGACCCGCAACCAAAGACCACAGTCAAAACCATGTCTGAACCAGGACTCGAGTACAACGCCGAATCTGACCCGACTCATCTTTGATCCGGACCAGATCTAAACCGGGCTAAACCACTCTCTGCTAGAGCATTCACGACCACCCGAACCACTACAGTCTGCCGCTAACCAAGACCCAAAACCCGAACTCGGAAACGAACACAAGCAGCCTGCTCCAAAACCCGACCGAACCACAACCAAAACCATCTCGAACCAAGCCCACCTGACCCGAACTTGAGCTGTAACCCGGCGACCAAAACCATCGGAAATGGCCACCACCCATCAGAACCACCACTGTTGGGCTGAACCAAAATCAACCCAACCCCGACCACACTACACCTGACCCGAACCCGAGCCTCGTCTGTCCCCTGAACCGGACCCAAACGCTCACTGTTGCAACCCGGCTCCAAACAACCAAAACCACCACCATCTGTCACGACACCATCATACCCGTACCCGAGGTCCAAGTCACCGGGATCCACCTTCGTCGCCGCGACCCATAACCCTTGATTTCTGCCCGATCTGCTCTCTTCTTGGGCCTGGAACACGATGCCGCCCCTGTTGCTGCCTTCTTTTCACAGCGCCGCCACCACCAAGAATGGTGGTGGCCGGCCGTTCGTGCTTCACAGCGAGAGGGAGGGAGCCGGGTGAGAGAAGGAGGGTGTAGAGAGAGAGAGGGCAGTTTAGAGAGAGAGTAGAGAGAGAGGGTAGGGGGTTGCGGCTGCAACAAATGAGGAAGAAGGAGAAGAATGCTCCTTTTTATACCTAGGTTTAGGTAGGTGGGCTTCTACCGCGTATCGAACCCGTACAAACGTAAAACGTCTCGGTTTCTATTCTAGGCCCGCTAATAAATTATAAAAAGTAGTCGGTTTTGTTCGAAATACAAAACCGAGCATAAATATAAATATTTTCGATGTCCGACGCGTGTTTTCAGAACACGCGTTTAAATTGCGTTAAATAAATCGGTCGCAAATTTCCGTTGTTAAAAAGATCCGTAAACTTCCGAAACTTCAATAATTAACAATTTTTAAAATAAATATTTAATTTTAATAATAAAAATTACATCAGTATAGATCGGAAATTGCCGGTTGTCACAGTGTTATTTCTTCTAACTAATAGATTATTTTATTTTTAAGGTTATGAGGAACAAACACCTTTATCTAACTTTATGTCCAATTTTACATGGCCAACTTTATGTCGCATTGTCAAGAGTTAAGAGCAGGGCATGAGTGAAAGTACTTATACTAAATAGTGATGGGAATGTCAAAACTAAAACAAACAATGTGGCGTATAAGGAAATATTTAGTGATATTTGAATAACATGTGTATTCCTTACTTTTAAATTTTAATAAAATTTTTATACTATATTTTTTTAATAAGTTTTACCCCCCTCCAAAGTATTGTTATTTGTTGAACCAAGTGTTCACACGGACATTAATCTAGTAAGTAAATAAAGTAACCTGGGCCATGGTTTGCATCTGGACCAAGTAAATGACCCAAGACCAGTTAATGTCTATTTAGGCATTTTTTATGACACATTTACATCTATCTTTCCAAGAATATTACGACCTCATAAGTCATAACTGCTTTTAAAAACATTAAAATTCAAGTAAAACATGTTTAAAGGCCCAAATAGAAAATCTCAAAATAACCTTTTAATAATCAAGATTCTTAAAACTTATAAACCTAAAAAATTGGTATTTAATTGTTACTATACTAGGTTATTTGCCCGTGTGACATATGGGTATCGGGTATAATAAATAAAATTTAAAGTTTAAATATATAAGTAATTGAGATTACATATTAATGTAAATAATTAAAAATTTTAATATATTATATAATTCCTAAAAATACAAAAAATTCATAAATCTCTAAATATCTCTTTGTATACAACGTTGGTTGTTTTATTTGTAGCACTGCTATTTCTATCAAATACAAACCAACTCTTGATAGTGTTTGATTTTGTCTTTTGTGTATCATTATCGTAAATCATATAGATAATAGAAATTGTTTTGTTGAAATTGGAACACAATTTCTTATTTAAGTTAAAAAAATTAAAAAAGAAGAAGATATTTTTTGGATAATAAAATTTGAAAAATGACAAAAACATAAACAATTGTTCAAAAATTATAACATAATTAAGAATTCATTAAAATTTGAAAACATTTCGTTATTGTGTCAATGATCATCAAAGAAGTAAATTATTATGAACTAACCGCATACAACATATATAACAACCTAAAAAATATCATAACTTAAAACCGAGAGAGATAACAAAAATTCTATAGTTAATTGGAAATATCTTAAACATTTAGCAATTATTAAATCACAAATATGTAAAGAGTTTTAATATGTTAAATTTAAAAACAATAATTTTTAATTCATAAGAATGTTAAAAAGGAATCGAGCTAATTAAGTATTTAACTACGTACAAATTAAATTCATATTTTTAAATTGTTATCCCAAAATTTTTAATTTATTCGTAAGTTGAAAATTTTATTTAGCAATAGTTATTTAATTTTGAACAATCATATTTTGATTAAATGAACTAATTGAGGTAATTTTGCCTTACTTTAAAGTTTGAAGATTTAATTATGCAATTTTAAAGTATGGTAAGTAAATATTGTTTTAGTTTTATAATTATAAATAAGTTATCGAATTGATTAATTATATTTGATCATATTGAATACATAAAAAATATTTGCCTTCTAATTTTTATTTATTGATTATTAAAAACAATTATTATAGAAATAACTTAAATAGGAATTGAATGAGACTTATTCTTTTGAATAATAAATGAGAGACTTCATGGGGGAGTTACATGAGTCCCCCATATATTTTCTTTTCTTAATATAGATGAATATTGGCCAAAAGGCATGGTGCAAGAATAAATCGATGAATCGAAAATGCCTTTTCTTCGGTTATAAATATTCTATTATTGGCCCAACAAGCCTTTTATGTCATTTCTAACATTATTTCGGCCATTTCCGCGAAACTGATACATCTTTTCTAAGGTAATAATGCGCGTTAAGATAGACGAAAGTGTAGCTTCATTTTTTCCCATTTTAGTGCCACAAGTTAGTTGTAGGCAATTTCATGGAATGATAAGAGGCTTCTTTTTAATGACTTCAAGACTTTAAAAGTTTGAAGCAATAATATCATCTTTGCTTGTTCTTAAGGCATTCAAAGCTTTTTTGAAAAGCAACTTGGAGAATAAGCTAAGATTGAGATAAGTATCCTATTCCATTTGCTACAATATTCCTCGTGTTATGTTTAGCATCATAGAAAATCTATCATGGTTAGATCATGTGTAATGGTGGGTGAAATTTAGTATGTGAAATTGGCATTTTTTTTTACACTTGGCACGTGGGTCCACTTTGGTGGCTGAAAGGGACTTGAAATGGACAATGGGTGTAATGGTGGATGAAATTTGACGGGTGAAATGAGTATTTTTTTAAATTTAATAAACACACTAATTTTTTATTTAAATATTTCATTTAATAAAAAAATAAAAAAATTAAAGCAAACCATATTAGACTATGGGTGGTCATTAATAAAATGAAAAAAATGAAGCAAAGAATGTCCTACCTCCTCCTCTTCTTCTTCCCACCACCTGCACCCATCTCCACCACCTGCACCCACCACCTTCTTCTTCAATCCAAATTAATAAACAATAATGGAACGATTGAACGTTGCCTTTTTTTTTTCAAACGCTGGCCACGTGGCCACTTATGATTGGATGGAACAAATTTTCACCCAAGCAAAATTTTTCGCGTGAGGGCCATTAGCGCCCATTTAACTTAATGGGGGGCGGTGTGCTTGGGGTTAAATGGGCGTAAAAAATGCCTTTAGCGCCCCATTAACATAACCATTACACATGGTCTTACACATTAAACTATCAGTGGTTGTATACTTGTGTCGTTCAAAGCACTTAAAATACTCATCTATTTACAAATGAGACAATAATATGGATTTAAAGACGTAAAATGAATTTGAAATATTCTGAACTATAACACTAAGAAATACATTTTTCTTCTTTCAAAAGTCTCTTCTTTATCATAAGTAATTGTTGCTACCCGCCTCTTATACATAATTTACAATTTATTCAATGCATATAATTTCTTTTATCATATTACTAATTTAAAAACAACTTTTTAGAACCCAACTATTATAATATCGATTGGTGTTGAATATGAGAAATCATATAGATCTTTCATTTCGGGTCCCGAAAAGAGGGTCAAATTCTAAGTCTTCTTTTTATATGTTTTTTTTTTATGTTTTTGTGGATTGATGATTATCAATTATGGATAAATTGGGTTATAAGACCTCCTAGACTGGTATCTCAATTGGGCGAGGATGAGGCGATTAATACTCAAAAAAGTTTGCCCACACCGCCCCCAAATCCCATTTTTTTTGGTTTTGGCGTGAAGTTTTTCATGCTTGTACTCAATTTTGAACAATCAATCATCTTCCTCCAACGTCTCTTTTCAATGGTTACTTCTAGGGCTGACATAACAGGTTACACGAACCTGTTAAGACACGAACACGAAACTTGTAAACACGAACACGAACACGACACGAAATCTAATCATGTCATTTTTTTTCAAACACGAACACGAACCTGTGTATAACAGGTTAACACGATAAAGAACACCTAGTAAAATAAGTTAACACGATAAGGCACGATAAGACACGACAAGACATGATAAGAAACACGATAAGACACGATTGGACCTGCTAAGACACGTACATGATAAGACACGAACACGAAACAGGTAAACACGAACACAACACGAAAATAAACAGGTCTTAACGTGTCGACCTGTTATAGACATGAAACCTGTTAAGGCCAAACACGAAACCTGTTAAACTCGTGTCAGGTTATCGTGTTCGTGTCTGAATTTCCAGCCCTAGTTACTTCCTTTTTATTTTTATTTTTTTTAATTCATATTTAATATATTATTATATACACACACACTCCACACACGCCTCAAATTAAAAAAAAAAAAAAACATACTCAACATTTATAAAACACACACGCCTCAAATTAAAAAAAACACACTCAACATTTATAAAAAACACACACACCACAACATTTATAAAAAAAATGAGTTCCTCCACATCCTCATCATCCGTTGCAAATTATTATTACAAAGAGTTTTTAGCCGATGCGGGTGAGTTGACCGACGAGGAGATCGAGCAAGAGGTGGTTACAAGTGCTTGTGCGCTCGCGATGAGGTACATAAGACATGTTAATAATCATCCACGTCCTATTTTGCGAAGACAATATATGAAACGCGACCGTATGGAGGCAAACGCTCGCTTGATGAAAGATTACGTTTATTTCTACGCATTACCGGAGACTTGAAAAACGAGTTTGATTACTTTAGTATTATTTGTGTTTTTTTAGTATAGTTTGTTTTTTAGCATTATTTGTATTTTTTTATTTATTTATGGTATTGTAATTTTTAGTATTTGTGTTTAATGAAATATTATTTGTTTTAAATTTAAAAATAAATAATAATAATTGGGTAATCATTGCAATGAGCTTTGTGGGGGTTTGAAACCACTACACCCCATTTTTTAATTTCAAGCTCCGCAATCCGTATCGCTCCTAGTTGTAGCAGAGCCATTTTGTAATAATATACGTAATGCAATTCTTCCGTCGGCAAATCGCCAAGAAGTTGGGGCTCGTAAATTTCAAATGTTGGAGGGTGTGTAGTCGGTGGGTATGTTACCGGTGGGTTTAAAGTATGAGGGTTTGTCGGTTGGTGTGTAACCAGTGGGTTGTTTGTAGCTTGGCGGTTTGTACGGGATGACCGTCGATGATATGTAATCGGAAACAAATTGCCACCACCCATATTCATTAATGTATGTAGTTGTATAAAATTGTATGCGTGATATGGTGTTTATATAGTGTGGTAAAAAAATGACCGTTTCATTCAAAATCATAACTCCGCTATCCGTTAACTAGAACCGGAAAACGGTTCACCGATCCACTACCAGCATCATCGGCGGCGGTGTTACCGTGCTGATAGTGGGGTACCCGTGACCAATTATGATGGTGCCCCGTCCCCTTAATTTTATTTCCTTTAGTTAGGACGTGGAGCAACACATCTTTTCTTGATCTATATCTATATGTATCGAATTTTAACGAGTGAAAAGTAGTGAGTTTTAAATGAATATGTTTTTTGTTATGATTTATCTCTTGAATGCGAGAGTTAGATTGATATGTGTTTATGCTAATTCAATCGTGACAAGTTGTATGGTGTTTATAGACCTGACTTCCTGACCTTGATGGTGTATTTGTTTCCTTGGATGGAGGGGCCTGAAGGGAGGGCACACGGGCAGAAGCGTGAGGCATCTTGTGGGCTTGGGGACTAGGGTTGCAAGCTTCCGTTTCATATTTTGATGGTCCTTTCTTTTTAATTTGTTTTCTTTACTTTATTTATACATCTCATTCTCTCATACTTTACATGATCACAACACATATTAGTGGGGGCGAATAATAAAACCTTGACTATCTATGTGACACAATTTTTTTTACACATACATTCACCACAACACATAGCCTCGTAACTCTTTGAGAGAAAAAAATTATAAGCTTAAAAGCATTTGAATCATCCCTCATGCTTTATCCTTTCATTCTCTTGCAATATCTTCCATCTAATTTCGGTTTTCCAATTTATCAAATCAACTCTTGTGCTACATCACACCCATGAGTCACTCGCATGTTTCAAATATTATGAGCATGAGAGGTCGGATGCGGAGATTTACGCAAGCACAGAGAGATTGATGAGATGATCTAACCTGACTGGATCAAACCCTTTGCCATTTCAATGAGATTATAAGGCTCGTGGGTGTGGGGACGTCTCTGGGTGCTCTTGGGTTGTCTCGGACGGGCTACACCGCCCCCTAGGGGCGTCCAACGTCTCAAATAGAACATGAGGGACGAGCCAAATTAATGTTTTTTTTTAAAATATGGGGACCTATCAGATGGTTAGTCTTCCATTTGGATAGTGTTCCACACCATCCTCCTTGGGTAGTCATGTTTCTTAAAATTTAATCCCCACTGACATGATTGCTTATGTGGAGCTGTTATGGAGACCCATCCTCTCCCTTTGGGTTGTCTCCACACCTAACAGCCTAATTAATCAAAGCTATAAAAAAACACACTGATAACCAACAGTACAAATTATTGAAATGTCCAAATTTCTTTGAGAAATAGAACAAAACTGAACGATGGTGGTGGTGTTGCGCTACTAGTGTCACTAGCATCTTCATCGTTGTTTGAGCACCGACATTCCTATGATGGAGCTAAAGGTTTCACCAATGTGTCGAAACTTAAGTGTGATGCATCAACGGTTTAACATTCACTATTATTATTTATCTTTTTATATACGTATTTATGTAGTTGTATTCTATTGTATTGTATTAATAAACCAGTATTTAAAAAAGTTTACAACAAACTAAAAAAAATCAGATTTAAACAACTACACTACCAAAACCAACTGCTTTGGTAGGTTTGTCCGATCGAACCAACTCAACAAACTCAACTAGTTTGGTTTTTCAAACCATAGTCTGAATTACAATCCGTACTTTTGTTGTTGTTAAAACCGGCTGAACCGAACTTGTGAACCTTTTTTTCTTATATGCTTTTTTTTTATTTAGAAAAATTTTCGGATTTCAGTCATAAACCCACAAACACATTACAAGTGGACGGCTATGGTTTAGAATACGGATTTTAGTCACACAACTAGTTGGTAGTTATTATCTAGTTTAATCGTAAACAGCAGGATAGTTTGAACCAATGTGGAATTAGTTTTGATAAAGTGTTATGAATCTATGATTCCAAATAAAAAGGTAGCTTTAAGGTGAACTACGCCGACCAAACGCCGCGTAAGCCGCAATTTGGGTAAACCAAAACTTTTGTTTTTCATTTGTGTTTCTTCTTTTCCTATTAGTTTGGAATACTATAGAGAAGTTGTGGCTCGAATAGCCACGTCGGCATGTTTGAATGGAACCGCCATTTTTTTATAAGATAAGAACCAAACGAAAAAAAATATGATTGAATAATAAAATAAAGTTTAGGGAAGTTGCCAAGATGTATGAGAGGAATATGAATACAGTTGGTGCTTAGTTATACAGAGTAAAGATGAAATATAAAATGTTTTTTTGGTAAGAACTGTGGGAATTAAAGGGGGTAAAATTTTTTTATTTTTTTTTAGATTTTTTTTTCTCATGTGCTTAAACATACTTTTAGATGAATAATACAAAAAAAATTAATTTTTTTAGTGTAATTACGTCATTAAAGTAAATACATTAGTTTACAATAGAGTAATTATGTAATTACTCTACACGTAATTACTCTACACCAATTTTTTTTAGTTTTCAATACTATAATACATGTTTAACAATATGGGAAAAAAAATTCGAAAAAATTAAAAAAAAAAATACCCTCCTTTAATTCTCACAGTTCTTACCAAAAAAACACTTTGTACAGGATCGTTCCCCTAGTTATATAAGTATAAAAAGTTTTTCAAAGAATATAAGAATCCATCTAAAAAACACCCTTACTTTTTCCATATCATCATCACCTTATACGTACATTTACTATAATCAAATTATTTATTACAATAAACGATTTAGTTTTTAACATCATATGAATGAATATAATAAATTATGTCTACCTATTACATACTTGATATAAATTCTTAAATTTTATTAAATTATTAAGTTAATAACTTTACATCTTTACAAATTTATTTTATAAATCCTCACTTGTGGCCTAGTGGTAGGAAGGCTTGGTTTACCCAGTAGAGACCCAAGTTTCGACTCCCACTTGTGTCACTTTTGATAGATTATGAAAATGAATGATTTGAGCTTCGTCTTGTGAGGTTGTCTCTTCGAATCTCGAGCCCACCCGGGTTTCCATCCCACCGTGTGTTACCCCATAGAGTTCTGCTCTTGTGACGGTACAATGACTGTCAAGTAGCAGTTAGCAGGTATGGTATCACGGGGGAATGCCCAAGCCAAACTTTGAAGCCAACGTGAGCCCGGTTAAAATAACATAGTCTGACCAAAGTGGACGACAAGACTCTACAATTTGGAGAGTATGTTGGCCAAGCACAATGAAAGTCGACGTCCCAACAAAAAAAACAAATCACTTACATCCTACAAACTTTAAAATATATATATATATATATTTAAACGGCCACACATGGATTTGTCTCTAAGGTGCTTGCTCTCGCAAACATGGAAGCCAAAATTCCAAAAGACAGGCGTGCAATATGGCGTGTGTGGATTTTACATGCGAATTCTTTAATCCCAAAACGGAAAAACCATGATGCCATATATAATATATACAACTTTTAAAAAATATATATATATAAACTACAGGTTCCTAGTTTCCTACTACTTTACGAACAACATATGCATGTGAAACTAGAATGGAGGATGCATAGAAAGTTTAGAATCATTTACTCATAGGTGGGGCTGCAAACGAATTGAACGAACACGAATAAGGCTTTGTTCGTGTTTATTTATTAAGGAAATTATGTGTTTACGAACAATTTATGAACACTTGCCTAACGAGATTTTTTGTTCGTTTTCGTTTGTAAGGAAAACACTTGTGTTTGTGTTTGTTTGTTAATTTTGTTCATGAATGCACACGAGCACAACGAACATTAATGAGCACAAACAAGTGTTCATGAACACAAATGAACATAAACGAACACAAAGAAGTGTTTATGAACGGAAACAAACACAAACAGACATAGATTAACTTTCAAATAAGATGTAATTCACATATATTAAGACATTAGCTAAATCAACCCAAATCTAACTTAATCATCCAAACATACTTAGTACCTAACATGATATTGGTAAAAATAATAAAGTAATGTGTTGAAAAATTAAGTTCGCATCGTATGTGAATAGAGGAGGCCGTCGAAGGTGTGTGGCGGAGGGCGTTGACACTAGAAGGTGGAAACATATAAATAGTGTGGATACTAAAAGTAGGTTTATTGATCTCATATAGTAATATATTTATATCATTTATTTATTTGGGTAAAATAAAGAAAAATAGAAGAAAATAAAAAATTATACAAATTATAAACCCTATTAACTTATCGAACACAAACGAATACGTTACCGAACGTTAACGAACATAAACGAACGAACACAACCTCTTTTCATGTTCGTTCATTTATTAAACGAACGAACACAAATAAAGTTTCAGCAACTTTCTACCGAAAACTTCATGAACTATTCGCTGAAACTCTAATTCATTTGCAGCTCTACAGTCATAGGGTATGTTCTCGAGACATGCATCATATACTTATAATATTATCAAAACTATAATTAGCAACTTTCTTTATGCTTCTTTATATATTGCTCTATATGCTATGGCTTTGGATGTCTTTTAAAAAAATTAGATATTTTTGTTTCTAAAATTAAAGTTTTAATGTTTGTCAATTTAATCCTAAAGTTTCAAAATTTGACAATTTAACCCCGTTGATTAATTTGATTTTTTATTTCTAACTCAAATGTTTCATCCTTTTCAATTTAACCCCTTTTGATTTTTTTTTTACTTTTAACCTGAAACTTTTCATCTTTTGCAATTTAACCCCAACACTCTTTTACTTTCAACTTTCGTCCCACGTACTTCCTTATCTTTTGCAAGTTTTTCGTTTTGTCCTAAATTTTCAGAGTTAACATGTCGCAACGTCCGTGCATGGTTGAATTTTTTTCTATCTATTAGTATTTTTCCATATTTGATAGGTTCATCACAATGTGTGTGTTCTAGATAATATGACTGTTGCAAAAGCCACGTGGCCAATCAAGATTGGATAGAGGAAAGATGAGACGAGCGTGAAATATTTCACGGGAGAGAGCTTAACGCCCAATTAACGGGGAGGGGGCGATGTTCCGGCGCGGAAGGTGTCACACCCTCAAAATCCACTTGCGGAGTTTTACCGCGAGGCGCATGACAAACCAGGATCCAAACCAACGATCACAATAAACAAATCTAAATGAACATATGCAATTTCAAAAACATAATTTAAAATTTCCCAAATACAGCGGAAGCTTATTCAAAACATAATCCAAAATAAACCAAGTGTTCAACGTTTGAAAACCATGCAATCCTAACTAGACGCCGTGCAGACGCGTGCGCCCTAGTTCCATTGTGCTACCTTAGCGACCTGAGAAAACATGTAAAAGTTTACGTCAGCACAAAAATGCTGGTGAGTTTACAGGTTTGTAATCCAAGTACCAAGTTCAACCTGTCCATACTATAACAAATTGAAAACCAAAGTACGCTAGCTAGGCGTATGTTTTGTTACTACTACGATTGGAAAACCATTACTAACTCGCAAACCAGATGTTGTGCCCGATGTAGTAAACCTGTTGTTCCTGTTTGAGACAATATGCACCCGCCAACCCTCCAAGTCGACGAGCGGGGTTGGTCACTCCCAATAGCGCTATTCACATTTCCCCGTTGTGCTAACCCGCACATTCATGGTTCCCCCCGGGACTTCCAAAGATCGTATAGTAAACCATAGAAACCCATAGTATGACAGTAGTTACCAAACATAAGTTTTAACACATGTTTTCTCCCTCGAAAAGTGAAACCAGTTAAAAGAGGGGCCGTAAACTCACCTTAACGTGCAAGCAAGGAATCCGAACAGCAAGTAATATATGCTACCGACACCCTAATAACAGTGTCATTAAGTGAGTATAGGCGTAATATCATTACACCATATAACTCGTTTGTCCAAGGCGTTTTAAATGTTCAAAAGCGTGTAAGTGACACCTAGTGATTCTACATGCATAAGTAAATCCTACGGACCCGTTGGTGAATACGTTGGTTACAATTAGTTTCTACATTCCGTATGTGTCTCAGACAAGTGTACTTCAGTTACATGTCAATTCCATACCACCTAAGACCTCAATTAATCACATAAGCACATAATACACAATCTGTGTTTTCAGGACAGATTGTGCGCCATCAAAACGAATTTATTTAAAATAGCAAATCAGTGAGTTAACCTCCCAAATTTTTACTGAATTTTCTTTGGGATTCATTTAACAATACCTATTTTTGTTTTGTCTTAAATCCAAACACAAAATAATTAAAATTCGTCTAATACATCTATGTTCAGAAAACCTTCCTAACAGGTCAGTTTGGTAGATAAATTCCCAAAAATTGTGTATTCATCCAAACGGGATGAATCCACTTGGAAAACTCATATTACTCCAATATTAACCTTCTGTAAAAATTTCATAACCTAATTCTTTATAAAACTCGAGTTATGATGTTTTAAAGTCGACTCAGTTTGTTAACCTGAAATTCTGATATGACCTATTTTCAAAAAAAATCCCAAAAACATGTCAAACGACGTCCAAATCAGATGATTTTGCCCATTACGAAAAGATAAGACCTTGTACAACATGTTCGTATAAAGAAATCATCAAAACAAACACTGTAATGCCATATTACAGACTCTGCAAGTCGACCTAATCAATCTGTCCAGATTTTAAACATGCATAAACCCTAGTTATAATCAAACATCTACGCATTTAAACGATTAATAACACCCAAACATCATCATACAATATCAATAAGACATAACCTGCTCAAAACCTTGCAAGATACATGTTAAACATCATCAATCATAAACCCTAGAAGTCTAATACATCAAGAACATGCAATATCATGCAACACATACAATAATCATCACATAATCTCATGTTTAACCCATTAGACTTTTATAAACATCAAGTTTTAATCTTTATAAAAACGTTTCAGATCTGGACAAACCTTTTTATGGTGTTTTATAACATAATTAAACTATAGAAAAGAAATCAAAACACATGTAGAGTTGTTATATACCTTAAGCCTTTAATATTCTTGATCCAAAACCTTCTCAAGCTCCTAGGATATTTAGAATATGCTTAGGGCAGAGGGTAGGGGTTTAATTTTCGTAATTATGCAGGTTGGGCGATTAGGGTTGTGATTCTTTTAAATAAAACTGATCAAAAATCGTTTTTATAAACTTCTCCAGCGAAATGGGTCTATATAGGAAATTGGGCTTAGTATAAAAAAAACGCAGCCCAACTACTTCCTTCTTTTTTTTTTCTGCGCGTGTCAGTCCAACAGCCCAAAGCAGTCCTCCTATGGCTGTTGTATTTCTTTATTATTATAATAATATTTTTGTCGTTATCTAAAATGGTGTATCTGCTCTCCAGTATTCAAAAGGCACAAGGTTTGCATTTACTTAGTGTTTGTGTTTGTTGAGACTTGGTTACGCCAAGTTATCAACTAATTTTAGTTTTTTTTTTTTTTTTTTTTTTTTTTTACAACTAAACATATATATATATATATATATAAAATTAATCTATAAAATATTTAACTCAAATATTTTATAACTAGTTTACAATATGCGGTCCAACTAAAACTAGTTATGGACCCGGTCTCGCATACTCACGTAACAAAACTTATTTCCTTTAATTATAAATAATCTCACGTAATAGTTTATATATAAAATATAATAAATCTATAAAATATTTAACCCAATATTTTATAACTTATATAATCCTCAGTCTGTCAAGTGTCGGTTACGAGCCCGGTACCGTGTTTTCGCATAATAACATGTAACGTCACATAATTCACAAATAAATTCACATAATACTTGCAAATAAACACATTCACACTCGTTCACCAATTCCCGGGACTCGAGACTTGTATGTTCCCTATGCTCTGACGATTCTACGAATCGTCACCACTTGTACACTTGGTTAAGGACTGACATCTAATGAACCTCTAGACTAACATCCGATGATCCTCTATACTGAACTAACAGTTCCCGAACCATAACACGACTTAACTAACCCAGTTAAGTACAATATACGCGTGACTTGCTAAGGTAGACTTTCATCTAGACACGTTGTTAACCAGAATTTGCCGGATGTCACAGAAGGGGCGCCAAAATGCCCCATTAGCACCCAAATGCCCAATTCCTACACCACTACGGGTGTTCTTAAACTTATTTATTTATTGGTTAATAATATACTTCTCCCATTTCCATATTTGCATGCATTGGTTAATGATCGAGGGAAACTTAAGACTGAATCTATATAAAGTTCGTTCGATTTTAATTAAGCGTGTTTTTACTAACAAACGCGGTACGTGACGTACCCGATATATTACTTAATTGCGTTGATAAACTATCTACCTGTCATAAAACACTGAGATTAAAATTCTAACATAATATTCTTTCAAAATATATTAATGAAGGGTATATTGGAAACATTTTTTTTAACTAATGATGATGCCAGCCATTAGAATACATAATAATAATAATAATAATAATAATAATAATAATAATAATAATAATAATAATAATAATAATAATAATAATAATGTTATGTAACATTTGTGTAAGTTGATACTCGTCAGACGACGTTAAAAATATTGACTCAATATACAATAAATATTGGGAAAATGGTGAAACTAGCCATTGACCGAGTGGATTTGTCAAACTACTCCCCTCAGCCGTCTTCGGAAAGACGGTTCCCAGTCCCCGAGGCGTCTCAGCCGACTTCTGATTCTCTTTTTCCAACGGACCAATGAAACCCCGTCACGTGTCCTACAACCTGCGAGACGACTTAAAGTCGTCTCGCTCGTCCCATTCCCGAGACGACTTAAAGACGGCCCTTCCGTTTCCCGAAACGACTCTAAGTCATCTCGCAGGTTGTCGGACACGTGTCGGAGTTTAATTGGTCCGTAGTAAGACAAAATCAAAAGACGGCTGAGACGCCTCGGACACGTGTCGGGCACCCTTTTGGCGAATCAGGTACTCGAGAGTACCCGGGCCACCAATTGTCACCAATTCCCGGGAAAACCCGACCACTCACCCGCCCGAAGGCACGACAGTGAAATGATCGGTAAAACCGGTCGGGATCAGGACTCGAACCCAAGCCAATGGCTGGGTCATCCCTCATTTCCCCTCCACCAATGTCCTCCAAATGTAACTGGAAACCGTCTTTCCGAAGACGGCTGAAGGGGCTAGTTTCGCCATTTTCCCATAAAAATTTATATAAATAACTATTCTACAAAAAATTACAGCTTATCCATGAAACTACTAAAGTGCCAGCATTAATGGCTATAAATTTCTCTGAACCTTCTTCCCGATTTCCAGTAGCTAGCATTACGGTTACGTTATAAAACGGGACGATATGCGTTGAAGCAGAACACAAACCCTTTCCATTCGAACCCTTTTTCTCACTTATACAATTTGCAAACAAAAATGGTTACAGAAATTATACCACACAACATTGGTACGATGTTGTACAACGTAAGCACAGCCACCCTTAGCCTTACCAAAGCCAAGAAAAGATGGCGTCGTGCATACTTCACCGTATGCTTCTCAAACACCATGGCGTCCGTCGCCAAAAACGTCTTCTCCAAGGTACCACCTGTTTCTCATACATATTCCGTTATCAATATAAAAGAGTCCGTGACTGAATATGGTTGTTATGATCATTTCTATGGCATTGACCAAATGCAGCTTGTTTACATTGTACAAAACAAAGACATGGAAACGCTTAACAGGCTTGATGGTGTCAAGGGATTAGCGAAAACACTCCACACTCATCTTGACAATGGAGTCGACGGTCAGGATTTAAGCGAAAGGACAGCCGTGTTTGGTTCTAATACTTATGAAAAACCTCCTCCAAAGGGTTTGTTCTATTTTGTGACTGAGGCGTTTAAAGATGTCACCATTCTCATACTAATGGGTTGCGCGGTTCTTTCGCTTAGCTTTGGTATTAAAGAAGACGGAATCAAAGAGGGATGGTATGAAGGTGGAAGTATACTTATTGCTGTCTTTTTGGTTATTGTTGTGTCTGCGGTTAGTAACTTTAGACAGGAAAAACAGTTTGACAGTCTGTCGAAAATAAGCAATAATATCAAGATTGATGTTGTTAGAGAAGGGAGAAGGCAAAAGATATCGATATTCGATATAGTTGTTGGAGATGTTGTGGTTTTGAATGTAGGAGATCAGATTCCAGCGGACGGGTTGTTTATTGATGGGCACTCATTGCTTGTGGACGAGTCGAGCATGACAGGCGAGAGTGACCAAATAGATGTAAACGCCACCAGTAATCCGTTTTTAATCTCTGGTGCTAAAGTGGCTGATGGGCATTGTCGAATGCTTGTGTTGTCAGTCGGGATGAACACTGCTTGGGGGAAGATGATGAGTTCCATCACGGGTGATAATAACGAGCAAACGCCATTACAATCACGTCTCAATAAGCTTACTTCTTCAATTGGAAAGGTAGGTCTTGCGGTCGCTTTCTTAGTTCTTTTAGTTATGTTAATTCGTTACTTCACGAGAAGCACAAAAGATGAAAATGGTAAACAAGAGTACAATGGAAAACGCACGAGTGTAAGCGAAATACTAGATTCCGTTACGGGTATCTTCTCCGCAGCAGTGACCATCGTGGTGGTGGCCATCCCCGAAGGTTTACCATTGGCGGTTACCCTCACACTTGCATACTCAATGAAGAGAATGATGGCTGATCAAGCCATGGTTCGGAAGTTATCCGCCTGTGAGACCATGGGTTCCGCCACGGTTATATGCACTGATAAAACCGGGACTCTGACAATGAACCAGATGACAGTAACAAAATTCTGGCTCGGTCTCGAGTACATAGAGCAACATTGTACTGATGCTATTGCCTTAAAAGTCCTTGAACTTCTCCATGAGGCAGTTGGGCTGAATACCACGGGTACGGTATTCAAACACGCTTCACGAATGGTACAAGAGTACTCCGGTTCACCAACTGAGAAAGCGATTTTGTCGTGGGCGGTTGAGGATTTAGGTATGGATATGGAGAAACTGAAACGATGTTCGGCTGTTGTTCATGTCGAGACATTTAATTCGAAGAAAAAAAGAAGTGGGGTTTCGATTAGGCGAAACAATGACAGCACTATTCATGTTCACTGGAAAGGAGCTGCAGAGATGGTGCTGGCAATGTGTTCAGAATATTATAACAGCAACGGGTGTAAAACGGTGATCGATGGCGATTCAAGAAAAAAATTGGAGAATATAATCGAAGGAATGGCCGCAAGTAGTCTCAGATGCATCGCTTTCGCGCATAAGAAGGTTCTAGAAGGCACCGATTATCAAATATTAACCGAAGAAGGGTTAACTTTGATCGGGTTGTCGGGTTGAAGGACCCATGTAGACCCGGATCCAAAAAAGCTGTTGAAACTTGCAGGTCTGCTGGAGTTGAAATCAAGATGATAACAGGAGACAACATATTCACAGCAAAAGCCATCGCCACCGAGTGTGGGATACTTGAACCGGGTCAAGAAATATGTGACGACGAGGTGGTGGAAGGTGCCCAGTTTCGCAATTTTACAGATGAAGAAAGAATGCAAAAGGTTGACAAGATCCGTGTGATGGCAAGATCGTCGCCTTTCGATAAGCTTTTAATGGTAAAGTGCTTGAAACAAAAAGGACACGTTGTGGCAGTTACCGGTGATGGCACAAACGATGCACCTGCACTCAAAGAAGCCGATATTGGTCTTTCAATGGGAATTCAAGGAACTGAAGTAGCCAAACAGAGCTCAGATATTGTTATCTTAGACGACGACATTGCCTCAGTTTCAACTGTTTTGATGTGGGGACGATGCGTGTACAATAACATCCAAAAATTCATCCAATTCCAGCTCACAGTAAATGTCGCAGCTCTTGTGATTAACTTCATTGCAGCGGTAACTTCTGGCGCAGTGCCTTTGACAGCGGTTCAACTCTTGTGGGTGAATTTAATCATGGATACGTTGGGCGCACTCGCACTTGCTACAGAAGGGCCAACTAAAGAACTCTTGAACAAACCACCTGTTGGTCGGGTCGAACCTCTCATAACTAATATCATGTGGAGAAACCTACTGGCACAAGCTATTTTCCAAATTACAGTTCTATTAACATTCCAGTTCAAAGGTAAGGCGATATTCAACGTGGATGAGAGGACGAAAGACACAATAATCTTCAACACTTTCGTGCTATGTCAAGTGTTTAACGAGTTCAACTCAAGGAAGCTGGAGAAAAGGAATATATTCAAAGGTATCCACAAGAACAGATTGTTTGTTGGAATAATCGGGTTTACGATAATCCTCCAGGTTGTGATGGTGGAGTTTTTGAAGAAGTTTGCTGATACAGAAAGACTAAATGTTGTGCAGTGGGGAATTTGTATTGGTATTGCAGCTTTATCTTGGCCTATTGGATGGGTTATGAAGTTGATACCAGTCCCTGATAAACCATTTCTAAGCTACATTAGTCAGTAAGTTACAATAACAGATTGTTAATACATGAATATAGCAGTTTTATGATCAGTTTAATGTCTTCTGTCTTGTATTTACTTGCATCATGATTTATGGTTTATGGTTATATAAGAATAATATTATGGTATGTTCCCTATATATTCTTTGTTTTTGGGTATTATATTCAGTAATGTAAATGAAACCAAAGTTATGACAGTCTAAACTAACATTACCATTGAGAACATATATGCAGTGAACATAACTTCATAAGCCATATATTGTTGGGTTATAGAATTTTATTATGCACAGTAAAGTTATAAAAAAAAAAAAAAAAAAAAAAAACAGTACAATTTCCCTATATCTTTGTTTTTGGGTGTCATATTCAGTAATCTAGGATCATGACACAGAGGAGAACCAACACGTTTTTGTACCCTTAGCTTTTGATACCTTTGGCTCATTGGCACCAGAGGCTACCCGTTTCCTGACTAGGGTTCAGCGGGTTATTCATAGTAGTGTCTCGGCTTCAGGTGGGCAGGGTTACGTTTTTAGTAGATTAGGATTTGCTATTCAGAAAGGGGTGGCGGCGCAGCTTGTTGCCCGCCTGCCCGTTATCTTGATGTAATTTTCTTTGTCTGGTAATGAAAATTTTTAAAGATAAAAAAAAAAAAAAAATCAAAGAAGAAAAACAAATGATTTTTCTTTGTTTTGACCAAAGGAGGTAAACAATTTAAGAAGATTAGCCTAGGAGGCCACGCGGCTAAGGCACATATTTTTCGTGACATTTTTTTTATAAAATTTCTATATATACGTGTGTTTTTTTAATACAAAACTCATATAACACTTAAAACTTGGATCTAGTAAAAATCAATTTAAAAAATAGTTTAAATTATTTAATCCGTTAAGGCCCGGGGTATACTCTTAACGACTCGGATAGGCACGTAAATCCTCAGGGACGTAATTTGAATAACATGTTTGGCGTAGTGATCATGTTCTCCAAAACTAACAAAAAAAAACTATTGGAAAATAAATTAAGCAACTACATACCTGCAATACCCACCCACACCTTTATGTCACGATCGTGCCTTGATTTGAAGATAAAAGGTTACAACAAGTATTTCCACAATAAGATTTGTTTGTGCAGTCAGATTGTAGCAGCAGCAACAACATTGAATTTTTAAGTTGGCGGTTGTGACGACGCCGAAAAAGAGGAACCGCCATTGACGGGAAGTTGATGCTTTTGCTTTAGCTTTTTTTATTTTTTCTTTTTTTCGTTTGATTTTCATTTTTTTTTTTCGTTATTATTTTTTTAGATTGTGCTCTAGAGGGTTTTTTTTTTTTTTTTAAAGAAAATAATGGAGAGAAAAGAAGATTTTGTCCAATACTTGTATGGGAGGTTTGGGTTCAATTCTCATTAGCTACATTTGGAGGACATTGGTGGATAGGAAATGAGGGATGACCCGACCATTGGCTTGGGTTCGAGTCTTGATCCCGACAGGTTTTACCGATTATTTCACTGTCATGCTTTCAGGCGGGTGAGTGGTCGGGTTTTCCCGAGAATTGGTGGCAATTGGTGGCCCGGGTACTCTCAAGTACCTGATTCACCAAAAGGGTGCCCGAGAGTGCTCGGAAATTGATTCGTTCCGTTTAAAAAAAATGACATTGAAAAGAAATAGAAGAAAAAAAAGGGAAATCCTCCCTTCTCCTTCTCTTTCTTCTTTAACTGAACTCGAGAACATTGTGGTTAAGTAATGAGGGTCATCGAGTTTGAGATTGGGTTATGTGGTTAGAGAAAGTATAGGGTAGAAAGTTTCTTAACATAGGAAGTGTAGGGATGACATCTGTAAACCATAGTTCGTTTAAGCTCGTGAGCTCGATAAGTGAAACTTGAGCTTGGGGCTCGTTTACTAAACAACTTTAAATGAGTGGTAAATATTATAAAAAAAAAACTAATATTACACTAGGCTCAAGCTCGGGTTAGATAAATAAACGGGCTTTGTTTTAGGCTTGAGGTCAGCTCGAGCTCGATAAGGCTCGCTCGTTTTGAGCTTTTTACCAAGCCGAGCTCGAGTAGCTCGCAAGTGGCTTGGCTCGTTTGCACCCTTAGATGGAATCAAAAGTGGTAAAAATAGTTAAGAGTACTTGGTTATGGTGGGTATTAGTAGGTAACATGTTGAATAGCTTGAACATTTTGAACTGGTTTTTTTTTTTTTTTTTTTTTTTTTTTGTGGCCATGAACTTTTCAAGCATTAATCTATATATTTGTTTTGATGATATTACTGTAACTAGAACGTATTTTCCTTTAAAAAAATAGAACGTATTTTATGATGATATTTTGATGACCGTTAATCATTTAGGATGTACATATATGTTAGTTTTATACGTTACAGAAAAGCATTTAAATAAATCAACTATTAAAAGGCATATAATTTTCGTAACAAATTAATGTGGACTGCAAAGTTATTTAGATATTAGTGTATGGCTAATGGCCGGCTATATGTGTAGGTTTTTTAATGCTAAATTTAATTCTTTAATTCGTTTTCTCATATTAAGGGATACCACTTAATTTTTTTTTTTTTTTTACCTTAGGCTGAATGGTATGGTCTCGGGGATGAATTCGATATGCTGATGCGTCCACTTTCCTTCAAGGGGAACCCCTAATAAAATCGGTGAATTGGGGAAAACTCTCCTATCTCCCCGAGCATTTTTTGTGGTTTTTTGTCCCTCATTTTTGTGTGAGTGTGTCTCCAAAATTATATGGGATGGGTTTGAAAGGTTGTGAGTGAAGAAAAATGAGGAATCTATTGTTGATCGGGAGTGGCGACCGCCATGGCAACCATTGAGGCAGCCCATCGGAACTGAACCAAACGCTACCGGAAGACGCGAGTGGCGACCGCCACGGACCAAGCATTCCGTCTTTGAGGACAAGGACATGTTTTAGGGCGGGAGTATTGATACGTGCACACGTAGTAATACATCAACCCACTCTTCAGGCACATGTGGTCCACGTCCAGTGATGCATTTTTATGTTTCTTTCATGCATTTTATTTCTATTAAATTGTTAGTTAGTATTAGTACGTGGGTTAGTTTTCATATCTCTTTTGTATGCCTATAAAAGGCCATTTAAGTTTAGAATGAGTTAAAGAAGAAAATATTTGAAAAGCTTTGTGCTTGATCCTTCTTTCATCTTCCTCTTTCATCTTGTGTTCTTGGAAGTTTTGTAGGTTTTTCTTTGTAAAACCTATCATTGGGGGTGTAAACGAGTCGAGCTCGAGTTTGACTGGGCTCTCGGCTCAATTCGAGCCTAATACTTTGAGCTCGAGCTCGACTCGAATGTAAAACCCAAGAGCTCGAGCTTAGCTCGGATCGGCTCTAAATAATTTTAGAATAATTTTAAAAGAGCTAAATGCTCGGCTCGACCTCGCTTTGATAGCTTAAACAAGCCAAAGCTTGGCTAGAGCTCGGCTCATCAATTTTAATAGTAAGTATATTATAAATAAAATAATAATATTTTATTTATAATAATATTTGGGCCCGTTTAGGCTCGCGAGCATAAATGGTTTTTGTATGAAAAAGTTCGAGCTCGGGCTTAATAACTAAACGAGTCATTTTTCAAGCTCAAGCTCAAACTCGAATTTGTTAAGGCTCGGCTCATTTGAGCTTTTTAACGATCCGACCCCGAGTAACTCTCGGGAAAGCTGCCACCCCTATGTTAAACAAAGGCATCTCCTTCCCGACTATGGAGGTTACTCAATTTGTATTATCGACCTACAGTATAACCGCACGCAGCAGAGATCTACACAAGTAACCATATCTATAATATTCTTCAAATTAACTTATCAAGACGCGATCGTAACAGAAAGGTACACACACACACCTTCTCATTAATAATAATGTGTAGATTTTGATGGTAGTTCGAATGAATCAATAAAAGTTATCGCAGTTTTGATTTTCATCAATTGTAATTCCATGAAACTTTAATGAGTAATCGAAGCTTATCTCAGTTTTAATTTTAATCATCTTCATTGATAGAAATTAATAATTTCATGAACCTGAATGAGACACTCCGTTGAACAATCGCGTATGACGGTAGGATTTTGCAGGTTTACAAGATGATTGAATACGATAATGTGTATGTAAACATTTAGCTTAAGCATAATAGAATAAGGTTTGTGTTAGAGTTGCAGTAAGACTAGGGGTAAGCTTGATTTCAGAGGCATTAGCATTAGCATTTATTTTTAAACATTTTTTAGCAGTGCAAACCAGCATTTTCTCTAGAGAACATTAGGCATGTGAACGAACCGAAGGTTTATGAACTTGGTTTAAAAAAGCGCGAGGCGCTCCGAGGCGTTTTGGGTCCAAAATCCGAAGCGTGGGGCTTAAAGCGCGAGGCGAGAGCTTCACGTATAGTATTAAAAAAATTATAAAAAAATATTTATATTTGTCAATATGACATTTTCTACATGTTAATCAATCATAAGCACAAAAACATGATTATAAAACACCCTTGAACACTTAAAAAGCATATTCAAAACATAAAAACGACGAGGCACTACTGTAGCGGGCCAAATAAAGCAGTTTAAAAGGGTTTTTTTTTGGGATAAGGCGCTACTGTAGCGCGCGCCTCAAGCGCTCGAGGCGGCGCTTCATGTAGTTCAGCGCTTTTTGGCAAAAAAACGTTTTTCTTGGAGCTTCGCGCCTCAAACGCTTAAGGCGCGCTTTTTTAAACCAAGTTCATGAACTAGTCGTGAACTTGTTCGGCGGGAAGTTCGTTTAAGTAAATGAACAAACATGAACAAACGTTGTGTTCGTTCATTCATGTTCGTGAACGTGTTCGTTTATTTATGTGCGTTTATGTTCGTTTAAATTTTATTAATTACATAAGTAGTTATATTTATATAAATATAAACATAAATTGGGCGTTCTAGCTAGTTGTATAAATGTAAACATAGTGTTCTTAATGAACGAACACGAACAAAAAAATGTGTTCGATTATGTGTTCATGTTCGAGTTCGGTTAAAGTTAAATGAACAAACACGAACATGCCTTTGTTCGTGTTCGTTTGGTTCATTTACAGTCTTCGAGAACATGATCATTATGTGTAAACTTTGAGTAATGCAGTTCGTAAACTATAAAGAGATCGATTAGTTTGTTGTTGATCTTGATTCTTCAGTGCTATTGTGATCCCTTAGCGTAAACCACCTATATATGCCTTTGTGTTTTTGGTGTTGCATAATAAGTTCAAATCTGCTACTTTGTGAATAATCTTATTAGCATATATGTCATTGTTTTGAGCTCAAACTATTATAATGTGTCTACTGTCATTCTCATTTTTCCGAGTCCCTTTGTGACCCCTTAATGCATACCGCATATGCTTTTATGTTTTTGCTGCTGCATATATGTATCCTTGACAAAAGAGTTTAATCGAATTCCATTATGGTATTTTGTGAGTATCCATATTAATGTGTGTGCCATTTCACATAAAGAAAGAAATTGGAGCCTTTTGCCGTTGTTTCATACACACGTTTTTGTTCATTGATGTTTATACTATATATGAAGAACATTTAACATAATTCAAATAAATTTGGCTTCAAATTCCTGATGGTTTTCTTATGAGCCAACCTGTCATAATGTGTAAACTGTCACAAGTTTGGTGTTGTTCGTTTTCATTAGTTTACATTTTCATTTACGCGGGTTGCTTTTATTTGGTGTGAGAATAAACTAAGATGTGACTGCACATCCCAGTTGCTTGGTTCTTGATGATTAAATATGAAACGCGCAAACAAATGAAACGTTAGTATAGTTATAAGTAGGGGTGTCAATCGTGTCGGGTTGATGGGTTGGCGGGTTTATGGGTTGCGGGTTGGCGGGTTGATGGGTTGAAATGTGCAACCCGAACCCGACCCATATGATTATTCGTGTCAAATATTTCAACCCTAACCCAACCCACATAAAATCCGGGTCAACCCGAAGACGACCCGTTTAACCCATATTTTTAAATGAGTAATACATGTTCATGAGTTATAAGCGGGTTGTTAGGTTGTAAGCGAGTTATCAATAAAATGTTTAATGGTGAGTATATAAGTGTGACAAATAAATAATACAGTGTGCCAAAAATAACACAATTATAACTAACCATGTACATAGAAATGGAAAAAGAAAAACAAAAATATAATATATATTTTTTTCTAAATACTTAAACGGGTTAACAGGTCAACCCATTTTATATACGTGTCAACCCGAACCCGACCCGTTTTTTTAAACGGGTCGTGTTAGTTGACCCAAATCTATTTTTTTTCGTGTCGGGTTCGGGTCGGTTTTCGGGTCATGTCAATAATTGCCGCCCCTAGTTATAAGTGTTTAACCATGTTTCAAGTTACTTAAATTTCATTAACTCTGCTCATTGTATCATGCTTTTAGAATTAAATTTATTGTTATTTAGATGAACTACTTTTAGATGAGCTTCTCTCTCAGCCAACCATGATTAAAAACCAAATAACGAACGAATTATATTAATGTATATAAATGAATCACAACATAAGTTAATAGAAGTATACAACTATACAACTGTATGAATAATCTATATGAATATGTACTTGCGAATTGTATCTTAGCTTTTGATGTAGCTAAGGAAAGGTTTATCAGGTACTGGTATCAACTTTATAACCCATCCGATAGGCCACGATAAAGCTGCAATACCAATACAAATTCCCCACTGCACAACATTTAGTCTTTCTGTATCAGCAAACTTCTTCAAAAACTCCACCATCACAACCTGGAGGATTATCGTAAACCCGATTATTCCAACAAACAATCTGTTTTTGTGAATGCCTTTGAATATGTTCCTTTTCTCCAGCTTCCTTGAGTTGAACTCATTAAACACTTGACATAGCACGAAAGTGTTGAAGATTATTGTGTCTTTCGTCCTCTCATCCACGTTGAATATCGCCTTACCTTTGAACTGGAACGTCAATAGAACAGTAATCTGAAAAATAGCTTGTGCCAGTAGGTTTCTCCACATGATATTAGTTATGAGAGGTTCGACCCGACCCACAGGTGGTTTGGTCAAGAGTTCTTTAGTTGGTCCTTCTGTAGCAAGTGCGAGTGCACCCAACGTATCCATGATTAAATTCACCCACAAGAGTTGAACCGCTGTCAAAGGGACCGCGCCAGAAGTTACCGCTGCAATGAAGTTAATCACAAGAGCTGCGACATTTACCGTGAGCTGGAATTGGATGAATTTTTGGATGTTATTGTACACGCATCGTCCCCACATCAAAACAGTTGAAACTGAGGCAATGTCGTCGTCTAAGATAACAATATCTGAGCTCTGTTTGGCTACTTCTGTTCCTTGAATTCCCATTGAAAGACCAATATCGGCTTCTTTGAGTGCAGGTGCATCGTTTGTCCCGTCACCGGTAACTGCCACAACGTGTCCTTTTTGTTTCAAGCACTTTACCATTAAAAGCTTATCGAAAGGCGACGATCTTGCCATCACACGGATCTTGTCAACCTTTTGCATTCTTTCTTCGTCTGTGAAATTACGAAACTGGGCACCTTCCACCACTTCGTCGTCACATATTTCTTGACCCGGTTCAAGTATCCCACACTCGGTAGCAATGGCTTTTGCTGTGAATATGTTGTCTCCTGTTATCATCTTGATTTCAACTCCAGCAGACCTGCAAGTTTCAACAGCTTTTTTGGATCCGGGTCTACATGGGTCCTTCAACCCGACAACCCCAATCAAAGTTAACCCTTCTTCGGTTAATATTTGATAATCGGTGCCTTCTAGAACCTTCTTATGCGCGAAAGCGATGCATCTGAGACTACTCGCAGCCATTCCTTCGATTATATTCTCCAATTTTTTTCTTGAATCGCCATCGATCACCGTTTTACACCCGTTGCTGTTATAATATTCTGAACACATTGCTAGCACCATCTCTGCAGCTCCTTTCCAGTGAACATGAATAGTGTTGTCATTGTTTCGCCTAATCGAAACCCCACTTCGTTTCTTCTTTGAATTGAATGTTTCGACATGAAGAATCGTCGAACCTTCTTTCATTTTTTCCATATCCATATCCAAATCCTCAACCGCCCATGATAAAATCGCTTTTTCGGTTGGGGACCCGGAGTATTCAGGTACCATTCGTGAAGAGTCTTTGAATACCGTACCTGTAGTGTTAAACCCGACTGCCTCGTGGAGAAGTTCAAGGACTTGTTGCGCGATCAGACTGGAAGAATGTTGTTGCATGTACTCGAGACCGAGCCAGAATTTTGTTACTGTCATCTGGTTCATTGTCAAAGTCCCGGTTTTATCAGTGCATATAACCGTGGCGGAACCCATGGTCTCACAAGCGGATAACTTCCGAACCATCGCTTGATCAGCCATCATTCTCTTCATAGAGTATGCAAGTGTGAGGGTAACCGCCAATGGTAAACCTTCGGGGATGGCCACCACCACGATGGTCACTGCTGCGGAGAAGATACCCGTAACGGAATCTAGTATTTCGCTTACACTCGTGTGTTTTCCATTGTACTCTTTTTTACCATTTTCGTCTTTTGTGCTTCCCGTGAAGTAACGAATTAACATAACTGAAAGAACTAAGAAAGCGACCGCAACACCTACCTTTCCAATTGAAGAAGTAAGCTTGTTGAGGCGTGATTGTAATGGCGTTTGCTCGTTGTTATCACCCGTGATGGAACTCATCATCTTCCCCCAGGTAGTGTTCATCCCGACTGATAACACAAGCATCCGACAATGCCCATCAGCCACTTTAGCACCAGAGATTAAAAACGGATTACTGGTGGCGTTTACATCTATTTGGTCACTCTCGCCTGTCATGCTCGACTCATCCACAAGCAATGAGTGCCCATCAATAAACAACCCGTCCGCTGGAATCTGATCTCCTACATTCAAAACCACAATATCTCCAACAACTATATTGAATATCGATAGCTTTTGCCTTCTCCCTTCTCTAACAACATCAATCTTGATATTATTGCTTATTTTCGACAGACTGTCAAACTGTTTTTCCTGTCTAAAGTTACTAATAGCGGACACAACAATAACCAAAAAGACAGCAATAAGTATACTTCCACCTTCATACCATCCCTCTTTGATTCCGTCTTCTTTGATACCAAAACCAAGAGAAAGAACCGCGCACCCCATTAGTATGAGAATGGTGATATCTTTAAACGCCTCGGCCACAAAATAGAACAAACTCTTTGGAGGAGGTTTTTCGTAAGTATTGGAACCAAACGCGGCTGCCCTTTCGTTTAAATCTTGACCATTGATTCCATTTTGAAGATCGGTATCAAGGGCTTTCGCTAAACCCTTGACACCATTAAACATGTGAAGCGTTTCCATGTCTTTGTTTTGTACGATATTAACAAGTTGCGTTTGATCAATACCGTAGAAATGATGTTCAGACACCTCTTTGGTATTGATACTGACCACCTTAGGAACAACGTCTTGTGGGATGATTTCGATAACAGAATATGTCGGGAATTTGGTAACGGGGAGTGCCTTGGCGATGAGGTTTTTCGCTACGGCCTTTGAAAAATATATGGTAAAGTAAGCACGGCGCCATCTCTTTTTGGCTTTGGTAAGGTTAAGTGTGGCTGTGCCTATGTTATACAATATGTCGTGCAAAGGTTGAATTTCTGAAACCATTTTAATTTGTAACTGTTTGTTTGCAAAGTAAGGAAAGGCTGACAGGGAATGAATAATATAATAAATATGCTGATGAGGATATATTTTCTGGTTACATTGGTGCAACCCCGTTTATATACATAATAATACATAGAAGGCGCGAAACTTCAAAGAAATTAGTATATGGGAATATTTTGTAACTTAAATATGTTGTGTTTTGCTGGAAAAGAAACACGACATTACGTCGGTCATATCGTTGAATTTATTTTGTCAAACATCCTTTGACAATCTATATCTATACATATAATAAACCAAATCATTTTTTATGACATGTCATAATATTATGCAATCTCTCTTTTGAGAGATGCCACATATGATGTGATGTGGCAACTCTAGACTAATTAAAAAAAGAAATAAATATAGTTTAAATATGATTTAACATAATCTATTAAATACCTAATTTACTAAATGTAAATATTGAAACTTTATTATTTTCTCTCTCATGTTTCCTCTCATAACTTTTAAACGTTAATATCTTTTATATACGAGATTTTTTAAAGAAAAAAATTACACCAAATTAACGAGCGTTTTATTATCTTTCCAACGAGTACCATAGTGCTATATAAAAAACGGAGAAAAAAAAAACGACTATTTTTTGTAACCCGACAGGTATTGTGTCAGGTTTAGAATTAGTTTAAAAAAAATGTGGGTTTGGGTCGGGCCTGGGATTAGGTGATACCCGACCCAATTACCCCTTTTTTATATTAGAATATGAGAACTTATGGCAGAGATTTGTTAAAATAATAATAATAATAATAATAATATCTTTTGGTATACTTTTTTTTTAAGTATCTAATGTAAGTTGATACATAGATGCCATTTTTATAGTTTAGATACTTCTAATTTTATTCACTTTACTTAGATATCTCAACCCGGGGTATAAGCTAGTAATAATATAAATAGAATTTACATTTTAGTGGTCCATGACATGATGACGTAAACATTAAAAAAATACTAACATTGACAACATACATGTTACTTACGCCGTACGTTTTCTTAATGCTCCGACGCGCAAACAACGTGGATTACACACAGCGATTGCCTCCGATATCAACAGGTAAACCAGCTTCACCGACAGAATCTCGTCGATCGATAACACTTTCACTGAAGGATTTCAATTGAAAAGAAAATAAATATAAAGTCTAAATCGAAAGTCGAAACCCACGCTTATACTTGAAAAAACTGTCCAAAGAGATCATGAAAACCCGATACAGGCCGTATCGCTCTTTTACAAGCCATTAACGGCAGTGGAAGAGGCTCGTGATGGTATTGACGGCAGTGAAAGAAGCAGAGGGAGTGTGTTAACGGAGACGAAGAACGGTGTAAATTGATGGTAAAGAAAGGTTACATCTTGGAAGAAAGATGTACTATTGAGGTAGTAGTAGTCAGCTTATCTGGGCGTGATGCAATTTTGAAGGATCATTAATATTATTATTATGTATATTTAGTGATGACCTTATTTTTCTTAATGAATAAAAATCTATATCACAATTTCTTAAAGGGAAAAATCTTAAAAAAAAAAAAAAAAAAAAAAAAAAAAAAAAAAAGTCACGAAAAGATTGAAAATTGCATACAAAATTTCTCTGTTGGTTGTGTAAATGGAATTGGTCTTAGAGCTTTCACAATGATAATGGTGGTTTAAAGTTTCATTACGTCATGTTACAATACCACATCATTTCAAACTATTATAAACTATAACCATTTTAAACCTTTTTTTTTTCTTACAACCATAGATCCTTTCAAACCTCCACCTCATGATCTACTTTTCGTAATTTACAACTTAATACCAAATTTAAAAAAAAAAAAAACAAAAAAACAAAAAGGACCCACAAGTTCCGCCCAGATCTGTCCAGTATAGTAGACTGAACTCATTCGGACCAAGGGCTACAATGGGGGTTGGGTTTTGTTTGGTCCGTCCAAAAGAGGGCCATTGTGGCCAGTGGCGAAGCTTGAGAAAAATAGTGGTTGGGTCCGAAAATCACGAGACCCAAATTTTTTTCCTATCGGTGGAGGCCGAAAGATTAAATCTGTGGGGGCTGAACTCAATTCATATAAAAATTACCTACGAAAATTGTAAATTTCCACCACTAAGCCAGAAAATAAGGGGCGGGGAACCCCTGGCCACCATGATCATTCGCCATTGATTGTGGTTGCTCTTAGGGTGCAAGGTATCCTTGGTTCCCATGCATCACTTGCCACAACATCTTTTTCCTCCGCATTAACATCACATCAGTTTTTTCCATTATTTACTTTTTACTTGCTACAACTTGTCAAAACCATATGTATCATGGTGAACACAACGATTTCCACCTCCATGATTCAAGCTAGATGAGTCATTTTCCCTTATTATGAATCACAGTCGCCAAAAATATTACACAATTTGTGCGTCTCACAAACCACAAGCAATTTTTAAATTTAAATAAAAATAGAAATTATTAGCTCAAAATACCTATTTTAAATTCATTCCAGGACAAAGAAAATTACATTAAGATAGCGGGCAGGCGGGCAACAAGCTGCGCCGCCACCCCTTTCTGGATAGCAAATCCTAATCTACTAAAAACATAACCATGTCCACCCGGAGCCGAGACACTACTGTGAATAACCCGCTGGACCCTGGTCAGGAAACGGGTAGCCTCCGGTGCCAATGAACAAAGGTGTCAAAAGCCAAAGGTACAAAAACGTGTTGGTTCTCCTCGCAGGCTTTAGCATGTTTTTCTACCTTCTTTGCCTCTGCTTTTCGGACCGCTTGCCCTGCAACAAAGCCACTATCCCTCAACCCAACTAGGGGAGATACACCTGTCAGGTCAACACAAGCATGCTTC
Organism: Ambrosia x helenae; assembly: GCA_030844895.1. Taxonomy (NCBI): domain Eukaryota; kingdom Viridiplantae; phylum Streptophyta; class Magnoliopsida; order Asterales; family Asteraceae; genus Ambrosia; species Ambrosia x helenae. The sequence continues at coordinate 893,929 of CM061230.1, read as the reverse complement.
CCCCCGGCCCACCCAAAGACAAGGAGATCTGCTGGTCGTAGGGTGGATCTCCCTTCTGCTGGATCCGAGAGGAAGTTTACAGGGGCCTCCTTCTTGGCTGAGATCCCAGCCCGTCTTAAAATGTCCCACAGAATGTCTCGAACCCAATCATGCCGATATTTAAAACCGGGCAACTCCTTACAATGAACCGCGTGTTCCCCATATTCATCCAGGCAGGCCTTACGGCACATCGGACAGATGTCATCCTCCTGGTACATTGGGATCATCAGACGATATTTAAGAATGGCCCTGTATTCAATAGCGGACATGCTTTGGCCTAAACCTTCGATCGGGATAACAGTTAGGAAATCTTGGGCGTGGGGGTTTGCAGGCATTCAATAACTGCCCTCTGACGGGGGGACAGACCAAAAACTTCACCCAGGTTCTGAGCGATTTTGCCATAAAGGGCATTCGCCAAAGTTTTCTGAGGCCAAAGCATAAATTCCGAAATAGTTAAATATAACAATTTCTTTTAACAAATAATACACGTAAATAAAACATAACGTAAGATAATAAAAAAGACAATGGTTAACATAATTTGGTATGTGAGTAAGAGAAATATGCTCCACAAGATCCGATCAAAGTTAGAGATGAGTATCCTCGTCACGTAACTCATAAATAATACCATCATTAACTGCCTTTGGTAGTTTCGACATTTATTTCATAGTCTGAGCATATCACATGACCTTCATCCTTCCATATAATACTATACAATATAAAACAAGCATACATTATATTCGGTCTTCGCAATGGTCGTTTGGCTCGCTAATAGTCTGATTATGCCCCCAACATGCTTTTAGCATACCAAAAGCATGTTCAACATCATATATTGCGCTTTCTTGAGCAATCTTGAACCTTTTACGTTTTTTTTCCTTTGTTGATGAGGTAATGTTTTAACAATAGTTAACTTGTTAGGATAGATGCAACCGGTAAAGGACAGTGTGGTCGTTGTTTGAGCCTACCACACCAAAGAATACATGTCAAAACCATGTATCTTGTGACGCGATGTCCTCAAGGATAATCGTTGACATATTATGGTCACCTCTCATGAATTGTCCTCACTATTCGGTAAGTCAACTCTTCTAACCCAATGAGTACAATCAATATTGTCAATCATCCTAGGAAATCCATGTATGGTTTCATGTGCATCATAAAGAAAATGAATATCCTTTGACAATGGTGCACGTACAAAATCTTCCATACAATCTAACAACATCACCATAAAATTTTTGAAGGATCTCTCGAGAAGTGCGCTCTTACATACACAAGTATTCATCAAAGGCATCTACACATGAACGAACAACAAAGGCGCATTTTTGTATACACGTGAAGCACATTTTCCACATTGCATCACATTTTGTTTAGAGAAATGTGAAATGACTCTTCATGTCTTTTACTATCTACATGAATAAGGATTTCTCATTCAAAATCTCCTTCTGAAATCTGTCACCGAAGATTGGATTTTCAAGATTTTTTTTTTTGAGTTAGTCGTTGCAATGCTTCCTCTCGATCTTTTTGTATATAAGTTCTTGATGAACTCCATGTATCATAAGCTCCAAACATATACTTTGATGAATAGCAACAACGAGAGTTAATGTGTAGTGAGAAACCAATAATTTGTCTTCATTGTCGGAACTAGAATAACCAGATGAACTAGAAGGTATTTGAAAAATATCTATTTTGGGGTTTTTTTTCTTGGAATAGAATGGTAGATAGTTTGGTAGCCTTGCTGAAACCAACTCGCCAATTCATACATGTCATAACCCGCCAAACCTGAAAACCAAATTTATATGGAGCACCTTAAGGTCGTGTGTAGTGGGGGTCCATGGGGGGCTTCATAGGGCGTTATGGCCGCCCATAGCGCCGGGAACACCGACCCCTCCGGCGCTATGGGCGTTTTGGGCGGTAGCGTTATGGAAATGGCGAGAGAGAAGCACTAACAAACTAATTATTATATTATTAATAATATTATTAATAAGAATATGTTGATGATGAACAAGATAATCAGAGAGATGGAGCTGGAGATGGATGATGGTTTTGATGATCGGAGAGATGAAGATGATGATGAACAAGCTTTAGCAAATTGGTGGTGCTGGCCATTGATGATCGGAGAAATGGAGCTGGAGATGTAGCTGAACAAAGTGATAAGGGGTTGAACGACGACAACGACTGTGACACCTGGCAAATTCGGGTTAACAACGTTGTCTAGATGAAAGTCTACCTTAGCGAGTCACGCGTATATTGTACTTAACTGGGTTAGTTAAGTCGGGTTATGGTTCGGGAACTATTGGTTAGTCTAGAAGATCATTGGATGTTGGTCTAGAGGTTCGTTAGATGTCAGTCCTTAACCAAGTGTACAAACGGTGACGATCGGTAGGATCGTCAGGGTATACGGAACATACGAGTCTCGAGTCCCGGGAATTGGTGAACGAGTGTAAATATGTGTATTTACTTGTGTTATGTGTTTATAATCATTATGTGACTTGTCGGTACATGAATATGCATTAACATATGTTAAAACGGGGTTTAACGCGCAAAACACACCAACAAGGGGGCTATAGGCGATTAGGCTTGGGGAATAGCCTAATCGCATGACCTTTGGGGCGAGTAGGGGGATCCCTACATGCGAGTAGGGCTAATCGCATGAACAGTCATGCGATTAGGCACCCTACTCGCGTATAAATCTGCATAATCGCGTGGAACGGGCTGGACGACTAGAAACGCCTATAAATACAACACTTAACCTCCTAAACTCACTAATACTAACCCTAGTCGTCCCATAACCGCCCCAAACACTGAAACAACCTCTGGGAGGCGATTTTTATCAAAAACTCAAGGTTTCAAGGTCTAATCATCATCCTTTTGCAAAACCAAGGTTTAATTCTCATCCATAATACTTTGTAAATGTTTTCTTATCAATCCCTAATGGTCCAGACCTGTTCATAAACGAAAAAGATTTCTGAAAATCGTCAATAAGAGTTATTAATCGGATTATAATCAATAAACATGTGTTATGGGTATGCATGATTAGAAAGATAGGATTTTTATGAATCTTGATGATGTTTTGATGTGTAATCATGCTAGGTCAGAATTAATATGGATAGTATGATGATAGAAATCTGATTAATTGGTTATTAGGGCTATTGTTATGTATATTGGTATGATGATTGCATGCTACGTGTATGTGTTTGGATTGCTTTGGTTGCATGCAGGACTGATTTTACGAGGATGAACGAAGGGTTTTGGGTTAAACATGTTTAGGATAGTGTTTGGGATGATATTGGGTAGTTACACACGCTCTGGATCTGATTTGGAGCGTTAAACGCGCGAAAAACCGGAACAGCAAGGTTACAGGCGATTAGCCTTGCTAATCGCGTGTAACAGGGGCGATTAGGCCCACTCGCATGTCAACAGGGGCGAGTAGCCCTACTCGCCTAACTATAGGGGCGAGTAGGCTACTCGTGTGGCAACATAGGCGAGTAGCCCTACTCGCATGGTTTAAGGGGCGATTAGCCCAATTCGTGTGACATGTCATGCGATTAGCCTCCCTAATCGCGTGTACTGCTGCTGTAAGTGTATATTAGCATACCGAGACCTGATTTGACATGTAGTAACCTGCTAGGAACCCCGTAACATATTTAATAACTTGGTAACATATATTTGGATGTATTTCGGTGATACGTAAACTATGTGCTATAACTTGTTGTGCGTTAACGTATGTTAAGTGTACTTGCGTTATTGTATGTTTTGGAGCGTAAACATAACACGGGGAGTCTCGGGTCACCAATGGGATGTCGAGTCTTGTACTTTGGGTCAGTTAAACAGTCACGGTATTTTTAAACGAACTTGGTTATGGTCTGGACATCTAGGGACTAATTAACCTGCGGGTTATTAGTCTAAGTACTTGTAACTGTCGTATGTTAGGTCGCCACTGTACGGGACTAGCATAGCAGCTGAGTTACTCGGGTTAAGGAGTAAAGGAACTTAAGGTGAGTTTACGGCCCCTCTTTTAAACTGGTTTTATACTTTCGGGGGAGAAAACATGTGTTAAAACGATTGTTTGGTAAATTCTGTCATACTATGGGTTCTAACGTATACTACACGATCTTTGGAAGTCCCGGGGGGAACCATGAATGTGCGGGTTTGCACAACGGGGAAATGTGAATAGCGCTATTGGGAATGACCAACCCCGCTCGTCGGCTTGGAGGGCCGGGCGAGTGCATATTGTCTCAAACAGGAACAACAGGAACATTTGGAACTATTCGGGCACAAAACTGGTATACGTGTTAGTAATGGTTTTCCAATCGTGGTAGTAGCAAAACGTACGCCTAGCTAGCGTATACTGGTTTTCTATTTGTTATAGTATGGACAGGTGAACTTGGTACTGGAACTGCAAACCTGTAAACTCACCAGCATTTTTGTGCTGACGTAAACTTTTACATGTTTTCTCAGGTCGCTAAGGTAGCACAGGGGAACTAGGGCGCACGCGTCTGCACGGCGTCTAGATAGAGTTGCATTATTTCACAAACATTGAACTTGGTTTATTTATGTTGAACTTTATTTTGAATAAGCTTCCGCTGTAAACGGGATTTTAAAACTATGTTTTGGTATTGCATTAATTACATTTAGACTTGTTTATTGTGATCGTTGGTTTGGATCCTGGTTTGTCATGCGCCTCGCGGTAAAACTCCGCAAGTGGATTTTGAGGGTGTGACAGATTGGTATCAGAGCCAATGGTTATAGTGAACTAGGACTGCATGTAGAGTCTAGTCTATAGCCGAGTCGCACACACTAGACGATCACATGGTACTAAACGTTATAGTGGTTTACGTATGGTCTTGTCGGGGTGTCTCTAAATCGTTGGTCTTTCTATGTTACATCATCCGTTCTATCTTAGGTTGGGTTACTTGTTTCCTAGGCAGTGTGGTCTATTGGGGTAACTCGTGTGCTCTTGAGATTTGTCCAAGGCTCGGACATCTCCCCTTTCGCACTCCAATAGAAACACTTGTCATGAACTACCGTAGTATTACGGTGTGTAGCCAAGAGTCTATGTTCGGTGATTTGAACTTTGAACTAGGAGAACACTTGGAGGACCATGTAGAGCGTTTTATCATTTTGGGTGCACACAAAATCATAAAACGAAATGCATGGAAGCACTAGTGAGCTCTGAGTTTGAAGGGATAGTCCTGGATTAGACCTGGCTTTGATCTTGTGAACATTTGTGGTTATCTTTAACTGCGAAACTAAATTTTCTCGTTCTTTCTGCCAGAATCATGTCTGGAGTGCGTGGAGGACGAGGAGGTGGACGCGGTGGTGGACGCGGTGGTGGTCGTGGTGGTGCTGGTGGTCGTGGCGGAGGTATTAACCTGTCACAGGCTGATCTGAACAACTTGCTCCAGGCTGCCTTTCAGTTAGGGCACAACGGTGGTGGTAAGTTGTTCTACCCATTTTCTTTGCCTCATTGGTGAGTCTTGTGTACGTTATTCGTGATTTCTCATACGTTTCATTTCAGGTGGTCCTGTTGACCCACCCCCACCCATGTGCACCTATAAGATGTTCCGGGATTGCAAGCCCCAGGAATTCTCTGGCACCGAGGGTGCGGTCAGTTTGCTTAGGTGGTTGGAGAAAGTGGAGTCGGTATTCTTGATGTGTAACTGTCTCCCAGAAGATCGGGTGAAGTATTCGGCTGCGTTATTTCAAGACGTGGCATTGACTTGGTGGAATGGTATTACCCAGAATATGGGTATTGGGGAGGCATATGCTATGCCGTGGGAGAACTTTGTACAGTTGCTGAAGCGGGAGTATTGCCCGAGAGAAGAAGTACAGAAACTGGAGCATGAGGTGTGGAACCTCAAGATGAATGGGTCGGAAATCGAGAAGTATACGGTTAGGAGAAATGAGCTGGCGGTGCTGTGTCCCGATTTGCACGTGCCGGAGTATCGTAAGATTGAACATTATGTCTCAGGGTTGGTGCCGGAAATTGCAGGGTTAGTGGCTGCTGGGAATCATCCTACCTATGCGGAGGTAGTTCGATCTGCACATAGGATGACTAATTTAAAGGTGAATGAGGGGATTTTGCCGGCGAAAGGTTCGACTGCTAAGACTCCAGAGAACAATAAGCGCAAGTGGGAGAACGACGGGAAGGGATCTGGGTCTACGCAGCAGGGTAAAAAGTTTGATACTGGGGGTTCATCGTCTTCGGGTAATAAGCAGGGTGGTTATGCTGGAAAACTGCCCAAATGCAACAAATGTGGACGCCATCACCAAGGGAACTGCGACAGTAACCGTTGTCACCGCTGCCAGCGAACCGGGCACTATGCTAAGGATTGTCGGGTTACACTTCCATCGACTCAGGCTCCGACTAACAGTTCAGCTCCGACTACTCAGGGGACTACAGGGAAACAGGGATGCTACAACTGTGGTGACACTGGGCACTACAAGAAGGATTGCCCAAAACTGAAACAGGGTGGAAATAACGGGAATGGTAACAACGGGGGCGGCGGCAGAAATGCACGTGCCTTCGTCATTGGAGCTGCTGAGGCGAGACAAGATCCTGATACAGTCACCGGTACGTTTCTTCTCAACAATCATACTGTTAGCGTGTTATTTGATTCTGGTGCCGACAAGAGTTTTGTATCCATGGGTGTTAGTAGACTGCTAGATGTAGTATCTGTACCATTAGAGACCAAGTATATTATTGAGTTGGCTGACGGTAATACGATTGAAGCTACTAGTGTTCTTCGGGAGTGTCAGTTAGAGTTGTCGGGTTTATCGTTCCCCATCGACCTTATGCCGGTACCGTTGGGTAGTTTTGACGTTGTGGTAGGAATGGATTGGTTATCTTTGTATCGCGCGGAGATTGTCTGTTACGATAAGGTTATTCGGATTCCTCTCCCTGATGGAGAATTTCTTTCTGTGTACGGTATCAAGGGTGGTGTTTCGCTAAACATCATCTCTAGCATGAAAGCCCTTAAGTGTCTTCGAAAGGGTTATCCAGCCGTTTTGGCGCTCTTATCTGTTTCCACTTGTGATGAGAAGAAGATTGACGACATTCCGGTAGTACGCGAGTTTTCTGACGTTTTTCCCGATGATTTATCTGGTCTTCCTCCTCATCGTCAAGTCGAGTTCGGTATTGATCTTGTACCGGGGGCTGCTCCTATTGCTCGGGCCCCCTACCGTCTTGCACCTCCCGAGATGCAGGAATTATCTAGCCAGTTACAGGAACTCTTGGACAAGGGTTTCATCCGACCGAGTTCTTCCCCTTGGGGAGCCCCGATTTTATTTGTCAAGAAGAAGGATGGGAGTTTCCGTTTGTGTGTTGACTACAGAGAGCTGAACAAGTTGACCATCAAGAACCGTTATCCTCTTCCACGTATCGATGATCTATTCGACCAGCTTCAGGGTTCTAGTTATTATTCCAAGATCGATTTGAGGTCCGGTTATCACCAGCTGCGCGTCAGGGAGGCTGACGTTGCAAAGACTGCTTTTCGAACACGTTATGGCCATTTTGAATTCTTGGTCATGCCTTTCGGTCTCACGAACGCACCGGCGGTTTTCATGGACTTGATGAACCGCGTCTGTAAACCGTATCTGGACAAGTTTGTCATTGTGTTTATCGATGACATTCTGATCTACTCCAAGAACGAGACCGAACACGGGGAACATCTGCGGTTAGTTTTGGAGCTCTTGCGAAGGGAACAACTTTACGCCAAGTTCTCAAAGTGTGACTTTTGGTTACGCGAAGTCCAATTCCTAGGACATGTGGTTAATGAACTAGGGATTCATGTCGATCCTGCTAAAATCGAAGCGATCAAGGACTGGGGAGCACCTAAGACGCCAACTGAGGTGCGGCAATTCCTAGGCCTTGCGGGCTACTATCGTCGTTTCATTCAGGGGTTCTCGAAGATTGCTCAACCCCTCACCACTCTCACTCAGAAGGATAGGAAGTTCGACTGGGGTGAATCACAAGAGTCCGCGTTTGAGGAACTAAAGTCTAAACTGTGTTCTGCTCCTATTCTGTCTTTACCTGAGGGTCCTGATGATTTTGTCGTTTACTGTGATGCTTCCATTCATGGACTCGGTTGCGTGTTGATGCAGCGCGAGAAAGTGATTGCGTATGCTTCTCGTCAACTCAAAGTGCACGAGAAGAACTACACAACTCATGATTTGGAGTTGGGTGCCGTGGTATTCGCGTTGAAAATTTGGAGACATTACTTGTACGGTACCAAATGCACCATCTACACCGATCACAAGAGTCTCCAACATATATTCGACCAACAACACTTGAACATACGGCAGCGTCGCTGGATTGAACTTTTGAACGATTATGATTGTGCTATTAAGTACCATCCTGGCAAGGCGAATGTTGTAGCAGACGCCTTGAGCAGGAAGGAATCTTCTAAACCTCGTCGCGTTCGGGCGTTGCAGCTCACTATCCATTCGTCGTTACCTGATCAACTCCGTTCTGCCCAATTGGAAGCTTTGAAGGAGGAAAACCTTAAAGCTGAAACCATGCACGGTGCCGACAAGCACCTAGAGCGAAGGCCTGATGGCCTGCACTATTTCGCAGAACGCATATGGGTTCCTTTATTCGGGGGACTACGGGAGCTTGTTCTTGATGAGGCTCATAAGTCCCGGTATTCTATTCATCCTGGTTCGGATAAGATGTACCAAGATCTGAAGGTACTTTACTGGTGGCCAAACATGAGGTCGGATATAGCCTCATACGTGAGTAAATGCTTGACTTGTGCTAAGGTCAAGGTGGAATACCAGAAACCGTCGGGTCTCCTGCAACAACCTGAAATTCCGGAATGGAAATGGGAGCGGATTACTATGGATTTTGTCACACAACTTCCTAAGTCACCAAGCGGGAACGACAAGATATGGGTGATTGTCGATCGGTTAACGAAATCAGCCCATTTTCTTGCTATTAAGGAGACCGACACTATGGATCGTTTGGCTCGTCTTTACTTGAAAGAAGTTGTTTCTAAGCACGGGGTACCTGTTTCTATTATCTCGGATCGTGACTCCCATTTTACGTCACACTTCTGGAAGTCTTTGCACAAGGCTTTGGGTACCCAACTAGACATGAGTACGGCTTACCATCCACAGACTGACGGTCAGAGTGAGCGTACGATTCAAACGTTAGAAGACATGCTGCGGGCATGTGTGATCGATTTTGGCAAGGGATGGGAAGCTCATCTGCCGTTGGTAGAATTCTCATACAATAACAGTTATCACACGAGCATCAAGGCAGCTCCGTTCGAGGCACTGTACGGACGGAAATGCCGCTCTCCTCTTTGTTGGGCTGAGGTGGGTGAGAGTCAACTCACTGGGCCCGAACTAGTGTACGAGACTTCGGAAAAGATTGTACAGATTCGAAATCGGTTGGCGGCGGCACGGGACCGGCAAAAGAGCTATGCTGATCAGCGTCGCAAACCACTGGAGTTCCAAGTTAACGACAAGGTGCTTCTGAAAGTTCTCCGTGGAAGGGCGTCATACGCTTTGGAAAGCGTGGCAAACTAAATCCGCGATATGTCGGCCCATTTACGATCCTGGAACGGATTGGGCCGGTGGCATATCGACTAGATCTACCGACGGAGCTCGGTAACGTACATAACGTCTTTCACGTGTCAAACTTGAAGAAGTGTCTGGCTGACGAGTCTCTCATCGTTCCACTAGAAGAGATCAAGGTTGATGATCGTCTTCGGATTGTGGAAGAACCTGTGGAGATCCTTGATTACAAGATTCGTAGCCTACGTCACAGCAAGATTCGTATCGTTAAGGTTCGGTGGAACTCGAACCGGGGACCGGAATATACATGGGAACGGGAGGATCAGATGAAGTCTAAGTATCCTCATCTCTTCCCTAAGGAAGCGTTCGAGTCGAGGCATGTCTCATCGGCAGCTGAATGAATCTCGGGTCGAGATTCCTTTTAACGTGGGGATGATGTGACACCTCGGGTAAATCTCTTTCTTGATTTCTACTCTCTATTGATTCCTATCTGTTTGTTTATTCCCTCGTTGTTTCTTTTGTTACTTACGCAATTTTCGGGACGAAAATTCTTTTAACGTGGGGATGATGTGACACCTGGCAAATTCGGGTTAACAACGTTGTCTAGATGAAAGTCTACCTTAGCGAGTCACGCGTATATTGTACTTAACTGGGTTAGTTAAGTCGGGTTATGGTTCGGGAACTATTGGTTAGTCTAGAAGATCATTGGATGTTGGTCTAGAGGTTCGTTAGATGTCAGTCCTTAACCAAGTGTACAAACGGTGACGATCGGTAGGATCGTCAGGGTATACGGAACATACGAGTCTCGAGTCCCGGGAATTGGTGAACGAGTGTAAATATGTGTATTTACTTGTGTTATGTGTTTATAATCATTATGTGACTTGTCGGTACATGAATATGCATTAACATATGTTAAAACGGGGTTTAACGCGCAAAACACACCAACAAGGGGGCTATAGGCGATTAGGCTTGGGGAATAGCCTAATCGCATGACCTTTGGGGCGAGTAGGGGGATCCCTACATGCGAGTAGGGCTAATCGCATGAACAGTCATGCGATTAGGCACCCTACTCGCGTATAAATCTGCATAATCGCGTGGAACGGGCTGGACGACTAGAAACGCCTATAAATACAACACTTAACCTCCTAAACTCACTAATACTAACCCTAGTCGTCCCATAACCGCCCCAAACACTGAAACAACCTCTGGGAGGCGATTTTTATCAAAAACTCAAGGTTTCAAGGTCTAATCATCATCCTTTTGCAAAACCAAGGTTTAATTCTCATCCATAATACTTTGTAAATGTTTTCTTATCAATCCCTAATGGTCCAGACCTGTTCATAAACGAAAAAGATTTCTGAAAATCGTCAATAAGAGTTATTAATCGGATTATAATCAATAAACATGTGTTATGGGTATGCATGATTAGAAAGATAGGATTTTTATGAATCTTGATGATGTTTTGATGTGTAATCATGCTAGGTCAGAATTAATATGGATAGTATGATGATAGAAATCTGATTAATTGGTTATTAGGGCTATTGTTATGTATATTGGTATGATGATTGCATGCTACGTGTATGTGTTTGGATTGCTTTGGTTGCATGCAGGACTGATTTTACGAGGATGAACGAAGGGTTTTGGGTTAAACATGTTTAGGATAGTGTTTGGGATGATATTGGGTAGTTACACACGCTCTGGATCTGATTTGGAGCGTTAAACGCGCGAAAAAACCGGAACAGCAAGGTTACAGGCGATTAGCCTTGCTAATCGCGTGTAACAGGGGCGATTAGGCCCACTCGCATGTCAACAGGGGCGAGTAGCCCTACTCGCCTAACTATAGGGGCGAGTAGGCTACTCGTGTGGCAACATAGGCGAGTAGCCCTACTCGCATGGTTTAAGGGGCGATTAGCCCAATTCGTGTGACATGTCATGCGATTAGCCTCCCTAATCGCGTGTACTGCTGCTGTAAGTGTATATTAGCATACCGAGACCTGATTTGACATGTAGTAACCTGCTAGGAACCCCGTAACATATTTAATAACTTGGTAACATATATTTGGATGTATTTCGGTGATACGTAAACTATGTGCTATAACTTGTTGTGCGTTAACGTATGTTAAGTGTACTTGCGTTATTGTATGTTTTGGAGCGTAAACATAACACGGGGAGTCTCGGGTCACCAATGGGATGTCGAGTCTTGTACTTTGGGTCAGTTAAACAGTCACGGTATTTTTAAACGAACTTGGTTATGGTCTGGACATCTAGGGACTAATTAACCTGCGGGTTATTAGTCTAAGTACTTGTAACTGTCGTATGTTAGGTCGCCACTGTACGGGACTAGCATAGCAGCTGAGTTACTCGGGTTAAGGAGTAAAGGAACTTAAGGTGAGTTTACGGCCCCTCTTTTAAACTGGTTTTATACTTTCGGGGGAGAAAACATGTGTTAAAACGATTGTTTGGTAAATTCTGTCATACTATGGGTTCTAACGTATACTACACGATCTTTGGAAGTCCGGGGGGAACCATGAATGTGCGGGTTTGCACAACGGGGAAATGTGAATAGCGCTATTGGGAATGACCAACCCCGCTCGTCGGCTTGGAGGGCCGGGCGAGTGCATATTGTCTCAAACAGGAACAACAGGAACATTTGGAACTATTCGGGCACAAAACTGGTATACGTGTTAGTAATGGTTTTCCAATCGTGGTAGTAGCAAAACGTACGCCTAGCTAGCGTATACTGGTTTTCTATTTGTTATAGTATGGACAGGTGAACTTGGTACTGGAACTGCAAACCTGTAAACTCACCAGCATTTTTGTGCTGACGTAAACTTTTACATGTTTTCTCAGGTCGCTAAGGTAGCACAGGGGAACTAGGGCGCACGCGTCTGCACGGCGTCTAGATAGAGTTGCATTATTTCACAAACATTGAACTTGGTTTATTTATGTTGAACTTTATTTTGAATAAGCTTCCGCTGTAAACGGGATTTTAAAACTATGTTTTGGTATTGCATTAATTACATTTAGACTTGTTTATTGTGATCGTTGGTTTGGATCCTGGTTTGTCATGCGCCTCGCGGTAAAACTCCGCAAGTGGATTTTGAGGGTGTGACAACGACGGTGGTGGCAGTGGTAGGTCCCATTGGTGGCTGTGTGTGAGTGTGTGTGTGTGTGTGTCTGTGTGTGTCTGAGTGTCTGTGTGCGTATATAACACAGGGAAAGGGGGTAGGTTTGGTTTGGTTTCGGGATAATAATAATAGTAATAGTAATAATAATAATAATAATAATCAATAGAAAGCAATGATTACTCAATGATTTATAAACCTTATAAAGCCCACACCCACTACACACATATTTTTTCATAAAGCTTCATGAAGCCCTCTACACATACACACTAAATGATTAAATTTTGGCTAGGTTTAACAATTTGTTAATGGTTTTAAATAATCCATCAACAAAATAAATATTAAGATGAACAATATTATAAAGATAAATATTTTATTAATTCGGAAATTAAAGTGAACTTTTTAAAAGGTGAATAGTCATTTTATCTAACTTTAACATTACCATTAACAAAACAAACAATGCTGTTAAGGATTTAGAGATCAAATCCGTACAAAATATAAGTTTAAAAACTAAATCCTTAATTTCTCCAGCACACAGGATTCATCTCTAATATACTCTAAAAGTTAACAATGGATGTTGCAAACCATATAAGATGCTAAAGGTTCTCAGGGTCCAGACCAACTGATCTGGGCTTGTGATTTAAAAACCTGAACCGGGTTTGGCTTGGGTTCGAACCATAGCACACACAAACATTTTGCCATTGGGGTTGGTGGCCCAATGGTAGAAGCAAAGCTTCTAGGAACACTTAAGGGAGAGGTCATGGGTTCAAGTCTCACAAAAAGTAAAAATTTGTCGTTCAAAAAAAATATAAGATGCTAAAGACTTTCTTACTACACCAAGGTAACGAAAGGGATTTGTAATTTCTCCTACATTTTCTAACACATACACCCATAGGAACAATAAACATGTAGTATATAAATATTATAGTTATTACCAAGTTGTTTGAAATTTCCATCAAACAAAGCATAATATATATTGTTTTCCAAAAAAAAAAGCTTTAGATACTTCACCAACCAAAAGCTATTTTAAGATTCATACTTGCTAAATCGTCGAAATTGCTTGCAACTAACTTGGAACCTGCCGAATGGCATAGTTCTTTCGCTTAAGTTAACGCGTTATATTACTTTGGAAAAGCTCACATCGGTCTCATTTGAAAATGACCAACAAAGTGTTAGGAATTTACGTAAAAAGCTCAGTCAGACCAAACCTATTAAACGATTTGATTCTTTGATTTATTCTTGTATCATCCCTTTCGCAACTTTAGTAACAACAAATACCATTTTATTAAGTTTATAATTTTGTAAGAATCTTGAAAAGTTATTATGAGCACTTTTATATGGGCCTTTAAAGGGATCCTAATGCGTTTAAATATTTTTTTGTGTTTTTTAATGTTTGGAATTTGTTCCTTCCTTGGCATGTATTCTTTTTGGAATAAAAGATGCATATGTACTCTCAGACCCAAAAAGTAACAATTATCTTGGGTCATTCACATGACCCATACCCAAAACAAGCATTTTTGACTCAAAGCCTTCGTTTAGCAAAGAAGCATGACTACTAAAAACGAATATATGCACCGGTTAATTATAATAAACAAATGCCAACATGTGTATTACATTAATAATTAACAAAAAAAACTGAATCTGTATTGGTTTAAATAAGACCGATACCAATACCAATCACAACATTATATTCAAAATTTTATAATATGTTACATTGTATTATTAAAATAATGACAATTCAGTAAGGTTAGATTGAGTCATTCTATAATAAAAAGCTAGACCTTAAAATTTATATTGAAACAAAGACAAAAATAAGAATGTTGAAATGAATTTTACAATAACCGAAAGTTAAAAGAGCAGAAAAAATATGTATGTAACTATTCATTGCACGGATATAAAGACGGATCGACTTCCACGAGTAGCAATTCAATCGCCCTCCTCTTCTTGCGTGGGGTTGGTCTGGAGGTGAACAAAACAACCTATTCCTGGAATTGAACCGGTGGAACTGAACCGGTAGAACCAGACCAACCCGAAACCGGTCTAGGACCGTATTTCAGGAACCGGTTTTGGTCCAAGATATGAACCGCCGGTTCCCCCATTGATTCCGTATATTTTCCCCTAATACCGAACCGATTTGGAAAAAAAATGCTTTCGAAACCGGTATTTAATTATTATAAAAAATTGAAATTTTATATAAAAAATTTATATATAACAAAATTATACAAAAAAGTTTCTACACATACAAATATATGCTCATACACCATAAAAGTGTGTAGATATCAATAAAAGTCAAATTTTACGTAAAAAATAATAATTTTGTGATGCCTTTTCTTAAAAAAAAAAAAGTACACGTATGAATTGGTTCACGAACTGAAACTGAACCGAAATGAAACGGGTCTTTCAAACCAGCGAAACCGGGGGCAAACCGAAACCGGTTTAGACACGAACCGGTCCCAAACACGAACCGGTTTGGAATCGGTTCGATTCCTAAAAAAACCGATTTGTGCACGTCTAGGTTGGTGTATGTTATGTTTTTCTAGTGTACGTCAGGCCAAACTCTATGCCATCCCACCCTGGTTAAAACAAAATAGTATAGCCGGAGTGGGGCAGTGAGCTCCCCAGAAGAGGAGTGTGATTAAGCACTGCTAAAATTGTAATTCGTCGTAAAAAATGGAGAATTGGACTTAAATAATCCTAATTTTGTCAGGTTGGAAGGCAATAATCCTAAATTGAAAATTGAAATCTAACTGACCTAACTTGTCTTGGTTTTTATTTCACTGGACGAAAACTAACTGGGGTTACGCCAGTTAGTTTTTTGCCTACGGGCATGCCATATTGGCAGAAAATGTGTAAAAAAATGTCCTGGTTGGCAACAAAATCAAGCAGAAAACTAACTGAGATAACTCAATTAGTTTTAGAGGTGTACAAAAAAACCGTTATTATAACCGAAACCGGTTTAAAAAAAACTGGTGTGAAAAAAACCGATTTTTTTTTCAGTTATTCAGCACCAATGAACAAACTGGTTATAAAACCGATTAAAAAAAACGTTTTTTTAAATAAAAAAACGGTTTTTTATGATAAATCGGTTTAAAAACCGATCCTAACCGGTTTCACCGGTTTGGGTTTTTTGCAATAAAAACCGGTTTTTAAACCGAATCGATTTAAAAAAACCGATTTTAAACCAGACAAAAAAACCGAATTAAAAAAAAAACGGTTTTTTTTTAAACCGGTTAACCGATTTGTACACTTCTAATTAGTTTTGGTCCAGTGAAACAAAAACCAAGAGAAGTTAGACACCTGTACACTTCACCCTTTCCTGCGCCTTTACCTGCTGTCAGTTGTGCAATTTGGCGCTCCAAACTTGCAATCCTCTTCTCAGACTCATAATTAACACCCCTAGCTGCACCTGTTCGGCTTCTCCTACTAGCACGAGCCTGTCTCTTTGACGTCACTGCCAACCTCTCCATATACTCCTAATCCACATCCTCATGGTTAGTCAAAAAGGTACCGTTACTGTTGGCATTCAGATCTCTAACATCTTCGGGTAATAAGCCATCATAGAACAACTTAATCAGCTCTCACATAGGTATATCTTGATGTGGACATTTCCTTAACAACTCTTTAAACCTTGTGAACGCTTCATGAAATGGTTTCCCATCGTGTTGTTGGAAAGTTCTGATAGCCTCCCGATCATCAGTAGTGCGAGTCATAGTATAATATTCCTCTAATAACTGTTGTTGAAGCTCTTGCCATGTGAATATACTCCCAGCAGGCAATGAATGATACCACAATTTCGCTTGATCCTTGAGGGTGAACTGAAACATCATCAACCTCGCCTCATTTTTCAAGCTCGAGCTCAGACTCAAACTTATTAAGACTCGACTCATTCAAGCTTTTTTTAACAATCCAACCCCGAGCAGCAACACTCGAACGAACTGCGCATCATTTGCACCACTATGATAAATAAAGGCATCTCCTTCCCTACTATGGCGGTTCCTCAATTTGTATTATCGACCTATAGTATCACCACACGCAGCAGAGATCTACACAACTAACTATATCTATAATATTCTTCAAATTAACTTATCAAGACTCGATCGTAACAGAAAGGTACACACACCTTCTCATTAATAATGTGTAGATTTTGATGGTAAATCGAATGAATCAATAAAAGTTATCTCAGTTTTGATTTTCATCAAATTTTCATCATCTTCATAGATAGAAATTAATAATTTCATGAACCTGAATGAGACACTCCGTTGAACAATCGCGTATGACGGTAGGATTTTGCAGGTTTACAAGATGATTGAATACGATAATGTGTATGTAAACATTTAGCTTAAGCATAATAGAATAAGGTTTGTGTTAGAGTTGCAGTAAGACTACGGCTAAGCTTGATTTCATAGGCATTAGCATTTATTTTTAAACATTTTTTAGCAGTGCAAACCAGCATTTTCTCTAGAGAACATTAGGCATGTGAACGAACCGAAGGTTTATGAACTGTTCGTGAACTTGTTCGGCGGGAAGTTCGTTTAAGTAAATGAACAGACTTGAACAAATGTTGTGTTCGTTCATTCTTATTCGTGAACGTTCGTTTATGTTCATTCATTTATGTTCGTTCATTTTTGTTTAAATTTTATTAATTACATAAGTAGTTATATTTATATAAATATAAACATAAATTGAGTGTTCTAGCTAGTTGTGTAAATATAAACATAATGTTTTTAATGAATGAACACGAACAAAAAAATGTGTTCGATTATGTGTTCGTGTTCGGTTAAAGTTAAATCAACAAACACGAACATGTCTTTGTTCGTGTTCATTTGGTTCGTTTACAGGCTTAGAGAACATGATCATTATGTAAACTTTGAGTAATGCAGTTCGTAAACTGTAAAGAGCTCAATTAGTTAGTTGTTGTCCTTGATTCTTCAGTGCTATTGTGATCCCTTAGCGCATACCACCTATATACGCGTTTTTGTTTTTGGTGATGCATATAATAAGTTCAAATCTGCTACTTTGTGAATAGTCTTATTAGTATTGGAGATATTTCTCCTCCGATGATTATGTAGTCAAGTCAAAAGTCAACAATCAAAGTCAAATGTATAAATCAAGCACATCATTGACCTTGACCATTGACCAACATTATTGATCATTGACCAAGACTAACTCGAGATTAGCTCATTCCTCTTTTATGTTTTCCTTTCTTGTATTTATAGAGGAGGTCATCTCCTTATTTGATGTACCAAATATTACAATAAAACATCTTTCATATTCTCTTTACATTTCTTGTATCAAAACCATCTAGCCGCTTTGAGAGTCGTGACTACAACCGAGCAGCCCTCCGGCTGCATGGCTCAAACAAATAAAACCAAAACCAAATAGAAAATCGCTTCCGCTTAGATTTCTATATGGTATCAGAGCAGGTTACTATCCTGCTCAAAAAAAATAAAATTTGACATCATCACTCTTTCGCCGCCGTTCAGTCGAACCACCAAAAACCGCACCCTTGTTCAAAACCAGAATACAACAACGACAACAACAACAACCGTCTAGTCCACCCTTACCACCATCCCAAATCATCATCTATAGTCTTCCTAACCACCGCCACCAATATTACCGGTACCATATTCGGTTCACGAACCGGTAAAGCTAACTTTTGCATCCAAACCCTAAATCACAAACCCCTATTCTCCTCCTTGAACTCACCGTCTCCACAACATTTTTAGCCCATGAAATGAAAAATGGGAACCTAAGAATTGCCCTTGAGTTCTCAAAAGAATTCGATCAATCGTCTCGTGATCATAAGTCTTTATTATCCATGCCATTATGGGACCATGCATTGTAATGGAAAAAAAAGTAGGGTTTGCATACAAGATACAACCATCATTAACCGATATCAAGCTTTTAAAAACACATGGAAACCGTGCATGTTGGTGCGGGGATCGTGAAGGCAAAGGATGTTAAACAAGAAGATGATATAATGTACCTAAGGGGAAACTTCAATAGGGTTAGTGGTAAGTCGATGAATCAATCGGAAACCTTCCATTTGGTTGACCCTGATGGTAATACTGGTCAAGAACTTAGTATATTCTTTTTCCGACCAAATTAAGCCAAATCTCGTTCATGAGCCTCATCATGATAGTATGATGCACGCATTAACAAGACCATTTTCTAACCAAACAAAGGATTACTCAGTTTTGGCATTACTCAGTTTTGGCTAACGTGGTTCATTTAGGCACCCACTGACAAAAAAACTTCTAAATCTGTCATGGACATTGCTCCAAGGTTCGCCCGAATATTAACTAAGTATGCTGGTAAGAAATAAACATCACTAATATCTCATTATTGCAAGAGTAATAGCAGATTAGCAGCACAACATATAGAGTCGAATGACTCAAATGAAAAGAATCTTGTACAAAGTAATAGTAACACATCTTAATAACTTGCCTAACATCATTTTAATAATTCTTTTTCATAAAGAGACATGTTGACTGTTGGTGTCTTGATCTTTTCCCTATATGTAGTCAATAAATTTGGTAAGTTTAGTGTATCAGCATCCACCTTTTGTCACACATTAATTCATTTTAATAATCAAACTATAATGATTCATAAATATAATAGAGAAAGAACAAAGAGAAACATAAATAAATTTTTTTTAACCCAAACTTACCTTTCTCCAGATGTTTTCCTCAAAAAGAAGCCGCCCGACTTGTATCTTGTAGTTGGAAGTGAATTAATATGATCTTCAGAAAGACCCCGACTCTCAGTCCCAATAGCCTCGCCTAAATCAAGTAATTCCTGCACGATTAAACAAGGGTATTTTAAATCCGTTCTTGCTGTAATTTATTAAGAAAACCTTAACATTAGTAGTAACCAATGAACACTAAATAGCAAAACCTCGTATGTCATATTGTCTGGATCGATATCATCCTGCCAAACAACCTGCAAAGCACACACATTAACTTTTTGTTGCAATGAGTGTATCACAGACAAAAATAATGGAAATGTGGTGGAATCAAGTATAGAAAAACTTATTTCTATAAGTTCCTAACATATGGGTCAAGTTTTTCTTCTTCTTCTTCTTCTTCAAGAATTCTTTTATGAATCCTCTTCTTTATGTTTCTTGTATTTTTTTTCTAGTCTTTCAAATGAGGCACAAAGTCTTCTATGTATACAAGACCTAAGGATGAGTGAAGAGACTAACTTAATTAGAGCCATAAACTCTAATAAAGTGAAATAAAAAACTCTACTAAAGAGTCTCCTTAATAATTTCACTAAAATCAATTAAATACCATTCATCATATTATTAAATTTTTGTAATTTCCAACATCTTCTTGAATGAAATATTCATTGGTAACATTGATGATGAAGAAGGAAAACCATAAGGCAAATGATGTTTGTGAGGGTAGGGATGGAAGAAGGAGGGTAGTATTATAAAGTGTTTTGATATTGTAAAGCATGAGGTGGGTAAAATGTCTACATTGCCCCTTTAAGTGTCTTAATTATCACAACTATCCCCATAATACCCTTGAATTTCATGCTTTAATATGTTGTGCATGTTGCATCTTAAGTTGTATGGAAATGCAAATTACTAAATGGTACATCATTCCTCCTTTATAAAGTAGTATAGATAGATAGGAGACATGTAACTTTTAAACAAAACATCGAAACATCACATAAGCGTGTATTCGAGTCCTAAAAAAGTTAAAGGGCAAATGTAATAGAACTCACCTCAAAGCATTTCTCTTGATGATATGTTATCACTGTCTACGTCTTCGTTCTAATAGGCATCATCTTGTCGTAGCAATTACAATCGGAGCTGCACAATAACTAACGCTAACTTTCTATCTATATAGCAATTTTAGTCGATTGGTTGAGCTTATATTTTGTAGTAAGTAGTACCTATCTATTGTACTTTATTGTGACCTATTGCATGGTTCAAGCATGGAAATACGGTTGCAACTATGAAGGCATTGCATCCATCATTGGGCCGACTTCTAACTCTTTTAAATTTGCAAGTTAATTAGTTGTGTATCTGTCGACTCAACAAAATTCCTTGTCAAATGTGTGATGGTCAATCATCTTTGCCAAAAATCATGAACTTGGTGGGGGCTTCCACTCTTGATGGATCCATCGGTAGGGCCTGCAACCGATGGATTCGTGACCCATGTGGCCGGCATGGCTGCTCCTTAAACTTTGAGTGAGGTCTTATTCTTTAAGGCGTTGTTATTTGGTTTTATTCTTATTTTTTTTTGCTACTCTAATGTCATGTGGTTAGGGCTGCAAACGAACCGAACGAACACGAACAAGACTTTGTTCGTGTTCGTTTGTTAAGGAAATCATGTGTTCACGAACAGTTCATGAACACTTGCCGAATGAGATTTTTTGTTCGTGTTCGTTCATTAAGAAAACACTTGTGTTCGTGTTCGTTTGTTAATTTTGTTCATGAACGCACACGAACACAAACGAACATTAATGAACATAAACAAGTGTTCATAACACAAACGAACACAAAGAAATGTTCATGAACATAAACAAACACAAACGAACATATATTAACTTTGGAATAAGATATAATTCTTAAGACATCATAAACCCTATTAAACTATCGAACATAACGAAACGTTACCGAACGTTCACGAACATAAACGAATGAACGCGACCTCTGTTCATGTTCGTTCGTTTATTTATTAAACGAACGAACTTCCTGCCAAACGGTTCATGAACCATTCGCTGAAAGTTCAGTTCGTTTGCAGCCCTACATGTGGTTGAGTGAATATTGTTGATGTATTATGTCCCAAGGAGAACCAACAACCAACCCAAGTGAAGTTGGGTCGTTAGGCTATCTTAAATTAACTTTGGGCCTTGTGTTGGCTTGGGCCTTGGTAATACTTAAGAGTCATATAGGTTTATTTAATAATGAAATGGCACAAAGTTAAGTAGGTTTGTTTACATAGTCTTGTAGGATAATTTGTAATTACTACAATAAGTTTTAGGTTTATAAAAAAAAATCAAACATTCAAGCCTATGGTAATACGTATTAACTAGTACTAGCCCATATTAACCAACCATACATGGGCTTCAAAAAGAAGAAACGTCAAATGTAGTATACAACCCAAAGCCCAAAAACTAAACAATAAGAACTCGATTATTTTTCATAATAAAGTTGCAACATGTTACAATGTCAATGACGTATATAAAGAATTAAATATACATTTGATATCTAAAATAAATATATTTAAATAAATTAAAATTAATTTAAAAGTATGTATTTGGTCCAAAATGAATAATAATTTACTAAACCAAAAGTAAGTGTAGGCTCATGTTGTTAAGAGTCCGCTCATTACTCATAAATGAAGAAATAAACGTAGTGAATAGTGATGTGACGAATCCAAAACTTTAATTGTGAACCAACGTATACATAGATAAACATAAATAAAACTTGCTGGGTTAACTGAGTCGGCTGAACCATCCAAACTTTAGTTTCTTTAGCGTTTCTAGCCATTAGCCTTTTTCTTCTATTTCGTGTATGCAGCTCAACCAAACTCAAGATTCAGTAGTTTTATTTAGATATCCTATTTATCGTAAATGTCCTCATGAACTAGTTACAAGCATCAATTCTGTATATTTTCTTGTTGTTTCTATTCTGCTCAAAATTGTTCACACGCGAAATTGGAACCACATGTTTAAAGATCGCTTAGAGCATTCTCAATAGAGCTCCCATTTTTTTGTGAGACAAAACCCTATAATTTTTTATGGGGTTGAAAATGGTTGTGAGTGAACAAAATGGGAAATCTATTATTTATCGGTAAATTTTGGGTTATTTGAGAATCTTTTAAAGAAAACGGAAAAACTGTATTTATTTTTTAATATTTGTTGAAAGTGGTTGTGCGTGAAGGAGAGAGAAACCGTAATGGTTTTTAATGTAATATGTGGTTGTGATTGGTTGTGAGTGAATGGGGAATGAGGAAGCTATTGAGAATGCTCTAAGCGATCTTTAAACATGTGGTAATTGTAAAATTTATAAATTAGCATAACTTTTTTTTTTACAAATATTAATTTTTACAATTGTTTAAAAACACGCTTTTTTTAACAATTATACTTGATTTTAGCAGGGATTAGTATCTTCATTAGCCTCATGGGAATTGATAAGAATATATATTTTTAATGATAATAAATTGATAAATTTTCAACATTAAATAAAAGATTTTACAAGGTATGGATCCTAAATATATACCTTCTAAAATAATCACAAACTTCTAAACAAATTCTTGGTAGCTTGAAATATCATATGGGGGTTTGCAAACACATCATGACAGAATAAAGTTACCCTAATCACATTCAGTTTGGATGTTCTAAATCCAATTATTGAATTTATAATTTGCAAACAAGTATAAACGTAGAACAATAAACAAATGAGTTTTACAAATAAGTAAATATATTAATTATTAATTATCAAATACAAATAAAACAATGATAAACATCAATGCCGTATCTTGGTAGCACTATCCTGGTGAATTGGAAGCCAGAGAAACTTCATAAAAAAAAATTTAATATGTGAACCAAATTCATAAAACATCACTAGTTGTTTCTTTCCTTGATAATATGTTATTATTATAAAGTAGATAGATGGTCCTGGCTTTATCCGTAAAATAAGTTATCTCAATAACATGTCTAGTCACATGTTATACACCTGCATATATATATGTATTGTAATAATAACAATAATTATATAACAATTATTAATTTATAAAAAGGAGAATCTTAAAAGCAGAAGTAAGAGTGTTGAGACTTATGAGAAATCTTGTCACTAAATAACCCTAACATCAACAACTAAGATTCCCACGCCATACATGTACTTGCACTCCTCCATTCTACATTCTTTTTTTTTAAAAAAAAAGGTTAACTTTTATAGGTTGTTTTATACTTTTATTAACTCAAAATTACATCTAACATTATTATATTACAATGACAATTGATACAACAATACACAACAAAAATAATTTGGTGTATAGAATTATTTCACTTGTGTATGCATTGTGTTACCTATAACATCTTGCATAAGAAAGAAACCCAAAATTAAATGCACTTTTAAAGGAATTGATATGACTAACAAGATTTCTTCATTCATATGATAATATTTGAAAGAATATTGTAGTATTAATGATTGTAAAACATAGAAGAAGATGAAGGGCTAATGTGAATTACAAAGATTTTTCGTTCAAGCTCATAGAAAAAATTAATCTTAGGAAGAAAATTGTAGTGTTAATGTTTGTGAAACATAACGGATAAAAAAGATTGATGACTTAGGATAATTTCCTCATTCAAATTTGTTTGAAGATATTAGAAAGAGCATTGTAGTGTTTGTGAAACATAACAAAGGATAAATAAAATATATGACTTACAAAGATTTCTTCGTTCAAATTTTTATATGAAGAACTTAGAAAGAATATTATAGGGTTTGTGAAACATAGCAACAGATGAAGATACCACATGATCTGATCATTTCTTAAGTTTAAGTATAAAGAAAAGTTTAGATCATGCTGGCAGCTTCATCAATTACTAATTCACTTTGTTACTCTTCTTCTAACTCTTTGTGTTATGAATATAGAAAGAGAGGAGGTAGAGAGCATGTAAGATGGTGGAATGAGTGAGGGGTATATATAGAGATAAATAAATATTAATGAAAAAATTAAATAGGTTGCAATTATTGAAAAAAAAAATAAAAAAATACTGAAAAAGAAGATACTCGATCAATATTTTTGTTTCCATTTTAGTGGGATAGTTGTACAATTTTGAGCTAGTTTTGTTTGTTTTGTTGGTGTATGGGGAACTTTGTTTATTCAAATGTGTATGTGTGCGTGAATTGTTTATATGGTAAAATCTTATGTAATTTTGAATCATAAGATTTAACAAGCTATGTGGTAGAAAATTGTGTATGTATAGATTAAGGTTATACTAATATATATAACTAATGATATAAGTGTTTGAAAAGCTTTAATCATTTCAAATACTAATATCAATAGACCAAAATTAACATTAGTGAGATGAAAAAAACCTTTTTTACTTAAAAATGAAAGTAAGTAATATATGTTAAATAAGAGAAAGATTATAGTATGAAAGTACTAGGATAAAGTGTATAAAATATATTGTATATAATATAAATTATCATCCTCCTGTGTGACTGTGATGTGCTTTCAAAAGAGCCAATTTAATTACATAGTAAAGTCGAATCATAGTCTTAACTCTTAACTCGTCAGATACGAATCATCTACTATTTTGAGAGCTTTTTATTTGTTTAGTTTTATTATTAATGTAGCAAACTTTTGTTTTATTATTTCTTAATATAACATGTCTTTATTTTTCTTTTTAACATAGCAAACTTTTATTTTATTATCGTTTGAAATAATTGTAACCGTCGCTGCTAACTGCTATTTTTCCAACGGCCACGTTTCCTCAACGCGATTCAAGCGCAAACAACATGTATTGTCTAACTCGAACTGAGTCACTAGTCAATATGTTCATAGAATCATAGTGGTGTCGCCATGGATCGGCCTAGATCAGAAAAGAAAAGGGAACCTTGTCGGAATCAAAATCTCAGCAAAGAAGATGATCGATGCAACATCAACGATTTACTGTTATTTATACCAAATGATAACGTATAGTAAAATTTATCATATTAAAAAAATAATCTAGGAAGTTTATTACAAAGGACAATGATTTATGTGAACTTTATGACCTTTTCATATGCATACCCTTAATTTAACTATCAGTCTATCATAACCAAAATCTATGATTCAAAAATCACAAGTTACATCCAAACACTGTCATGAAACACAACATATATATGGGAAATTGTGTTCATTCTGCTTTTCATTTTCAAAATACAATATAAGGGGACGGGGCGTCACCCGAATTGTTCACGGGTACCTACTACCAGTACGGTAACACCGCTGTCACTCATGCTGGTAGTGGTCCCGTGGACCGTTTTGTTGGTTTTATATAACGTGCTGGTAACCGGTTTTTATTTTATTTTTGACTTTTATAAGTGCTATTTTTTTGTGTGTTTTAACCGTTTGTTTTTAGTGTTGTTTTATTATTTTTACCGTTTGTTTTATAAATTTTTTTAATTAATTTGTTTGTTTTAAAATCTAATTAAATAAAAAAACGAACATTTCATTAAAACATAAAATTAAAACATAATAATATTAAACATAAAAAAAATACATTAAAACAAAAAAAAACTTAAGGTTGGCGCAACAATTGTCATGCCTCGACATGGTCGAAATTATTACCGTATCGAGCCTCCTACTCATAGTGAGTGAAGTTGATAGCCAACTCGTGATCGAGGTCCGGACCGTCCCTCATCGTTTGCTCGTAGAGGGTGGTCCACCTCTCACACTTGATATTGAGATCGACCCACTTGAACTGGATTTCTCGGAGGGTCTTGTTGTTGGTGCCAACGTGTTGGTTAAAGTCGCTCAACACGTGGGCCCAAAACCCCTCCGGGGGTAGGCCGACCCTTCGTCCCTCGGGAGTTGTTGAATCTTTGGGTCGTTTGTGGCGTCCTTGTGGCACACCACTAATGCCATCTCTTCTTCCTCGGTCCACGGATTCATCTTGGTGGGTGGGTGTTTGTTTTTTAAACCGTGGTAAAGTGTGGCTTTAACCCGACGGTTTCATCTATTTATATACAAAAATTTGAACGGTACAACTGTAAAATTAAAGGTCTGACCGTTTAGATGATAACAATTAAATTCAATCGACGGTTTCCAAGAATTACAACTATATTTTGCTGACCGTTTGGTGGGACAGTTGCAATAGTATTAATTAAATTTTAAATAACCGTTTAAAAGTTTAAAACCGTGTGAAAATTAATAAACAAATAAAAAGTTTAGGTATTTAAATGAAAATAAATAAAGAATCTTGTTGCCTCAAAAAAAGTGTTTCAATGAAGTAAATCAGTGAAGTGATGTGACAAAGCAGGATTGGTTAAAATCAATTAAAGAAAAAAAAAATACTACAAGTGTCCCCCCCCCCCCCCTAATTTTCCTTAGAAGAAAGATAAAACCAAGTGACTTTTAGCATGAAAATATTGGGTATGTTTGGCAAAACTAGTTGGTATCTGTAACTTTTTAAGTATATTTTGGTGTGTTTGATAAAATAGCTGGAACCTTTAATCAAATGTGTCAAATGACCAAAAATGAGCATTAATTAAAAGTTTGTATGCATGTTTTTTTTAATGATAAAATGGGTATTTGGCCATTTACTCATTAAAAACTTGTAGCTAGTATGAACTTTTTCTTAAACACTAGTACTACTAGCTTTTCAATATAGAGTTTTTTTCATAATCTAAAAGTTTTAAGCTCTTTCAACTAAACAAAGTTTTTTATTTTTTCTTAAAAACTTGAAGCTTATAAAAGTTTTTAAAAACTTCTTGCTAAACATACCCTATAACTTATGAATTATAAAATAAAATAAAAAGTATTTTGAATATATTAATGCATTTATATAAGAGTGGTCCAAAGGGAGACAAGTTGAATATTGTCACACCCACGCCACCTCTCGCCCCCATGCAGACAACTTAGCGACCTTCTCTATAATTACAGCTTTTTAAATTATCTTTACATCTTTGGTTGGGACCATCTATGTATCTATAATTTCAAATCAAGTAAATACATCATTTTAGTAATTAAAATATGGAGAATTGGATTTTAATAATATGAACTATTTTAAGTTGGTCACTGGCACCCCAACTGAAAAATTGACAATATATAACCTGAACTATTGACTTATTGGAATCTAACACACACTAACGGTTAAATCACTAACACCGTTAGTGAGTTTGCTGACGTGACAAGATTTGCTGACGTGTCAATCCACGTGTGCACACATCAGCGTGCCACGTTAGCAACTTGTGCCACATCAGCAACTTGTGCCACGTCAGCAACCCAACTAATGGCGTCAGTTAGTTGGTGCTAGATTCCAATAAGTCAATAGTTCAGGTTATATATGGCCAATTTTTTAGTTGAGTGTATCAGTGCTCAATTTTGAATAGTTTAAGTTATTAAAGGAGACATTACTATTGAGATATATAGAGAAGATTTGCAAGTAGTCATTTATTTAAAACTAATTTTATAGATTATCAAAGTACATATTTTGTTTATTTGATTAATAAAAAAACATGTCCAAATATATCTTATTAAATAATTCATGAACATGTATATCTGCGTTGTTACTAGTTTCAAGAGCATATAAGGTATATATTTGGCCGCAATCGTTCTTCATTAGACAATCTTTTGGCTGTAAGCAATTCGTCATCTTACGTGAGTTGACAAAATGTGACAATGATAATGAAAGATATCAGCTAACATTTGTACACATAAAACATGATAATGATAGATATTAGATTATACATAATGTACTTTTAATATACATGTACGTAGTCAGACAGACAATTGGTGAGGATTATTATTGATGTTCAAGCTTCCCAGACCTCCTAGTGTATTAATTAGCAGCCCTGTGACCTTCCTAATGTTGAAGTCAGGGGTCTAGGTCTCATCCGACGCAAAATTCCTTGGGTTGAGTCAGATTTTACCTCAATGAGCATTCGGGTGGTGGTTTCCTTTGAAATGGTGGCAGACTGTATCACCAGTGCCTTAACTGTTCGTGGTCATGGGTGGCCTTATACCATTGGCTTTACCTGGTGATTGAACTTTCGTTGATCGTTTAAGAAAAATGTGTTAGACTAGTCTTGTAATTATTTGATGGTTAGAGGGGTCAATTTGCTTATTTGTTTGTTTTAAGTGGGCAGAATTGGAGTAGGTCAAATCAATTGAGGTAACTATTATAAGGGTATATGGGGCGGTTGTGATAAAGCCATGTGATGGTTGTGATTAGGGGTGCAAACGAGCCGAGCGGCTCGCGAGCTACTCGAGATCGGCTCGGTAAAAAGCTCGAACGAGCCGAGTCTTATCGAGCTCGAGCCTGAAATAAAGCTCATTTGGTTATCAAGCTTGAGCTCGAGCCTCGAATGCAAAACTCGGTTGGGCTCGTCGAGCCTTATCGAGCTTTGCTTATTTATGTCAATTAATACTATATAACCCAATTGTATTGCAACCCAGGCATTAACTAAATTATTTTGGGACTTGGGCTTCTTAATTGTCCAAAACAAGCTCATTAATGGTCCAAAACGAGTCCTTAATAGTCAAAATGTGACACCTGGCAAATTCGGGTTAACAACGTTGTCTAGATGAAAGTCTACCTTAGCGAGTCACGCGTATATTGTACGTAACTGGGTTAGTTAAGTCGGGATATGGTTCGGGAACTATTGGTTAGTCTAGAAGATCATTGGATGTTGGTCTAGAGGTTCGTTAGATGTCGGTCCTTAACCAAGTGTACAAACGATGACGATTTGTAGGATTGTCAGGGCATACGGAACGTACGAGTCTCGAGTCCCGGGAATTGGTGAACGAGTGTAAATATGTGTATTTACTTGTGTTATGTGTTTACAATCATTATATGACTTGTCGGTACATGAATATGCATTAACATATGTTAAAACGGGGTTTAACGCGCAAAACACACAAGGCAAAACCCTATAGGCGAGTAGGAGGTCTACTCCCCTATAGGGGAGGCGAGTAGGGAGCCCTTAAGGGCGATTAGCCCCTACTCGTGTGATGTTAAGGGCGAATAGGCCCCTAATCACATGAACATCAGGCGATTACAAGCCCTAATCGCCTGAACTGCTGCACAATCGCATGTAACGTGCTGGAACGACTAGAAACACCTATAAATACAATACTTAACCTCCTAAACTCCCTAATATCAACCCTAGTCGTCCCATAACCGCCCCAAACACTTAAACAACCTCTGGAAGGCGATTTTGATCAAAAACACAAGGTTTCAAGGTCTAATCATCATTCTTTTACAATTCTAAGGTTTGATTCTCATCCATAACACTTTGTAAATGTTTTTAATCAATCCCTAATGGTCCAGACCTGTTCATAAACGAAAAAGCTTTCTGAAAATCGTCAATGAGGGTTGTTAAACAGATTATAACTAATTAACATGCGTTATGGGTATGTATGATTAGAAAGATAGGATTTTTATGGATCTTGATGATGTTTTGATGTATTATCATGCTAGGTCAGAACTAATATTGTTAGTATGATGATGGAGAACTCAGTAATCGGATAATAGGGTTATGATTACATGCGTTAATTGATGTTGCATGCTATGTGAATAGTGTTTGGATTGTTTTGGGTTGCATGCAGGACTGATTATACGAGGTTGAACGAAGGTTTTGGGTTAAACATGTTTAGGATAGTGTTTGGGATGATATTGGGTAGTTACACACGTTCTGGATCTGATTTGGAGCGTTAAACGCGCGAAAAACTGGAACAGCATGGTTACAGGCGAGTAGCAATGCTAATCGCCTATAACTCATGCGAGTACAAGGCTAATCGCCTATATATAGGCGAGTAGAAGCCTATTCACTAGTAAGTTCATGCGAGTAGCCCTAATCACTAGTAAGTTCATGCGAATAGCCCTAATCACTAGTAAGTTCAGGGGAATAGCCCCTAATCGCATGAAGTAAAGGGGAATAGCCCCTATTCGCCTATAACAGGGCGAATAGGATGTCTAATCACTAGTTGACTTTCCTAATCACTAGTTGACTTTTCCTAATCGCGTGTACTGCTGCTGTAAGTGTAAATTAGCATTCCGAGACCCGATTTAACATGTAGTAACATGCTAGGAACCCCGTAACATGTCTAATAACTTGGTAACATATATTTGGATGTATTTCGGTGATACGTGAACTATGTGCTATAACTTGTTGTGTGTTAACGTATGTTAAGTATACTTGCGTTATTGTATGTTTTGGAGCGTAAACATAACACGGGGAGTCTCGGGTCACCAATGGAATGTCGAGTCTTGTACTTTGGGTCGGTTAAACAGTCACGGTGTTTTCAAACAAACTTGGTTATGGTCTGGACATCTAGGGACTAATTAACCTGCGGGTTATTAGTCTAAGTACTTGTAACTGTCGTATGTTAGGTCGCCACTGTACGGGACTAACATAGCAGCTGAGTTTACTCGGGATTAGGAGTAAAGCAACTTAAGGTGAGTTTACGGCCCCTCTTTTAAACTGGTTTTATACTTTCGGGGAGAAAACATGTGTTTAAAACGATTGTTTGGTAAATTCTGTCATACTATGGGTTCTAACGTATACTACACGATCTTTGGAAGTCCCGGGGGGAACCATGAATGTGCGGGTTTGCACAACGGGGAAATGTGAATAGCGCTATTGGGAGTGACCAACCCCGCTCGTCGGCTTGGAGGGCCGGGCGAGTGCATATTGTCTCAAACAGGAACAACAGGAACATTTGGAACTATTCGGGCACAACAACTGGTATTCGAGTTAGTAATGGTTTTCCAATCGTGGTAGTAACAAAACGTACGCCTAGCTAGCGTATACTGGTTTTCTATTTGTTATAGTATGGACAGGTGAACTTGGTACTTGAACTGCAAACCTGTAAACTCACCAGCATTTTTGTGCTGACGTAAACTTTTACATGTTTTCTCAGGTCGCTAAGGTAGCACAATGGAACTAGGGCGCACGCGTCTGCACGGCGTCTAGATAGAGTTGCATGATTTCATAAACATTGAACTTTGGTTATTTATGTTGAACTTTATTTTTGAATAAGCTTCCGCTGTAAACGGGATTTTAAAACTATGTTTTGGTATTGCATTAATTACATTTAGACTTGTTTATTGTGATCGTTGGTTTGGATCCTGGTTTGTCATGCGCCTCGCGGTAAAACCCCGCAAGTGGATTTTGAGGGTGTGACAGATTGGTATCAGAGCCAATGGTTATAGTGAACTAGGACTGCATGTAGAGTCTAGTCTATAGCCGAGTCGCACACACTAGACGATCACATGGTACTAAACGTTATAGTGGTTTACGTATGGTCTTGTCGGGGTGTCTCTAAATCGTTAGTATTTCTACGTTACATCATCCGTTCTATCTTAGGTTGGGTTACCTGTTTTTCTAGGCAGTATGGTCTGTTGGAGTAACTCGTGTGTTCTTGAGATTTGTCCAAGGCTCGGACATCTCCCTTTCGCACTCCAATAGAAACACTTGTCATGAACTACCGTAGTATTACGGTGTGTAGCTACGAGTCTATGTTCGGTGATTTGAACTTTGAACTAGGAGAACACTTGGAGGACCATGTAGAGCGTTTTATCATTTGGGTGCACACAAAATCATAAAACGAAATGCATGGAAGCCCTAGTGAGCTCTGGGTTTGAGGGGATAGTCCTGGACTGAATCTGGCTTTAATCTTGTGAACATTAGTAGTTATCTTTAACTGCGAAACTAAATTTTCTCGTTCTTTCTGCCAGAATCATGTCTGGAGTGCGTGGAGGACGAGGAGGCGGTCGCAATGGTGGACGTGGTGGTGCTGGTGGTCGTGGTGGAGGTATTAACCTGTCACAGGCTGATCTGAACAACTTGCTCCAGGCTGCCTTTCAGTTAGGGCACAACGGTGGTGGTAAGTTGTTTTATCCATTTTCTTTGCCTCATTGGTGAGTCTTGTGTACGTTATTCGTGGTTTCTCATACGTTTCATTTCAGGTGGTCCTGTTGACCCACCCCCACCCATGTGCACCTATAAGATGTTCCGGGACTGCAAGCCCCAGGAATTCTCTGGCACCGAGGGTTCGGTCAGTTTGCTTAGGTGGTTGGAGAAAGTGGAGTCGGTATTCTTGATGTGTAACTGTCTCCCAGAAGATCGGGTGAAGTATTCGGCTGCGTTATTTCAAGACGTGGCATTGACTTGGTGGAATGGTATTACCCAGAATATGGGTATTGGGGAGGCATATGCTATGCCGTGGGAGAACTTTGTGCAGTTGCTGAAGAGGGAGTATTGCCCGAGAGAAGAGGTACAGAAGCTGGAACATGAGGTGTGGAACCTCAAGATGAATGGGTCGGAAATCGAGAAGTATACGGTTAGGAGGAATGAGTTGGCGGTGCTGTGTCCCGATTTGCACGTGCCGGAGTATCGTAAGATTGAACATTATGTCTCAGGGTTAGTGCCGGAAATTGCAGGGTTAGTGGCTGCTGGGAATCATCCTACTTATGCGGAGGTAGTTCGATCTGCACATAGGATGACTAATTTAAAGGTGAACGAGGGGATTTTTGCCGGCGAAAGGTTCGACTGCTAAGGCTCCAGAGAACAATAAGCGCAAGTGGGAAAACGACGGGAAGGGATCTGGGTCTACGCAGCAGGGTAAAAAGTTTGATAATGGGGGGTCATCGTCTTCGGGTAATAAGCAGGGTGGTTATGCAGGAAAACTGCCCAAATGCAACAAGTGTGGACGCCATCACCTAGGGAACTGCGACAGTAACCGTTGTCACCGCTGCCAGCGAACAGGCCACTATGCTAAAGACTGTCGGGTTACACTTCCATCGACTCAGGCTCCGACCAACAGTTCAGCTCCGACTACTCAGGGACTACAGGGAAACAGGGATGCTACAACTGTGGTGACACTGGGCATTACAAGAAGGATTGCCCAAAACTGAAACAGGGTGGAAACAACGGGAATGGTAACAACGGGGGCGGCGGCAGAAATGCACGTGCCTTCGTCATTGGAGCTGCTGAGGCTAGGCAGGACCCTGATACAGTCACCGGTACGTTTCTTCTCAATAATCATTCTGTTAGCGTGTTATTTGATTCTGGTGCCGACAAGAGTTTTGTATCCATGGACGTTAGTCGACTGCTAGATGTAGTATCTGTACCATTAGAGACCAAGTATATTATTGAGTTGGCTGACGGTAAAACGATTGAAGCTACTAGTGTTCTTCGGGAGTGTCAGTTAGAGTT
Organism: Ambrosia x helenae; assembly: GCA_030844895.1. NCBI lineage: Eukaryota > Viridiplantae > Streptophyta > Magnoliopsida > Asterales > Asteraceae > Ambrosia > Ambrosia x helenae. The sequence continues at coordinate 860,365 of CM061230.1, read as the reverse complement.
ATCGGTTTGTCGTTCCCATCGACCTTATGCCGGTACCATTGGGTAGTTTTGACGTTGTGGTAGGAATGGATTGGTTATCTTTGTATCGCGCGGAGATTGTCTGTTACGATAAGGTTATTCGGATTCCTCTCCCTGATGGAGAATTTCTTTCTGTGTACGGTATCAAGGGTGGTGTTTCGCTAAACATCATCTCTAGCATGAAAGCCCTTAAGTGCCTTCGAAAGGGTTATCCAGCCGTATTGGCGCTTTTATCTGTTTCCTCCAGTGATGAGAAGAAGATTGACGACATTCCGGTGGTACGCGAATTTCTTGATGTTTTTCCCGATGATTTATCTGGTCTTCCTCCTCATCGTCAAGTCGAGTTCGGTATTGATCTTGTACCAGGGGCTGCTCCTATTGCTCGGGCCCCCTACCGTCTTGCACCTCCCGAGATGCAGGAACTGTCCAGCCAGTTACAGGAACTCTTGGACAAGGGTTTCATCCGACCAAGTTCTTCCCCTTGGGGAGCCCCGATTTTATTTGTCAAGAAGAAGGATGGGAGTTTCCGATTGTGTGTAGACTACAGAGAACTGAACAAGTTGACCGTCAAGAACCGTTATCCTCTTCCACGTATCGATGATCTATTCGACCAGCTCCAGGGTTCTAGTTATTATTCCAAGATCGATTTGAGGTCCGGTTATCACCAGCTGCGCGTCAGGGAGGCTGACGTTGCAAAGACTGCTTTTCGAACACGTTATGGCCATTTCGAATTCTTGGTCATGCCTTTCGGTCTCACGAACGCACCGGCGGTTTTCATGGACTTGATGAACCGCGTCTGTAAACCGTATCTGGACAAGTTTGTCATTGTGTTTATTGATGACATTCTGATCTACTCCAAGAACGAGATCGAACACGGGGAACATCTGCGGTTAGTTTTGGAACTCTTGCGACGGGAGCAACTTTACGCCAAATTCTCAAAGTGTGACTTTTGGTTACGCGAAGTTCAATTCCTAGGACATGTGGTTAATGAACTAGGAATTCATGTCGATCCCGCTAAAATCGAAGCGATCAAAGACTGGGGAGCACCTAAGACGCCAACTGAGGTGCGGCAATTCCTAGGCCTTGCGGGCTATTATCGTCGTTTCATTCAGGGGTTCTCGAAGATTGCTCAACCCCTCACCACTCTCACTCAGAAGGATAAGAAGTTCGACTGGGGTGAATCACAAGAGTCCGCGTTTGAGGAACTAAAGTCTAAACTGTGTTCTGCTCCTATTCTGTCTTTACCTGAGGGTCCTGATGATTTTGTCGTCTACTGTGATGCTTCCATTCATGGACTCGGTTGCGTGTTGATGCAACGCGAGAAAGTGATTGCGTATGCTTCTCGTCAACTCAAAGTGCACGAGAAGAACTACACAACTCATGACTTGGAGTTGGGTGCCGTGGTATTCGCGTTGAAAATTTGGAGACATTACTTGTACGGTACCAAATGCACCATCTACACCGATCACAAGAGTCTCCAACACATTTTCGACCAACAACACTTGAACATACGGCAGCGTCGCTGGATTGAACTTTTGAACGATTATGATTGTGCTATTAAGTACCATCCTGGCAAGGCGAATGTTGTAGCAGACGCCTTGAGCAGGAAGGAATCTTCTAAACCTCGTCGCGTTCGGGCGTTGCAGCTCACTATCCATTCGTCGTTACCTGATCAACTCCGTTCTGCCCAATTGGAAGCTTTGAAGGAGGAAAACCTTAAAACTGAAACCATGCACGGTGCCGACAAGCACCTAGAGCGAAGGCCTGATGGCCTGCACTACTTCGCAGAACGCATATGGGTTCCTTTATTCGGGGGACTACGGGAGCTTGTTCTTGATGAGGCTCATAAGTCCCGGTATTCTATTCATCCTGGTTCGGATAAGATGTACCAAGATCTAAAGGTGCTTTACTGGTGGCCAAACATGAGGTCGGACATAGCCTCATATGTGAGCAAATGCTTGACCTGTGCTAAGGTCAAAGTGGAATACCAGAAACCGTCGGGTCTCCTGCAACAACCTGAAATTCCGGAATGGAAATGGGAACGGATTACTATGGATTTTGTCACACAACTTCCTAAGTCGCCAAGCGGGAACGACAAGATATGGGTGATTGTCGATCGGCTAACGAAATCAGCTCATTTTCTTGCTATTAAGGAGACCGACACCATGGATCGTTTGGCTCGTCTCTACTTGAAAGAAGTTGTTTCTAAGCACGGGGTACCTGTTTCTATTATCTCGGATCGTGACTCCCATTTTACTTCTCACTTCTGGAAGTCTTTGCACAAGGCTTTGGGTACCCAACTAGACATGAGTACGGCTTACCATCCACAGACTGACGGTCAGAGTGAGCGTACGATTCAAACATTAGAAGACATGCTGCGGGCATGTGTGATCGATTTTGGCAAAGGTTGGGAAGCTCATCTGCCGTTGGTAGAATTCTCGTACAACAACAGTTATCACACGAGCATCAAGGCTGCTCCGTTCGAAGCACTGTACGGACGGAAATGTCGTTCTCCTCTTTGTTGGGCTGAGGTGGGTGAGAGTCAACTCACTGGGCCTGAACTAGTGTACGAAACTTCGGAAAAGATCGTACAGATTCGAAATCGGTTGGCGGCGGCACGGGACCGGCAAAAGAGTTATGCTGATCAGCGTCGCAAACCACTGGAGTTCCAAGTCAATGACAAGGTACTTCTAAAAGTCTCACCGTGGAAGGGCGTCATACGCTTTGGAAAGCGTGGCAAACTCAATCCGCGATATGTCGGCCCATTTACGATCCTGGAACGGATTGGGCCGGTGGCATATCGACTTGATCTGCCGACGGAGCTCGGTAACGTACATAACGTCTTTCACGTGTCAAACTTGAAGAAGTGTCTGGCTGACGAGTCTCTCATCGTTCCACTAGAAGAGATCAAGGTTGATGATCGTCTTCGGATTGTGGAAGAACCTGTGGAGATCCTCGATTACAAGATTCGTAGCCTACGTCACAGCAAGATTCGTATCGTTAAGGTTCGGTGGAACTCGAACCGGGGACCGGAATATACATGGGAACGGGAGGATCAGATGAAGTCTAAGTATCCTCACCTCTTTCCTAAGGAAGCATTCGAGTCGAGACATGTCTCTTCGGCAGCTGAATGAATCTCGGGTCGAGATTCCTTTTAACGTGGGGATGATGTGACACCTCGGGTAAATCTCTCTCTTGATTTCTACTCTCTATTGATTCCTATCTGTTTGTTTATTCCCTTCGTTGTTTCTTTTGTTACTTACGCAATTTTCGGGACGAAAATTCTTTTAACGTGGGGATGATGTGACACCTGGCAAATTCGGGTTAACAACGTTGTCTAGATGAAAGTCTACCTTAGCGAGTCACGCGTATATTGTACGTAACTGGGTTAGTTAAGTCGGGATATGGTTCGGGAACTATTGGTTAGTCTAGAAGATCATTGGATGTTGGTCTAGAGGTTCGTTAGATGTCGGTCCTTAACCAAGTGTACAAACGATGACGATTTGTAGGATTGTCAGGGCATACGGAACGTACGAGTCTCGAGTCCCGGGAATTGGTGAACGAGTGTAAATATGTGTATTTACTTGTGTTATGTGTTTACAATCATTATATGACTTGTCGGTACATGTGTGACACCCGACAAATTCAGGTTAACTTTTTATTAACATTTACTACTTACCTTGGGTTACTTTTATATATTTAATTTAATTCGTAGGAATTAAGTTGGTTAAATATATATGAAACGATACGAACAGATAATTCAGTTAATTTTTAGAACACACACACGAATACTGGACCCCGAATGTTGGTGAATGTCAAAACAAACAATTGTAGTATAACTCGTTTGGTATTATTTGCAATTATGTGCGCATGCGATATTGTGTGGAGTTATTTGGAATAAATTATAAGTATGACAAAATATGTTACCAAGTCTGTAACCGGCCCCTGACGGACAGAGGAACGTAAATAAGTTTAAAATATTTGGGTTAAATATTTTATAGAATAATAGTATCATATATTCTTACGCGAAATGAACTTGTTACGCGAGTATGCTAGAATGAGTTCGTAAACCAACTCTAGTCGGAACAGGAGTCATAAACACCTTATAAAATATTTGGGTTGAATATTTTATATTAACTTGTATCGTTGATATATATATTAATTATAAATTTCATCATGATTATTATTATATGTATGACAAAAAAAAAAAAATAATGCTAGACAACTTGGCTCGAGACCAAGTTACCAACACAAAAGGGGAATGTCAAAATTCAAATGTGATAAATGCATTTCATTACTAAACGACAAACGAAGGAAAAATAGGGGAGGAATTGGCAAGCTGATATGGGCGCGTGAAGAATGATCCTGGCAGCCAATTGGGTTGTCGTGGAGCAAGCTCGGCCCAAGTGCCTTAAGGGCCCAAATCGCTGTATTATTTTATAAAGACGTATTTTGATCAATTTTAACATTATAACTCAACCCTAATCAGCCACTACCTCTAAATTACGAAATTTATAACCCCTAACCTCTGCCCTAATCAAGAATCATCAATTTTGGAGCTTAAGTTGGTCTAGGATCATTATTTGAAGAGCTTGAGGTGTGTAAACATGATCTTTATGTTTTAATTTCCTTTAGTTATGATTAATTCTTATTTTTGTCCATGAAACCTCAAGTCCAAATCTGATCAAAATTATTTTTATCAACTAATAATGATTAAAAGATGATTATTATATGTTTGTATTGGGTTTTGATGAGGAATTTTATATATAAAATCATATGGTGCATGTCATAGCCAAAACTTTGATATTTGTGTACACCCTAGATCTTAGAACCTTAATGTTGTAACTTGTGTGATGTATTATTGTGATCATGTTATGATTATTTTAAAAAGTTAACATGCATTAGATGATGATTTGACGTGATTTGAAATTATTATTATGAACCTGCCCAAGAAGGAAACTTTATTGATTTTTAGATTTTGAAATTGAGATCTAAGCATGTTATAGAACATGTAATGTTAGGATATGCTTAGGAATGATTATTTAAGCATACTAGAATATTCGTTTTGTTAAAGACAAAGCTAGAGTCACAACTTACTAAAAAGGGAAACTTTTTACATGCAATGTGTTCATCTTGTTCATAGGTTACCTAATATGGAAAGTTTTGCATGTTGTGGATTGTATGTGGAGTGTTGTATGACTTATTAATGTTATGTCACGCTAGATATAAGTTGTATGCCTAAAACCCAAACTTGGAAATTTTAACAAAGCTATCATATTATATGATTGGCTAACATGTTAGTACACTAGGATCGCATGTTTGGGTGTAACTTGTAATTCTAGGCTTTTCCAACTTGTTCAAACATAAAACACTTAACAGGTCACCAATGGGTCGTCGGGTCAAACTTAGTCAAACTTGGTCAAACAGATTTTATAAACACAAACTAAGTCATTGATTTGGAGTCAATGGGTTAATTGGACAAACAAAAATGTTGGACAAACATTTATAGGTTGTTATATTATAGGTTTCCAGTAGTTGGAAACTTATTTTATTACACCTGGTTTATTAGCACGCAAAGCAAAGGTGAGTTTCACGGCCCCTTTTACTGTTTTCCTGCTGGGGGAGAGACATGCTACACAAACACACGAACATTGTAGATCACATGTACTATTATATCACTTGTTTACTGTAGCGTAACTTTCATTCTTAAGTCCTTACATTGTAAACCATAGTATGTGTAACATAGCGAGGAGATGTGAATAGATCTATTGGGTCTGACAAGCCCCACCTGTGTCAACTGGAGGTTGAGCAGGTGCATATTGTCCTAAACAGTCGTCACCGTTGAATGAGCGGTGGCGGAAGGCAAACAACTACCAACAGTCAGCAATGGTTTATGTACGCTTAGTAACTTGTTAATGTCTAGCTAGCATTGGATATAATTAGTAAATAGATGTGAGTCTATGCAGACAAACAGACAAACGGATTTCCTTACATTAAAACCTGTGAATTCACCAACTTAATTGTTGACACACTTTAGCATGTTTTCTCAGGTCGCTAAAGGTATCGCTGCTAGGATGCACTTGGAGTCTCACTTGCATCACAAACATTTCCTTTCAGTTTTCAAACTTTTTATTTTATTATGATGGATTTGGTAAACTCGTACTGTTTTACGAGATGGTTTGCATGAACTTTATTTACTGCTTCCGCTAAACTTCTAAACTTTTGAACTTTGAAAACTTTTGGTTTATTACGTATGTTTTGATAGCATATAGAGGTCGTTCATTCGACCGTTGACTAGATCCTGGTTTGTCACGCGCCTCGCGGTAAAATCCCGCAGTGGAAATTTGAGGGTGTGACAGATTGGTATCAGAGCCAATGGTTATAGTGAACTAGGACTGCATTGTGAGTCTAGCCTATAACTGCTACACACACTAGATCAAACACTATAGTTACTCAAGAGTCGAGTACTGAAGCTAACATGACTGTCCAACACTGTTACATGCAACTAACCAGAAAAACAGTCTTACATGTATAAATGTTTGGAATTTATATGTCAACACAACAATCTCCAACAAAATTCTACAACAACAAAATACACAAACATAAAAACTTAACATTGCAAGAAAATGTCGTCATCATCATCCGCAAACCCTAGCCACTAATCGCCCAAACCAGATGCACTTAAGCATTCCCCAGCTCTAGCGACACAACCAGAGGAGGAAGAGGAGGGAGATCCAAAGGAGAACCCTAGTGACGGAGAGGCGAACTCTGGCGTCTCTCATGACACTGATTAATCTCCTCTTACCTTCTTTTCGTATTTCGCTTTCATTCTTGGCATAAACTTAAATGAGCATGTAATGCTCATCCAACTATCTATTTTGGATGTTTAATGGTTTGATTTGATATTTTGTATGAATTACAAATTATTATTATCAAGGATTATTACTGAAAATTGTGATATGGTGTTAGTGCATTCCCTATTTGCTTACATTATACAATTGTGATTGATATAAATTCTTTTATATTGTCTCATTGTGTGTAATTGTAAATGCTAGAACTATGTCTGGAAACCGAGGTGGACGCCGTGGAGGTCACGCTGGGCGCGGCGGAGGTCGCGGTAACATCACTATGTCCGCGGCCGAACTAAATGCACTTATTCAGGACAGAGTGAATGAGGCAATTGCTGCTTTTCAAGCAGGTAAACACCATTTCCACCGTTTTGACCGCAACCTAACTCTCTATTATTATATATTATAATAAATAAGGTCTATCATTTTTAGTAATCGTTATCATGTGCTATTGCAGGCAATGCTAATCCACCACCACCACCTCCTCCACCACCACCCCCGGCCTGTTCTTTTAAGGCCTTCATGGATTGTAAGCCGCAGTCATTTAGCGGTACTGAAGGAGCAATCGGACTACTCCGTTGGATAGAGAAGACAGAATCAGTTTTTGAGATGTGTAACTGTCCTATTGCTCACCGGGTTAAGTATGCATCCGGCACACTGAGCGGCTCCGCTTTAACTTGGTGGAACTCCACCGCTCAGACTCTTGGATTAGCTGAAGCAAACGCCCTCCCTTGGGCTGAATTTACCCGAATGTTGCGAGAGGAGTACTGCCCTCGTGATGAAATCAAGAAACTTGAGGCTGAGTTGTGGACTTTGAAAATGGTCGGGTCCGAAATCGAGGAATACACTACCAGGCACCACGAGCTTGCTACCATGTGTCCTGGCATGGTGACCCCTGCTTACAAGCGTATTGAGCACTACATAGCTGGACTTGTGCCTCAGATCCAAAGTATGGTCACTGCTTCTAAACCCGCCACTATCCAAGAAGCTATTCGTTTAGCTCACCAACTTACTGATCAAGCTGTAACGCAGGGCACTCTACCCCCTAGGGGCGCTAGTGCAAGGGGTAATGACAACAAAAGGAAGTGGGATAACAACAACAATTCTGGCAAGAATACCAACTCGTATCAACCTCAGCAGCAGCATCGGAAATTTGAAACCTCTAACTCTTCTGCCAACGCCAATCAATCGGGTCAAAAACAGGGTACCTATGCTGGTAAGTACCCAAAGTGCAACAAGTGTGGTTTTCATCATAATGGCTCGTGTGATAAATTCATTTTCCAACGTTGTGGCAAGGCCGGTCATGCTGCAAAGGACTGTAGGGGTGAGCTCCGACCTAAACAGTCCCAGCCATCTGAGCAACAGTCAGCTAAGGGCTGTTATCACTGCGGAAAGGAAGGACATTTCAAGAGAAACTGCCCTAAATTGAAGCAAAATGACAACAATCAGAACAACAACAATGGTAATAGCAGCAATGCGCGTGCCTTTGTGATCGGCTCGGGTGAGGCCAGGCAGGACCCGAGTGTTGTTACCGGTACGTTTCCCTTAAATAATCTCTTTGCTTCGGTATTATTTGATTCGGGTGCCGACAAAAGTTTCATTTCCCTTGAGTTTAGTCAATTGTTAGATGCTGCCTCTGAAGCACTAGAAACCGTATACACTGTAGAGATTGCTGACGGTAAATTGATTAAAGCCACTCATGTTTTTAAAGGCTGTAAACTTGAACTAGCGGGTCATTCACTAGACATAGATCTTATGCCAATTACCCTGGGTAGTTTTGATGTCGTAGTAGGTATGGATTGGTTGTCCCATCATCGAGCTGAAATAGTCTGTTTTGATAAGATTGTCCGTATTCCCCTTCCCTGTGGTGAGATCTTATCTGTTCAAGGCGAGAAGCATAATGCGCCTTTGAATATCATCTCTTGCATGAAAGCCCATAAGTTTCTTCGAAAAGGCTATACCGCAATTTTGGCACTCGTCACCTCAACTCCTACTGAGGAGAAGAAGATTGAAGATATTCCTATTGTCCGTGACTTCCCTGAAGTATTCCCTGATGAATTACCCGGTTTACCTCCGCAACGGCAAGTGGAGTTTCGTATTGACCTTGCACCCGGTGCGGCTCCTATTGCTAGAGCTCCATACCGTCTTGCACCTCCAGAGATGCAAGAACTTTCCAACCAACTGCAAGAACTTCTTGAGAAGGGTTTTATTCGACCAAGCTCATCCCCGTGGGGAGCTCCTGTCCTATTTGTCAAGAAGAAAGACGGGACTCTTCGCATGTGTATCGACTACCGTGAACTCAACAAGGTGACGATTAAGAACCGTTACCCCCCTCCCTCGAATTGAGGATCTGTTCGACCAACTCCAAGGGTCAAGTTTTTACTCGAAAATCGATCTGAGATCCGGTTATCACCAACTCAGAGTTCAAGAAGAAGACGTTCCGAAAACTGCTTTCAGAACTCGTTATGGCCACTTTGAATTCTTGGTCATGCCTTTCGGTTTAACCAATGCTCCTGCGGTATTCATGGATTTGATGAACCGTGTATGTAAACCCTACCTTGATAAATTTGTTATTGTTTTCATCGATGACATTCTAATCTATTCTAAGAACAAGGATGACCATGAGGAGCACTTGCGCCTAGTCTTGGAACTTCTGAAGCAAGAGCAGCTTTATGCAAAATTCTCTAAGTGTGACTTCTGGTTGCGGGAAGTCCAATTCCTCGGGCATGTAGTTAATGAAAAAGGGATACATGTTGATCCAGCCAAGGTTGAGGCTATCAAAGACTGGGAAGCACCTAAAACTCCAACTGAGGTGCGGCAATTCTTAGGTCTAGCCGGCTATTATCGTCGTTTCATTGAGGGATTTTCCAAAATCGCTCAACCTCTTACTGCTCTAACCCATAAAGACAAGAAGTTTAATTGGGGTGACACTCAAGAATCCGCATTTCAGTTATTGAAGCAAAAGCTTTGCACTGCACCTATCCTATCCTTGCCTGAAGGTTCGGATGACTTTGTTGTTTACTGTGATGCATCCATTCAAGGTCTCGGTTGTGTTCTGATGCAACGCGAGAAGGTCATTGCGTACGCATCTCGCCAGTTGAAAATCCATGAAAAGAACTACACTACCCATGATCTAGAATTGGGAGCGGTGGTGTTTGCTCTTAAGATTTGGAGACATTACTTGTACGGTACCAAATGCACCATCTACACCGATCACAAGAGTCTCCAACACATCTTTGATCAAAAGGACTTGAACATGCGACAACGTCGCTGGGTCGAGCTCCTTAATGACTACGATTGTGCAATCAAGTACCATCCTGGTAAGGCAAACGTCGTGGCCGATGCCTTAAGCAGAAAGGAATCTTCTAAACCTCGTAGATGCCGATCTCTTCAACTTACCATTCATACTGGTCCGCCTGACCGAATTCGTGCTGCACAACAAGAAGCTTTAAAGGTAGAGAACATTAAAACTGAAACCATGCATGGTGCTGACAAACACCTTGAACTTAAATCTGATGGAATTCATTATTTCATGGAACGGATTTGGGTTCCACATTTTGGCAATCTCAGAGAACTTGTGATGGACGAAGCACACAAGTCTCGATATTCTATTCATCCCGGTTCTGACAAGATGTATCATGATCTTAAGGTACTCTACTGGTGGCCTAATATGAAAGCTGAAATAGCCACCTATGTCAGCAAATGTCTGACCTGTGCTAAGGTCAAAGTCGAATACCAGAAGCCATCTGGTATGCTCCAGCAGCCCGAACTCCCAATGTGGAAATGGGAGCGAATCACAATGGACTTCATTACCAAACTACCGCGATCGCCTAGCGGTTGTGATATGATTTGGGTTATTGTAGACCGTCTGACCAAATCTGCACACTTCCTAGCGATAAAGGAAACCGACAAACTGGAGAAATTAGCTCGTCTTTACATTAAGGAAGTTGTCACTCGTCACGGTGTGCCAGTCTCTATCATTTCTGATCGTGATGCTCGTTTCACGTCTCGATTCTGGAAGACCTTACACAAGTCCTTGGGTACTCAATTGGATATGAGTACTGCTTACCACCCGCAAACGGATGGCCAGAGCGAGCGAACAATCCAAACTCTTGAAGACATGTTGCGAGCGTGTGTCATCGACTTCGGCAACGGTTGGGAGAACCACTTACCCCTGATAGAATTCTCCTATAATAACAGTTACCACACCAGCATAAAGGCAGCTCCGTTTGAAGCACTGTATGGACGAAAATGCCGATCTCCTATCTGTTGGGCTGAGGTGGGTGAAAGTCAACTCACTGGCCCGGAACTTGTGCACGAAACCACGGAGAAGATCGTGCAAATTCGTCAGCGTATGGCAGCAGCTCGTGACCGACAGAAGAGCTACGCTGACAAACGTCGCAAACCATTGGAATTTCAGGTCGGCGACAGGGTTCTCTTAAAAGTCTCACCTTGGAAAGGTGTTATTCGTTTCGGTAAACGAGGAAAGCTGAACCCCAGGTATGTTGGACCTTTCGAGATCGTGGAAAGGATTGGTCCGGTAGCCTATCGACTTAATCTCCCAGAGGAACTAAAAGGCGTTCACAATGTCTTTCATGTCTCAAATCTAAAGAAGTGTCTGTCTGATGAGACACTTATTGTTCCTCTGGAAGAAATACAAATCGATGAACAGTTGCGTATCGTCGAAGAACCAGTCGAAATCTTGGATTACAAAATTCGAAGCCTTAGAAAAAGCAAGATCTGTATTGTCAAAGTTCGTTGGAACTCAACACGTGGACCAGAATTCACATGGGAACGAGAGGATCAAATGAAGCTTAAGTACCCACACCTATTTCCACCACCAAAACCAAGGGCTGCTAAAGCAGATTCAATTTCGAGGCGAAATTCCCTTCAACAAGGGGATGGTGTGGCAACCTGAAAATTTTCTTTCACTTTCTTAGCGACGTTGAGCAATTTTCGGGACGAAAATTCTTTCAACAAGGGGATGATGTGACACCCGACAAATTCAGGTTAACTTTTTATTAACATTTACTACTTACCTTGGGTTACTTTTATATATTTAATTTAATTCGTAGGAATTAAGTTGGTTAAATATATATGAAACGATACGAACAGATAATTCAGTTAATTTTTAGAACACACACACGAATACTGGACCCCGAATGTTGGTGAATGTCAAAACAAACAATTGTAGTATAACTCGTTTGGTATTATTTGCAATTATGTGCGCATGCGATATTGTGTGGAGTTATTTGGAATAAATTATAAGTATGACAAAATATGTTACCAAGTCTGTAACCGGCCCCTGACGGACAGAGGAACGTAAATAAGTTTTAAAATATTTGGGTTAAATATTTTATAGAATAATAGTATCATATATTCTTACGCGAAATGAACTTGTTACGCGAGTATGCTAGAATGAGTTCGTAAACCAACTCTAGTCGGAACAGGAGTCATAAACACCTTATAAAATATTTGGGTTGAATATTTTATATTAACTTGTATCGTTGATATATATATTAATTATAAATTTCATCATGATTATTATTATATGTATGACAAAAAAAAAAAAATAATGCTAGACAACTTGGCTCGAGACCAAGTTACCAACACAAAAGGGGAATGTCAAAATTCAAATGTGATAAATGCATTTCATTACTAAACGACAAACGAAGGAAAAATAGGGGAGGAATTGGCAAGCTGATATGGGGCGCGTGAAGAATGATCCTGGCAGCCAATTGGGTTGTCGTGGAGCAAGCTCGGCCCAAGTGCCTTAAGGGCCCAAATCGCTGTATTATTTTATAAAGACGTATTTTGATCAATTTTAACATTATAACTCAACCCTAATCAGCCACTACCTCTAAATTACGAAATTTATAACCCCTAACCTCTGCCCTAATCAAGAATCATCAATTTTGGAGCTTAAGTTGGTCTAGGATCATTATTTGAAGAGCTTGAGGTGTGTAAACATGATCTTTATGTTTTAATTTCCTTTAGTTATGATTAATTCTTATTTTTGTCCATGAAACCTCAAGTCCAAATCTGATCAAAATTATTTTTATCAACTAATAATGATTAAAAGATGATTATTATATGTTTGTATTGGGTTTTGATGAGGAATTTTATATATAAAATCATATGGTGCATGTCATAGCCAAAACTTTGATATTTGTGTACACCCTAGATCTTAGAACCTTAATGTTGTAACTTGTGTGATGTATTATTGTGATCATGTTATGATTATTTTAAAAAGTTAACATGCATTAGATGATGATTTGACGTGATTTGAAATTATTATTATGAACCTGCCCAAGAAGGAAACTTTATTGATTTTTAGATTTTGAAATTGAGATCTAAGCATGTTATAGAACATGTAATGTTAGGATATGCTTAGGAATGATTATTTAAGCATACTAGAATATTCGTTTTGTTAAAGACAAAGCTAGAGTCACAACTTACTAAAAAGGGAAACTTTTTACATGCAATGTGTTCATCTTGTTCATAGGTTACCTAATATGGAAAGTTTTGCATGTTGTGGATTGTATGTGGAGTGTTGTATGACTTATTAATGTTATGTCACGCTAGATATAAGTTGTATGCCTAAAACCCAAACTTGGAAATTTTAACAAAGCTATCATATTATATGATTGGCTAACATGTTAGTACACTAGGATCGCATGTTTGGGTGTAACTTGTAATTCTAGGCTTTTCCAACTTGTTCAAACATAAAACACTTAACAGGTCACCAATGGGTCGTCGGGTCAAACTTAGTCAAACTTGGTCAAACAGATTTTATAAACACAAACTAAGTCATTGATTTGGAGTCAATGGGTTAATTGGACAAACAAAAATGTTGGACAAACATTTATAGGTTGTTATATTATAGGTTTCCAGTAGTTGGACACTTATTTTATTACACCTGGTTTATTAGCACGCAAAGCAAAGGTGAGTTTCACGGCCCCTTTTACTGTTTTCCTGCTGGGGGAGAGACATGCTACACAAACACACGAACATTGTAGATCACATGTACTATTATATCACTTGTTTACTGTAGCGTAACTTTCATTCTTAAGTCCTTACATTGTAAACCATAGTATGTGTAACATAGCGAGGAGATGTGAATAGATCTATTGGGTCTGACAAGCCCCACCTGTGTCAACTGGAGGTTGAGCAGGTGCATATTGTCCTAAACAGTCGTCACCGTTGAATGAGCGGTGGCGGAAGGCAAACAACTACCAACAGTCAGCAATGGTTTATGTACGCTTAGTAACTTGTTAATGTCTAGCTAGCATTGGATATAATTAGTAAATAGATGTGAGTCTATGCAGACAAACAGACAAACGGATTTCCTTACATTAAAACCTGTGAATTCACCAACTTAATTGTTGACACACTTTAGCATGTTTTCTCAGGTCGCTAAAGGTATCGCTGCTAGGATGCACTTGGAGTCTCACTTGCATCACAAACATTTCCTTTCAGTTTTCAAACTTTTTATTTTATTATGATGGATTTGGTAAACTCGTACTGTTTTACGAGATGGTTTGCATGAACTTTATTTACTGCTTCCGCTAAACTTCTAAACTTTTGAACTTTGAAAACTTTTGGTTTATTACGTATGTTTTGATAGCATATAGAGGTCGTTCATTCGACCGTTGACTAGATCCTGGTTTGTCACGCGCCTCGCGGTAAAATCCCGCAGTGGAAATTTGAGGGTGTGACAACATGAATATGCATTAACATATGTTAAAACGGGGTTTAACGCGCAAAACACACAAGGCAAAACCCTATAGGCGAGTAGGAGGTCTACTCCCCTATAGGGGAGGCGAGTAGGGAGCCCTTAAGGGCGATTAGCCCCTACTCGTGTGATGTTAAGGGCGAATAGGCCCCTAATCACATGAACATCAGGCGATTACAAGCCCTAATCGCCTGAACTGCTGCACAATCGCATGTAACGTGCTGGAACGACTAGAAACACCTATAAATACAATACTTAACCTCCTAAACTCCCTAATATCAACCCTAGTCGTCCCATAACCGCCCCAAACACTTAAACAACCTCTGGAAGGCGATTTTGATAAAAAACACAAGGTTTCAAGGTCTAATCATCATTCTTTTACAATTCTAAGGTTTGATTCTCATCATAACACTTTGTAAATGTTTTTAATCAATCCCTAATGGTCCAGACCTGTTCATAAACGAAAAAGCTTTCTGAAAATCGTCAATGAGGGTTGTTAAACAGATTATAACTAATTAACATGCGTTATGGGTATGTATGATTAGAAAGATAGGATTTTTATGGATCTTGATGATGTTTTGATGTATTATCATGCTAGGTCAGAACTAATATTGTTAGTATGATGATGGAGAACTCAGTAATCGGATAATAGGGTTATGATTACATGCGTTAATTGATGTTGCATGCTATGTGAATAGTGTTTGGATTGTTTTGGGTTGCATGCAGGACTGATTATACGAGGTTGAACGAAGGGTTTTGGGTTAAACATGTTTAGGATAGTGTTTGGGATGATATTGGGTAGTTACACACGTTCTGGATCTGATTTGGAGCGTTAAACGCGCGAAAAACTGGAACAGCATGGTTACAGGCGAGTAGCAATGCTAATCGCCTATAACTCATGCGAGTACAAGGCTAATCGCCTATATATAGGCGAGTAGAAGCCTATTCACTAGTAAGTTCATGCGAGTAGCCCTAATCACTAGTAAGTTCATGCGAATAGCCCTAATCACTAGTAAGTTCAGGGGAATAGCCCCTAATCGCATGAAGTAAAGGGGAATAGCCCCTATTCGCCTATAACAGGGGCGAATAGGATGTCTAATCACTAGTTGACTTTCCTAATCACTAGTTGACTTTTCCTAATCGCGTGTACTGCTGCTGTAAGTGTAAATTAGCATTCCGAGACCCGATTTAACATGTAGTAACATGCTAGGAACCCCGTAACATGTCTAATAACTTGGTAACATATATTTGGATGTATTTCGGTGATACGTGAACTATGTGCTATAACTTGTTGTGTGTTAACGTATGTTAAGTATACTTGCGTTATTGTATGTTTTGGAGCGTAAACATAACACGGGGAGTCTCGGGTCACCAATGGAATGTCGAGTCTTGTACTTTGGGTCGGTTAAACAGTCACGGTGTTTTCAAACAAACTTGGTTATGGTCTGGACATCTAGGGACTAATTAACCTGCGGGTTATTAGTCTAAGTACTTGTAACTGTCGTATGTTAGGTCGCCACTGTACGGGACTAACATAGCAGCTGAGTTTACTCGGGATTAGGAGTAAAGCAACTTAAGGTGAGTTTACGGCCCCTCTTTTAAACTGGTTTTATACTTTCGGGGGAGAAAACATGTGTTTAAACGATTGTTTGGTAAATTCTGTCATACTATGGGTTCTAACGTATACTACACGATCTTTGGAAGTCCCGGGGGGAACCATGAATGTGCGGGTTTGCACAACGGGGAAATGTGAATAGCGCTATTGGGAGTGACCAACCCCGCTCGTCGGCTTGGAGGGCCGGGCGAGTGCATATTGTCTCAAACAGGAACAACAGGAACATTTGGAACTATTCGGGCACAACAACTGGTATTCGAGTTAGTAATGGTTTTCCAATCGTGGTAGTAACAAAACGTACGCCTAGCTAGCGTATACTGGTTTTCTATTTGTTATAGTATGGACAGGTGAACTTGGTACTTGAACTGCAAACCTGTAAACTCACCAGCATTTTTGTGCTGACGTAAACTTTTACATGTTTTCTCAGGTCGCTAAGGTAGCACAATGGAACTAGGGCGCACGCGTCTGCACGGCGTCTAGATAGAGTTGCATGATTTCATAAACATTGAACTTTGGTTATTTATGTTGAACTTTATTTTTGAATAAGCTTCCGCTGTAAACGGGATTTTAAAACTATGTTTTGGTATTGCATTAATTACATTTAGACTTGTTTATTGTGATCGTTGGTTTGGATCCTGGTTTGTCATGCGCCTCGCGGTAAAACCCCGCAAGTGGATTTTGAGGGTGTGACACAAAACGAGCTCCTTAATGGTCCAAAACGAGCTCGGGCCGAGCTTGGGCTCGTTTAAACTCTTGCCACTTACATTTTGATCGAGCTTTCGAGCCGAGCTCGAATTCTTAACAATACTATCGAGCCAAGCTCGAGCCCAAAATACAAGGCTCGAATCGAGCTCGAGCTCGAGCTTCTGAAAATTGTAACGAGCCTAGCTCAATAAGGCAAGGCTCGAGCTCAGCTCGGCTCGTTTGCACCCCTAGCTGTGATATACAACTTCATGTGTTTAGTGATAGCAAAAATCATCACAGTTGTGATGTACATTGTGGCTACGTGACAAATGTGTGTATGGTGGGCGGTCTGTTTGGAGATATGGCGTAATGTTGTGATTTGTTGGTTTTCTGGAGGACATAATAAAATATGAAATATTGAGGTGGAACAAAGTCATTGGGTGTAGTGGTGCACAA
This sequence comes from Ambrosia x helenae, assembly GCA_030844895.1. Lineage (NCBI taxonomy): Eukaryota > Viridiplantae > Streptophyta > Magnoliopsida > Asterales > Asteraceae > Ambrosia > Ambrosia x helenae. The sequence continues at coordinate 843,009 of CM061230.1, read as the reverse complement.
AATACCCGAAACCGAGTATTTCATACCCGAACCCGTACCCGACCATATCCGTAGGGTATGGTCAGGGTATACCCAACTCACCTAAAACCCGAACCCGGGTTTTTTCAACCCAGTTTAAACCCGAAACCGGTTATTATAATGCCCGTACCCAGTTCGTACCGGTTATCTAGAATACCCGGTTCATTTGTGACGTTTAAGAATTGTTATAAGTAATCTAAATTTAAACGTAGTTGTCATCATGTTGAAAACACTAGTATTAGCTTAATTAACTTATTTTATATCATTAATGAAAAATTATAGGCAGATATATAAGAATTATTTATGTATATTGTATGCGTGTTTGTGTTATCTTAAGTACTAGTTCTAGACTTTTAAATATTACATAAAAAAGTTGTAAGCAGTACTATTTAATGGAACTTGTATGTTTTCTAGGAATATAATATTAAAGTATGTATTTTTATGTTATTTATTAATATTTAAGAAATTTGTATGCAAAAATAGCTTATGAACAAAAAAAAAAAAAGAAATGAATTAAACACAAAAAACTACCAAAAAGAAAAGAAAAAAATCACACAGATAGGGTTTTTTGTACCCGAAAACCGGGTATTGAAAACCCGAACCTGAAGCCGACCTGAACCCGGGTATATAGTGTATGGTTTTTCAAGAAAATACTCTACCCGAACCCGACCCAGTTATCCATAATACCCAGTTATACTCTACCCGATCATACCCAAACCCGGATACATACCCGAACCCAGATATTCAAAAAATCCGGTTTTATACACCTCTAATTGGGTGTGATAAAATAGATTGTGATGAACACCTGCCTACCCTAATATAATTTAATTAGGATTATGTTATTTGCTTTGAAGTTAGCAATCTTGGTTATACATAAGGTTAAAGCGTCTTTGATCAAACCGAGTTTTGTTGCGCTTTTCTTTTTCTTTCGGTGGGATAAGACATGTCACATAAGGGCCTGGACCATTATAAGCATTTTGAGTATTTTACATCATAAGTTAGAAGAACTTGACTACTAGGTAGTTGTAACAAAATATTAAATTTCACATTTTTTAAAGTTTTTGTAGACAATTAACTTTTTTAAGTTAGCGTGTGTTATTATATTTAAGTTAGTGTGTTATTAATTAGAATATTTAGACTAATATATTGATATACGACGATTTGTTAATACAGGTTAGTAAAAATCATTGATGTGGAGAAAAAAGCATGATACATAAAGGCTCAGGCTATTTGGACACCCTTGAAATCTATTTGGACACCCTGGTCATGCCTCGTATAGACCTATATGGGGCATATTAAAATACAAATTTTGTCTTTTAGCTATCTGATGTTGACCTACACATAAAACAATAAAGTTTATATTCCTCGTATAGACCTATATGAAGCATATTGAAGTACAATTTTTGTCTTTTAGCTAATTGATGTTGACCTATACAGAAAACAATAAAATAATATGCCTCATATAGATCAATATGAGGCATATTATGGTCTATTTTTATTTTTTATATATTTTTATTTTTATTGTTTTTAAATAACTAAAAATACTAAATTAACTTTAAAAATTCTAAAAATTAACAAAAAAAATTAGTTATATTCTATTCAATATTATTTTAAAAAAAAAATTCAACTTTTTGTTACCAACATTATTTTAAGAGTAAAGATCAAATACAAAGTGTTTTTCGGTAAGAACTGTGAGAATCAAAGGGAGTAAAAAAAATTATTTTTTTTTAGAATTTTTTTTTTCCATGTGCTTAAACATTCTTTCTAGATGAATAATACAAAAAAAAAAATTTAGTGTAATTACGTCATTAAAGAAAATACATTAGTTTACACTAGAGTAATTATGTAATTACTCTACACCAAATTTTTTTTTTTAGTTTTCAATACTATAATACATGTTTAACAATATGGGAAAAAAATTTGAAAAAAAAATAAAAAAAATACCCTCCTTTGATTCTCACAGTTGTTACCGAAAAAACACTTTGTACCGGATATTTCCCTTTATTTTAAATAGTGTTCAAATCAATAAAACTTAATTTTTTTTTGGATTTTTAAAAGTTATTTTAGTATTTTTAAACAATATTATTACAATAATATTGTATTTTAAAAAAAATAAAAACAGCCTTGATATACCTAGTATTGGGCAATATGAGTAGTATTAAACACTGATAAGCCTAGTATTGGTACCAATACTAGGCTTGAAAAGTGATAAGAGGGTGACTTGATATGGATCATCTGCAAACGAACCGAACGAACACGAACAAGGCCTTGTTCGTGTTCGTTTGTTAAGGAAATCATGTGTTCACGAACAGTTCATGAACACTTGCTGAACAAGATTTTTTGTTCGTGTTCGTTCGTTAAGAAAACACTTGTGTTCGTGTTCGTTTGTGTTCGTTTGTTAATTTTGTTCATGAACGCACACGAACATAAACGAACATTAATGAACATAAACAAGTGTTCATGACCACAAACGAACACAAAGAAATGTTCATTAACAGAAACAAACACAAACAAACGTATATTAACTTTGAAATAAGATATAATTCTTAAGAAATCAGCTAGATTTACCCAAAATATAACTAAATTATCGAAACATATTTACCTCACATGTATTATTTATTTGGGTAAATAAAAGAAAATAAAAGGTTATAAAAATTAAAAACCCTAGTAAACTATCGAACATAAACGAACACGTTACCGAACGTTCACGAACATAAACGAACGAACGCGACCTCTGTTCATGTTCGTTCGTTTAACTAAACGAACACACTTTTTTGTTCGTGTTCGTTCATTTATTAAACGAACGAACACAAACGAACTTCCCGCCAAACAGTTCATGAACTGTTCGCTGAAAGTTCAGTTCGTTTGCAGCCCTAGATCATATTAGGCAATACGACCCATATTAATACATCAGTATGCCTCATATAGGTCTATATGAGACATATTAGTCCTCATATCACTTCTTCTCAGCCTAGTATCAAACCCAATACGTGGTGGCTTTGATATGCCTCATATTGACCAATACGAGGCAGATCAGGGTCTTTTTTTATTTATTTTCTTTATATATTTTTATTTTTATTGTTTTTAAATAACTAAAAATACTAATTAACTTTAAAAAATCCAAAAATTAACAAAAGCATGATAAATAAATTACTTTCTAATATAAATATGGGTTAGGTTCACGTACAAATAGCTTTTTCGTACGAACTGTACGAATCAAATGAAAAAACACGCGGGGTCGTGTATAACTAGAGTAATTATATAATTACTTTAGTTATATACGGCCCGCGTGTTTTTCCGTGTTTTTCCTTTAATTCGTACAGTTCGTACGAAAAAATAGTTTGTATTTGATCTTTTGTCTATAAATATAATATAATAAATAATTTATAATATTTTTAACTTTAAAAAGTAAGTTTGTGATAGATGTAGAGGTATCATAATTGGGAACTACAAAAGAAAAGACGGTCCGTTTTTTTTTTTATAAAGGAAACCCGCTTTACATTACAAAATGTACAAATAAAGTTTTCTTTATTATATACGATCAAATATAATATAATATTAGATGTTAGTATTTTCTGAAACTAAAAAAAAAATAATGTTTAAGATATAAATTAATCTCCTTAATTATCATTATAAGTTGTAATTTGTAAATATGATAATTTACTTGTTTTGTCTTGGAAATAAAAATATTATTATTAAAAAAAAAAATAATTTACCACTTATGATGTTTTAACTATAGTATAACTATTATTTTAATTTTCTATACCTACATTGAAGACTTATTGTATATATTATAATATAATACAATGTGTAGTATTAGTATATATACCAGTATCATTGGCGGATCTAGGCATAGTTTAAGGGAGCCGGGCACCCGCTTGAAATTTTTTTTAGTGTAATTTCTAGGCAAAACCCCTCATCGCACCCTTTAAAAGTTCGGTTAACCGCTAGTCATGCCCTTTAAAAATAATTTCTGGATACATCACATACTAGTATTGTACTATAGAATGTAGTTAAAAAACATATAGACCAGGAAAATCAATTATTTATAAAATGTTTTTCATCAACGGATAGGTTCGTCACTTATCCGTCAGTGATGATAGTACTGGTCAGTGACGATAACTGTTTGATTAACAATTTATTTTTTATTGAGGAATCACCGATAAAATTGCACCGACCAAACACAAAATATGAGTGGGGAACTCTTCCAGTTTCATATTATTGGCAGCGAGCAGGGTTTAAAAATCTTTTTAGAAATGAAAAATTAATAAACAATGGCTCATAAAGACATAAAGTACATCCCCATTATTGGTTATCCATCTGGTCACATGCAATTCTTTTTGTTCGTTTTCTATTTTTTGTGGAGACTATAAAACTAACGCAGTTGTGCATGTGTATGTGTTATAACTGGTAATGGGATTCATGATAGGTTACAAATTAAACTAGGTTTATTAATACGTGTGTTGCGCGTTTTTCACATGATGTGTTAATGCGGATTTTCCAAACTCAATATTTAAACAAACTTACTTAATGCTCAACATGTTATCATTCAATTCCGTAACAAATATGTTAATTCAAAATTCAACCAATATGATGAAAACCCACAATCATTCGACTTAACCTCACCCAGAGGCCATGTATTTAGTCATCATCAATGGGTACACAACAACCCACATAGAAGCGAACCGGAGGTCAAATGGTTATCTCCTAAAATTAAGTGAAACACTACCACCGACCACTCTCCGTTTCTCTTAATTCAAGAACAGCGACTCACTGGTATAATCATTTCCATATGCCAAAGCCCCATCTTTTATAGTTTTACAGCTCCGCCACGCAACAATCAAAAGGCTTAGCGCTACTGGTTGCAACGATTTTATTTAATGATTTGATCTTTACGTAACTATCTTAATTGGTATGAGATTATGGTATGATGATCTTCATATTCTAGGTTAGAAACCCACAATGAATCTTGATTATGATTATCCCTAAATATTTTGAGGTTAGTTTCATCGGATTAACCAATAGGTAGGTAGGTGGACAAAGAACCAAAAAAAAAAAAAAAAAAAAAATTCAAGGCTGCAAGAATCGAACCTGGGTAAACACCTTATAAAGAAACCAACTCAACCACCACACCACTAATAAACATGTTCAAAGTATTTGAAAATAATAGGTATTTAACATAACAAAATGAATAAAAAATAATAAAGTTACTATTCAAATCAAGTTGTCTATTAATATAGTAGAATAAGTGGTGTAACATTTATAAACGGTCCATACATAATCTGTTGATTTGACATGCGGTTCGCTGTAACACGATATCAAATAGCGGTGAGTGATCGATGTAGAACATTAATATCATTGTTTGAGCTGGTAGGATCAAAGTACGCAACCCCTTTCGAGCATAATCGTCAGCTTTTTTTTTTATTATCACCTCTCATAAACTGGCCTTGCAAACTCTTCAAACAACTTCTCCAAATGATGTGTGTACATTCGATGCTACGGACCATCCCTGGAAGGTGTCATCTAGCTTCATGTGCAACATACAAACATGTTATGTTGTGTCTAGCAGTGGCGCAGCATATAAGGGGTCGCCCGACCCCCCAAAATTTTTGCTCAGAAGTTCTGATTATATAGTATTCGTATAAATTTTTTTTGGTATATACGGTTTCGACCCCCCGTGACCGGTGACTTTCGCCACCTGGTAAATTCCAACCCCCCCCCCCCCGTCGGAATTCTCAAACTTTACCACTGGTGTCTAGTGGGTCTTCGTAGATACTCTATACCGTATAACTTAATAACATCGTTGTAAAGAGATTCACTTGAAATTCCACTAGACATAGCTAAATATTCATCATATCCGTTAGGAGTGTTACAAAAACGTTACTGGTTGTAAGTTGCAAATTCTACTAGACGTTGAATCTCACGTATCTTGAAGTTCCGCGACTTCGCAAATCTTTGAAAAAAGATCGAGAGTACAACCCATCGAATCAGACGAACTAGACAAGTCGGGTGGAAACATACTCGGACCTTCCATTTGTTAATTTTTTTTTTTTTGAAATGTGGGTGTATTGTATGTGTTTTTTATTTGTAGTGTGAAGAATTAATTATAGTTGATTGAAATAAAGAGTATATATTATGTGGTATAAATTAGTTTATTTTAATTCAAACAGTCATGTGACCGTTGCAAGTCCCTCAACAGTTATTTTACCATAATCACGCTCAATGATATACATCACGAGCTTGACTTGTTTTCGTTCATCATGAGCTGGTTGAGGCGGTGTTCACGAACATCACGTGATGTAATCACAGACCGCCCCACTTAGCCTTATACGAATATACATGTGAGCAACATACTCATAAAGCAATTTAACTCGTTTCATGGGTTTGTAGAGCGGTTTACATGTGACAAATTGTACATAACTGTCACCCACTCATTGATGGTTACAATTCACCGCTTGCTTGCGTATTTTTTTTATTTATGTTTTAAATCTTCACATCAAAGCTAAACATTTTTCTTATGACTTGCAGAGTCCTAAAAACCAAGGATCTGTGTTTAGTATGATAGGCTTTGCGATTCAAAAGGGGATAGCGGAGCAGCTTGTTGTCCTGCTTACCCACTATCTAAATGTATCTTTTCGTGATTAATGGGATAGGCAAATATCGTTATTTGTCACTTTAATTAAAGTCAACTAAATAGCTTAAATTTGTTTGTGGGAGATCTCATTGTCATGGTCACCCACGAACTTTTAAAAGAGGATAACATTTTTTCCATTACAGAAGATGTTAGATAATTATCTACAAATACAAAATGTGTGTTAATTTGATGATGAACAAAATGTTATTATGTATCTTAAATGCTCAAAAGAAAGACATGGAGAACATGGACACGTGAACTAGATGCTATGGATCAACGGCCAAAGGCACAAGTACAACTACTACTCTATAGATATGAAAACATGCTAGAAAAAGGATAAAGTTGTGCGTTGATTGTCCAAGGGACAACTCAAAGGGATAATTCTTGTGAAAACAAGAAACCCAGATGACACGGAATGATAGTCGATTAATCGCCTGACGCTGGACATAATTTTAAGGCTAAATTAAGATTTCTAATTTCAAGTCAGCTCTACTTAACAACGTCATATAATTTATATGAATTAAACCTGGCAATTTCAACCCATCTAGTTGAGTGTGGGTTGCTACCGGTCCGACCCGGTCGAAACGGTCCGGGTCGCTATGGGACGTGTCAGGTTGAAACGGTCTGTGTCGTTACTGGGCCCGGTAGGGTCGAAACGGTCCGGGTCGCTACGGGACGTGTCAGGTTGAACGGTCTGTGTCGTTACCGGGCCCGGTCGGGTCGAAACGGTCCGGGTCGCTACGGGACGGGTCAGGTTGAAACAGTCTAGGTAGTTAGCGGTCCCGGTCGGGTCGAAACGATCTGGGACGCTACCGGGCCCGGCCGGGTCGAAACGATCCGAGTCGCTACGGGACGGGTCAGGTTAAAACGATCTGGGTCCTTACCGGGCCCGTTCGGGTCGAAACGGTTCCGATCGCTAACGGTCTCGATCGGGCCGAAATGGCCCGCTCTTACTGGGCCTGTTTCGGATGAAACTTTTCCGGTCGTTAAATGGCCATTCAGATCAATACGGTCCTGGCCATTGACAAGCCCGATCGGGTCAAAACGGCCCGGGCCGTTGACTGGCCCGGGGGTCGAAACGGTCTAATTCGTTAACGGTCCGGGTCGCTAACGGGCCCCAGTCGGGTCGAAATGGTTCGGATCGCTAACGGGCCCACTCGTTGACGAGCTCGATCGGGTCTAAACAATCCGGATCGCTAACGTTCCCGGTCGGGTCGAAACGGTTCCGGTCATTATTTTAATTTTTTAAATATTTTTTATTGTTATTTTAATTATTTTTTTAAATTTAATCTATTTTGATGTGAACCTATCCTAATCCAAACCATCTAGACCCAAACCCATCCTCACCCAATCCATCCTAACCCATTTTTTTAATCTACCTATCTTGACCCAAACCCATCCTAACCCAAACTCATCCTGACCCAACAACCAACCCAACCCAACCCAACCCAACCTACCCATTTTGCCACCCATAATATGAATTATCGGTTCCGGTTCAGGTCGGTTCCATCCCACGGTTCTACTATAAGAACCACAAGAACCGTTTGTGTAATGTTAATACGTGCTATTATAATCTTTCTTAGTCTTTTCACTATTCGTTTTTACGTGCTATTATAATCGATTTCATGTAATGTTAATACAATATTAAAAATATTATTTATAAGAATAACAATGTATTTTTCTTGAAATAATTTCCGGTTTGATGTATATATATAGATGTGATATATTATATAATATATATAATATCCAAATTTAAAGTAAATATTTATGTATGTCGCTCTGGTGTGTGTGTATTTATGATGTATACATAACATATTCACATCATGTTTCGAGTGATGAGAACGACAAATTGCAAAATTGTCACGAAAACATAAGTCGAGAAACGAAAAGTGACTTAAAAAAGAAACTCACGGGCTATTGTTAGCACCATATGGTGAATTTCTTTTACGAGTCTGGTAAAAGAATAGGAATATGTGATCCTCTAAAAGTGGCTATTACATTAAAAGGTTCTAGAGGGTCAGACCCTTTACCCAACCCATCAGAACCTTTAGGACCTGGAACCATATAGCCTTTTAAGGTTCAGTTCGTGCTTCCGAACCCTTTGCACAGCCCTACTTGTAAATCATACAAAAGTTAAATGTATCAAGTAATTAATTGAAGTTAATTAGTAAAAAAAACAATAAAAGCTAAGAAAATTATTGCACACTTAACAATCAAAGAGGATGCAAACCAGGAGTTATTCCGTTCATGTATTTGATGATGACAATTAACTTACATAAGTCAGTTTTGTATGGTGGGGGTTGATAATGAGGATGTTATGATCGAGGCCGAAGCATTAGCATGCAAACCAGGAGTTATTCCATTCATGTATTTGGGTATCAAGGTTGGGGCAAATATGAATAGGACATCGAATTGGGATCCGATGGTGAATACTTTCAAGAAGAGGCTATCAAAATGGAAAGCAAATACTTTGTCTATAGCCGGCCGGTTGACGTTAATAAAATCCGTTCTTGATAGTTTACCGACATATTATTTCCCCCTTTTTAAGGCGCCTAAGAAGGTTATTCAAACTTTGGAAGGATTAATGAGGTGGTTTTTGTGGGGTGGGTCAGACGAAGTGAAAAGATTAAGTTGGGTTTCGTGGGATATTGGCATAAAAAGTATACGACATGGAGGTTTGGGAATTGCAAAGTTGGAAATAAACAATAATACGTTGATCGCTAAATGGTTATGGAGGTTCATTAATGATAAACAAGCTATGTGGTGTAAAGTGATCGTTTCGATTCATGGGTCAAGTCTTGGTTCCGGTTAATACATCTATATCGGGTGTTTGGAAGAATTGCGTGACTTTTTGGAATAAATACATGGTTGAAGGTGTTGGCATTACTAGAATGATTAAGGGGAAAGTTGGCAATGGGATACAAATAAGATTTTGGTTAGATACATATGGTTGGGGCAGAACCTTTAAAGGAGACGTTTCCAATTTTGTTTGCGCTCGAAAAAAATAAGCGAATTGTTGTTTCTGGCCAGTTGATTATCGAAGGAGATACTCAGGTTTTTTTGGGGAATGGTCGCGTGTTCCAGCTTCTGATGCAAAGTTGGAGTCGAAAAATGCGCTAGAAGCTCTTTTGATGCAGGTCAGTATGGACAATAGTCATGATGGATGGCTTTGATCGGATGGTCGAGCCGATGGCTTTTCGGTTGTTGCTGTGAAGAACTGGGTGCGGGGACAGCAGAGTTCGAGTGAGAGATTCACTTTTACATGGAGTAAATGGGTTCCAAACAAGTGCAACATATTCATGTTGCGTGCTTTTATTGATCGCCTTCCTACGAAGATGGCTCTATTACGAAGGAACATTTCGATGGATAATCAAGCCTTTGTTTGGTGTGAGAGTAGTGATGAAACAGTCGAGCATATTCTTACAGGTTGTTGCAGGATACCGAAGATGTTCATCTTTCACGTCAAAGATTTGGTGGATATGCACGACTATAGTGTCACACCCCAACCGATGGCGGAAACATCGAGGTGAGACTTGTGATAGATTGTTCAAAGACTTCATGACACTAGAATTCGTGACAATATGATTTAAAGATAAAATTTCATTCATAGCATAATCATCGTCTAAAAAGATAACATAATACAAATTGTTTTCATGAAAAGAGAAATACGACATCAAAATATAGAACTTAAACTAGCGTGAGTTTCTAGTCCAATCCTAAGTAGATTTCTTGAATATCTTGCATCAAACATTTCCTGCAACATGTATAAAATATCCGTCAACACATAAAGCATTGGTGAGCATACTAGTTTGAGTCTAAGTACATAGTATAGAAAAGTCTACTCGAATCATCATGTTATAGGCATATGCACGTAGAACCATACAAACGGCAACAACACTCGATAACACAAAAGACTTCATCTTATCATGACCCATAAAGGGGGCGGCGTGTCAACCTATAGCGCTATACATGTAAGGTGGGTTGTTAACTAATCGTACATTTGTATGTAAGACTTTGAATTCTAGCATGGCATAGCATAATAGCATTTAGATTGAGCATAATAGTTTTTAAAAGTATGAAATCGTTTAAGTTTTGATAGTGATACATGTTGAGCCCCAAAAGAATAAAGAATAAAAGGGGGACAAGTATGAACTCACCTTTGGGTGCGTTTGATAGAGTTCCAAAAAGGTAAGTCTTGGTAGGTTTAGCTTTAGCCTTGGTTATCTATAATTAAAGAATAAAGGGTCTTAGTTTCGAGTTTAGGTTATAGATTCACGAGAGTCATGCAAGCCTTTTAGGCGAACCAAAACACAAACCACCATGAAGGTGATTCGGATGGTCATAAGAGTCAAGCAAGCCTTTTAGGCGAACCAAAACACAAACCACCATAGAGGTGATTCGGATGGTTATGAGAGTCAAGCATTGGTAAGGTAGGGATGTATCCACAAACCTTTCCGAGTTATTAAATTAGTAGAGTTTATATAATTTAGTATATATATAACTTAGAAAGTAGGGTATGGTGACTTAGTTTGGATGAGCATTGGCCTTCCTTTTGTCAACCATGAACCATAACACAAGTCCCTCCATCATTGAGTTGTTGGTGAACTTGGTTGGTATTATTAACAACTTAGTGCATAAAAGATAATAGAAGATGACCACATTTGAGGCCTCAAATTGGTGCCCTACTCATGTTTATTTGCCATGGCAAATAGGAGAGAGGTCCTAGAGGTTTCCTCAAAGGGTTTGAAGAAGAGGAGAGTGAAGAAAGTAGAAGAGAGGTTGAAGGTGAAGTGAGAAACTCACTTATTCTTGAGAGAATTCTTGAGAGATTAGAGAGGATTTAGAAATGAGCAAGTGTTAGAATGGGTAGGAGTGGTGTATTTATAGTTGGAGTGAGAGGGTTGGGTATTTAATGAATTAATTAGGGTGGTTAGAAGTTAATTAGTGGTAAATATATATTTAAAAGAAAAAGAAAAAAAATAAATAAATAAATGACAAAAAAAAGTGTACGGCAATTTTTTTTTTCTTACATAACATTTCATGTTATGTTTTGTTTTTTGTTTTTGTATGATTATTATTATATATATATATGTTTTATTAATAATAAGTATATATTAAGATCTTAACTAAATAAGTTTCTTGTTATAAAATCTAAATTGAATTATAACGACGACCCATCAAGAATTGGTAGGAGTAACCTAAACGAAACGAATAAAGGCGAACTTAGAATTTGTTAAATATAGAATTTATAATACAAGAAAATTAAGGATCATGCGACGTTATATAAAGTTTGCGTCGCGTAAAATTTATAGAATAAATGAAATAGATTAAGATTAAATACAATTGACAAAATACTTTTCCATTGATCATAAGCTCGGGATTACAAGGGTACAAAATGGAAAGATACAAGAATACAAGGACTAGAATGGAAAATACGAAAAATACGAATGTTACAGTCTCCCCTACTTTAGGAAATTTCGTCTCGAAATTTATTCAAGTGGCTTGACTGAAAAGATGTGGGTACTTTTTCTTCATTTGTTCTTCATGTTCCCAAGTGAATTCGGGTCCATTCTTCGATTCCTAACGAACTTTAACTAGCGGAATACGTTTTCGTTTGAGTTGTTTGACTTCACGATCCGTTATTTCCATTGGTTTTTCGACGAAATGCATAGTCTCGTCAATTCGTACATCATCAAGAGGAATGTGTATGTTCCCTTCGGCTAAACATTTCTTCAAATTTGAAACATGAAAGGTGGGATGGACATTGTTGAGTTCTTGGGGTAACTCGAGCTTGTAAGCCACTTTCCCGATTCGCTCAATGATCTTGAACGGTCCAACGTACCGTGGAGCTAACTTTCCTTTCTTCCCAAATCTGACTACTCCTTTCCAAGGAGAGACCTTGAGGAGTACTTGATCACCAACATTGAATTCAAGGGGTTTTCGCCGCTTGTCAGCATAGCTTTTCTGACGGCTTCGAGCAGCTAAGAGATTATCACGGATCTGGATGATTTTGTTGGTCGTTTCCTGGATGATTTCGGGACCAGTGATTTGTGCTTCACCAATCTCGTGCCAACATATAGGAGAACGACACTTTCGGCCATAGAGAGCTTCGAATGGAGCCATTTGGATGCTGGTATGGTAACTGTTATTGTACGAGAACTCGACCAATGGTAGATGAGCATCCCAGTTTCCACCAAAGTCGATTACACAAGATCGTAGCATGTCCTCAAGAGTCTGGATCGTACGTTCAGTTTGACCATCAGATTGAGGATGAAAAGCTGTACTAAGATTAACCTGAGTTCCCATGGCAGCCTGAAATGTTTCCCAAAGACGGGAGGTGAATCGACCATCACGGTCTGAGATGATGTCAAGAGGAATACCATGACGACAAATGATTTCCTTGGTGTAGATATGGGCTAGCTTCTCAACTTTGTAATCTTCCCGAATGGGAAGGAAGTGAGCTGACTTGGTTAAACGATCAATGATTACCCAAATACTATCATGTCCAGATGATGTTCGAGGGAGCTTGGTAATAAAATCCATAGCAATACTTTCCCATTTCCACATGGGGACTTCGGGCTGTTCAAGCAAACCCGACGGTCGTTGGTGCTCGGCTTTTACTTTGGAGCAAGTGAGGCATTTGGACACAAAGAGAGCAATGTCCTTTTTCATACCGGGCCACCAATAATTGCGACGGAGATCTTGATACATTTTATCCGCACCGGGATGAATGGAGTATCGAGATTTATGCGCTTCATTCATTATAAGAGCACGAAGATCATCACGATTGGGAACCCAAATACGATCAAGATAATAAAGAATTCCATTTGCCTTGGACTCCAAGTGTAACTCGGCACCACAAGACATTTCTTCGTATAGAGTATTTTCATTGACCGATGTATGTTGAGCGTCTCGAATACGATTAAATAGATCATTTTGAAATTGAGAGCTACGAAGACGATCGATTTCTCGAATGTTGCATAGAACTGCATGACTTTTTCGACTAAGAGCATCGGCTACTACATTCGCTTTACCAGGATGATAGCGAATTTCGCAGTCGTAGTCGTTTAACAATTCGACCCATCGTCGTTGTCGTATGTTAAGATCTTTTTGATTAAAAATGTGTTGCAGGCTTTTGTGGTCGGTAAAAACAACACATTTCGTACCATAGAGGTAATGTCTCCAGATTTTTAAGGCAAAAACTACGGCACCAAGTTCAAGATCGTGAGTGGTGTAGTTCTTCTCGTGGATTTTGAGTTGCCTTGATGCATAGGCGATGACTTTGCCTCGTTGCATAAGAACGCAACCAAGACCTTGATTCGATGCATCACAATAAACCACGAAATCATCATTCCCCTCGGGAAGAGCTAGAATAGGAGCATCACAAAGCATAGACTTGAGGGTTTCAAAGGCTTCTTCTTGCTTAGGACCCCAAATGAAAGGTTGGGATTTTTGAGTCAAAGCGGTGAGTGGTGTAGCAATTTTGGAAAAGTTGGAGATGAACCGACGGTAGTAACCCGCCAATCCTAGAAAGGAGCGAACTTCGGTAGGAGATTTTGGTGCAATCCAATTTTTAACGGCTTCAATTTTGGCAGGATCAACATGAATACCCCTATCGTTCACAATATGCCCAAGGAATTGAACTTCTTTTAACCAAAATTCACATTTAGAGAACTTGGCATAAAGTCGTTCGGCACGTAGGAGTTCTAGAATCAAACGGAGATGTCGTTTATGGTCGTCTTCGGATTTGGAATAGATCAAGATGTCATCAATAAAGACAATCACAAAACGATCCAAATAAGGTTTACACACTCGATTCATTAGATCCATGAATACTGCGGGTGCATTGGTTAAACCGAAAGGCATCACCATGAACTCGTAGTGACCATATCTTGTGCGAAAGGCAGTTTTTGGAATATCTTCTTCGTGGATTTGAAGTTGATGGTATCCAGAACGAAGATCGATTTTTGAGAAACAAGTAGCTCCTTGGAGCTGGTCAAAGAGATCATCAATGCGTGGGAGAGGGTATCGGTTTTTGATAGTAAGCTTGTTAAGCTCACGATAATCGATGCACATACGGAAAGATCCGTCTTTCTTTTTAACAAACAAAACGGGAGCACCCCAGGGAGAAGTACTCGGGCGTATGAAGCCTTTTTCGAGCAATTCTTGGAGTTGACTAGCAAGTTCTTGCATTTCGGAAGGTGCAAGACGATAAGGAGCTTTTGCAACAGGTGTAGCACCGGGTATGAGGTCAATGCGAAGTTCGACAGAACGAGCAGGAGGAAGACCTGGTAGATCTTCGGGAAAGACCTCGGGAAAGTCACAAACGACGGGTATGTCTTCTATGCCTTTTCCTTGTCTTTGGTTGTTACCACATGAGCCAAAAATGCAACATATTCCTTACGGAGATATTTTCGAGCTTTGGTACAAGACATGAGTTTGAGTCCTTTGGAGGCTTTCTCACCATAGATTTGTAAAGTGTCACCGCTAGGAAGCGGTATACGGATAAATTTTTCGAAGCAAACAACTTCGGCATGATGTTTTGCAAGCCAATCCATGCCTACTATGATGTCAAAACTTCCCAATTGCATAGGATTTAGATCTATGGAGAAATCATGGTCATTAAGATTCAAGGTGCAGTTTTTGATAATGAAATCAATAGAGATGGGTTCACCATTTGCGACTTCAACGGTGAAAGGTTCCGATAATTTAGATCGTGCACAAGCAAGTAAGGGTTCAAATTCTAGAGACACAAAACTCTTATCCGCACCAGTATCAAAGAGTATAGAAGCGTAAGATCCATTAACAAGGAACGTACCGTTCACAACATCATTTTCAGTTTGAGCTTGGGCCGCATTGAGGTTGAAAGCGCGACCCCTTGGTGGTTGATTTTGAGCCATAGCTTGAACTTGAGCTTGGTTGTTGCGGGTACATTGAGGAGCAAAATGGCTAGGATCACCACACTTAAAACATGCACGACCATTGCCAATGGCTAGAGGAGGTTGGTTAGCGACTCGGGGTTGGTTGGCAACTTGAGGTTGGTTGTTTTGGGTTCTAGGGGCAACCTTGCAGTTTTGGACAAAGTGTCCATAGTGGTTACAATTGGTGCATAGACGACAAGCTACATTAGTTGGGTGGTGAAAAGGGCATATGGCACATTTTGGGTGTACTCCAGTATAAGGTTTCTTGGCAGGCACTTGGTTAAGAGAGGTTGGAGCTTGAGCTTCGGTGGATGGAATGGTAACGGCATAGTTTTGGGTTCGGGACTTGCGTTTGCGGTTATTGCTATGGGTTGATGGGGTTTTGGCTTCTTTTGGTTTGTCGGTGGGAATGGTGGTGGTTTGATTGACGGTTTTTGTGGTGTTTGGGATAGTTAAGGTTCCATCTTTCACTTGGTTATCTGAGATTTTGGAAGCTAAACGAATGGCTTTTTCTAGGGTGGTGGGTTCGGCTCCTTCAACGATATCACGAACACTCGTTGGGAGGCCTTTGAGATACTTAGCTATGATTCTCTTAGTGGTGTTGAATTGGTGAGGTACAAGGACAAGGAGTTGCTTGAAACGATTGGTATAGGTTGGGTTATCACCACTGTTTTGCTTGAGTTTCCAAAACTCATCTTCGAGTCGCTCAATCTCTTGCGAGGGGCAGAACTCCTCAATCATGAGTTGCTTGAGTTCCTCCCATGGTAGAGCTAAAGCGGCTTCGTTCCCACGGGTGGCTCTCTCGCTTTTCCACCACTCGAGTGCCCTTGATTTGAAGACACTAGTGGCATGACGAGTGCGGAGATCCTCGGGGCATTCACTATTGATGAAAACTAGCTCGATGTGGTCGAACCATTCGAGCATAGCGGTAGCACCATCGTTTCCCGTAAAAGAGTCGGGTCGATGTAGGTTAAATTGCTTAAAGGTGAAGGAGGTAGCTTTGGAGGATTCGGCTCTTGAGTCAACTGAACCGTGAGGGCTTACGGAGGCTTGGATTTTGCTAACCACATCGGGTATGACCTTGGCCATTTGCTTGGCCATGAAAGATAGCATTTTCTTGTTGGTGCTTTGCTTAGAGTTCTTGCTTGACATACGGTTTGACATGGAAGACATCTATAGAATAAACAAAAGGATTATGAGCTTTGATCAATGGTTTATTTGTATAAAGATTGCATTTTTTTTCTTTGTTTTTAGATGTGAATTAAGCATACAATGCACATAGTGTCAAATAGTTCAAGTAGCGTGTAGTTTCACATTGTTTTACAAAGCATAACACATAAGTATAAGCAAGTATAGTGCATTTAGACAATATAAAGGAGCTTTGATTAGTGTTGGTTTGCGATTATTAGTTTTGTTTGGAGATTGCTATGCGAGTCTTGAGAGCCTTTGCGAGTAGTGAAAATTAAATCGAATATATGTAGTGAAAACATAGCATGAAAACATCATTGAAAATAATATTAACATAAAATGAGGGGCTTGTTTTAAGCAAGCCATTGGAGTGTTCCGGAACGGAACTAAGACTAACCAAAGTGGTTCGAATTTACCTTTGAGTTTGAAAACATGCTTTGGCCTAATAGGTGGAAATACTCTCGCCGACTTGCGGTTAACGGTATTCACCCTTCCAGTTACTACATGTTTCTTGTCATTAGTAAATTTGAGACTTTGGCGAGATTTTTAAAAAAAAAAAATATCAAGGATTGAAACTAGTCGCTAAGTTGTGGATTTCACTCCTATCTTAGCGAGGTCGTTTCTTTGAGTGTGGTTTGTACACTTTGTCCAATGTGGTAAGAAAATTAATTCTAACCTTCGATTGGTAAGTGTCCACTAGAACGAGAATTGTGAAATTTCCACCAAGGTGAGGATATCACTCCTAACTTGGAGTAGTTTCAAAAACACAAAGGATTTACGCGGATTGAAAGTTATCACCAAAGTGAGGGTTTCACGCCTATTTTGGTGATTTTCTTTCGTTTGTGGTATACGAGTGTCTTCGAGTGTAGAATAATCCACCAACTAGGAAGGTAAGTTTTAAAGACCAAAAGAATGGAGTAGAAGCAAGATAGGGAGAACAAGTATTTTAAGCATGATAAAAGGAATGGTCAAAAAGGTACTTAACTATAGTCTAGGTCAAACATGGCAATTATTCCTAATTCCCTATAGTCATGGCTCTGATACCAATCTGTCACACCCCAACCGATGGCGGAAACATCGAGGTGAGACTTGTGATAGATTGTTCAAAGACTTCATGACACTAGAATTCGTGACAATATGATTTAAAGATAAAATTTCATTCATAGCATAATCATCGTCTAAAAAGATAACATAATACAAATTGTTTTCATGAAAAGAGAAATACGACATCAAAATATAGAACTTAAACTAGCGTGAGTTTCTAGTCCAATCCTAAGTAGATTTCTTGAATATCTTGCATCAAACATTTCCTGCAACATGTATAAAATATCCGTCAACACATAAAGCATTGGTGAGCATACTAGTTTGAGTCTAAGTACATAGTATAGAAAAGTCTACTCGAATCATCATGTTATAGGCATATGCACGTAGAACCATACAAACGGCAACAACACTCGATAACACAAAAGACTTCATCTTATCATGACCCATAAAGGGGCGGCGTGTCAACCTATAGCGCTATACATGTAAGGTGGGTTGTTAACTAATCGTACATTTGTATGTAAGACTTTGAATTCTAGCATGGCATAGCATAATAGCATTTAGATTGAGCATAATAGTTTTTAAAAGTATGAAATCGTTTAAGTTTTGATAGTGATACATGTTGAGCCCCAAAAGAATAAAGAATAAAAGGGGGACAAGTATGAACTCACCTTTGGGTGCGTTTGATAGAGTTCCAAAAAGGTAAGTCTTGGTAGGTTTAGCTTTAGCCTTGGTTATCTATAATTAAAGAATAAAGGGTCTTAGTTTCGAGTTTAGGTTATAGATTCACGAGAGTCATGCAAGCCTTTTAGGCGAACCAAAACACAAACCACCATGAAGGTGATTCGGATGGTCATAAGAGTCAAGCAAGCCTTTTAGGCGAACCAAAACACAAACCACCATAGAGGTGATTCGGATGGTTATGAGAGTCAAGCATTGGTAAGGTAGGGATGTATCCACAAACCTTTCCGAGTTATTAAATTAGTAGAGTTTATATAATTTAGTATATATATAACTTAGAAAGTAGGGTATGGTGACTTAGTTTGGATGAGCATTGGCCTTCCTTTTGTCAACCATGAACCATAACACAAGTCCCTCCATCATTGAGTTGTTGGTGAACTTGGTTGGTATTATTAACAACTTAGTGCATAAAAGATAATAGAAGATGACCACATTTGAGGCCTCAAATTGGTGCCCTACTCATGTTTATTTGCCATGGCAAATAGGAGAGAGGTCCTAGAGGTTTCCTCAAAGGGTTTGAAGAAGAGGAGAGTGAAGAAAGTAGAAGAGAGGTTGAAGGTGAAGTGAGAAACTCACTTATTCTTGAGAGAATTCTTGAGAGATTAGAGAGGATTTAGAAATGAGCAAGTGTTAGAATGGGTAGGAGTGGTGTATTTATAGTTGGAGTGAGAGGGTTGGGTATTTAATGAATTAATTAGGGTGGTTAGAAGTTAATTAGTGGTAAATATATATTTAAAAGAAAAAGAAAAAAAATAAATAAATAAATGACAAAAAAAAAGTGTACGGCAATTTTTTTTTCTTACATAACATTTCATGTTATGTTTTGTTTTTTGTTTTTGTATGATTATTATTATATATATATATGTTTTATTAATAATAAGTATATATTAAGATCTTAACTAAATAAGTTTCTTGTTATAAAATCTAAATTGAATTATAACGACGACCCATCAAGAATTGGTAGGAGTAACCTAAACGAAACGAATAAAGGCGAACTTAGAATTTGTTAAATATAGAATTTATAATACAAGAAAATTAAGGATCACGCGACGTTATATAAAGTTTGCGTCGCGTAAAATTTATAGAATAAATGAAATAGATTAAGATTAAATACAATTGACAAAATACTTTTCCATTGATCATAAGCTCGGGATTACAAGGGTACAAAATGGAAAGATACAAGAATACAAGGACTAGAATGGAAAATACGAAAAATACGAATGTTACATATAGTGGTGCGTCCGGGAATAGGAAGTTGGTTATACATGGGATTAACATAATCGCCTCTTGGAGGATGTGGAGAGCTAGGAATGAAAAACTATTCTCGAATAAAGACCCTAACGTGGTGGAGATGGTTGCGGATATCAAGCCCTTGAGTTTTTATGGTATAAACATAGGTTTAAACAAGCGGTTGTGGATTGGAATAGGTGGTGTATGTTTGATTTGATGTAACTTTGTAATGATTTTGTGGTGTTCGGTTTGCTATTCCCGCATTGGTGATCGCTTACCTTTGGTTTTTGTAGTTTAATAAAAGTTAATTTTCAAACAAAAAAAAAATCAAAGATAGGTAATTAATTGTTGGGTTAAATTTCCTTAGGCTAAACAGTGTGGTTGGGGGAGGATTGGCTTCCACGTAGGTAAATGTGTCAGTGGAAGAGGGGCATCTTTAGTATGATGGGTCTAGGGGGGTGGTGTGCACTATGATGATAGGCCTCATCATTGGCTAGAAGTGGTGATATGGTGAGGTGGAGGATCGGCAAGGACGGCAATGAGATGCCGTTGATGATGATGCCATGCCTGGAGAACGGTGTTGCCAGGCCAATGCCGCTCCCCACACCCTTGAGCCTTGTGTATTGTTTAGAAAAAATCGAGAATACGAGCTATTTGATCAATAATATTTGGTTAATTAATTAGGGGTGGATTCCACCGAAATATTGTATGTACTTTGAAGATGACCAAATTAATACCGATAAGGTAAGTAGTTGGAAAAGAAGATATTGATTCCCAGATAGTGTTTTGTTATCTCTCCGAAAGTAAACACAACAAGCAAACATCATGCAACAACCATAAATGAGAAAGACATCCATGGAGTTTGTGAGGGGACCATATGCTTTGTTACAGCATCTTCACCAACCTGCATGCATCCCCCCAACCCCCCCCCCCCCACCCCCAACCCCCCAACCCCCAACCCCCCTATCTACATATCTTTACATATTCAAAAAGTGTATCAACAAAATTTATACTGTTCGTTCTTATTCGTATATAGGTTTTTATAAGAATCCTGTAAACTACACGCACAGAAAAACGAATATATATATATATATATATATATATATGTATATGGTTAGGTTTCGTTGAGGATTTCTTTGAGTTGTGAGAACTCCACGTAACATATTTTTTAATCTTTTTTTGTTAAAATATCTTATAATTATTATGGAATTAGAAAAAAAAAAAGTGTTTGAGAAATTACATATGGTGTAAAACAAGATTACACATGTGTAACTTTGACTGATAAATATTTTACGTCACATTTATTACACCAGTGTAAGACTACTGCAGATTTTTTTTTATTATTTTTTTTTCATTTTTGGCATATGTATTAGTCAGTTATACATGTTATAAAAATTATTCCAAAAATCGTATAGAAGGTTAGAGTTTTCACAACTCAAAAGAGTTCCTGTTTGATTTAGACCCTTTTTATACATAGGTGTCTTTGTCTAGAAAGGGCACAATAAACAATTAATTAACTGCAAAATAAAGCATTTATAACGTCCGGACCTTCTCACCATCAATATTATTCCCTTTGCCCCCGATTGATTGCATATCCAGGAGCTCACAGTTTGTTTTTTGTTTTCCCGGTGGAGACTTTCTAGGAGGTCAGCCATCCTGGTACACCCACCTGAGCATGTTGAATTGCGGAGTTTTCACGTGCTCCACAGCCAATTAAGCCCAAATCGCTTTGTCATTTAAGAGGCATTGAATTACTTATGAATCAACGATCACTCTTGGCCACGTCTGATTTGGGATTTGCCTAGGGTGTCCCATTAGTCCATGTTAATCTATTCGGTAATTTGGTATCATTACAATCATCCCCCTACCTAGAGACTCGTCGTCCTCAATGAGCTTTGCCCCACCATCCCAAACAACACAAGAGTGACTCTAATACCATTCGTAACATCTGGCCCTTCGCATCACCAATATTGTCTGCTTTGCTTCCGATGGGTTGCCCATCGAGGAGCTCACAAATTTGTTTTTGGTTACCCTGGCGGGGACTTACTAGGAGGTCACCCATCTTGGTGCTACTCCCACTTGAGCACGCTTAACTATGGGGTTTTCATGTGCTCCACAGCCAACCAAGCCCAAAACGCATTGGTGATTTAAGAGGCATTGGATTACTTATAATGAACCAAGGATCTCTCCTGACCATGACCGATGTAGAATTTTCCTAGGGTGTCACATTAGTCCATATTAATCTATTTTGTAATTTAGTATCATTACAACACCATTGTATGAACAGAACCAATATATGATGAACTAAAAATACCCAGTTGAAACATATTTATATATGTGCATGTGTGTGTTCACAAGCCAAACCGAATCGACCAGACCTTTGCTCATGCTCAAATTGTTTACAAACAGAACCAGGTGTTTTTCAGCCGAGCCAGCATTGAACACGCGCCTTTAGATCCAACCATTTTTCGAGTGAACGTTGAGCGAGTATTGAGCATTATAGAACAAAAAGGAAAGTGACGTTTAGGGGAGGTTAGTGTTTTTAATAAAGTCCAGTTTTCGTCCGTGAGGTTTCGTCCAATTATTACAAGAGTATAAATTTAACAAACAACAAGGAATAAGAAAAACACTCAACTGGCTCTATCGAGAACAACTGAGTGGGAAAATGAATCGTCGAGCGATTGATGCAAAACCCTAGTGAGTGGTTATGGAGAAATCGAAAAATCATGGTCGTAGGGAGTTTTGATTAGGTTTTTACTTCTGAATCAAATGGCGGGTTGCGACTTGAGGTTTATATACAATTGATTATGGTTAGATTTGATTTTTAGAGTTATTATTTATGTGTAATTATCAAATTGATTATGATTTACGCTTTGCGTCTTCTAAAATTAGGGTACTTGGAAGATGAAACTACATTGTAAACAAGCTTTTGTAAGCAATTTGTTTAAAATAAAAGCTTTAGAAAATGATGATATTGGTCCTAAACCCAAATATCTCTAATAATAATATGCAAGTACGGTAATTAAATTGAACAGTTTTATTTCGTTTACATTGTATAATGCGATAAAAAAAATTTTAAACGTTACCCTGAAATTTAAGTTTATATTCGCCAGTTGACACATTATACATACTGAGCGAACTATAACCAAACGGTGGTAGCCATAATTTTAAATGGCAAAACGCTAATGACATGACAGTAGATTAATATGTAAAGTAGCATCATTTTAAAGTTTAAACCACTCCTTTTTTGTTTTCAATACAAAGTAAGTAATAATACTTAATTAATTTAAATAAATTAAAAAAATAGGTATTGTGATTTTTGAATAGTTTACTTTGGGTTTTTTTTCTTTCAAATATAGGGTTTTATACGGGCTTTAGAAACACGAAAGATTTTTTTTAATTACATTCATCGACTACATGTAAACATTCGTTTGAAAAAAAAAAAAAAAAAAAAAAAAAAAAAAACCAGAACCGTTCGTACATGTTTATCTAACTATTTGATACTAGTTTACGTAACTACTTGTTACTAGTTAAACATAACTACTTGTTAGATCAACTGACTGTATCTCAAAACTTCATATATACCACATCTACAATGTTTGGATTTTGTCTCTATCTGAGTGGATCATAAACATAAGAAATGATATTATATGCAAAATAAAATTCAAATGATTTTGCCATTATGCAAACCTATAGGTAGCAATTTCTCTTTCTCAATTCTTTTGATTCCCTTCTCTAGGATATAGACATATGAAATCAATAGATGCAGCCCCATGTCCATACCAAACTTTCATTCAAGTAGCAAAAAGTGATTATTTCATTCAAAAAGTGTCTATTATATGGTCTCCTTTTGTGTGTATATATATATATTAAAAATCTTTTCTTTTTTAAAATTCCTTTATTGCCAATATTTAATTTCTGAAATTTTTATTTCCTTAAGGGTTTAGAACAGTCGACAAAGTAACACTTGAAAAAAACGGTAACAAGACAATAACATGTTATCAACCACTCTCATAATTATAAGTCTAATCACTTTCATGCATGTGGTTTACGTATGAACTTCGGTATTACATTACAATACTAAGTGATCTATAGTAAATTCAATGTCGGTTCATTTAAGTTTTACAAAACAATGTATACGAATGGAGCTAGAGGGGGTTCGAGAGTGTATATATATGGCATACATGTTAATTATTAAAATACGTGTATCTGATTGTGTTAAATGTGTCACAATGTGTCATATGTATTGTTGAATTTATAGAATTTGATCGTGTTAAACTTGATATCTCATATAACAAGCCTATATATACTATATTATAAAGCATTTAGTGTCACACCCTCAAAATCCACTTGCGGAGTTTTACCGCGAGGCGCATGACAAACCAGGATCCAAACCAACGATCACAATAAACAAGTCTAAATGTAATTAATGCAATACCAAAACATAGTTTTAAAATCCCGTTTACAGCGGAAGCTTATTCAAAATAAAGTTCAACATAATTAAACCAAGTTCAATGTTTGTGAAACAATGCAACTCTATCTAGACGCCGTGCAGACGCGTGCGTCCTAGTTCCCCTGTGCTACCTTAGCGACCTGAGAAAACATGTAAAAGTTTACGTCAGCACAAAAATGCTGGTGAGTTTACAGGTTTGCAATTCCAGTACCAAGTTCACCTGTCCATACTATAACAAATAGAAAACCAGTATACGCTAGCTAGGCGTACGTTTTGATACTACCACGATTGGAAAACCATTACTAACACGTATACCAGTTTTGTGCCCGAATAGTTCCAAATGTTCCTGTTGTTCCTGTTTGAGACAATATGCACTCGCCCGGCCCTCCAAGCCGACGAGCGGGGTTGGTCATTCCCAATAGCGCTATTCACATTTCCCCGTTGTGCAAACCCGCACATTCATGGTTCCCCCCGGGACTTCCAAAGATCGTGTAGTATACGTTAGAACCCATAGTATGACAGAATTTACCAAACAATCGTTTTAACACATGTTTTCTCCCCCGAAAGTATAAAACCAGTTTAAAAGAGGGGCCGTAAACTCACCTTAAGTTCCTTTACTCCTTAACCCGAGTAAACTCAGCTGCTATGCTAGTCCCGTACAGTGGCGACCTAACATACGACAGTTACAAGTACTTAGACTAATAACCCGCAGGTTAATTAGTCCCTAGATGTCCAGACCATAACCAAGTTCGTTTGAAAATACCGTGACTGTTTAACTGACCCAAAGTACCAGACTCGACATCCCATTGGTGATCCGAGACTCCCCGTGTTATGTTTACGCTCCAAAACATACAATAACGCAAGTACACTTAATCATACGTTAACGCACAACAAGTTATAGCACATAGTTCCCATATCACCGAAATACATCCAAATATATGTTACCAAGTTACTAGATATGTTACAGGGTTCCTAGCATGTTACTACATGTCAAATCAGGTCTCGGTATGCTTATATACACTTACAGCAGCAGTACACGCGATTAGGGAGGTTAATCGCATTACATGTCACGTGATTAGGGCTAATCGCCCCTTAAGGCAGGCGATTAGGGCTAATCGCCCTTTGGGCCACGCGATTGGGCTACTCGCCCATACAGCCAGGCGAGTGGGCCTACTCGCCCATGGTTACACGCGATTGGGGGCTAATCGCCCCTAGTACACGCGATTAGAAAGGCTAATCGCCTGTAACCTTGCTGTTCCGGTTTTTCGCGCGTTTAACGCTCCAAATCAGATCCAGAGCGTGTGTAACTACCCGATATCATCCCAAACACTATCCTAAACATGTTTAACCCAAAACCCTTCGTTCATCCTCGTAAAATCAGTCCTGCATGCAACCAAAGCAATCCAAACACATACACGTAGCATGCAATCATCATACCAACACACGTAACAATAGTCCTAATAATCAATAACTCAGATTTCTATCATCATACCATCCATATTAATTCTGACCTAGCATGATTACACATCAAAACATCATCAAGTTTCATAAAAATCCTATCTTTCTAATCATGCATACCCAAAACACATGTTTATTAATTATAATCCGATTAATAGCTCTTATTGACGATTTTCAGAAATCTTTTTCGTTTATGAACAGGTCTGGACCATTAGGGATTGATTAAAAACATTTACAAAGTATTATGGATGAGAATTAAACCTTGGTATTGCAAAAGGATGATGATTAGACCTTGAAGCCTTGTGTTTTTGATCAAAATCGCCTCCCAGAGGTTGTTTCAGTGTTTGGGGCGGTTATGGGACGACTAGGGTTAGTATTAGTGAGTTTAGGAGGTTAAGTGTTGTATTTATAGGCGTTTCTAGTCGTCCAGCCCGTTCCACGCGATTATGCAGGTTTATATGCGAGTAGGGTGCCTAATCGCATGACTGTTCATGCGATTAGCCCTATTCGCATGTAGGGATCCCCCTACTCGCCCCAAAGGTCATGCGATTAGGCTATTCCTCAAGCCTAATCGCCTATAGCCCCCTTATTGGTGTGTTTTGCGCGTTAAACCCCGTTTTAACATATGTTAATGCATATTCATGTACCGACAAGTCACATAATGATTGTAAACACATAACACAAGTAAATACACATATTTACACTCGTTCACCAATTCCCGGGACTCGAGACTCGTACGTTCCGTATGCCCTGACGATCCTACAAATCGTCACCGTTTGTACACTTGGTTAAGGACTGACATCTACCGAACCTCTAGACCCACATCCAATGATCTTCTAGACTAATCAATAGTTCCCGAACCATAACCCGACTTAACTAACCCAGTTAAGTACAATATACGCGTGACTCGCTAAGGTAGACTTTCATCTAGACAACGTTGTTAACCCGAATTTGCCAGGTGTCACATCATCCCCACGTTAAAAGAATTTTCGTCCCGAAAATTGTGTAAGTAACAAAAGAAACAACGAGGGAATAAACAAACAGATAGGAATCAATAGAGAGTAGAAATCAAGAAAGAGATTTACCCGAGGTGTCACATCATCCCCACGTTAAAAGGAATCTCGACCCGAGATTCATTCAGCTGCCGATGAGACATGCCTCGACTCGAACGCTTCCTTAGGGAAGAGATGAGGATACTTAGACTTCATCTGATCCTCCCGTTCCCATGTATATTCCGGTCCCCGGTTCGAGTTCCACCGAACCTTAACGATACGAATCTTGCTGTGACGCAGGCTGCGAATCTTGTAATCAAGGATCTCCACAGGTTCTTCCACAATCCGAAGACGATCATCAACCTTGATCTCTTCTAGTGGAACGATGAGAGATTCGTCAGCCAGACACTTCTTCAAGTTTGACACGTGAAAGACGTTATGTACGTTACCGAGCTCCGTCGGTAGATCAAGTCGATATGCCACCGGCCCAATCCGTTCCAGGATCGTAAATGGGCCGACATATCGCGGATTTAGTTTGCCACGCTTTCCAAAGCGTATGACGCCCTTCCACGGAGAAACTTTCAGAAGCACCCTGTCGTTAACTTGGAACTCCAGTGGTTTGCGACGCTGATCAGCATAGCTCTTTTGCCGGTCCCGTGCCGCCGCCAACCGATTTCGAATCTGTACGATCTTTTCCGAAGTCTCGTACACTAGTTCGGGCCCAGTGAGTTGACTCTCACCCACCTCTGCCCAACAAAGAGGAGAGCGGCATTTCCGTCCGTACAGTGCCTCGAACGGAGCAGCCTTGATGCTCGTGTGATAACTGTTATTGTACGAGAATTCTACCAACGGCAGATGAGCTTCCCAACCCTTGCCAAAATCGATCACACATGCCCGCAGCATGTCTTCTAAAGTTTGAATCGTACGCTCACTCTGACCGTCAGTCTGTGGATGGTAAGCCGTACTCATGTCTAGTTGGGTACCCAAAGCCTTGTGCAAAGACTTCCAGAAGTGTGACGTAAAATGGGAGTCACGATCCGAGATAATAGAAACAGGTACCCCGTGCTTAGAAACAACTTCTTTCAAGTAAAGACGAGCCAAACGATCCATAGTGTCGGTCTCCTTAATAGCAAGAAAATGGGCTGATTTCGTTAACCGATCGACAATCACCCATATCTTGTCGTTCCCGCTTGGTGACTTAGGAAGTTGTGTGACAAAATCCATAGTAATCCGTTCCCATTTCCATTCCGGAATTTCAGGTTGTTGCAGGAGACCCGACGGTTTCTGGTATTCCACCTTGACCTTAGCACAAGTCAAGCATTTACTCACGTATGAGGCTATATCCGACCTCATGTTTGGCCACCAGTAAAGTACCTTCAGATCTTGGTACATCTTATCGGAACCAGGATGAATAGAATACCGGGACTTATGAGCCTCATCAAGAACAAGCTCCCGTAGTCCCCCGAATAAAGGAACCCATATGCGTTCTGCGAAATAGTGCAGGCCATCAGGCCTTCGCTCTAGGTGCTTGTCGGCACCGTGCATGGTTTCAGCTTTAAGGTTTTCCTCCTTCAAAGCTTCCAACTGGGCAGAACGGAGTTGATCAGGTAACGACGAATGGATAGTGAGCTGCAACGCCCGAACGCGACGAGGTTTAGAAGATTCCTTCCTGCTCAAGGCGTCTGCTACAACATTCGCCTTGCCAGGATGGTACTTAATAGCACAATCATAATCGTTCAAAAGTTCAATCCAACGGCGCTGCCGTATGTTCAAGTGTTGCTGGTCGAAAATGTGTTGGAGACTCTTGTGATCGGTGTAGATGGTGCATTTGGTACCGTACAAGTAATGTCTCCAAATTTTCAACGCGAAAACCACGGCACCCAACTCCAAGTCATGAGTTGTGTAGTTCTTCTCGTGCACTTTGAGTTGACGAGAAGCATACGCAATCACTTTCTCGCGTTGCATCAACACGCAACCGAGTCCATGAATGGAAGCATCACAGTAAACGACAAAATCATCAGGACCCTCAGGTAAAGACAGAATAGGAGCAGAACACAGTTTAGACTTCAGTTCCTCAAACGCAGACTCTTGTGATTCACCCCAGTCGAACTTCTTATCCTTCTGAGTGAGAGTGGTGAGGGGTTGAGCAATCTTCGAGAACCCCTGAATGAAACGACGATAATAGCCCGCAAGACCTAGGAATTGCCGCACCTCAGTTGGCGTCTTAGGTGCTCCCCAGTCCTTGATCGCTTCGATTTTAGCAGGATCGACATGAATCCCTAGTTCATTAACCACATGTCCTAGGAATTGGACTTCGCGTAACCAAAAGTCACACTTTGAGAACTTGGCGTAAAGTTGTTCCCTTCGCAAGAGTTCCAAAACTAACCGCAGATGTTCCCCGTGTTCGGTCTCGTTCTTGGAGTAGATCAGAATATCATCGATAAACACAATGACAAACTTGTCCAGATACGGTTTACAGACGCGGTTCATCAAGTCCATGAAAACCGCCGGTGCGTTCGTGAGACCGAAAGGCATGACCAAGAATTCAAAATGGCCATAACGTGTTCGAAAAGCAGTCTTTGCAACGTCAGCCTCCCTGACGCGCAGCTGGTGATAACCGGACCTCAAGTCGATCTTGGAATAATAACTAGAACCCTGAAGCTGGTCGAATAGATCATCGATACGTGGAAGAGGATAACGGTTCTTGATGGTCAACTTGTTCAGCTCTCTGTAGTCTACACACAAACGGAAACTCCCATCCTTCTTCTTGACAAACAAAATCGGGGCTCCCCAAGGGGAAGAACTCGGTCGGATGAAACCCTTGTCCAAGAGTTCCTGTAACTGACTAGACAACTCCTGCATCTCGGGAGGTGCAAGACGATAGGGGGCCCGAGCAATAGGAGCAGCCCCTGGTACGAGATCAATACCGAACTCGACTTGACGATGAGGGGGAAGACCAGATAAATCATCGGGAAAAACATCTGAAAACTCGCGTACCACCGGAATGTCGTCAATCTTCTTCTCATCACTGGAGGAAACAGATAAAAGCGCCAATACGGCTGGATAACCCTTTCGAAGACACTTAAGGGCTTTCATGCTAGAGATGATGTTTAGCGAAACACCACCCTTGATACCGTACACAGAAAGAAATTCTCCATCAGGGAGAGGAATCCGAATAACCTTATCGTAACAGACGATCTCCGCGCGATACAAAGATAACCAATCCATTCCTACCACAACGTCAAAACTACCCAACGGTACCGGCATAAGGTCGATGGGGAACGATAAACCCGACAACTCTAACTGACACTCCCGAAGAACACTAGTAGCTTCAATCGTTTTACCGTCAGCCAACTCAATAATATACTTGGTCTCTAATGGTACAGATACTACATCTAGCAGTCGACTAACGTCCATGGATACAAAACTCTTGTCGGCACCAGAATCAAATAACACGCTAACAGAATGATTATTGAGAAGAAACGTACCGGTGACTGTATCAGGGTCTTGCCTTGCCTCAGCAGCTCCAATGACGAAGGCACGTGCATTTCTGCCACCGCCCCCGTTGTTACCATTCCCGTTGTTTCCACCCTGTTTCAGCTTTGGGCAATCCTTCCTGTAGTGCCCAGTGTCACCACAGTTGTAGCATCCCTGTTTCCCTGTAGTCCCCTGAGTAGTCGGAGCTGAACTGTTAGTCGGAGCCTGAGTCGATGGAAGTGTAACCCGACAATCCTTAGCATAGTGCCCGGTTCGCTGGCAGCGGTGACAACGGTTACTGTCGCAGTTCCCTTGGTGATGGCGTCCACATTTGTTGCATTTGGGCAGTTTTCCAGCATAACCACCTTGCTTATTACCCGAAGACGATGAACCCCCAGTATCAAACTTTTTACCCTGCTGCGTAGACCCAGATCCCTTCCCGTCGTTCTCCCACTTGCGCTTATTGTTCTCTGGAGTCTTAGCAGTCGAACCTTTCGCCGGCAAAATCCCCTCATTCACCTTTAAATTAGTCATCCTATGTGCAGATCGAACTACCTCCGCATAGGTAGGATGATTCCCAGCAGCCACTAACCCTGCAATTTCCGGCACCAACCCTGAGACATAATGTTCAATCTTACGATACTCCGGCACGTGCAAATCGGGACACAGCACCGCCAGCTCATTTCTCCTAACCGTATACTTCTCGATTTCCGACCCATTCATCTTGAGGTTCCACACCTCATGCTCCAGTTTCTGTACTTCTTCTCTCGGGCAATACTCCCGCTTCAGCAACTGTACAAAGTTCTCCCACGGCATAGCATATGCCTCCCCAATACCCATATTCTGGGTAATACCATTCCACCAAGTCAATGCCACGTCTTGAAATAACGCAGCCGAATACTTCACCCGATCTTCTGGGAGACAGTTACACATCAAGAATACCGACTCCACTTTCTCTAACCACCTAAGCAAACTGACCGCACCCTCGGTGCCAGAGAATTCCTGGGGTTTGCAGTCCCGGAACATCTTATAGGTGCACATGGGTGGGGGTGGGTCAACAGGACCACCTGAAATGAAACGTATGAGAAATCACGAATAACGTACACAAGACTCACCAATGAGGCAAAGAAAATGGGTAGAACAACTTACCACCACCGTTGTGCCCTAACTGAAAGGCAGCCTGGAGCAAGTTGTTCAGATCCGCCTGTGACAGGTTAATACCTCCGCCACGACCACCAGCACCACCACGACCACCACCGCGTCCACCACCGCGTCCACCTCCTCGTCCTCCACGCACTCCAGACATGATTCTGGCAGAAAGAACGAGAAAATTTAGTTTCGCAGTTAAAGATAACCACAAATGTTCACAAGATCAAAGCCAGATCCAATCCAGGACTATCCCTTCAAACTCAGAGCTCACTAGTGCTTCCATGCATTTCGTTTTATGATTTTGTGTGCACCCAAAATGATAAAACGCTCTACATGGTCCTCCAAGTGTTCTCCTAGTTCAAAGTTCAAATCACCGAACATAGACTCTTAGCTATACACCGTAATACTACGGTAGTTCATGACAAGTGTTTCTATCGGAATACGAAAGTGAGATGTCCGAGCCTTGGACAAATCTCAAGAGTACACGAGTTATTCCAATGGACCACACTGCCTAAAAACAAGTAACCCAACCTAAGATAGAACGGATGATGTAACGTAGAAAGACCAACGATTTAGAGACACCCCGACAAGACCATACGTAAACCACTATAACGTTTAGTACCATGTGATCGTCTAGTGTGTGCGACTCGGCTATAGACTAGACTCTACATGCAGTCCTAGTTCACTATAACCATTGGCTCTGATACCAATCTGTCACACCCTCAAAATCCACTTGCGGAGTTTTACCGCGAGGCGCATGACAAACCAGGATCCAAACCAACGATCACAATAAACAAGTCTAAATGTAATTAATGCAATACCAAAACATAGTTTTAAAATCCCGTTTACAGCGGAAGCTTATTCAAAATAAAGTTCAACATAATTAAACCAAGTTCAATGTTTGTGAAACAATGCAACTCTATCTAGACGCCGTGCAGACGCGTGCGTCCTAGTTCCCCTGTGCTACCTTAGCGACCTGAGAAAACATGTAAAAGTTTACGTCAGCACAAAAATGCTGGTGAGTTTACAGGTTTGCAATTCCAGTACCAAGTTCACCTGTCCATACTATAACAAATAGAAAACCAGTATACGCTAGCTAGGCGTACGTTTTGATACTACCACGATTGGAAAACCATTACTAACACGTATACCAGTTTTGTGCCCGAATAGTTCCAAATGTTCCTGTTGTTCCTGTTTGAGACAATATGCACTCGCCCGGCCCTCCAAGCCGACGAGCGGGGTTGGTCATTCCCAATAGCGCTATTCACATTTCCCCGTTGTGCAAACCCGCACATTCATGGTTCCCCCCGGGACTTCCAAAGATCGTGTAGTATACGTTAGAACCCATAGTATGACAGAATTTACCAAACAATCGTTTTAACACATGTTTTCTCCCCCGAAAGTATAAAACCAGTTTAAAAGAGGGGCCGTAAACTCACCTTAAGTTCCTTTACTCCTTAACCCGAGTAAACTCAGCTGCTATGCTAGTCCCGTACAGTGGCGACCTAACATACGACAGTTACAAGTACTTAGACTAATAACCCGCAGGTTAATTAGTCCCTAGATGTCCAGACCATAACCAAGTTCGTTTGAAAATACCGTGACTGTTTAACTGACCCAAAGTACCAGACTCGACATCCCATTGGTGATCCGAGACTCCCCGTGTTATGTTTACGCTCCAAAACATACAATAACGCAAGTACACTTAATCATACGTTAACGCACAACAAGTTATAGCACATAGTTCCCATATCACCGAAATACATCCAAATATATGTTACCAAGTTACTAGATATGTTACAGGGTTCCTAGCATGTTACTACATGTCAAATCAGGTCTCGGTATGCTTATATACACTTACAGCAGCAGTACACGCGATTAGGGAGGTTAATCGCATTACATGTCACGTGATTAGGGCTAATCGCCCCTTAAGGCAGGCGATTAGGGCTAATCGCCCTTTGGGCCACGCGATTGGGCTACTCGCCCATACAGCCAGGCGAGTGGGCCTACTCGCCCATGGTTACACGCGATTGGGGGCTAATCGCCCCTAGTACACGCGATTAGAAAGGCTAATCGCCTGTAACCTTGCTGTTCCGGTTTTTCGCGCGTTTAACGCTCCAAATCAGATCCAGAGCGTGTGTAACTACCCGATATCATCCCAAACACTATCCTAAACATGTTTAACCCAAAACCCTTCGTTCATCCTCGTAAAATCAGTCCTGCATGCAACCAAAGCAATCCAAACACATACACGTAGCATGCAATCATCATACCAACACACGTAACAATAGTCCTAATAATCAATAACTCAGATTTCTATCATCATACCATCCATATTAATTCTGACCTAGCATGATTACACATCAAAACATCATCAAGTTTCATAAAAATCCTATCTTTCTAATCATGCATACCCAAAACACATGTTTATTAATTATAATCCGATTAATAGCTCTTATTGACGATTTTCAGAAATCTTTTTCGTTTATGAACAGGTCTGGACCATTAGGGATTGATTAAAAACATTTACAAAGTATTATGGATGAGAATTAAACCTTGGTATTGCAAAAGGATGATGATTAGACCTTGAAGCCTTGTGTTTTTGATCAAAATCGCCTCCCAGAGGTTGTTTCAGTGTTTGGGGCGGTTATGGGACGACTAGGGTTAGTATTAGTGAGTTTAGGAGGTTAAGTGTTGTATTTATAGGCGTTTCTAGTCGTCCAGCCCGTTCCACGCGATTATGCAGGTTTATATGCGAGTAGGGTGCCTAATCGCATGACTGTTCATGCGATTAGCCCTATTCGCATGTAGGGATCCCCCTACTCGCCCCAAAGGTCATGCGATTAGGCTATTCCTCAAGCCTAATCGCCTATAGCCCCCTTATTGGTGTGTTTTGCGCGTTAAACCCCGTTTTAACATATGTTAATGCATATTCATGTACCGACAAGTCACATAATGATTGTAAACACATAACACAAGTAAATACACATATTTACACTCGTTCACCAATTCCCGGGACTCGAGACTCGTACGTTCCGTATGCCCTGACGATCCTACAAATCGTCACCGTTTGTACACTTGGTTAAGGACTGACATCTACCGAACCTCTAGACCCACATCCAATGATCTTCTAGACTAATCAATAGTTCCCGAACCATAACCCGACTTAACTAACCCAGTTAAGTACAATATACGCGTGACTCGCTAAGGTAGACTTTCATCTAGACAACGTTGTTAACCCGAATTTGCCAGGTGTCACATTTAGCAAGGCTTCCAACCAAATTTAAGTAATTACAACATCTTATTCTTATGGTACAACAACTTAATGAAGTGACTAAGGGTGCGAAATAGTCTTTTTACATTTTGATTAAAATTTCAGGAGATTTATATGATGAAGAAGAATTAGCAGCAAGAGCATATGAATTAATGTCTTTTTTGTCGCCGCCGCATCGCGTGGGTTTCCCACTAGTTAATCATAAACTGATAAACATATATTAGTGTTTAAGTATATGATACATTTAGTGCATTGTACGTGTTGAATACGAAACATTAGCATGACATTACACATTTGCCCACTCTAAATATGCACTACAAGAATTTCGGGCTTTAGGGGCGATAGACGTAAGCTCCAGATTGTTGTAGTGATGATCACTTAAATTGCCGATATAATAGTTGAAACAAGTGTGAAATTATTTATATCAACCTTACAGTTAAAAAGTTTAGGTCCTACTATAATACCAAAAATCATTAGGAAAAAAAACAAAAGTATTGACTGTTAAATATATTTATTAAACTGAAATTGACATAAGAGTAGCACACCATGCATTCATGAGATGAGATCAATAATTGAATATTTTAGAGGTACAATAATAATTAGAATTGAATTAAGTTTTAAATAATTTAATTGTTTATGTTTTTTTAATAAGAATAATTGTGTGTGAGTAATTACTATTTTGTCATACAATTTATAGCAATAATTATCATAACAATGTTTGGTAAATATATATCATCCTCTTTGGAAAGTGAATGGCAAGCTAGTGATAATTGGCGTACATCTTTCTGTTTTTTTTTTTTAAATCAACTATTACATAAAGTACGGGCCACTTATAGGCAGCTATTATTGCCAACACATGTAATAGATAAATTAAGTTAACATTAAATAATAAATATAAAAATCATAAAGACAAATATAAAATATTTGTTTTAGGTGTAAGCTCATCTGCAATGCATGTCGTTGGATAAAATATGTAAATTGAAACGAGGGGAAAACGTTGTAAGATCATGTCTCATCCTAAACCCTAAGGATGTGTCATTATGTCACCTGAGACATTACAAATTACAATACTTTCATTATCCTCCAACTATTTTCTCATGACACCCACAATGGTGTCGATCCGGATGAGTCTGGAATTACAGACGATGAATCCGGATGGCACCCATTGTAGTTGGCGTCCGCTTGAGGCCTGGTTTAGTTAACTAGACAAGTCCTGTCATAGGTTCACGTGGTGCGACTGGAGTGACTGCAGACGGATCTTTCTCTGACAGCACCAGTCTGCTTCTTCTGAAAGGCGTCTGATGTGACGTCTAACACAAAGGTGAACAGTGCAGCATGGTGTGGATAAGGGGGTTGCACTTTCACTGTTGGTGGTCAGATTTGGTTGGCCAACGTTGACACGCGTCATCCTGTGATTGGTCTGCGATAGACCTTCACAGTGTTATGCGATGAGGATTGCGCAGATGGTTTGGACTTAGCAGAGGTTTAGACTCCACGTCATCTTGTGATTGATTCCGCAGAGGTGTAGACTCTGCGTAGGTCGGCTACCCTTGTCGTCTTGGCTTTGTGCTTCGCCTTGATGACTTATCCCGCGGAGGTGTTATGAGTTAGCAATGATGTGGAGTAGGGTCTTTCTCCGCGCTAGGATTTGGAACCATATCTCTTCAACAACTTTGGCTCATTGGCACCGGAGGTGATCAGGTTCCTGACGAGAGTCCAGCGAGTGGTCCACAACAACTTATCGAATCCCCAAAGGTGAGGATTTGTTTTCACTAGATTATGGTTCTCTGTCCAGAAAGGGTTGACAGTACAGCTTGTTATCCGCCTACCTGCTATCCTTATGTAATTTGTCTCTTTAATTGAAATGGTATTTTTATTAAAAAAAAAATTAATTAATGCATCGGTTTTTCGTGTGAGCTATAACTTGGTTTATAAATAATACACGTCTATGTATATTTTATATTTAATACACAATATTTTATTTGGTCGTTTAAAAAATAATCCAATAATGTCGTTTCGTTTGATAGTTATGATTTATTACTATTTCTATAAGCTAAAATATAAGTTTTTTATAAATATTATTTGATTGTGACAAAATTGAAATTCTTGTCAAAGAAGACAATTACAACTTTACAACCAAACAATCAAGTATATAAGGGCACATGGCCACATCTCTAAATAATGATGGTAAGACCATTTGGTAAGTGAATTTTTTTAAGTTTTATGGGGTATTAATTGATACGAGATATGTGGGATCATGAAGGAAATCAAATTAGGATGGGATGTAATGGTAAGGTGAAAATTTTTATGGAGCATCCAATCATTTAGTATTAATTATTTATTTTTTTATTTAATAAAACTTTGAAAATAAAAACAAATAATATTTCATAAAGGTTTTTCATTAAACAAAATGAAAAAGATTACACTACCATACCAAAAAAAAACATACTTAAAAAAACACGAAACATGAATAAAAAATTAGACAATCTAAAGCTTGTATTTTTCGCGGATTTGTTGCATTGTCAATTGAGCCAAGCGTAACGCGTCTCCCGTGAGGTGGTCGATCGATTTAGACAAAAATTCGATGTCTTTTTCCATTTGCCTCGCATCTTGGATGTCAATGAACTTTTCGTTTGCTACGACCTTTCTTTGCATTGTTTCCAAACGCCTAGCCCCAAGGTCATGAATCTCTTTAAGTCGTTGATTCATGTCATCGAAACTTTGCTTCAATAAGTCACCACTCGTCGACGAAGACTCACCTTTTCCCTTTCGCACGCTTCTTCTAACGGGTGGTCGGGCTAACTCGTCTTCCTCGTCGGGAACATCTTCATTTAAATCCGTGTTTCAAGCATCAGACGTGGGCGTGTCGGGATCAATGGAAGAAGAAGTCTTGGACCGTTTCGCTTTGCATCTAGGCGTCGTCATGGGCGGTACATCGGCCCATTTAGGAGATCCTTTAAGCATATCCCAACAATTCAAATAAGTGAAGTTGCCACGAGTTTGATTGTACTCCTCCAACGCTCGTTTCAATATATCGACGTCGCCTCGACCACTACCCCAATTTGATTTAACTCGTTTGAAGACTTCTTGAAAAGCATGACAAGAACGGTTGATTTCGGTCCACTTGCTTGAGATTGAGTCCTTGTCACGATATTCGCCTTGACCCATCGCGTTGAAAAACGTTGATCTAACCCGTTACCAAAAGAGAATCAAATTTTGATAATGTGCTACAACCCCCCCCCCCCCCCCAAAAAAAAAGTTAACATAAAAAAAAAACATATATAACAACACAAACATATATAAAAATACAAACATATATAATCTTAATTTTTTTTATAAACAAACAAACATATATAACTACACAAACATATATAAAAACACAAACACATACTATCTTAATTTTTTTATATATAAAAAACAAACATATGTAAAAACCACTTACTAATAGATAATATATTTAGTATGATTTAATTGTAATTATTTGTATTTATCCTTTACCATAGTTAGAAGATAATTATGTATTATTTATAGCATTACAATGAATGAGAAAGATCAAGTGTTTGAATTCCTTCATTGTATCATTGACCAGGCTTCTCGTTCGATTCACCCATTCTGCGCCGTCGACTACTTCGATCGGCTTTTCCTTTTAGCCTTCTTCCTCTCCTATTTACCATCCTCATCCACCATGTCTACCGACCCTGCCACCTTCTCTACCATTATACCCGCTATCATCGTCGAATCAAAACTACATCCGGCCACCACAGTTTCAAACATCAAGAACTTTGTACCCATCACCCTTGAAATTGAGTCCTCCCAATACTCCTCATGGGCTACCCTCTTCAAGATTCATTGCAAAGCCTTTATGGTCGACGACCCTCCTCAAGCCGAATCCTCCACCAAACCATTGGATGATTGGGATCGTATTGATGCCATTGTTTTACAATGGATTTACAGTACGATCTCCAATGATCTACTCCACACCATTATCAATAACACATCCAACACTCATGAAGCCTGGGTAGCCATTGAAGATTTGTTTTATGATAATAAAAGTGCACGTGCATTTCACCTCATGAACAAATTTTTGAACACCCGGTTGGATGGTTTCCCCACCATGTCGGCCTATTGTCAAGCTTTGAAAGTCCTAGCCGACCAACTTGCCAGCGTTGATGCACCTGTGGATAATGATCGGTTGGTTCTATAGTTACTCGCGGGCTTAAATGAACAATATGAAGGTATTTCTCCCATCCTACAAAACCAACAACCCCTACCCTCCTTTTACAATGCTCGTTCTAAATTAATCCAAGCCGAAACAAACAAAGCCGAACGAGCATTACATGCTTCCAAAACCGCGTCTTCGGCCCTCACCGCTACCATTAGTTGACCACATCTAATGAACCCAACCCGCACCACCGACCGGTCTTACGGGTTGGACCCCAATAGTTACGGTCGAGGCCGTGGCGGATCTAGTCGGCGTGGTCGTGGTGGCCGCTCCGGCTTTGGTCGTGCCCGGTTTCAACAGCAATACCTTTGGCCCCCGTCTCAATATTTTCCTTGGACCCAACAGTGGCCCGCCCCACCTCCCCAATACTCTTCAGCCCAACCTCAAGAGTGGACTCCACCTCCATGCCCCTATCCCACAACCAATCAGCCCACTTACAACCCAAATGCCCAGCCCAGTTTACTCGGCCCCAAAACCCCAGCAAGCCCACACCGCATATTGCCCCACTGACATAGAACAAGCCCTTTACATCATGAGCGTGCAACAACCAGACCCGACACAGTACATGGACATAGGAGCATCATCAACCATATCTCACGAGTCAGGTGACTTTCATTCATTTTCTAATTCTTGCGTTTCTCGTAATATTATTGTAGGAAATGGTGATACTATACCGGTACTTGGTCAAGGCACTAAATACCTACCCAAACCATTCCCACCTTTTGTCCTTAAAAATGTTTTGTACTCCCCTAGACTTGTCAAAAATTTAATTTCTGTTCGTTGGTTTACCGCGGACAATTCTATTTCAGTTGAATTTGACCCATTTGGCTTTCTTGTGAAGGATTACAAGACCAAGGCACCCCTCCTGCGATGCAACAGCAGCGGTGATCTCTATCCCTTGGTGCTCGGTCATCCACCACCCAACCTTCTGCTTTAGCTGTTATTTCCTCACAATTCTAGCATCACCGTCTTGGCCACCCAGGACGTGCATCTATGAATAAATTAAAAACTTCTATTGTTTTAGACTTTGATTTCAATTCCAATAATGTATGTCAGTCTTTTATTTTTGGTAAAAATATTCGTTTACCTTTCTTTAATTCAACTAATACTACTTTGCAACCATTTGATATCATACATAGTGACGTGTGGACATCGCTTATAATTAGTTCGTCGGGCCATAAATATTATGTGTTGTTTCTTGATGACTGTACTAATTTTTTTATGGACCTACCCACTTACACAAAAATCACAAGTCGTCCAATCTTTCACCCAATTCGCCACAACCATAAAAACCCAATTTAACAAAACCATTAAAACCTTCCAATGCGATAACGGACGCGAGTACGTTAACGCATCTTTCCAAAACATTTTCACCACCAATGGTATTCTATACCGTCTCTCTTGCCCCTACACTTCCTCACAAAATGGCAAAGCCGAGCGAAAAATTAGAACAATAAATAATATACTTCGCACGTTAATGGCTCATGCCTCCCTACCCACACACCTTTGGCACTTCGCCCTTGAGACCGCCACTTATCTACTCAACATCCTACCCTCCAAAACCACCCAAAACAAAACCCCAACCGAACTATTATACATGTCTACACCCACATATGATCATCTTCGCGTCATCGGATGCCTTTGCGACCCCTTTACCCCGTCCACAAACATCCACAAACTTGAAAACCGCTCCCACCCGTGTGTCTTCCTCGTTTTACCCCCCCCCCCCCAAATTCATAGAGGGTACCGGTGTTTTGACCTATCCTCCAAACAGATTTTTATCTCCTGTTACGTCACGTTTGACGAGACCACTTTTCCGTTTGCTCAAACAATCGGACCCTCACCCTCTTATGAATTTTTAAGTGACTCCTTCCCTCACCATTTATGTCCTCGCGTCACACAAACACGACCCACACAACATTCTGCCCATAACCAACACCCTAGCCCACCCTCTGCGTCCGGCCCAAACACCGACCCTCCAAACACTTCACTGTCCACCTCCCACCATACTAGCCCACCACCAATTCCCAGCCCATCACCCGGCCCTACTCTGCAGCCGGTCACCAATTCCCAGCCCATACCACCGCACCTCATTTCCTCAACGAGCCAACCCCACAACACGCTTGCCACCACCCATAACCCAGCACCCACGTCCGACCCACCACCTACCCGCACCATCCACACTCGTTCTATGAGTGGTATATTCAAGCCCAAACAACTCTTCAACCTTAATACCTGAACGACACCCACTTTCCTTCCCATACCTAAAAATCCCACAGATGCCTTGGCCACTCCGTAGTGGTATTCTGCCATGACTACCAAGTACAACGCACTAATTAGAAATGGTACATGGGAGTTAGTTCCTCGTGACCCATCTATGAATATTATTCGTTCCATGTGGTTGTTTAAACATAAATATAGGTCAGACGGGACACTGGAGAGGTACAAAGCTAGACTTGTGTGTGATGGTCACTCACATCAAGTGGGCATTGATTGCGGTGAGACTTTTAGCATGGTCGTTAAACCGACCACCATACGCACAGTTCTCTCACTTGCATTATCTAAAGGTTGGGCTGTACACCAGTTGGACGTGACAAACGCATTTCTACACGGGAATTTAAATGGAACGGTTTACATGCATCAGCCAATGGGGTTTAGGGACAGACACTTTCCTGACTACGGATGGCAATGGGTCGGGTTTGGGACGGGTTTAGGTAATCCCAACCCCATACCCGATTAGGTATGCTTGTCCCAAACCCAGCCCAAAACCCGTCGGGTTTGTGTCGGGTAAATACCCATCGGTATACCCACGGGTTTCGGGTAAACCAATTAATTTTTAAACTTACTCATTGAGTATATACGACCAAAAACCCGACGGGCATTTATTATGTAACTATTAACCAATTACATTTAGCATTATTAAATGTACATGTAAATCATTATATTGTATAAATATAAAATACTTAAATCATATAAAAACAATCAAAGACATAGATAACAAATAGTATACACTAATTTTTGGTAATTTTAGCACAAGATGACAATGTAGATGGACAATTAGATATATTATGTATACATATTTAAAAAGATATATTAGAAATTATATTGGGTATCTAATCGGGTAAACGGGTATACTTTATCGGGTAATCGGGTCGGGTAAACGGGTATATCATCAAATCCCAAACCCGTCCCAAACCCGCGAAAAAATTAAACATTAATCCCATACCCGGACCCATACCCGATTACCCAACCCCAAACCTGTCCCAAATGTGTCGGGTTTCGGGTTTACCCATCGGGTTCGGGTTTGATTGCCATCCCTATTCCTGACCATGTCTGTCTACTTCGAAAGTCTCTATATGGGCTCAAGCAGGATCCTCGTGCATGGTACCAACGGTTCACTGATTATGTACTTAACTTGGGGTTCCTTAATAGTCGGTGTGATGCCTCACTGTTCACTCTTCATCAGGCCAGTGACACGGCCTACTTGCTTCTTTATGTAGATGACATTCTCCTCATTACATATTCTCACAGTCTTCGTCAACGTCTTCTAGCGAATCTTGCAAGTGAATTCGCCATGAAAGACCTCAGTCCTTTAACTTACTTACTGGGCATCTCTGTTTCAAGACAACGCAACAACATGTTTCTTTCTCAACAGTCCTATGCGACAGATATCATTGCACGTGCTGTTATGCGGTCTTGTAACCCCGTTGCCACCCCTATTGACACCAATGCCAAACTCGGATCCTCTTCTGGCGAGTTATTTCATGACCCAACTTTATACCGAAGCTTAGCAGGGGCTTTGCAATACCTTACTTTTACACGGCGTGACATTATCTATGTTGTTCAGCGGGTGTGCATGCATATGCACGCCCCTTGTACCAACCATTGGAATGCTCTAAAAAGGATCCTTCGATACATACAGGGCACAACATCTTTTGGATTATTATTGGGTCCTTCGGCAGCATCCACTCTGATTGTGTACACGGACGCCGATTGGGCTGGTTGTCCAAATACTAGATGCTCCACTAGTGGCTATTGTATTTATTTTGGTGATAATCTGTTTTCCTGGTCTTCTAAGCGCCAACCAACTGTGTCTCGTTCTAGTGACGAGGCTGAATACCGGGGTGTTGCTAATGTAGTGGCAGAAATTTGCTGGTTACGAAACCTACTTCTTGAATTATCGGTCCCTATATCTCGCACCACTATGGTTTAGTGTGACAATGTCAGCGCCATCTATCTATCAGGCAATCCAATCCAACACCAGCGTACCAAGCATATTGAATTAGACATACACTTCGTCAAGGAACAGGTTCAACGGGGTCATGTTCGTATTCTCCACGTGCCATCCAGGTATCAAATAGCAGACATTTTCACGAAAGGGCTACCACGTGTTCTATTTGAAGATTTCAGATCCAGTCTCAGCATCCGGTCACCTCCCGCTTCGACTGCAGGGGTGTAATAGATAATATATTTAGTTAGATTTAATTGTAATTATTTGTATTTATCCCTTACCATAGTTAGGAGATAATTATGTGTTATTTATAGCATTACAATGAATGAGAAAGATTAAGGGTTTGAATTCCTTCACTTACCAATTTCAAGATCCTCTGAAATGTCAAGCCACGCACGTGCGAGCGCGAACTCCTCGTCTTTGGTCCACTTTAGGTAGGTTGCTTTTGTCTTACTCGGCTCTCACTTTTTTTTGTGGGACCGTTTTTTCGGGTTGGCTCCTGCTTGGGTTCGGGTTCTTGTTGTGTGTCCGGCACGACTTCAACGTCCGGTTCTTGGTTGGCTTGAGATCCCAACATACCACCAACATTAAATCTCATTTTACTCGCGTAACCCATTGGACCTCCATAAATATTATAGGGCATGTTGAGAAGTTGAGAGAAATCCACCGTGTTCGGGTCAAGGTCATTGGACCTCCATAATAATTATTATTATTTTATTTATAAAAATGTTAAATCCATTAAAGTAAACTATAACAGATTACGAAGTCTATGAATGTTTATTAGACTTTGTAAACATTAATATAGTTATCAATATAAAGGGGTAACTAATATCATCTCAATTCTCAAAGCAATCAGTGGACAGTGATAACAGGGGCGAGTAGCTTTAAGCAGAGGGGGTGACTTAGGTTTAAGCTGGAAGGGGTGATTGGGTTATAAACCTAGGGGAGGGGTGATTAGGTTTAGAAACAACTGGAGGGCGATTGGGGGTTTTAAAAAAAAAATGACCGTTATAGGATGAGGGTGACGTAGGTGTAGGCGGTGGTGAAGTAGGTGGTGTGGCTTAGTCGGGTCTGGGTCTGGTTCAGTCGGGTCTAGGTTTGGTTCAGTCGAGTGGTGGTGGTGGTTCAGGCAGGTGTGGGTTCGGTTCAGTCGGGTGGTTCGGGATGATCTGAATTAGTCGAATGGTGGTGGTTCAGTCAGGTGATGGTCCAATCAGAGGTAGAGGTTTAGTCGGGCGGTGGTGTTGGTTCA
The DNA here is from genome assembly GCA_030844895.1 of Ambrosia x helenae. Taxonomy (NCBI): domain Eukaryota; kingdom Viridiplantae; phylum Streptophyta; class Magnoliopsida; order Asterales; family Asteraceae; genus Ambrosia; species Ambrosia x helenae. The sequence continues at coordinate 798,728 of CM061230.1, read as the reverse complement.
GATGAAGGTGGTGGTGGTGGTTTAGACGGGTGGAGGTTTTAGTGGGTGGTGGTAGTTCATTTAGGTGGTTCAGTTAGAGGTAGAGGTTCAGTCGAGTCGTCGTGGTTTAGTCGGAGGTGGAGGCCTAGCAAAGTCAAGCTTGATATGTGAAACTCATTTATTATTTATTAGGCTCAAGTTTGTTTAGAAACGTATCTTTTGATATAGCTATTCGTTCTTAATCTTAAAAATAAATTAAAAAAAAAACCTATTTGTTCTTAAAAATTTCACGAATTACTGGTCTCATTTACAAAACTCATGTTTACTCACGAAGGTGGATGTAAGATGCCCTTTACAAATCCGTAAAGCCTACAGTTTTCTACTCACCATCATACTATCCACTACAAGAATTTTCACCTTTAGCGGCGACCCGCCTTTTGGTCGCCGCTAAAGGTTAAAACCTGACATAATAACTCTCAACCGTTGATCAAGATCAGATCGAACGTCCAGGAATTCATCGTACGTGTGGGCATTAGTGGCGACACCCTGTCGCCGCTAAAGGTCAAAAAAGTTCCAAAAATTTCGATCACCCGCCTTCTTTTTTCTTTTCCCTCTTTCTTTTTCCCTTTCTCTTTCTCTGCTCTCTATCTCTCTGCATCTCACTCTCTCACTCCTCTCGACTTCTCACTCTCCTCTCATCTCCTCTCTTCACCACCACCGTTCCTCACCTCTCTCATCTCCCTCTTTCTTTTTCCCTCTCACACCCACCGGAACCACCACCTCCCCTGTACTTCCCCACCACCGTAAACCCCCACACCCATCGAAACCACCACCTCCCCTCCCTCTTTTCTTTTTTTTCTGTTTTTTTTGTTTTTGTTTTTTCTTTTAGTTTGTTTAATTTTTTTTTATTTTATTATAATCTGAGTTGGGCGAAGGGGCATTATACTGAAGGAGCTGAGTTCATTGATTCGGTTTTGGATGTTGTTAGGAAGGATTCGGAGAATTGTGATTGCTTGCAAGTTGCAAAGGTATATATTATTATTATTATTATTATTATTATTATTATTATTATTATTATTATTATGTCATATTTTTACATCCAACAGTGGATGTTGAAGATAAAGTAATATTCTGAGATCTTGTACTTTTTGGATGTAAAGAAATGAAGATTTACAGACTATAACCAAAGGTTCATGTTTGGTTCTAAAAGTGTTAAATTCTTGTGTATTACTAAGTAAGGTTTGCTTCACTAGGAGATTTTAAAATATCATGCCCAAACAGGAGGTAGTGGGGTAATTTGTATTGTTAGTCATTTGAATGTTACTGATGAGTAGTTAAGGAACTGTTCCAACTGATGATAAGTTTGCACATTTGAATGTTAGGTTTCTAAAAATTGTTATTCTTTATATGAATTGAACATCTATGTATGACTTATTACATAATGGCTAATTTAAAATAAAAAATCGACTAATTCAGCTGGTAGGGTCTACAATTATGAACTATAGAGTACAAATAATGATATGATGAGGGTGCATTAGCTGAGGCGTTTTTCCATTTCTTGTAGACTGGGTGCTGCCTCCATTGGTGCAATTTGCTCACTTTATTATGTGGCTACATCTCCAAAAGGTTCGCATTTTGTGTCTTTTGATCTCTTACATATTCCTTTTCATAACACATGTTGTTGGTTTTTGCTTATAAGTGCACATATAAAAATTATAAATACTATATTATATATTTCTAAAATTATGTACTACCTTATCGCTAAATATGAAATAGCGGGCGATATTTGTCGCTATTCGCTACGTAGCAAATAGGTAGGTTGTCGCTATTCATCTCCAACAGCTTGTTTGCACCCCTAGTTATTTGTGTTTGTTTTGTTATTTTGTAGCTCTGAATGATTTTTGTTTTGTTTGATTTGGATTTTTGAACACTAAATTTGTTTTAATTATCTTTTTGGGGCCTATTTGTTGATACAGTTATAACATTTTCTGATTAATTGGTTTTGTTTTATGGTCATTTTGTTAGGTTGAGGTTTTCATCTTGTTTTAGTTGTTCATTTGAAGTTTATATGTTGCTATAGTTATTCATATGTATTGCTTAGTCGGTTAGCTTGCGGTATTAATCGATAAAAATAACTAGGACTTTGACATGGTTGTAAAAATTGCAAGGCCCTAGTCGAGTGACATGGGTACCGGAGGAGTTTTATATGTAATGTAATTTCATTAATTTATATATAATTTTTCAAACTTATTAACAGGCTGAAATTTAATCGTTGAAGCATCTATTACCGGTTAATCTAGATTTACTTATGACAGTAAATTTGAATTAGCTGTTTTACAGCATGTTGCCTTTTTTTGTTATTTGTGGTAAAATGTTGTTTGTTTATGCGTTTCATTTTATTAGGTTGATTGTTTTTAACCTTCAACAATAACAACAACAACAACAACAACAACCATACCCAGTGAATCCCACAAATAGTAAACTATTGATAGGGTCTGGGAAGGGTGGGATATAGACATACCTTACCTCTATCCCTGAGAATAGAGAGGCTGCTTTCGGGGCTGCTGACATGGCATCTGTGACTTTAGTATTTTTTTCACAAGTTTGTTTTCTTTATTTATTTTTTTGTCATGTATGCAGACAATGCTGGTGTTATTGTAAACCCCAAGGGAGAAATGAAAGGTAAACTTGCTTACTTGTTTTGAAGTTACTAAAAGAGTGCATCATTAATCTATTTGCCTTTTAGTTTTTGAGTTTTTAAGGCTTTTAACAATGCTTTTATAATCGTGTGCCGGTTGAGCTGTTAATCACTTCTGCACTCCAGAGCATCAGATGAAGTCTGCAATAAACAAAGCCGCCCGCCAAAAAGAAATGACCACATACCGAGGTGGATCGAGCTCTCTTGCCAGTCACTGTTACAAAAAGGTATACACACACATATACATAGACGATAATGTGTATTTAACTTATAATTTAACTTTTAATGTTAAACAGGGCATGGAACGGTATGAAGCATACCGTATTGGACCTATAGGAAGGCAGGGGACGTTTGATAGCCCTCAGAATGAAGAGAATTATGTAAGCATTTATTTATAATCTATTAAATCACTTTTGTAAAATACAGCACAAGTTAAAGTCACGGGTTGAGTCTGAACGTCAACGGATCGCCGAAGAAGAAGAAGGAGGCAGCTCCCAACAAGTGGATCAGGTTGGTATATATTTGTTTATGTGCGTGTTTAGTTTTCATGTTTTTGAGATTGTTTGTTGGGTTTAAAGTAGGTTGAAGCTAATATTATTTGGGGTGTTTGAAGGTTGCTATATTTGAAGAGGTGTTGGGTAGTCGTCGCAGACATGATATCAGGATTGGGCATATGCCTTTTCCGAAAGAAAGCCTTCCTCAAGTTACGCCTATGCAAACGATGTTTACACAGGTATCTCTTTGTAGTTTAAATGTTAGTATTTGACCCGTTTGGTATAAATATGTTTAGTAAATAGGATATTTGACCCATTTGGTATATATTTGTAGTTATTTGTTCATAGTTGACCCATTTGGTATAAATATGTTTAGTAAATAGGATATTTGACCCATTTGGTATAAATATGTTTAGTAAATAGAATATTTGACCCATTTGGTATATATTTGTAGTTTAAATGTTGATAGTTGACCCATTTGGTAAAATATGTTTAGTAAAATAGGATATTTGACCCATTTGGTATATATTTGTAGTTTAAATGTTGATAGTTGACCCATTTTGTATAAATATGTTTAGTAAATAGGATATTTGACCCATTTGGTATATATTTGTAGTTATTTGTTAGTAGTTGACCCATTTGGTATAAATATGTTTAGTAAATAGGATATTTGACCCATTTGATATATTTGTAGTTTAAATGTTGATAGGTGACCCATTTGGTATATATTTATAGTTTAAATGTTGATAATTGACTCATTTGATATATATTTGTAGTTATTTGTTGATAGTTGACCCATTTGGTATAAATATGTTTAGTAAATAGGATATTTGACACATTTGGTATGTATTTGTAGTTATTTGTTAATAGTTGACCCATTTGGTATAAATATGTTTTGTAGGAGCAACTTAATGATATCATAGCGACTCCTCAATTCCAAACGCAATTGCTCCAAATGGCTAATCAATTGGTCCAACAAAGGCTTGGAAATCAAGGCGGAAGTGGTAATAGTGGCGATCACGACGATAAAGACGAAGACTTTTAGGCAGTTTTGGTATGTTTGTTTAGTTTTGATGGTGTATGCTTGAATCAAATATTAGGTTGGTATGTTAGTTTAGTTTGTTTGATATGTTTTGACGAATGTTGGTTAAACTTGGTATGTTTATTTATATATATGTAATTGTTGGTTAATTATTTTTTTTTACTATTTAGTTTGGTTATGCGTGTGCGGAGTAAACGAACGGCAAAAAAAAAAGACCTTTAGCGGCGACGCCTCACCGCTAAAAGTCTTGCCCATATTACACAGGAATCTGCCACGTGGCAAAAAAAAAGATAAAAGATAATGCCACGTGGATAAATAGCTTTATCGGGGACACCTTTAACGGCAACATGAGCAATAGCGAAAGACAAAAGGTGGCAAGACCATTAGCGGCAACCGTCGCCGCTAAAAGCATTGCCGCCGCTAATAGTATACCTAAGGTCATGTTCCTTGTAGTACTACTACAATATATGTATAACAAATCAACCTTAAAAGATATTGCAAAACATGGAAGAAAACTGATTTTGGCCATAGATAACGGTTTCTTAAATGGTTAATAATTTCACAAATTTGAGGAATTTTTTTTTCCAAATACAATGGATGTTTTTTAATAACTGGGCACAAAATTTATATAACAAGTTAAATTAAACACAACCAAGGGTGCTTTCAATACATTTATGTATTTGCACCAAAAAAATAAAATAATAATAATAATAATAATAATAATAATAATAATAATAGCTAAATATTAATAAGAAAATTATATGTAACAAATGCATGTGATTGTAAACGAGCCGAGCCGAGCTCGAGCCTTGCATTATCGAGCTAGGCTCATTAAAATTTTCAGAAGCTCGAGCTCAAGCTCGATTCGAGCCTTGTATTTTGGGCTCGAGCTCGGCTCGATAGTATAATTAAAAACTCGAGCTCGGCTCGAAAGCTCGATCAAAATGTATGTGGCAAGAGTTTAAAAGAGCCCAAGCTCGGCTCAAGCTCGTTTTGGACCATTAAGGAGCTCGTTTTGACTATTAAGGACTCGTTTTGGACCATTAATGAGCTCGTTTTGGACAATTAAGAAGTCCAAGGCCCAAAGTAATTTAGTTAATGCATGGGTTGCAATACAATAAGGCTATATAGTATTAATTGACATAAATAAGCAAAGCTCGATAAGGCTCGACGAGCCCAACCAAGCTTTACATTCGAGGCTCGAGCTCGAGCTCGATAACCAAATGAGCTTTATTTCAGGCTTGAACTCGGGCTCGAGCTCGATAAGACTCGGCTCGTTCGAGCTTTTTTACCGAGCCGATCTCGAGCAGCTCGCGAGCCGCTCGGCTCGTTTGCACCCCTAAGCAAGTACCATTTGAGCTTCTTTAATACTTTCTAAATGAACAATGTATAGTGTACTTACTACATAGACTATTTTGTCGAATCCAAATGAAAACAAAAGGTGAAGCTGACGGCATGACCTATTTTCTTAATGCCGGAACACTCAAGATAGATCATGCTGGCAGCTTCACCTTTTCCTTCAATTTGATCACCATGCATGGAGCTCAATCCATCAACAAACTGAATATCAAAACAGTTGTGCATATCTTTTTTCTTAAAAACCAAACAAAACACATGATTATGGTAATTTTCAAGATTAAAAAAAAAGAAACATGGTTAGGGTTTTAGGATTTAAAAAATTAAAAATAGAACACATGAGTAGGTCATCAAGATTCCAGACAATAAATTTGATTAGGGCTTTCAAGATACAATAAAAGAAACATGAGTAGTGTTTTCAATACTTCAAAGAGAAAAAGAAAACCATGATTAGGGTTTTTCAAGATCTTTTCATAAAAAAAAAAAAAAAGTAAAAGAAAACATGCGTAGGTTTTCAAAATTTTCAAAAGAGAAAGAACATAGAAGAACCTAGAAGATGAAAGAGATGTAAGTTAAAAAGAAATTCTGAAAATTTATAAAGTAAGGCAGGTGGGGTAGAGATAGAGATAAGAAGTATTCTTTATGATTTCAAAAGAGAAATAAAGAACATAGAAGGGATAGAAACAACCTGGATAGAAAACCCTAAAAGACCCATAAGGTCAAACAGTGAATTGAAACAGCTTTAGTCATGTGACTAGTTATGTAGAAGCTGCAGGAGCAGGTGACAGAAATTTAAGAAGGCATGCATTGATATTGATATAAGGGAAAGGAAACATGATGAGGAGGTTCAGGGGATTAGGGTTACAGATCTCATGTATGTTTTAGGGCTGCCACTAACACTACCCTATAGTTCTTGCCTTCTTTCATCTCTACACAACTAATTAATAGTCAAACAAAACAAGTTTATGACAATTATCTCCAGCCAGGTTTTCCTTACGGTTCTCATCCTGAGTGTACGTTACAAGTTCGATCCTGCATGCACACCATAAAAAAATTTTCCCATAACGGTTTGAGCTTAGGCAAGAAGGACGCCGGTGTGTGGGTAGGATTCGAACTTGGGACCGCTAGGTTAGGGTTCTACAATAATTTGCATTGAACTAAGCCTTTAAAAAATAACAAAAAATTAAAACAAGTTTATATTATATTCAACAAATTTCTTCTAAATATTCCAAAAAATATATATAACATTTGAATTATTGTGACATTTAGTTGTATATTTGTCTCACAAATTCAATGGTTTTTAAGTTTACATTTAAATAAGTACAACGATCTTTTTCAAAAATTGGTATACCTCGTGATAATGATTTAGGACTAGAAAAATCGAAGTTAGGACCTTTTGTTTTATGAGGAGATAGCATACCTAATTGATAAACAAAGGATAGATTAATTAATTCGATATATAGACTCTTCTTTATGAAATATATTTGTATTTAGTTTTCTAAAATTCCTTGTAAAGAAAAAATCATAGCACCCTCAGGTCGGGTGTTATGGTCTCTTCGGCTCCGTAGGAAAAGGAGACTGGTGTACAGGATAGGGGAAGCGGGGGACATCGTACCGCCTTCCCTTTCCCATGAATATTCATGGTGATTATTATTATGTCATCATCCTAGGTGTGTGTTATTTGTTAGAAAAATAGGTGAAAATATTATTTTCATAATTTTAGGAAAATGATTTTTCCTAAGTTTTGGATAAAAATATATATTTGAAACCGAGGTTTATTTATATATTTCTTTGTGGGTTTAACATTATATGGATTTTATATGTATGTGCATAGGTTGTTTTATGGTGGTATAGTTTTCAATGTTTATGATGTTATCAGTAGTTGTGTGTGTGTATATATATATATACATATATATATATAGGCTAAGTATAGGGAGAAAACCCTTTAAAATGAGAAAACTCTAGAAAACCCTTAAAAAAACCTACTTCCCGAGCTTTTTTTTTTTAAAAAAAAAAAATTAGGGCATGTAATATACATGTTTTTAAGTGTTTTGAGCCAAAAAAAATCAAAAAAATAAGTTAGCTTATTTTTGCACTGGTAACATATGTTATGATGCAAAACTTATTTTTTTTAAAAAAAAAAAAAAAACCCTTCGGCGCTTTTTTTGATTTTTTTGGCTCAAAACACTTAAAAACATGTATATTACATGCCCTAATTTAAAAAAAAAAAGCTTGGGAAGTAGGTTTTTTAAGGGTTTTCTAGAGTTTTCTTAATATTTAGGGTTTCCATATTATCCATCCCCCATATATATATATATATATATATATATATATATATATTTCGTTGTGTATTTGAGCAGAGGGTCTCTCTTGAAGCGGTCTCTCTATCCCTAGGGGTAGAGGTAAGGCTTGCCTACATCCACCCTCCCCAGACCCTACTAATAGCTTTGCTATTTGTGGGATTTACTGGGCTTGGTTGTTGTTGTTGTTGTTGTTGTTGTTGTTGTTTGTGGGTTTAAGTTCTATGTTGTGAGAGCTCCACAATGAATCAAACCGCGTCCAAAACGGAGCTAAGATAAATGAGATATCGATTCTCAAAAGTAGAGGAGTGAAATAACTACACTCTGTTCCAGAGTTTCATTAAAGGATGGAAAAGAAATGATCTCTCTCCTCTTCCTTTCTCTCCAATTCCTTCCAAATTGAAAAGATTGAAAATCACCCTAAAAACCCCTTTATTATCCCTCTTATTCCCTCCCTTTCGCTCCTACAAAAAACTCTGAAACACATTTTTCCCCACTTCTTTTCCAATCTTTTCTCTTTCATCCTTTAATAAACCTTTGGAACAGAGTGCTAAAGTTGAAAATGTGAAATTGGCAAGGAGAACTTGTCCCACATTGGAAGGGAGATGAAAATTGAACTTGTTTATAAGGAGGAACTCTCCCTCCTAAGTGTTCCATGGAATCACACACTATGGAAGTCGTGAAGGGGTGCTTCGCACCCTTAACTCGTGTGCGCGCGCGTGGCACTCCCAAACTCGCAACATTTTCTTATAAGTTTTCAAGGTTTAATTATTATGCCTTTACAGATCTTTAGAGGCAATGATCCTGACCTTTTTACTTACGAATGCTATGACACAGGTTATGTTTTATCTTTAATTGGTCAAATGAGTAAAATAAAAGGACAAAGCTTATGGGTCAAATGGGTTGAAAGTCGGCGAAGTTGTATTAAACCAATGAATTTCTTAAGGGGTTCTTTTTATGAACTGTTTTTATTCCCCAAAATGTGGCCCTGCACATCGGTCATCATTAACAAATGTTGATATTATTAGCCAGGCTCTTCCTCTATTTCCTCATTTCTGATTGGTATTAAACAGTTATGTTCAAACCTTCCATAATGCATAATGCATATTTTGTTTGACAAAGGGAGTTGTTTATTAAGCCCCATAGTATTCATATCTATGCTGTTTTCTGGTGCGGTAACTTGATACTAGAGATTTCTAAGATGGATAGGTTGGGTAACTGCTAAAAACAGGTTGGCCCGGGGTTACCAACTAGTACTTTTCGTCCCTTTTTAACTTTTTTATAAATAATTAATGTGTTAACTACAATCACAATATATATATATATATATTATTTAGCAAAAAGGATGAGTCATGAGGTACCCTTTTTGAGATAAAACAACCCATTCATAAGTGAACGGGTCAAAATTGCATCTTTGCTCTTTTAGGCTATAATAGGTAACATATATTTTAACTTAATGTTTTGTATCTAAAGTCAACCCAAACCTATGGTGTAACCAGTTAACAGAGGGCATGAGATCATTAAAGTTCTGTTTACATCCAGCTGGCGACACTCCTTCCTCCAACCGACTGTTCGATGCCATAGTGAGCCACTGTGTACCTGTGATTGTTAGCGACCATATTGAGCTCCTTTTTCAGTCTGAACTAGACTACACCAAGTTTTCGCTCTTCTTTTCTGTAAATGAAGCATTGGTTCCAGGCTACATGGTTGAACACCTAAGAAAGATACCCGAAAGCGAGTGGCTTAAAATGTGGGCCCGCCTCAAAGAAATATCACACCATTTTGAATATCAGTTCCCGCAAAAAAAAAAGAGGATGTTGTTAACATGATATGGAGACAGGTTAGGAGTAAAGTTCCTGGTGAAAGGCTTGTTGTAAACAGAAAGCGAAGATTGATGATCCCTGATCGGTGGTGACGAATACTCACAAATCTAACATTGTCATTCATAACACGTACGTTGTAATATCAAGTTTATTGAATGAATGAATTTTGACCAATTAGGTAAAGATGAGTGGACTTTTAACACAGATTTGGTTTCTTGTAGTGTTTTTTTTTGGGTCATCTTTTGTTGTTCATTTTCAAATGTTTAAAGACGTTCGTATTAATCAAAGAGATCCAAGACGTTAAAATACTCTTACACTTGCCTTGTATATTACATATGATACAACATGGCACAAGTTGACTTTACGTATTTTCAAACACACTTTACATATGATATAACATGGCACAAGTTGACCTTAACGTTGAATTGGCATTCATCTTTAAGCTTGATCATCTCCTCCCTCCAAATTCATAATCATTTTTGTTACTCACCCAAATGCGTAATGGTTCTCGTTATATTGGTCTTCTTGGCGTTGTTGGTTTCTTCTATAGGTATGTTCTTGGATCATGTTTTTCCAGTTATTTTATATTCTCTCATGATTAATTAAATATTTAAATCATTCTTTGTACTTTGTTAAACTGAAGAACAATCTGCTCAAGCGGTTAGGCTTCAAAATCCTGGTTTCGAATCTCCACCGACCATAGATTCCACCTCCCAATTGGTGCTACTTGATACCAAAGCCAATGTTATTCCTGGCTGGTCATTCAATGGTACAGTTTGGTATGCGACAATAGGTGGTGAAAACATTTCCTTACCAGGAAACGGTCATGGGTCCAAACGGTATGATTAACCAAACATTTAAAACTGATGGAAGCTACGATTATGTCCTCACATTCCAAGGTCTTAAAAATACAACTTATACATGGGGTACAATGACGAGTTAATAGTTTGGCGCATCACAATATTATATTAACTTTTCTCGTCTTATCAACGATTTTTGATCTAATCATGTAAAAATTACATGTGTATATGTATTTGTTTTTTAATATAAAAAATAATGTATTTTCTAAAATGATCAGTTTTTTTAGCATTTAGAATTTTAGATGCTTCTGTTGGTGTAGGACAGTTCACGAGTCAAGCCGAACCGAGCGGACCTTGCTCGTGCTTGGCTCATTTACAAACCAAATCGAGCCGATCGGCTTGTTTAAAACCGAGCCGAAAACCAAGCGAACATTTTTCAAGCGAGCATCGAGCGAGTGATGAGTGGCAAGTTTTTCGGACAACCATAAATTTGGGATGTTTTCTGTAATGTTCTCGCTGCCTAGTGATGACTGGGGTTCGACCATCCGATGATGACACTAGGTCTGAGGTCCAGTTGCCTGAGAATGAGGCTCAGATTGAGGCCGCTGAGGTGATGAACATACTATAGAGAACAATTGTAGCATTGTGGCGTAGGTTGATAGCGGGAGACGATTGATGGCAGACAACTAATGGGAATAGGAAGTCAAACATGTGTTTTCACGACTTAGGTTTTACAATTAAAATTAGTGTTAAGTTATCATTATGTTGACTAAGCCAGTAACTATAAATATAATTGTATATATGCATATATTGAGCCAAAACAAATAGAGTGATATATATATATATATAAAGCTATAAATATAATTGTAATTAATGTGTGTATATATATATATATGATTATATATATAATAAATTCATAACAATTATATCAAGCCAAACCGAGTCTAGCGGACCTTTGCTCGTGCTTGACTCGTTTGCAAACCGAACCGAGTCGATCGAATCATTTACAACTGAGCAGAAAATCAAGCGAACATTTTGTGAGCAAATTCCAAGCGAGCGGTGAGCGCCGAGCGATTTCTTTTGGAGAGTAGTGTTTCAGCGGTAAATCATGTGTTGCAAAGCGACCACTGACCAGGATCGAATCCCATAGCACCACACGGAAACCCAAGCGGTTATTTTTTCGGTGGAGCGCCGAACGATTTGAACGACGCTAAGTTGGTGTGCTAATTTATGAATGCAATATAAAATTTATTTTTTACGGGATTTATTAATTTAAAAATTATTATAGTATCTATTAATTCTAAGACAGTTCTCCATTGTCCGTATGCTATAGTGCACCAGCCGCCATACTTGAAAGAGAATGAGATGACAATAATTATGGGGAAAAGTCTAGTAAGCCCAAAGGAGTAGACTGTGTTGGGCTTAATGGGAACTTGGGCCTTAATGAGGAGGTGGGAGTCTTGGTGGAGAATGAGCCAGATGACTGACTTGGGAGGTGTTTCAGAATGTTTAGTGAACAATTAATGGGCCGCCTTTATTGTAATACTATGAGCTGTATATCAAGTCAACAATAAGCAATCCAAATGTGGTAACTGTTGTAATGTTAAGGCTGGTCTGCAAGGTAATGGGCCGCGAGTATTCTTTTTACGCCCACGCGAGAATAACAGTCACTTAATGTTAGCTTTAATGTCCACGAAACCCTCAGGCCTCAACGCAACAGGAGCTCCCGCAGCGAGGCGCAATCTTTAACGTCATCAAACCCTCAACGCAATAGGAACTCACGTAGCGAAAATTGGTGGAAATAACTAGCGACATTTATTTTAGAATAATTTAGACAAATTATAGTTACGTAATATTATCGCTAATAATGTCACAGCGAAACACGGGTAACTAATATTAAACCTACTCTCATCATCTCCAAACAGGACCCCAATTCTTTGGTCCGAACCTTCATAATCGAGACTTCCAGAGTTCCAGTTACAAGATGATTCCTTAATTCCTTCCTTCAATTAAATAACTGTAATAACTTACAGACAGACTATGGTCAAGAATGTGTTCTTATTCTCCGTGTTAGGGTTTATAATCTGCATCATTACACACATTACCGGCGAATCATCGACGTGTTTAACGCTGTACAAAGAAGGCGGTGCACTGGCTGTGTTCCAGTCACCACAATGCCCTAGATGGAGCTTACCGAAACACGATTCTCGAAGACGATCCACAACAGGAAGATGTCAATCGGCCACACGTCAAGGCCGACGGAAATCTCTCGAAGATCGCACTTTCTGTACTCTCGATATTCAGATTCCTTTTCCAGGTATAATAATAATAATAATAATAATAATAACAATAATAATAATAATAATAATAATAATAATAATAATAATATGTTTTGTTTGTGATTGTGATTGTATTAACTATGTTTTTATTTATTTACTGAATATGCTTATGCATGGTTATGAAGTTTTATAATATTGTTATGATTGATTCCTGATTCTATACTTGATATTGAATTGTGATAAGATAGATATTTTGGAAAATAAAGTTTGTGCTAAACTTGTGTAATTATTATATTGTTTTCATCTACTATTGAGTTTTGTATAAAGGCATGTTGATATTGCTTGTTCTTAATCTACTACTAACTTTGCTAGGAAGAATGTTTTGTTCTCACTAAGTTACTTGCAGAGAGGTACATTGATTTATCGAATTAGTAGGGAGAACATCGTGAGTATTCCTAGAATCTAGTAGTTGGCATAAATAGATATAAATTAGCAATGCTAGGCACTGTGTTTTGCACTTTAAAGTCATTAGTTCCCTTTGAAGTTAGATAGAGCTAAGTATTGTGTTTCTCAATTCTCATGTTTTTTTTCGTCGGGTTGATTTCTCATGTGCTGCAGGCCCTAATGGCGTTAGGGATGTTTCAGTTGGCATTGTGGCAGTTTTTGACGGTCATAATGGGGCAGAAGCTAGTGAGATGGCTTCAAAGTTGATATTCGAGTACTTCACGCTGCATACGTTTTTTCTTCTTGATATGACATATTCTTTTTGTCCAAGGTAATCAAAGGGGATGTTACCTGATAAAGGGCAACGTGATTTTGCTTCTCAAATGCTTGGTTGGGATGAGAAACTTGGTGAATATGTACTGCATATTGGAAGGTTATCTCACTCTCTCTCTTTCTCAAAATCACTTACAAAGACAAACCTTACAATCTCCCTCCGTAGCACGCATGATTCACCCATGTGCATGCACCACATAGCCAGGGTAGTCAAGTGCGAAGTCTTGCTCCGTAAGCAATTGTCTTTCAACTGTGATACATTGAAATATTGAATTGCATTGAAAAAGTGAGGCAAAAGCTTCACTAGTATATTTGAACAAATGAAAAAGAAATATTTGCATTGCCAATGTTTAGCGGTAGGAAATTAGTAATTTTCTATTTTGCCACATTGACAACAATACACTGTGCATAGACTTCCAAAACGACATCCTCATTTTTTCTATTAGACAGGCACTTGATATTATACATACGGTTTTTTTTTTTTCACATGTTTTGACTTAAAATTTTGCACATCACACCTTAAAGAGTAATTCTTTCTTTTGCCTACTTGTAGGTAGGAATTATTACCATGGTTTGGGACTTTGGGTGTGGTGCACACATTTTGTGAGTCATGGGGGTGAAACACATGGATATGATAGATTGATAGGCATTATACTTACACATGAAGGGACATCGCCTTTTTCTTAATGTTTGAAGGTTGATAACTATTTTGTAAACCCGTAACTCTAATCTTGAGGAGTGAATCGATTATTTTGGATTGATCTTATTTAAGGTTTATCTAGTTTTTAACATAACCAAAAAGCCCTAGGGTGAATAAAAATAGACATAATTGATGATCTAATCTCATAGTAAATAATACCATATATGTTGCATACTATATTTGGATTATTTGGACATTACTCAATAATTTTTCATTGCATCTTTGGAATCTAGTATAATATATAAAACCGTTATTATATTTTCGAATAAAGGATTAAAAGATAATTTTTTAACAACTTGGGGGCATTTTAACATTCCTTAAACCCGTCAAGTGATTCTTAAAAGGTCAATAACGACAACAACAATAACCTTACCCATACCCAGTATATTCCCACGTGTAGCCAATCTAACGATAGGGTCTGGGGAGGGTGAGATATAGGCAAACCTTACCTCTATCCCAAGGTATAAAGAGGTTGCTTCTAGTAAGACCCTCAACTCCAAAGTTAAATCCAAGCATAGGCCTCAAATAAGATTATATATGCACACATCTACTAAAAAACAGTAGAAACACAATATCATACCATATATATTCTTAGTAAGCTATGAAACAACTACCAACATATAATAGTACTAGAGTAGGTTCGTGTAGACACATATATGAAACGATAAAATGTAGAGGCTACCAAATAAACTAAAACGCTAAGCTCCTAAGACAATGCTCTAATATACAACCTAAACATACCCCTACAAGTCCTTAACCTTAATCATACGTCTTTACAAACTCATATCCTCGACTATATCCTCATAGAGGTGCAACTCTAGCAAATCCTGCCTAATCTGCTCGTCCCAAGTCAGTTTTGGCCTGCCTCTACTCCTCCTTCCCTTCATAGTGAGAGTTTCCACGGTTCTAGCTGTGGCCATAGGATGCCTCCTCTTAACATGCCCAAACCATCTCAGATTCTCAGTCTTCCCTTTCTTATCTTATCTTATGTGATATACTAGCAAAGCCTAATCGCTCCCTAAAAACCTCATTCCTTATCTTGTCCAGCCTAGTGTGTCCACACATCCACCTCAGCATGTACATCTCTGTTGTTTCCCGCTTACGCTTGTGCATCTTCTTGATTGCAAGTTGCAATGTCACCTCTTAATGCATTTCATGTATAAGAACTTTCAACACCAAATATTTAGAATTTTAGATAACAAGAAGTATCTAACATTTTTTGTTACAGGATTAAGTTTACATTGTCAAGAATTTTCAATGGAGATTTCCACTTGGAAATTCTGAAGGAATCTTTGTTGAAGGCGATTGATGATATTGATGTAGCATTTTGTAAGGTTAGTGATTGGCTCGCTAGTTGCTGCTTTTCCTATTATTTTCTCTCTCCCTCTCCCCCTCTATACATGTTTGTCTTTGTGTGCGTTTATTGTTGATTTTATGGTTTGTTTATTACTTCATAAAGGAAGCTTCTAGATACAAGTTCAACTCTGGTTCCACTGCCACAATTATATTAATAGCAGATAGTCAAATTTTAGCCGCCAATGTTGGAGATTCAAAGGCTTTCTTATGCTCTGAGACGTTCCAGTCCCCTCCCGAGGCTAAAGGTTAGAAAGTGAACCTTTTTAATAATTTTCGGAATTCAGATACATCAACATCAACATGATTACAAAGGTTCAAGGTTTAAAAATTTATCTTTATACTTGTACTGTAAATAAAGTATAAAATTTTAAAACTACGTCATAACCGGATTGGTGGATGTATTTGCACTAAAAAGGTTCAAGGTTTAAAAATTTTCATTTATTTAACTGGTTTTCAAGCATCACAATTCACATCGGAAAAATAGTCAACACTGTCCAAGTTACTAACACAGTCATCATTTTTGCTTGGTAACCGGACCAAGTTACTTTAAATCAAATCTTTTGATAGTTAAATGATTTTTTTTTTTGTAATTAAAAACCTCTTGAAAGTTGGTTAATTGTTTATGGATGAAAGCAAAGATGGTTACCCAAGGAGAAATTAGGGAAAACTTTGTTACTGTATGCAATTTTCTCTTGATATTGGAATAAGAAGGCTGATAGCTAAATGTTTTTGTAAATGGCAGCTACTTTATTGAGATTGTACAGAAATAGAAGAAATGATGGGGCTTCTATACGTTTGAAAGATTATGGAAATTTTAAACAAGCGGTATCTAACGCTTATCCCATTTTGCCGCCAAAGAATTGACCAGGGACCACCATCCCGACAGGGTTGATGAACGGTCTCGAGTAGAAGCGGCTGGTGGTTATGTCTATGAATGGGGGGGTGTATCCCGAGTCAATGGTCATTTGGCTGTTTCACGTGCTATTGGTGACTTGCCCTTTAAAAGGTGAGTTTTGCATTTTGATAAAGGGTTGCTTGAAGTTTTAACAAACTTTGACCTGATTAATTGTCTTTGCTGTTTTCACTCATAAACAAGGAAGCCAACTTTAAAAGTTTTGATGAAAAACCTAAATCTTGAAAAATCAAAATAAAATGAATTAAGGAAATTTGACCGTGATAACCAATCAAAGTAATGACATAACAGCTGACATGCCGGGAAATCAGAAGGTTTTTTTGTTTTTTTTTTTTTTTTGTGATTTAATGTTTTTGTTTTAGGTAGGCATGTTTGTTTTCACCTATTAAAAGGTAACCAACTATCAAATATTTTGATAAAGAATCGCTCTTAAAAAATTGTGATTTTAGGTAATATGACGTGGTTACCCGGTCAAATAATAAACTCTTTAACTATATTTCCCTTTGACCTGCAATTAGAGTATCAAATCAAAGGTCATATATCTTTTTATGCAATTTGCTTATGTTGAAAATTCACATATTTGCAGCTGGGTTTCTTTCTTTTTAAGTGAAATCTTACTTAGTTTTTTAGTTGAAGTCAGGAAAGGCTGTTGCCGCTGTTGTTAGTTTAATTTTCATTGTTTTGCATCAGCTTTGGTGTTATATCTGTTCCCGAGGTTACAAATTGGCAACCTTTGACTGCTAACGATAGTTACTTGGTGGCTACTTCTGATGGTGTTCTTGAAAAGCTAGGCCCACAGGATGTCTGTGATCTATTCTGGGAATTACATACTCATGCCTCCCTTGAATTACAGTACAGTTCTTCATGTTCATACTCATTAGCCGATTGCATTGTTGATACTGCTTTAGAAAAAGGTAGTACAGATAATGTGGCAGCTGTTGTAGTTCCATTTGGGCTGGAAACTCTGCCTACTAAACAATTTCGAAAAGTTGGACTACAGAATTACGTAGAGGGACAATCTGGTAATTTCACTAATTGAACTTTTTACCAATTTTATTATACATCTGGTATTATTGGTGGATGGTTCAATTTAAAACCATTTGTATATAATATATATTTCCTTGTACCGGTGGTTGTGGAAATGTGTATTTTAGTTGCTCCACACCACTAAACTATTTAACATATGAAACTGCAGATTGGAGGGTGGCAAAATGCGCGGTTGGTAATATGTGAAATGGTAATTTGTGGTACATGTCAAAATGGGTTGGGTTACTGAAACACTATGTCTAATTTTGAGTTAGATAGTTATTTGATGACAAAATATATTATTAAAATATTTTTTTTTTTTTTCAAAAACAGGGAACCAGTAGGTCTTATGAATTAATATTACACTTCGGGCAACTTTTGGCCCATCTGTCCAATAGGCTGAACCTGAATAGATCCATTCATAAATACATGAATGATGATGACGACATAAGTATTATACTTCAAAATTTGCATCTTCCACATTTTATTTTTTGGTAGATTTGTTTTTTTTTCCTTTTTTTGCTGACCATTTTAGTTATTTGTCTCACTCTGATCAACTTTTATTTTTTAAATGTTGTTTGCTGATGCAAAAATCTTGTACTTGTAGATTCGGAGAATGGTGATACATCTATTGACAAGTTTGGACGTTTGTTGGTAAGTTTAATCTTTTGTGTTACCTGGTTCTAATGCCGTCCTATAAATACATTACCATTGCAATTTCAAATATTTATCGAGCCCTCTATAGTTCTTTGTTGAAAATAAGATGGAGATTTGGAATTAGCTGTGGCTATTTTGACTCATCTAATTATGAATGGGTCAATTTGAATCATGTTTAATCTTGAACTGGATTGGGTAGAAGGTCGAACAGTTCAAAACACACCCAAAATCTAATTTTAATGCATTAAATCTCCGAAGCCATTTTATTCATAAAGTTAGATTATTATATTATATTACAAGTGACATGCAGGTAAACGGGCACAAACATATTTGACAATTTATAGCTGTACACTATTTTCCAGCTATCTTACAGTCCACATATATGCCAGACATTCTTACTTATATTCGTCAAAATATGGATTTATTCGTGTCTTAGCTGTTTAGGCAAACTTTATGAATGATTCGTGTTAGTGATTATAAGCTTTTCTATTCCAACCTGGAAATCGCGATTGATGTTTTTTTCTGAACTTTTGCACTAGGTTGAAGGAAAACATGACACTAACGGATATTTCTATCTATCCGAGAGTCTAAATGAAAATGACGACTGCACGTTCTGGATTTCAAAGGAGGAGCAGGATTCCATACATGGTTCACTGCAAGCCTTACCTGACATGCTTAATCATAATTCTGGTCAGTTGAGTTCCTGTAAATATTTTCCTTGAGGTCTTTTTTTGCTTCTTCCATGCTTTTTTCCCCTTCTTATTATTGGCGTTTGGCACCTTGGTTGGTATCATGGGCTTCATGGCATGCGCAGACTGAAACATACATACATACATGTGTGTGTGTGTATTAGATGTGGCAGGTTGGGCAACGGGCCAGAATGTGTTGGGTTGAATCTGGTTTTTTATTATGTAGCGAAACTTGCCCGGGTGTGGTGACCCACACGTACTTTTTTTTTTTAAAAATAATTAACGTATCAACATGATGCATACCTGGACTTTGGGTGACTCGTAGCGTGTTTGACGTGGTTATTTTTCAGCTTGCCTCCTCTACTGTAAATGTGTAACATGAACTATAACTGATGATCAGTTTATAATTTCTTATGTAAAATCAGGTGGGCCTTTAAATTTGTACCGTGAACAGATGATGTGCTTACACTTTGGGAGGTCTAGTGGTGGGGATAGAGATCAGTGCATTAATCCCGAGGGTCTTGCAAGTTTTTTGGGTTTCTTAGAATCACTACCTACACCTGATGTCAAACAGAATGATGAATCTTTTGAGCGCGCCACTCCTAACAAAAGGTTTCTATTTTATATTTTCTGTTCTTATTAGGTTTTCTTCTGAACAAAAAATTGTCGATTGCATGCTGATGCTGGGTTCTAACCCTGCATTTCTCGCATGCAAAAAAGTTGTAAAATTGATGCTCTTTTTGTTTTGACATGATTATCTAATCTTTATAACGGTTTGTGGTTGAGAATATTTTTTAAATAACTCTTATAGGTATATACTGAAAAAAAGATTTGATCGTGGATCGTATGGAGAAGTTTGGATGGCTTTTCATTGTAACCATCTCCAACAAAGCAACGGTTCAGAACAGAGTGTGAAGAACAAATTCCAATTTCATAGCACTCATCTTGGCACTGAAAATGGAACTTCTGGTCCTTCCAATGATAGCATGTTCATTCTGAAGCGTATAATGGTAATCCAGTTAACTTTTATTGGAATTATTTGTTTTCTTATTATGCACATCATTTATAGCAAAATCTTCACCTTATTCTAGTATGTATAGCAGTATAGATCATAGTCCAAAAAGATAGCTACTGTTCAAGATGTCCGTCAGTGATATTTTGGGCTAGAGTTCTACATAGATTAAATTTGGGTTATGTTTTTCCATAACAGATCAAATAAAAAAAGTTAGCTAAAAGGGATGTGTCAAATGGGTTGAATATAGTGGTGTTCACTATGTTAACAAAGCTGTATTATCCAAGTGGACAATTTGGATTGAACTGTATGGTTTGGATTCTTGAATCCGAATTATTAGTTTGGATTTCGGTTAGTTTTGGACTTTTGGTTAGTTCTGTAATCTCTTTTTAATATATTAACCTATGATTTATATATGCTTAATAGTATTCAGTAAATTGTTACAATATCCTCCTATTTACTCATTAGTGAATGGGTTATTCTGACCCGCCTACATCGAGTCTTACTTTTCCTCTATTTTACCCTATAATTTTGCAAACTCTCTTGGAAAAGTATCTATAAAAATAGAAGAAAAATGGCTATAGATGCTTGTGGGTCAGCCCAACCTGTTTCTGCGCATACTGAAAAAGAAATGGTTTTCATGGCACATTGGTTGTCCTTCATAATATATATATGATCTGTCAGAAAACCTTTCTTGAAAGTCACTATATACTTCAGTACTTTGTGAAATGGAAATATATTTGAATTTGTTAATTGACTGTGAAGGATTCTTTGATGTAAGAGGTTAGACGAATTTATAAATTCCATTTCATTGCACATAGCTATTGAAATTGCTATTGAATATGATTTATCAACAATCTGTTTAGAGCTAGGAAATTTTATTATCAAATTTCAAATATTGTCGTCAAACTCTAAAATTTAGAATATTACCATATGGCAATATTCTCTCACATTGGTCGACTTTTATGTACATCGACTTTTCTGCATTTTACTAGAAAAATAGATGTCTCGTACTGTACTTTCACGCATATTTAAATAATACGATCTACACCCTTTCTACAGTTTTATCTTTTTCTATTGCATGCTTTTATGGTTTCAGAATTGATGGAATGTCATAAACTGGCAACAGGTAGAGAAGGGTAACACAGTTTACTTAAGCGGTATACGAGAGAAGTATTTTGGTGAACTTTTTCTGAACGCCTCTTCATATTTGGGTGGTACATTATCAGTAGAGGATTCATACCCATACCCTTATAATTTGCTAAGGATGAATGAATCAGATACTCCAGAATATATGCCATCAAGAAAGAATAGACAGCCACAGGTTACTTATGAAGAAGGGCTGAAGCATATTGCAAGATATATCGAGTCTTTTGAGTCAAAGTCCAACGAGATATGGCTTGTATTTCGCCATGAAGGTAGTTCTTTGTCAAAACTTTTGTATACGGCTGATGATATTGGAAGTAGTGGTGACACAACAAATGAAAATGATGACCACATTAAACATGTTCGTATACTGCATCCATCAAAATGGTGGCGTTGGTTGAAGACCACAGAAGCGGGCCAAGAGGAAATGAAAAATCTTATATGGCAGTTGGTATGTTTGCTAATTATTGTTGTAGATTTTTAATTAATTTAGGTTACATTTTCTCTCTTAAGGGGTCAAAACACAAAATTCGAACAGGTGTAATAAAAAATTGCTTAACGAGAAGCATTTCCATTAGGCCGAATGGGTTGAAAGCCGCAACAAGTGCTGTTTAATGCGTAAAACCTCCTACATTTAAAAAAAATTGGGTTGTTACTGAAATAAGTTAGCTATTTTTATCGTATATGTCTCACTAGTTATTTGCATAAAAATTAACGCTTTGGACAAAAGATGTTTCTTGTAAACCCAACCTGGCATGTACACACATTACCGGTGTTGATCTAATCCCATTTAGCGATCCCTATGTATCATTTATAGCTTATGCTGATAAAACATACTTGCTTAAAAGGCGACTTGAGGTCCTATAATGCGGTTGGCGTGTTTGCTAATTGTTGTTTGATTTTTTTTTTTTTAATAATTGTTAAAGATCTCAGTTTTGACCCATTTACTTATGGATGGGTTGATTCATGATATGTTTCATATCTTACCGGCACAGAGTGTTTGAAGAAAAATAGCTTAAGAGGAAATGGGTCAAATGCATTTAATCTCCTTAACCATTATGTTTTAAAAAAAGTTGGAATGTTGTTCATAATTGTTTTTAATTATATTTGATGTTCTAATTATCTATATAAACTTACATTTTTTGCCAAAGTATTTCAGGTCAACTTAACCCAACCCGGACAAAAAATGCATCTTTTGATCCAAACCCATTTTGCCTCTAGGTCTTATTCGTAGTCTAAGGTGATTAATTAACATTGTTAAAAACAGAATTATATAATTTTATGCTCTATCCTTTCCTTGAAATTTTGAAGGTGTGTATAGTAATCTGCAAGTTATTATTTAACCGTTTCTAGGTTTTGGCTGGTGCTTTCTAAATTATTAACTGATACAACATTTTATACATTTTCTTGTTTTTCGTCAGTTGTTGGCACTTAAAGCTTGTCATGACCGTAACATCACCCACAGGGATATTAAACCTGGTGAGAACATCTTCTAACCAAAAGTGCAACTTATATTGTGTTTCTTGATTTCATCTGTCAAAGCATTTCCTTTTTCCTTTTCATTTGTTGCACGTGACTTCTAATTTATATTTTTTAAACCTGAATTAGCGTTTTGATAATTGTGTATCTTCGACTTGGAGTTTTCATTGTGCTATTACATCTTATTGTTTTTGTTTCTTTTAGTGTATGTTCTGAATTGGAACGCTTTGTTCTTTTTTGTTTTTGCTAGAGAATATGATCGTTTGCTTTGAAGATCGTGAATCTGGCAGATGCTTAAAAGGAAGCCCTAGTGGAAATGAAACTTATATCACTAAAATGTATTTTACAGTTATTTGTATTCTTATATGTTGACTGTGACCCATGGTATATGATGTTGTTCATGATCTAATCGTTTGTTATTTGTCCTTGTGGTCACCAGGCGCATAATTGACTTTGGTAGCGCAATGGATGAATTTACCATAAAGCATTTATATGGGGCTGCTGGACCTTCTAGGTATTCTTATTTTATAGTTTGTTGCTTTTGTGATGTTTTACTTTTAAAAGCATGATGCTATGAAGTTACATGTCTAATGCTCTAATTAAATGCCACACGGTTTGTTTTATATGTTTAATTTTCTGTCATCTATTCAGTTAGATTATATATCTTAACTATACCTAAATAGCAAGCACTGAATGTCAGAAAATTCAGCGTAATGACATATTCTATTACCTTGTTCTTGTGGCACTTTAGTTTTGTTTTACACTGTTTTCTGAAGAAAGTGTATCGTTTTTTTGTCTTTGTCAATTGTCAGGGATGAACAAACTTATGAATACATGTCTCCAGAAGCTTTTCTGAATGCTACATGGTATCATGGGCCATCAAGCATAACTACAAAGTATGCCTTTTATATCCTGTTAATTGTTATTGCGAAATTTGCACGTGTCAATTTCGACCCATTTATTTCTTAATGGGTCAACTTGGATTGTGTTTTATCTAAAACGTGAAAAGCGTTAATGTGTATACAATGCCCCTCAAGTATTCAGAACTTTTCGCTAGTGCCACCGAACTGTTAAAATTTTAACAATTTAGAGGCCAGCCAAACATCAATGCTGCTCCATTTATTCCAGTTCTGGCAACTTGCCAGAAAATTGTAAAATGGAACACTTTTGCCTTTAAATTTAAAGTTTCTGTCATATCTTGAGCTATATAAACCACAAAAAATGGCGCTGATTATTCACAAAAGATTTGGTTCTAGATAGATTGTCATAACATATTTGCATTGCCTTCAAGGTGATTTTATCTTTTAAAGTGACAAAAGCTTTAAGTTTAGGGATATTGTCATTTTGTATTTTCGTGAAAGTTTTTTGTTATAATCGGCATGAACGAAACCAAATTGATACTTGGGTGGCCTCTAATTTTTCTTATTTAATATATGATGGTCTTAATGTAAACTTCTTGTATGCGCTGTTTCATTAAAAAAAAAAAAAAAAAAAAAAAAAAAAAAAAAAAAAAAAAAAAAAAAAACCTCGCTAACATGGAAACGTGTCAAATGGGTTTAAAATATCCAAAATACTCTACACGCATAAAACCTTTTTAACGATTTTATTAAAAAACAGATTATTATTGAAACAATATGAACTGTGTAATCATGGTAGATAACTAATTTGTATATAAAACATAAAAGGTCAGAAAAAAGTGTTTCAAGTTAACCTGACCCATACAAAATATTTACACGTTTTAATATGTTCCCAGCTCATCAGTTTGCTGCCTCCTCTATATACTGTCATTGTGAACTATTACGTACTTACAAAAAGAAGTCCCGTTGCCTTGATAAGTCCTATGAAGCAAAAGTCCCAATATTATTTTATTCTTATTGTATGTTGAATTGTTGATAGGTATGATATGTGGAGTGTTGGTGTTGTGATCTTAGAGTTGATTGTAGGATCACCAAACGTGTTTCAAATAGATGCCATTACACGTGCTCTTTTGGATCAACATCTTGAAGGCTGGAATGAAGGATTGAAGGAGCTCGCTTATAAGTGAGTCCTATCTAGCACAAAATACAAAAATAAATGTTTAAAAGTTAGCTAACAAGTTCAAAAAGGGTTGAAAGCCATTCAAAATATTTTAGTGAATAAAAACTTCTAAATCATATTCTTTGAAAAAAATATATTATTCTTGACACACCAACAATATATATAGAAAAGTTGGAAGTTTGGAAAAAAAGCTGTTTTGGGTCAGCCTGTCACGTAAAAAAGTCATGTTTGACCTTTATCCACGTCACTAGTTTTTCCAAATGTTGGATGTGTTTTTGTACTTGCTTGTTAAGCTTGACAGTTGGTTATCTGCTGAGGTGGCAGGCTAAGGTCGTTTATGGAATTATGCATTTTGCTTCCGGGGAGTTCTCCCAAACATCTTTATACTTGGGGCCATAGCGGGAAGGTTAGTTGATCCTTTATTTTCTTAACTTAACACTTACTGCATGCATTTCGGAAAAAAGAAGGTCAATAAAGCTTCCGCGAAACTATGTTTTGAATTCCAAACTTATGCGGATGTTACTGGATCTTGGGTTTGAATTATTTATCATTGTTAATACTTAATAATTTGTTATGCACTATCATGTTGTGGGATTATAATTTTTTAATTTTTTTTCTAAAATTCTACGTGCTGTAGTTGACTTCTCATAATTTTTTTTTTATACCAGTCCAGGGGGCCGGCTAGGTTGACCCAAAACAGTTTTTCTCCAACAAAAAATAATTATCTTTGAATGCTTGGCGTGTTAAGTTTGATAACAAAAGTTCTAATAGATGTATTTTTTTTTGAATAAAATGAATTAGGAGTTTTAATGCATTGAAAATACACTTTGGGCGACTTACGGCACAATTTTGTTTTAGGTGTTTTTTATTTGGTTGAACTTGATCGTTAGAGAGAAAATGTAGCTCAATTTAACCTGTTCACAAACAAATGGGTCAACACCGCTCCCTCTATCTTACTTTTGATTCTTGTTTTGAGAAACTGCTTTGTAAAGTTGTGTGCTTTGTAAAGTTGTGTACTAACTAAATTTTGGATTTAGAGCTCGGATTCACCAGCATCATGGAAATGCTCTGAGGAATTTTTTGCAAGTCAGATTAAGAGCAGAGATCCTCTTAAAATAGGGTTGGTTCGGGCCCCACAATCTTATCATGATTCATTATATAACTATAGATGTTTAAGTGTTTAACATGGCTTCTAACATTATGGTTTTCTATTATCTTGTTTTTCCTTTTCTAAGCAGGTTTCCAAACGTTTGGGCGTTGAGATTAGTACGCCAACTATTAGTTTGGGATCCAGTAAGTTAATAGGAAAAACAAAGGTTTATTAATGATAGAGGTGGCAATTTTGACCCATTTACTTATAACTGGGCGGATTTGTGTTGTGTTTTTATCTCAAAACAAGGGGAACAACTCAAAACGGTGAAATTCGCCTGAACATATTTTCAATCCAAATAATCCCCTAAATCGTTTTATTGGAAGATTTGGATCGGGTTTTCCCCGGATCGGAAACCTCGTGGGCAAGCCTGTCTACCCTGGCCAGCCCCTTGCATAGTCCTGGGGGGTTCTTGGGTTCGCCAGTTTACGGGTCCCATGGGTAGTTGGGCAGAAATGTTTCGTTGGCCGTTCAAAAAAAAAAAATTATATTGATATTGTTGTAACTATAATTATCTGATTAATTTTTTGTAAAAAAATGACTATAAGTGTTTGTAGCTTAACCCAAGTACCAAAACGCAGCCCGGTTCACAAAATGGCTTGTTTCAACCTATACCATTTTGGCTCTTTACCTAGTCACCTCTAGTTAAACAGTTTATCACTTTATCTACCTACAGGTTTTTGAAAGTAAAAAAAAAAAAAAAAAAAAAACTTCAAACTGCTTATTCCAAACATCTTATTTCAGTGTTAAAAACGCAATGAACAGAAAGAGTTTTTACCAAGCAATCTTAAAAGTTAAAACACCGCTCTTTTTTTTTTTTTTTTTTGCATATGAGTTTAAGTACAATAATTGTAAAAAACTGTATCGCAGGAGGATCGATTGACTGTTGATGATGCTTTGAGGCATCCTTATTTTACACACCATACAACACAATGATTTACACGATTTTAACAGGTACTCTTTCACTCATCACTATCTTCATTTCTTTCACTATAATTAGCAAAGCAGTCGGTTGCATTTGGCTAAATTATGACCGAGCCAATTTTAAGTAAATAATTGTGAGATCCGCTTAATGCCTTTGTATTTTTTTTTTTTTTTTTGCTTTAAATGTGATGTATAAGATGATTATGTAACCGCCTACTCTACTTAAGTTCCAACTCTCATTATATATGTCACGCACTATGTACACGTGCATTATGCGGTTCTTACGGTTCTTTACTTAAATCTAGTTGGTTTTGTAAGGAACATCTCTCGCTATAATTCTTAAAAATAATTAATAAACCAAGTATGATTAAGAACTATGATTAAATTTAAAATAGTGAAATGACAAGGAATACAATTTAGGAAGTGAATATTTGAATATACTTGAAGATGTTTTATATGGTTCTTTTTTAACACCTTTATTGTTTTCTTATTTGTTCTGTTATTTTGTTGCCAGGTTCATGGTTTCTTTCTGAGGCAAACATGTCCCATTTAGAGTTTAGACCAAGGGTTTTTTTTCTCCGCATTGTAAATGCTTGTTTCGTACATTCTGTATATATGTACATATCGCTTTACTAAGTAATATAACGTTAGCGCTTTAGTTTGTTTGATTGCTTGTTAGTTTCGTTTTCACTAAGGGGCGGAGCTTGAAGAAGCGAGCCTACGGTAGCAGTGCAACCTATTACGTTTTTAAGGCCCCTATTCAATTATACTCTATTAGTAAAGCACCAGCGACCCTATAGCATCAGGATATTCTGCTATCAATGAAGCCAAACGAAAATAAAAAAAAAAACCAGTGCCTTTCGTATAGATCTAGACTTGTAGCTTGATTCTTTACTCATTCCATACAGGGAATAATTGCAGGCGATAACACTTCTACCTATTTATTTATCAATGATATCAAACGATTAAGACAGTTCTCGTGAAAGTCTTTCGTTTAAGTGAATTCTTATTCTTACAAAGCAAATTACACTTCCTTGGACCTATTCTGATTCTTTATTATCCGTTGCTACTCTGTTCCCAAGGACTAGTAGAATCAAAATTGCGAAACTCTTTGGCCATCTCAATGGGTTCAGACGCCGCATGTTTCTTTGGATCATTATAGCGTACTTTCACATATCCACTCAGAGGAAGGTCTTTTAGTAATGGACGACCCTCTAAACCATAATATGTTGATATAAGTTGTATATGGAATGTACTTTTTTGGTTTAAGGAACAGTGTGGTGGTAGGTTGCCTCCCCTCTATCCTAGAGGTGGAGGGTTCAAATTCTACAAGGTCTACAACTCTACATAGCCGGATTTAATACAAAACCAAGAAAGTAAAAGTCGGTTATATAATCACTATCCCACTCATTATATCATAAAAAACACGTCATAGAAATGTGTGTAGTTCTTTCTTACATAAATTGTTTTGTATTGAACATGATATGTCAATACTCAATAATACGATTTGTTTTTATTGTTTAATTCTCTATGTTACAAAAGGTGATATTGAATTTTAATAATCCAAACTATAATGAATTAGCCGGCAATAATCTCAACTTAAGAAATTCCCCCTTCTAATTTCTAGAATTTCTTAAGTTGGGATTATTGCCGGTCAATTCGTCAAAGTTTAGATTATTAAAATCTAATATCTCTTATAAAAATTATCATTTTGGCATCTGTTTTTCACATAAACAAGCCCTTATTTACTCACAAGTCTTGGTATCATTATAAACATCTATAAAATCGGTGATAATTCCGAAACAAGGCCCCAAACATGTAATTAGGACCTGGTAGTTGGTCCAATTGGTAAGCCATTTTGATTAGGTGTAAACACAACTCTTTTCGGCTTTGCTGTGGGACGCCCAATGACCCATGATGCTAATGATGATAATGTGATCTATATTAAATACAAAATTTAAAAAAAAAAAACGTTTGAGTATTAACTTTTTTTTTTTTTTTTTTTTAACGGCCAACGAATCAATTTCCGAGCACTCTCGGGCACCCTTTTGGCGAATCAGGTACTCGAGAGTACCCGGGCCACCAATTGCCACCAATTCTCGGGAAAACCCGACCACTCACCCGCCCGAAGGCACGACAGTGAAATAATCGGTAAAACGGTCGGGATCAGGACTCGAACCCAAGCCAATGGCCGGGTCATCCCTCATTTCTCGTCACACGTTCTTCATGTTTTTGTATTGTTATAACTACATCTTCCCCTGATTTTGCTTTATCAACTTCAGGTCTGACTTGCATCATATAAAAAGATGCTTTAGTTGTTTGACAAGAATACCATCTTGGAAGTGGTCATCTTAACAGCCATGGCGGCTGTGAGCCTCACTTTGTTCACATTTTCGGCTATATAAATAGTCAGTATGGTTTCGTGTATCGAGTTGGTCGGAGCATAGGCTTCAACATGAAAGCATTCTAATCATTTGCAACCCAAAGAGTGACTTATGCATGTTGATATTTTTCATCTATTAGACTAGGTGTAATGGGGCGTTTTCTGGGCGTGATTTGCAAACATAGCGCCCCCACACCGCTACCGGGGGGGGGGGGTGTTATCCTTCAAAAATCTGCACCGGCGTTATATTTATAACGCTTGAACAATATTGAACCATCCAATGATATGTTGACAAGTGGAGCCAAATCTGTAGAGAGAGAGAGAAGAAGAGGGAAAGGGAAGAAGGAGGCCGGATCTGTGGTGGTGATGGTGTACAGTGGTGGTGGTGGTGGGCACTGGCGAAGCATAGTAAGGGCGGGGAGGCATAGTAAGGGCGGGGAGGGGCGGCCGACCCCTCCGGATTTTGCGCAGAAGTTCCGATTATATAGTATTCGTATAGAAAATTTTGAAAATATAGGGTTTCGACCCCCCGAAACTAGTGACTTCCGACCCCCCGAACCTTCGGGTCAAGCTTCGCCACTGGTGGTGGGTGTGTAAGAGATGATGAAGAAGGGAAGAAGGTGGTGGTGGTGGTGGGTGTGAGAGAGGTTGAAGAAGAAGGTGAATAGGGGTGGTGATGATGAAGACGAAGGTATTCAGTCAGTTTTTTTTTTAATATAATTAGCGCCCCATTTTTCTCCTCCCACTACACCCTATTTTGAATTGACGCCCCATGCTGACTCAGCTGCCACGTGGACCAATCACAGAGGGGGGCTTTAAGTTTTTCCCCCTTCACTACACATGGTCTAATATTATAATCGATGTTGTAAATATGATTATAAAAAGTATGTTACAAACAAATGTGTACTAATATAGCGTTAGTAACGGCTGTACATTAGAAATACTCATTTAGTTTGTTGGTATATTAGCCCGTTTAATAATGTTTGAATAAACCATCATTTTGGAATAGGCTCTTGTTTATGTTTGGGATTCTTTTTCCTAGCAGATAAAATTATTAAAATCATATAATGGTGTTTAGCTGCAATAACCTTATGTGGATGCATTGTCTTTGATGCATAAAATATAATCAACGTCAATTACCTAAGTTCATCTCATTGACCCAATCCTATTACGCTTTTACAATTAGGCATGTAAACGAACAGTCTGGCTACTTCACAACAATGTATTTTTTATATTAGTTTTTGCTTGTCTTCTTTTTTAATCACAATCAAAGCTAATGAACACATTTTTAACCCCGCTCGTGTTCAGTTTAGACTATAAAGTGAGGTAGAGGTTCATCTTAAAAGGACTACCCGTTAATTATTAACATTTTCTAGATATTTTTAGTTTACAACATTTATAAAAAGAAAAAAAAAATGTTTCTTTATAGGAACTTTACCAAAATGTTGTTTTTTTTATGTCCGTTGTCTTAGTTAACAATTTTTTTCATAATCCCCACTTGTGTCTCTAGAGATAGGAAAGCTTGAGTTCTTCAGTGGAGACTTGAGTTTGATTCTCACTCGTGTTATTTTTGGTGGATTATGACAATAAAATATTTGAGCTAGGCCTTGTAAGATTATCAGTTTGAATCCCGAGCCTATACGGGTTTTCATCCCACAGTGTGTGACACTTTCTTCTCTTATAGCGGCAGAATGACTGTCAAGTGACATTTGATGGTATGGTTTCTAGGGAGAACGCTCAAGCCAATTAGTTAAGACAAATTGACAAAAGTGTGTGGCAACGATACTCTCCAATCTAAAAAGCGCGCTGACAAAAAAACATAGAAAATTCGCAGTAAAAAAAATAATACAAAATTGATGTCTGAACTCATTGACTTCAATATTTTAAGCTTTTAGATTAATAAATAAATAAAAAATTAAGGAAAACATGAACCTGAGTCAGCGAGAAAAATCTAGACTATGAAAGTGAAGAATCCATATACTGCCACGTGTCAAAAAACCATACGTGTAAGCGACGATGAGTCAAGAAGTTTCTGGCTTTCTCTATGTAAAGTGTAAACCACTAAATAATCACATCTATATATGTAATGTAACTTACCCCGAATCCCTCAATTTCTTCATAACTAAGTTCAGAATATATTATTATTCAGTTACCTTACCTTCTCATTTTTTATAATAATAATAATAATATTATTATTATTATTAAGATGTGGAAGCAACCGCAGTTTGGGAAGACAGATGTGGAGAGTGGAGCAACGGGATCGCTGTACCCGATGATGCTGGAGTCGCCTGAACTCCGGTGGTCGTTTATTCGAAAGGTTTATTCCATCGTCGCCGTACAGTTGCTTCTCACCGTTGCTGTTGGTGCTGTCGTTGTCTCCGTTCATCCTATTGTTACCTTCTTAACCACTACTAGTGCTGGATTGGCTTGCTATATTCTTCTCCTCATCGCCCCCTTCATCAGTAAGTTATTATTATTTTGTACTCTCACTTATTATTATTACTAGATTATATCCCGGGAGCGTCCCGAGTTGAGAAATCTAATTTGAAATATCAATTTTACATCTGAAATAGACTGATGCGTTTTACAGTTACATGCGGGAAAGCTTCGGGTAGCACTTAACCTAAAACAATTAACAATGTATCTCCAATGTTAGTGCATAACCTTAAACAATGTATAACTCTAATATTAAAACCTAACCTAAAACAATGTACAACTCCAATTCTAACACATGTTGTAAATAAAATTCATATTTACTGGTTTGAACATAACTAATGACTTGCCTATACATGATTAATGAATAACCTGAATACTTTGTGTTTTTTTCCTGTACGAACAAAACCACACAAAAAAATAGTCGTTTTTTTTCTCCGTTTTTTATATAGCACTATGGTACCCGTTGGAAAGATAATAAAACGCTCGTTAATTTGGTGTAATTTTTTTCTTTAAAAAATCTCATATATAAAAGATATTAACGTTTAAAAGTTACGGGAGGAAACATTAGAGATAAAAATCTAATTTTGTTTTTAAATTTTAAATTATTATTTTCCTAAAATAAAGCTTTGCCACATGGGATGACACATGGCACACTCAATAAAGAGAATACCCTCTTTAAATGCCATGTCATTAAAATGGCTTTGGTTTATTATAAGTATAGATTATTATTATTATTATTATTATTATTATTATTATTATTATTATTATTTTATTTTATTTTATTTTATTTTTTAAATCAAAAAGTAATTTTATTAATTACAACTCGAAACACAAAAGTTACATCACAATTATTATTATTATTATTATTATGAGTAAAGATCCGGTACAAATAACTTTTTTGGTAAGAACTGTGAGAATCAAAGGAGAGTATTTTTTTTTTAATTTTTTTTTTCCCATATTGTTAAACATGTATTATAGTATTGAAAACTAAAAAAAAAAAAAAAATTGGTGTAGAGTAATTACGTGTAGAGTAATTACATAATTACTCTAGTGTAAACTAATGTATTTACCTTAATGACGTAATTACACTAAAAAAAAAATTTTTTTTTAATTTTTTTTTTTGTATTATTCATCTAGAAAGAATGTTTAAGCACATGGGAAAAAAAATTCTAAAAAAAAAATAAATTTTTTTTACCCCCTTTGATTCTCACAGTTATTACAAAAAAACTATATGTATTTGATCTTTACTCCAAAAAGTAATTTTATTAATTACAACTCAAAATACAAAAGTTACATCACAATTATTATTATTATTATTATTATTATTATTATTATTATTATTATTATTATTATTATTATTATTATTATTATTCGTTTGGGTGGCAAATTCTAACACACATTTAACACGACACAAAATGATATGAAGATATTAGGTTTCGTGTTTAAATTTAAGGTATCGTTTCTTTTCATGGATTGCAAAGGAATTGGAATTGGAATTCACGCGAGAACCATAATTTGTTTTGGAATTTTGATGTGTCTGCTTCATAAAATAGAATGAAGTCTCAATGAAATTGAAACGTGGATTCCTTTTCGTATGCTGTTCAATTACAATTCCTTCTTTTGTTGTAACGAACAACATAAGAAGTCGAATACACATTCCAATTTCTTCCGAATTCCATTCCATTCCTGTGAAACGAACGCTACGTAACAGGTTTCTTGTATTAAATAGGTATAGGTTTAAAACACACGTTAACATGTTAGTAACAAACAAATATTTGTTACTATTTTCACTTAGACTGAATTACAAGTTTTGTTCTTAACGTTTATATTAAATTTCAACGCATGTCCTTTATCTTTAAAATTGATGAGTTTTATACTTAATGTTTTAAAATCTTACACAATATGTCCTTTGGTCCTTACCAAGTTAATTTTAGCTGTTAAGTGAGGGCAAATTGGTCTTTTTACCCGTTTAGTTAAAAACTTATTTTGATAATTAAAACAAAAAGACTCTGAATCCAATATTTGAGTGCCAGAATCCAATAGGTTAATAGAACAGGTTATATATGGCCAATTTTTTAATATGGGGTATCAACGACCAATTTCGAACAGTTCAGATTATTAAAATATAATTTCCTTTTTATTAACACGTTAATATTTTGTTTTGATTTTAATTAAAAACATAAAATGTGTGATGTGTCTGACATGTTATGTACTCATGTTGGCCCTATATTTGTGCTATGGGGCTAGATGATAGAGTTTGTGGTCTAATGAAACAATTGTTGGTTTTATTAACATTAACATACTCGTTAGATTTATGTGCAGCATTTGTGTTATTCTGCTTTGATTAAACCTGTGTAATCATGAATTCGCTGCGGGTTTTTTCGTTGTGTTCTAATTTTCGTTTAATATCATTACATCTTCGTTAAATTGATGTGTTTTATTTTTGTTGTGCAGCATTATGCCCGTTGTATTACTATCACCAGCGTCACCCTGTCAATTATATCCTTCTAGGCATTTTTACCGCCACTCTGGCTTTCGCAGTCGGTTTAACATGCGCTTTCACTAGCGGTAAGCATACATGTTTGCTTGATCTTGTGATATGTGTTTTCATACTTTCTTCTTCACTGATGAGGAGCTGGGTTTTAATGCACTTACCCATTTTCCAGAAAGCGCAAGAAAAGAGCGTTTTTTTGTCCTTGAGGCACGCGTCTCTCGTACACTATGTGTTTTTATGCGTAAAAATGTTGTAACTTGGTGTTTTTGGCTTGTACATAACTATATTTTAGGTAAATGAAGCTAAAAAACTATGGGATATATAAAAAAAATTATATAATTAGTGCGCACTTCAGGTACGAAAAGCCCACCACTTTTGCGCTCCGCGCGTCTTGCTTAGACAGATAGACCTCGTCCCTTTTGCGCGCCTAGCGCTATTTAAAACCAAGATGAGGAATTGATGATGATATCTAGTTATTTAAATCTAATGACAAGAAACAATTGTTAGTACAAAATGCTTAACTATTAGAGGATATTGCAGGCAAGGTGATACTCGAAGCGGTCATTTTAACAGCAGTGGTGGTTGTGAGCCTCACTTTGTTCACATTTTGGGCTGCAAAGAAAGGTTACGACTTCAATTTCTTAGGCCCGTTCTTGTTCGGTGCCATTATGGTGCTTTTTGTATTTGCGCTCATTCAGGTTCGTTGTTATCCTCCTTGCGTAGTTGTAATTCTAATGAAACCTTGACGGGTTATACTACTGGTTCACTAGTCGGATCGGTTGAATTGCTTGAATTCAGTGACCCGTACTTAAATCTAAAAATTATTAATATGTACTAAAATTGAAATGGTATGTTTTTATACTGTTACTCTTATGTTCAAATAGAAAGACATTGTTTTAGAATATTTATATTAAGTGATACGGGTCTAACCAACCGCAACCAGTTTTACACTGAACGATTTAACCATAGGGTGTGGTCCTGTGTCCGTCTAGTTGGTTTGATTTCTTGGTCGAATTATTTATGTTGCAACTGTTTTTTTTTTTTTTTTTTTTTTGCAGATATTGTTTCCGCTTGGTAGAATTTCGGTCATGATATATGGGTGTTTAGCGGCCATAATCTTCTGTGGATACATAGTGTACGACACTGATAATCTGATCAAACGATACACGTATGATGAGTACATTTGGGCTGCAGTTGCGTTGTATCTTGATGTCATCAATCTCTTCATGGCGCTGCTCACCGTCTTTAGGGCTGTGGATAGCTGAATATGTTTAGTATTTGCACGTATGGTTTTGATCTAATTTGTTAATACACATTATGTATACTAATTCGTCGCATTTGTAAGTTTTTTGTTAATTATGGGTTCTTGGTATTGTGGCGTAAGTGTATATTTACTAATTTGGTGAATTGTTAGTTTTTTCGGCCTAATTTAACCCGACTATGTTACCTTGTTACGGCTACCTCTTTATGTTAAAACGTATCTAGATCAGCAGATCATGCTTTTAATAACTCTGAATTTTATGTAGAAAGAAATTACTTTAGATTTCAAAGCAGAAAGTGGCAGGTCGAACAAATATTTGAATCTTCGCTCGGGTTAGCTACACTGTACCTTCTTAGCCGGTAGCCAGTGGGTAGGAAACCTTGCCCGCCAACTAAAGAGAGCTGAGCCTGTTAAATTGATAACAAATTTCAAAGCGGACAAACTAATCGGAGCCAAGTAAACATTTATATGTATATACTAGGGAGGAGAGCGGAGTGAGCGAAGGTCCTCGTTCAGAAGCGTATATTTAGCAGTAGGAAAAAGAATTTTCAAGTCTCGTGAAATTCGGGCCCCTAAGTATAAACTTCAAGTTTGGGCACTCCACGTGTACGCGCATAGTGTAAAATGTGTGTGAGTGAGGGCAGTGGCGAAACTTGAACAAAATTTTCGGAGCCGGAGGGGGGTGGTGTTTCCAAAAGTCGTGAGACCGTTAAATTAGAGGAGCCAAACACAATACATATAAAATTTTCAGACGAAATACCAACCAGTAAAAAGTAGTCTGCTTGGTGGAGTGAAGCATGAAACAGACTAATGAAATTATGAAAAGCAATACTGAAATGATTAATAACTAATAATAAACATATATTTTAATTCAATATATTGATGTCATGCATATATTTTTTTATAATAATTGCATGCTA
Organism: Ambrosia x helenae; assembly: GCA_030844895.1. Taxonomy (NCBI): domain Eukaryota; kingdom Viridiplantae; phylum Streptophyta; class Magnoliopsida; order Asterales; family Asteraceae; genus Ambrosia; species Ambrosia x helenae. The sequence continues at coordinate 762,597 of CM061230.1, read as the reverse complement.
TTTTCAGTTACTCTACACACAAAGAATCAAATTTCATGCTTTGTCTAAAACAGAAAACCACCACCACCTTTACCACCCTTATGAATACAACCCAATCACAAACCCTAGTTCCTCAATCCTCACAATAATCTTATCAAAATGTCGAACCAACCGTCGACAGGGAAGACCGACTTGGAGACCGGTCCAACCGGACCACTGTACCCGACCATGTCCGAGTCGCCGGAGCTCCGGTGGTCGTTTATTCGCCGTATTTACTCCATCGTCACCATACAGTTACCACTGCTGGACTGGTTTGCTTCCTTCTTCTCATCATCACTCCCTTCATCTGTAAGTTGTAGAATCACTGTTGTTTGATTTGTTTGAAACTGTGAGTTGATTATAGTTAAATCGATCAATGTATTATCGTTAAATCGATCGCTAGGGTTTCGTAAATATATTATCGCTCGATTTGTGTTATTCTGGTTTAATTAAACCTTTATAGAAACAATTGTTAATTGTGAATTGATTTGATACTTTTAAGTTTTGATTTCAGCGTAACAATTGTTTCGTAAATATATACTCGTTTGATTTAACATTTATGCACAGCATTTGTGTTATTTTGGTGTGTAATCATCAATTTGCTAGAGTTTTGTGTTATAAACTTATAATATCGTTTGATTTCATCAGATCTGTGTTGAATCGTTGTGTTTTTGTTGTTGTACAGCTGCATGGCCATTGTATCATTATCGTTAGCGTCATCCTGTCAACTATGTGCTCCTAGGGATCCACACAGTCTCTCTTGCTTTTGTAGTCGGTTTGACATGCGCTCTCACTCAGTGGCGAAGCTTGACCCGAAACTTCAGGGGGTCGGAAGTCACCGGGGGATCGGAAATCACTAGTTTCGGGGGGTCGAAAACCAATTTCGGGGGGTCGAAACTGTATATACGAAAAAATTTCTATACGAATACTATATAATCGGAACTTCTGGGCGAAAATTCGGGGGGGTCGGCCGCCTCTCCCCGCCCTTTATAAGCTACGCCACTGCTCTCACTAGCGGTAATCCTGTCCTCTCTCTAGGGTCGTCCCTGAGCGCGAGTAGAAAAAATGAGCCCTAAAAATATAGTTTAAAAAATGTACTTAAAATATATAAAAAATGTTAAAAATATAGATATTTTTAACAAATTTAGGGTCCCCATGGCAGTGGCGGATATAGAAATGTTTTTCAGTAGTAACGTTTTCATTTTTTTTCATTTTAGTAGCAACGTTTTCCAAATTTCGTAAAAAAAAACAAATTTTACACTAATTTTCCACTACGCGCGCGAAACTGAGCCGCAACGTACGTCCCTCCTGGTTCTAAAGCATATCCGCCCCTGCCCCATGGACTATGGACTCTCCTCCTGGCCGGTCCAGGCCCTGTCTCCTTCATTTCATGTTTAATTTTAAAAGAGTTAATTACACGGATGGTCCCTGTGGTATGCAGTAAGGACCATGGGAGTTAACTACATGACTTAACTGGAAAATTTAACGACGTAATTAGATAGTAAGGACCATGGGAGTTATGAATTGTCAACCATGGGGACCAAGGGTGTATTAATACCACATGGACCATCCGTGTAATTAACTCATTTTAAAACAAGCATTTGATTGATACCTTCTAGGAAATGATTGATAGAATAAATGGTTGAATTGTTGGAGGATATTGCAGGACAGGTGATCCTGGAATCGGCTATTTTGACAACAGTAGTGGTTGTGAGTCTCACTCTGTACACATTTTGGGCTGCCAAGAGAGGTTCTGACTTCAATTTCTTAGGCCCATTCTTGTTCGCTTCGCTTATGGTGCTTCTCGTCTTCGGCCTTATTCAGGTTAGTTGGTCACCCAACTTACTTACATGAGCTTCAAGACCCAAATTATTGTGTTTTAAGTTTAGTCTTTAACAGTTTTGAGTCAGTTTTGTTGGATATTTTAGTGTAATTGGATTGACTGTTTGATCAATATGTTCATAATAATACATCAAATAGGTATGGTGGTGCGGAGTGCACGCCTATTTGAATTTATTATGAACTTAGGGGCGAAGCCCCTAAGGAACGGGGGTCCGGGGGCAGCGCCCCTGGGAGCAGGGTCCAAGGGGCGGCAGCCCCTGGCTGGGGTCGAGCTGAAACCCTTTGGAAAACTGCCTAAAAGGCAGTTTCTGACCCTAAGGTTTCATAACGAATTCCTTTCCTTCTTGATCAAAACTCTCTGGTTCTTTAATCTCAATCACAACATACAGAAAATTCTCAATCTCTGATTGTATCCGGTTGAATATTCGATAGAACCGTCGAATTGATTCAATCTGAAAGCGATCACGTGCCTTCAGAGATTTCTGTTATCCGGTTTTGTTCGTTTGTTACGGTTATTCCCCAACAAGTTTTGGGTCATACCGAGCTTGGGCTTGTTTATTAAACGACTTATTTTTAGTCTTGAGCTCGTTTAAGCTCAGCTTGACTTGAGTTTATAGCGAGCCTATATGTAGAAAATTTCAGGCTTAAAGAATTGTGTTCATAACTTCGTGTCAACTTGCGAGTACTCGTGTTCTGGTTTGTGTGCATATGACTTGATTTTCGGATTTGTGTAATGTTCGACCTGCCAACCCATGAATAGTTTCATTTCTTGGCTCTAGACTTGTCTTGTTTACGCCTTAATTTTATTGTATTGCAGATATTGCATCCTCTGGGTAGCCTTTGGGTTATGATATATGGGTGTTTATCCGCGATAATCTTCTGTGGGTACACAGTGTATGACACGGATAATCTGATCAAACGGTACATGTATGATGATTACATCTGGGCTGCAGTTTCTTTGTATCTTGATGTCATCAGTATTTTCATGGCGTTTCTTACTGTCTTCACTGCTGCTGAGAGCTGAATTTTCTGATGGAAATATGGAATTTATATAAGACTTTATGTATACTAATTGGTGGCATATGCTATAATGCTATATGTAATATATGTCTATATTTTTGGTAAAGGTCCAATATAGGAATTTGGGCAGTTGGACTGGTATTTGGCCATTTGGGTAGTATGAATATATGTAACAGACCTTTAAAGTTGGTTTGAACTCAATTGGAGATCATTACAGTTGGCGAAGCTTGACCTAAAGGTTCGGGGGGTCAGAACTCACTAGTTTCGGGGGTCGAAACCCTATATTTCCAAAATTTTCTATACGAATACTATATAGTTGGAACTTCTGCGCGAAAATTCGGGGGGTCGGCCGCCCCCTCCGGCCTCACTAAGCTGCGCCCCTGATCGGCGGGTTCAGTGACAGATTTAGATTGAATTGTTTCATTATTGGTTGGATCACTTGGTTGGAACTTGAATTTTTAGATGGTGGGGGCCGAAAGTTATGAGACCCAATGTTTTTTTTTTCCAAATTGGTGGTGCCCAACTTTTCCAAAGTTTTCGGATGCCCCGCCGGGTTTAGGAACAGATTTAGATTAAACCATCTCATTATGGATTTTGTATGCTCAAAACACATTTTATACAAAATTATTACCAGTTTTTGATGAATATTTAGTTGTCAAATATGGTTTATAATGATTATCATAGACTTAAGGGTCTATGAATTATAAGTAAGATAGGAAAACTCCGGTATAACACCATGTCGTGTTGGTTAACGGTCGATTAGTCAAACATACAAGTTTTTTTTTTTTTTTTTTTTTTTTTTTTTTTTTTGAAAAGTAGTCAAACATACAAGTGTTAACTAATTAAATTATTGGTTTTCCTTATCACAAAAATTAATCCAAACATTTTTTTTAAATTTATTTTCAAAAAGTCATAAATCAATAAGCACTTCTGCAGTTAAATAAGCAATCCCAAACACCCACGAAGCTAGCTCAAATGCATTATCCAATTAACATGAAAAAGAAAGGCTGAAAGTGTTAAATTAGCTTGCTCATGTTAATTTAGCATACTTACATGCATTGTTCGAACTTTTATAGTTTGCTTCTTATATCATTCCTAGAAATTTCCAACAAGTCAAAAGGAGAATAATTAATAGCTTCTAGGAACCAACTACAATAGAACGGAGAACACTAAGGTTTTACACTTTAAATCTAGGATCTAACGAGCATCACACAAACACACAAAGGTTGATTAAAACTAAACAAACAATTGAAAGGCAAATAGGCCTAAAATTTTCGAACCTTTCAAGGAAAATCAAAGTTAACCTCTTCGCCAAGTAGCGCCACACTCACAACTAGTTATTTTTATTGAGGTTGTTATCATTAAACCTAAATGAATTTTGTTAAAATATATCACATACAAAAGATAAAGACTACGTGTCAAGTGACCCCCACTTCCTCCATATCCATAAGGCTAAGTGTAATAATTTAATTTATTTCACTGTCACGACTCATGTGACTGTTACGTAGACATGAGCTCTCATTCACCTTTTTCATCTTTATATTGTGTAGTAGTTTTATAAGCTTCCACTCTCCATGAAAATAACATCCAAAATGAAATAAATGAATAAATAAAATAAAAAGAATTAGATGATTTGATTTGTTGATTACATTAGGGTCCACCACGCCTCTTCCTTTAGAGGCGTGAACCAACGCACCATCCTTCCATGCCCTCTAACACCGATGCCATATTCTGTTTACTGCTAGTAACGTTGCCCATGCCACTTGGCATAGGTTTTAGTAGGTTACAGATAGCCAAAGGGTGGTGGGTGTGCTTGCCTCCCATGTCAAATGTCACATCTCTCTCCTTCACATCATCGTCGTATCAGCTTTTCCACTATTTGCCTTTTACTTGTCACAACTTGCCAAATCACAAAAAATATTACACGCTTTGTACATTTCAACTATTTTTTAAATTAAATATAAAATAATATAGTTAACTAGAACGTGGATGGTTGGATTTTGAGAAATGACCCACAAACACCTCCGAATGCTTGGTATGGTTGGCAAACACTCAACCCACCTAGTCGCACCACCCTTTACCAAACCACACTCGCGGATCACAAGGAATGCATCATGCTGAGTTGCCACGATTTGCCGATGCATTTCGCCGACACCCCTCCTAGAGACGTATTTTGGCAATTTCGTTGTCTTACCTCGGTCTTGTTTTTTTGTACTTTATAAACATAAACGTACATTTTTTAGATTTTCCCTTTTTTGAAAAAAGTTACCCCAGAATATATAAACATTGTTTAATTACGTTATATTTTATCTTTAAATGTAAATCATTCTGCCCATATAAATTCCGTGCAATTTAAAGCAGGAATCTTAGAACATATAACGCAATTTCAAGCTTTCTCTTGCGTTTTAATGCCTGGATCATGCCAATGATCTCCAGCTCAGCTGGTTCGATGTGAGAAGGTTTACCTTCTTGGAGGGTTCCTGCCCGGGTTTGGTCTTAAGTTCGAATCTCACGTTTCACCGAAAAATAACCGCTTGGGTTTGAAAGGAGAAACCCGTGTGGTGCTATGGGATTCGATCCTAAGCAGTGATCGCTTTGCAACATAGGATTTATCGCTAAAACACTACTCTAAAAAAATGTCTGGATCATACCAACCCATAAACACGGTTTCCATTCGAACCGAATAACCGTTACCCGCGGTTTAACCCGTACGCTTTTTTAAATATTCCTTAATCAAATTTTTAAATATATTTTCTTTTAAACGTTTTAACACTCATCGAAAAAACCGTTACCACCACCTTGATAAATCCTACTATCAAATCCCCCAATATTATTATTATTATTATTATTATTATTATTATTATTATTATTATTATTATTATTATTATTATTATTATTATTATTATTATTATTATTATTATTATTATTATTATTATTATTATTATTATTATTATTATTATTCCTCATTCATTCCATAATAATAATCTGTTCAAACACCTTCTCCTTCCCTAACCACAAACCCTAACCCTAACCATCAACAATTCATCAACATGCATAACAAACCACCGTTCACGAAGACCGACTTAGAGACCGGACCGACCGGACCAACCGGATCACTATACCCGACGATGTCCGAGTCGCCGGAACTCCGGTGGTCGTTTATTCGAAAGATATACTCCATCGTCGCCGTACAGTTGCTTCTCACCGTCGCTGTTGGTGCTGTCGTCGTCTCCGTTCATCCTATTGTCAGTTTCTTAACCACTACTACTGCTGGACTGGCTTGTTATATCATTCTCCTCATCACACCGTTTATTAGTAAGTTATAGTCACTTATATAATCAATTTCGTTTTATTTATAATATTATCGTTTGAATTATGTTCATATTGATGATATTATTTTTTTGATTTGTATGTAGCATTTGTGTTTTGATTGATTTTATTATATCTTTGTTTATATAGTTAGAGATAATGGCCAAAATCGTCCCTGCGGTTTGACCAGTTTTACGACATCAGTCCAAAATTGAAACTGTTTACATTTGTGTTAGTGTCAGGGACAAATTTGAAAAAAAAAAAAAAAAAAAGTAAAACTGAATGATGCAGATGTAAAAAGTTTCGATTTGAGACTGATAGTGGCAAAACTGGCGATTAACTGACTCATATAATTATATTGATGTGTTTAATTATTATTGTTGTACAGCTTTATGTCCGTTGTATTACTATCACCAGCGTCATCCTGTCAACTATGTGCTTCTAGGGATTTTCACCGTCTCTCTTGCGTTTTCCGTTGGTTTGACGTGCGCTTTCACTAGCGGTAAGCCTACTCTCCGAGTCTCCGTTAATTCGTGTTTTTCGGGTTCATTGTGCATGTTTGATTTCAAATTATCAGTAGAAAATAAGCCTTTGTTGTTACTGATGGTGATGATTTCTGGTCATATAAATCTGTTGAAATTGGAATTGAATGATATACAAATTGCCACCGTTTAGAAAAACGGAATCGAGCCTCAAGGCGTTTTCCCTAATTTGCCTCATGATGCGTAAGCGTCGAGGTGAACTGAGTTGTAAGGTTGAGGCGGAACAAAAAAATAAATATAAAAATTATGTATCTTAAAAAAATAAAATAAATAACAAAGAAAGTCTTGAGGCTCGATTTTTTGCGTTTATGTGTTAATAAAAGTTAAATTATTATTATAAAAAAAAATAATAACAAAGAAAGTCTAAAACATCAAAATTACTTAGAAAAAAAAATTGACATACAAAGTCTAAAACTCAAAAAACTCAAAAAACACACACAGCCCCATGAGACGCAAGTTTTCTTAGCAACTCGGCCCTTTGAGGCGCACGTACAAAATAACCCCATGAGGCGTTGCCTAAAACTCGTATTCTCAGCGCCTCGCCTCGAGGCGCACGCCTTTCTTAAACTATGCAAATTGCTCAATTCGTTTGAGAATATTGCAGGAAAAGTGATACTGGAAGCAGCAATTTTGACAGCAGTTGTGGTTGTGAGTCTCACTTTGTTCACATTTTGGGGTGCCAAGAGAGGTTATGACTTCAATTTCTTGGGGCCGTTCTTGTTCGGTGCCCTTATGGTGCTTCTCGTCTTCGGCCTCATTCAGGTATGCGGGTCATCCTCTTCCTTACATTTGCAGCATAGTTTTAGTTTCTTGATTCCAGTTTTTTTATAAATTGTGTTAAAACTTTTGTTGCTGCAGATATTCTTTCCTCTTGGTAAACTTTCGGTTATGATATACGGGTGTTTGGCTGCCTTAATCTTCTGTGGATACATAGTGTACGACACTGATAATCTGATCAAACGGTACACGTATGATGAATACATTTGGGCTGCTGTTGCTTTGTATCTTGATATCCTCAATCTTTTCATGGCGTTGCTTACCATCTTCAGCGCTGCCGACAGTTGAAAGTCGTTGACATATGTTAATACTTGCACACATCGTTTTGTTGGAATATATGAATAGAAGTAATACTTGATATATACTAATTGATCGCATTCGGAACGTATATAAAATTTTTGGTGGTACAACAAGTTACATCTGGAAAGTGGGTAGGCGAGCAACAAGCTGCGCCGCTATCCCTTTCCGTCAATGAAGTTGTCAAACCATTAATATTCAATACTTTTTAAAGTTTGCTATTTGCATTCAAAGCATAACTAAAAATAAACTGTAAAGAGACAATGTGAAACTGTGAATAATGTGATATGTGATCATTGATCAGAATACTAAATACAAAATTGGGCTGGTAGCTGGGTTGGCCCAATATTGGCTTTCTCGTTTAAGGCGTCACTCAGTAATGCGACTATGGGAGGGTTCTAAAATTTGAACTTTGGGCTCAGTTATTTAGAGGATGTTTGGGATTGCGTTTTGAATCTGATTTTTAGATTATTGCGTTTTGAAAACGTAGATAATCAGTTTTTAGTGTTTGGGATTGCGTTTTGAAAAAGCTGATAATCAATTTTTTAGTCTACCAAAACGCAATAATCTATAAGCAACTTCACACCTGCTTTTCCAAAACGCATAATCTATTTTGAATAATCAATCCCAAACACCCCCTTAGTCTGCCGTTCAAAAAAAAAAATCATTAACTAAATTGATTCTTGTTTTTGAAAGCGGTTTGGGAAACAAATAGTTAACTAATATGTTGAAACCGATTTTCAAACCTTTTTGATACGATCCATTATGGTTTTCTCTAGAAACCAGTTTGGGCCATTCTGGTTTTGACTTTTATTAACTCGATCCACACCGGTTTTAAATCAATCTAACTTGGTCAAAAATCGACTTTGTGTACCTCTAGGTGTAAGAGGACTTGTTATTCTTCTCCTTACTCTTGACTACTCTCCTTATATTATACTACAATACATGTATCACATAGGTTATCCATTTCCGCATATATTACCGATTTAACCGTGAGAGGATGTTCTTGAAGTACCCGATTTTCTTGTGGGTTATTTATAGGGGAAATGGATTTTAATAACCTGAACTATTTGAAATTAGCCACTAGCACCTCTAACTAAAAAATTGGCCATATATAACCTGAACTATTGACTTATTGGAATCTAGCACCCAACTAACTGACGCCGTTAGTTGGGTTGCTGACGTGGCACGCTGATGTGGCACAAGTTGCTGACGTGGCACGCTGATGTGTGCACACATGGATTGCCACGTCAGCGAACCCACTAACGTTAGTAATTTAACCGTTAGTGGGTGTTAGATTCCAATAAGCCAATAGTTCAGGTTATAAACGGCCAATTTTTTAGTTGGGGGTGCCAGTGGCCAATTTCAAATAGTTCAGGTTATTAAAATCCAATTCCCCTTTTTTATATGTTACAAGTCGAGTTCAAGCTCAAAAAATGACTAGAATCGCAAATGTTTAAACATGTACCGAATCACCTAAAAATAGATAAGTCAAGTTGTGGACTTGTGGATGAACAATAATAAACACCCCACATTTTAGTTACATCACATGGGCCGGCTTTCCACTTGCTTAACCTTCCCCACATTTACATGTTCCAACAACATATTTAAACTCGTATACCGTTTTGTATATTTACATAAAATAGTTATATATTGTGTTAAAGAATTGACGTAGGATGGGTCTCACTCGGAAGTCAACTTCACTACTTTTTGCATATTATGCATTATATATAATATAATGGTCTACAATTCATTTCATAATATGAGCTGGAGCGTAAGGTGTGCAATGGTCATATAAACGTAAGTCTATTTTTACTTCTTAGACCAAATGTACTGGAGCGTTCACCCCCAAAAAAAAAATCAAGTTAAACACCATGTACACCTTCCCCATGAGCGTTTTACCGTGTTTAGTGTGGATGGTGTTATGTGCTTAACGTCTTATTTATTCACTCCTCCTTTGCACTTATTATTCGGTGCATACTATTATTACTTTATTATATTCAAATCTAAATCTATAATATATAAATATATATAAAGGAAAGCTATGATGATCAAATGTCATTCATAGATGCAAGCTCCCCCTTTGAACGTGTCATGTGGCATTATGCAACCTCCTCTTCATCCCGTTCTCCATCACTTTTTCACAAACCCAAACTGTAGGCTCCCCCTCTCTCTACTCTCTCTCTCTCTCTCTCTCTCTCACTGCCACCACTGCCGCCGTTCCTCGTCTTCTCTCTCTCCCACCACTGGCGACCTCACAAAACCCAACTCCTTCACTTTTCACAAACCCAAACCCTAGGCTCCCCCCCCCCCCCCCTCTCTCTCTGCCACCACTGTCGTCGCTCCTCCTCTTCTCCCTCTCCCACCACCGGTGACCTCCCTCCTCCTCTCCCACCGCCAACCTCCCTTATTCTCTCCACGTAGTCGGCCCTCCCTCTCGTGTCTCCACTCTCCACCGTCGCATCTCCCTCTGTCTCCTCCCTTTCGCCATCCCTCCTTCGTCTCCACCGTCCATCCCGACCAGACCTCATCCCTCTCCGAAGGTTAGTGTAATCACCCAACCTAAATAATGGGTTTTCAAGATCTTTTCATTGGTCTAGACGGGTCAGTATTAGACCCTCTGTTTTGTCCACACAGGCTTCTGACTATGCTGTTGTTGATGATCCTGAATATGAGGAGGATAATAATAATAATAATAGTTCCGCATCTGATCGTCTTAAAATTTGTAATCTTGGGATCTCTAAAGAGATTGTTGATTGTCTTGCTAAAAAGGGTATTAACAAACTCTTTCTCATTCATGCATTTTGTAGAAAAAAAAAACACCTCATATTGGGATTTATTTAGGTGTCTTTATGTATTTCTGTTGTTGGGTTTGCAAAAAATCTAATCTTAGGATTTATTTAGGTATCTTTATGTATTGTTGTTGTTAGGTTTGCAAGTTTTTGAATGGTTTAAACTTCCAACTTAAATAATTGTTTAGTTGATTAAGTTAGGAATTATAGGAGTCATTAGAATGTGAGAGATTAGAGAGATGTGATGAGTTTTTCACTAGTTGCAACTTAAGATTTTGAAATATGAGTTATTACTGATTAGAATACTATGGACATGCAGTGATTAAGTGTGAGGGATTGGAGAGATGTGATTATGTTTATGTACTCTAAGATTTTGAGTAGATCTTTGCCAGCAATAAGTTTGAATTCATATTTACCACATGTGGAGGTTCCACCTGAGGAGATCCCCAATCCAAGTGGAATGGGTAATCAGTACAGGCTGGCCCAGGGTGTTAGCCGGAGCTTCACCGGTTGCACCACTTGTCGTTCAAAAAAAAAAAGTTTGAATTCAGCTGTATTGATGTTAAATAACTATAAGTAAATGACTATTGGTAACTGGTAAGTTCAATTTTGGTTTATGGTGGTTTGAATTAGAAGTTTTTATAGTTTGTTGATTGTTAAGAGTTGACAGTATTTGTAGAAAAATATTGACAGCTGTTGAAGATTGTGAGTTTTAGAGTTTTTATTAGATTTATTAAGATGGAAATAAAAATGCATACATTGAACATTCTAAATCCTAATATTTGAACTAAAAGTTGTCTATCTCGGGACATTCCCAGGGTATAAAGTAGTACAATATAAAAAAAAGTTATGGTTGATCAAAATGGTAATGTATCTGTATACATGCAAGTATTAATAAATATTTATAAGATACAAGAAGTTACTTTTAGTTTTGCCCTTTGATTTTGAAATCCAAAGGAGCCTTGACGGTCTAAGCTTTTTCAAGAATAAAAGAAAAAAGATGCATAAAATACCATAACACTAATTTATTTGAACTTTAAAAAATTAATGATATGTTATATGTACTTTCTAAAAAATTTAATGAAATGTTTTGTGTTTTTAATTAAGTATTTAAAGGTTTGATTTTCATTTTTTTTAAATTATTAAATAATTAGGTAATGATTAAAGAGACAAAAGTGGCTTGAATCACTACACCCTTTTTTTAGTTTTCTCTGCTGATGTGGCATCCACATGTCATAAAATGCTCTTAGAGGGTTTGAACTACTACACATGATCTTATGTAATCATTGTCATTTTGTTTTCACAAGATATTGTTTCATTTCATAACTAACAAATTACATGTCATAGACCGGCAAAAAGCTACGCCCCCACCCCTTTCTGAATCCCAAACCCTCGTTTACTAAAAACTAACCTTTGTCCCTTTGGGGACGAAGTATTGATGTGGACAACCCGTTAGACCCTGGTCAAAAAACGGATAACTTCTGGAATGTATCGCCAAAACCCAGGATATGAAGCCCATGACCAGGACCATAAAGCCTAGTCACGTATGTTTAGGGCAAATGATGACCTGCGCCGGAGAATATAGCATGGGCAGCCTATTGCAGGTTGAACATTGCATAAGGAGCTCCCTGTGTCAGATGTGGTGGTACCCCTGTGTCAGATGTGGTGGTACCACGTTTGTCCTTTGATATACGATCCTCCTTTTACTTGGACACGCAGGACAACCGTCATGATGAAAAAAGAGAGGCATGTCCCGGTCGTAAAAGGTTATATACTAGATATCACGATGAAGGTAACTAAGAACACACCCCTGGGTTGTCTTTAATGAGGCTAACGGTGGTTGTTTTGTAGAAAAAGAGTGGAGTCGGTGACCGGAGTGATCCGAGAAGTACACTTCACCCGTCGTATTTGTTTTTGGAATCGACATTTGTGTCATCTGTGGGACCTGTATCTCCGAGAATAGTAACTAAAACAAGAACAACCATATCACTGACTCTTCAGAACAAGAGTTGTACGAAATAATAGATCCTCATTGATTCAGTTAACGAGCTAGGTGAGATAAGTCCCTTAGGTTATTTTCTTACTTAATACTAAACCCCAACGACATATAGTTTCCCTACTGATTCAGCGTTACCGTTGTGGTTTAACCAACCATGCGGGGAGTTCTTGCTGATTTAAACTAACATGGTCGAGTGTATGATGGTCCCTAAAAAAGAACTCCACAACTTAAATAACATTAATAGAATAAAACTTCTTGCTTCAAAAAGAAGTTATTGTGATCCATAGTAAATTTTAGTTAACAAAGCTTTAAGAAGGTGTGAATAACCTAAACACCCATTTTCTTATTATTGTTAACAAAACTATTATTTTTATTTTTTTTTTATTTTCTTTATAAGCCACAAAATTAATCTATCTTTTTGGATTGACTAGACGTTTACGACGACTTGGTACTAAAAGCCTCACGTATCCTTGGACGATCTCGGTATCTTACTATCACTATGTTATTAAACGATGGGTGCACTTGCCCTCACGTGGAGTATAGAGTGATAGCATTTATCGTGTTTATAAATGAAAGACTTGAACTAGAGTAAAAAGTTAACAAGATATAAATAAAATTTATATGCACTCTATCTCACGTCAGTATGTATCACGAGGAAGGCAACCCATTCACAATAGCCTGCATACTAAGAACATTCTCCCATTGAACGCATTTTGTCTTTTACCCGAGAAATATTTATTCTCTCATCGGACATTGATCACGGACACACACCCCAGGCACTCCGTGACAAGGCTCACTGTGATATTGATACAAGTAACACCATATGAAAAAAAAATTAGGGATGGCAATGGGTCGAGTATGGAATGTGTTTAGGTGATTACCGATCGGTATCAAGTATACCCGCAGGTTTCGGGTAAACCTGTTAATTTGAAAAAATTACTCACTGCGTTTATCCGACCCAAAACCGGTCAGGTATCTATCTGTAAACTACTAATCAATTGCATTTAGCAATATTGCTATATCAAATAAGTACAATCCGTATAAATAAAATACCAAAACAAAATACTCAAATGTATAGATTGACAAAAATAGTATGCCAATAAGTGATATATCATTAATATACAAATATAAAAAAGAAAACAAAAGAAATTATATAGGGTATACAACTGGGTCGGATAAATGGATATATCACTACTTCCTATACCAACAAAATACATAAAAATTAATCTCAAACTCGGTCCCATATCTGATTACCTAATCCCGAACCCATCTCAAATGTGTCGAGATCAGATGATTAAAAAGCCTAAAGGTCTTTAGCCTCAACCTTTAAACATACATATCCGGTCAACATCATCACATGGCATGGGTCATGAACCTAGAACTATTATTTGGTTGAAGATGGGGCCAAAAATAATTATAGAATTCTTACCGTTTATTTTAATTTTCAAGAAGGAAAAGAATGATCGGAATATGACAATACCTAGAGTTTTTTTGGAATGTTATAAGAATTTGGAACTTGGTTGTCAATTGTCAACATGTAAGACCAAAGTTGTCAAGAAGACTAAAGTTAATGCAAGAATAAAAGATAATATTATTAAAGAAAAAAAATCCCAAATATATGTTTGTTCCTTAAAAGGTATTTCAAGTGTAATTTATAAATATCATATAAACTATTTAATATTTTAGAAATCAATAAGCTTTTACACACACTTGTATCATATAAATGCATTTATTATTTGGAAATTATAAAGAAAATACATGACTATAATATAAATAGCTTTTCATTATGTTTGTGGTCAAATCAGCAATGTTTTGAAACTTGTACTGGATCGGTTAGTCAGATCGGGAACTGGGACATAGACCAATTTGAGTATTGAACTGAGTTTGCATTGAATCAGAGGTTGGATTGTGGAACAAGTGGTTGGATTGGGAAACCAGCTGGTTAAACTGGTTTCTAAAAAGGGTTGGACTTGTTTTTGGCATATTTTTTCAAATTTTACCCTACTAATTTTTATAGTAATGACAACACCATCTAGTTCTTACATCCGGTCCACTTTTGAAAACATTGCAATTGAGTTATAGTCAAGATATGATTTTGTAAAGGAATATTTGATTTAAATCATATCAACTGTAAGCTATTGATTGCCACTAGTCTCAGCTTCAAAAATCACTGCTGACGATCCCGCCTTTTAACTTATTTATATCAATGGTCTCATACTAACTCAAAGTTAACTCAATTAATTTTTGTCGATGTGGACTGCTTATGTGGCAAAGCAGTACAAGTTTTGCTGACTAAACTACTTTTGTCAGTTTGTGGTTAAAACGTCAAACTCTGCTGACGTGGACTGCTTATGTGGCAAAGTTTTGATGACGTAGATTGCTTATGTTGCGGTTCATGTCAGCAAAACTAAATGAGTTAACTTCTAGATATAATGGGACAACTGAAAAAAAATACGATAAAAGTTGGGACTGTCAGCAATGAATTTTAAAATTGAGATCAATGACAACCAATGATTGACCGTTAAGATTATTTAAATGTAATACTTCTTGTGTAAAATACATTACTTTTATGTTTAATTTGGTTGAAACACAGACAGCAAAAATATACATATTCAGCATAATGTAACTAAGTTAGGTCTTTAACTAATTTTCTCTTTTCATTTAAGAAAGAAAAAGGTTACAACCAAGAAGTTTGGTGAATTTTGCCAAAAAATAAAATAAGAATGAACGGAATCTGTCAAGGTTGTTGTGTTCATATGTTGTAGTAGTATAAATTTATGACTATTAAATGCTTTACGGATAGATTGTATATATCTATACTACTGTATAATAGCACGAATGTGTAAGATAGTAATTTTTATTTAATTTTAAAACATATAAAAACATTGGTTTTGCATTTGGTACAAGTGTTAATGTATAAATAATTTCTTATTTATAATATTGTCCCTCTACATTTTAGCATTTAATAATGTAGTGTAATAAATAACAAACAATAAGACTGAATGGTGTGCCTTCGGGGAAGGGGGTCGGGGTGGTGATGTGGCCTATTCCCCGATCGGGAACACCGCCCCCCCCTAAAAAATTTCGGTGCCTTCGGTGAAATTTCCCCCTTCTCCCCTTGTCATGTGATTGGCCCATTTTTTTTTCTTTTTTTCTTTTTTTCTTTTTAATCAACCTTTATCCAATAAAAAATGAAGGGGGAGTGGGGGAATTAGGGGAATACTATTTCCAAACTTTGGGGGAGAAAATGGGGGAAATGATGTGGCGCTGATGTGGCACTTGGGGGAGTTGGGGGAGAAGGGAGGCACACCATATAGTCTAATGTAGTGTTATTACATCTAGCATTTATATTTACATTTGATTCAAGTTTTCAGTATTCTCCCACATCAATTTTTATTTTTATCCGTGCTTTCAATATCAAAGAACTTGCACCACAATAAATTTTTTTGGAAGGTGTGTTTCAGCGAAGAATCCAAACGACGCACAACCCCTCAACCCCAGTTCGAATCCAGGCCAAACGCGGGTGTTGAATTTCTCACCCCTTAGTGCGAGTGGGGGGACTCAAACCTGAGACCAAGCCCGAGCGGGAACCTCCTTAAGGAGTAAACTCTCTCACCTCCGACCAGCTGGCCTGCACATCATTGACACTTCCACCACAATAATTGTCACACAAGAATACATGACAACTTTTATTTTAAAATTATTATATATGTAATAAAAGTTTACGGGTGCAACCCCGCCGCAACGCACGGGTTCCTGCTTGTATGATTTTAAAGATAAAAAGCTAGGATTTACGGAATTTTGTAAACTATGAATATATAAAGAAATTTATTAATTTTTTTAGCTGAAGAGGTCATGTTTGTGTCAAGCTATAATATGTTGGGTTTGTGTTCACGTATATGACATGACTTTCGGGTTCGTGTCATGTGTCGGTTCATGTAAGATTTCTGGATTTGTGACGGGTTCAACATGTCAACTTGGGAACACGTGTCATTTAACATGGTTACAACTTTTATTGGATAGTTGGTTTTGGTTTCCGGTTAAGATGTTTTCTCCAAATGCATATGAAACCGAAAAAAGAGATTCATTAAAAGTGTTCTGCTAGTATCTTAAATATGTCTTCAATCAAACATCTTGCATCACAAATACCTTATATATTATAAAAAATTGAATATCATAGCCGTTAAAAAAAATACCTTAGAATAAGAATTGAATACCATTGTTATTATATGTTGCCCCCTTGCCGTATTTGCAACGAAACACACCTGTTGTGTTATTTCTTTCATCATTCATAAAATTTCAATTATTTCTAATTGGTTGAATCTTAAAATCTAATTAATTTCATTTCTATATGATTAAATTCACAATGTTGGTATTTAAGAAGTCATAAACAATGAACAACTGAAGGCAAAAGATTTATCTATTTAAATGCTTCGAATGAAGAAAACAAATAAAGGAAATACAATGCTTAAATAAGAAAACTAAAGACCTGAAACTAGCTAAAAATCTGGTGCAAAAGTGGATCTTCAACAGCAACTTATTCAAACCTTAAAATAGTCGTTATCCTAACTGAATTGCCTTAAAACTTATGCACGTGTATTAAATCATGGCGCCCAATGCTGACACGTGCATGCATGTGCTCTTAGTTTGAGTTACTATCATCACCCTCCCATAACTCAAACTCCTGAACTCCAAGTAGCATTCTGAACCTTACAAACTTGTCCTTGGACAAAGCCTTTGTTAAAACATCGGCAACTAGTTCATGAGTGCCAAAGAACATCAACTTCACGTGCTCCTAGTTAACCAAATCTCTAATAAAATGATACCTCAATTCAATGTGCTTAGACCTATTGTGAAGAGTTGGATTCTATAACAGGCAAATGGTTAATCTGCTGTCACAATGTATGACAATAGCATGTTGTTGACCCAAATACAAATAAGCTAGCATCCTCCTTAGCCAAACTGCTTGACAAGCAACATCTGTAGCTGTAATATACTCAACTTCTGTACTAGATAAAGCAACTATGCTTTGTTTCTTTGAGCTCCACATGACTAACCCACTTCTAATGTTAAAAGTGTTTGTTGAAACACTTTTCCATCAAACTATTTGCCCAATCACTATCGGTGTGACCAATCAACACTATACCTTTCTTCTTTGTCTCTTTAGCATACCATATCCCAAAGTTAGTGGTCCCTGCAATGTACCTAAGGACCCTTTTAGCAGCACCAAAGTGTAAGACTGTAGGGGATTGCATAAATCTGGCAAGAACACCTACTAAATACACTATATCAGGTCTAGTGTTGCATAGGCACATCAGACCACCAATTAGGCTCCTATACAACAAGGCATCAGCTGCTTTACTTCCATCAGCTAGACAAATTTTTCATTGGCATTCATGGGTGTGTCTTCAGTCTTGCATCCCTTCATACCAAACTTTTCAATTAAGTTTGCAGCATACCTCTTTTGACCAAGAAAAATACTATCCTTAGTTTGATGAACCTCTTAAACAAGGAACAAAGTCAGCCTACCAAGATCAATCATTTCAAACTTCTTCATCATCATTTCTTTGAACTCTTTCGTCAACATCATGCTTGAACTTGTGTAGATTATATCATCTGCATACAAGCAAACATAGATCAAATCAGCTCCCACATTCTTGATGTACAAACTTGGCTCATAGCTACTTTTCTTGTCACACCCAACCGATGGCGGAATACATCAAGGCGCGACTTATGATAGATTGTTCAAAGACTTCATAACACTAAGTTGTGACAATAGATTAAAATAGATTTCATTCGCATCTAAGATTCAACAAGTATGCAATTTGTTCATGAGAAAATACATCATCAATAACACGAAGTAAAATAAAGATTGTTTTGTTTGTTTCTAAGGCCGAGTCCTAAGTGATGTTTTGTGACATCCGGGAACCAAGCGTACACTTTTCTAGCTGGCTTTACTGTTTACTTGCTGAATTTCGGGACGAAATTCTTTTCAACTTGGGGATGATGTGATACCCCGCAAATTCAGGTTCTCACTTTAACTAAACTCTAGTTACGTTCCTTGCATTATACTTAACTAGGGTTAGCTGGATAGGACACACGTGCATTGTTGTGAGTTAATAATTGGGTACATGATTAGTGAACCTCGGACGTTGGTGAATAATGAACTAATTTGGAATTATGTGTCTCTGTGATGTTTGATAAACTTATGTGAAAACCATACGTGATTGTGTGAACCTAAACCGAATACGTTAATAAAAATCACTAAAAGTGGATCATTAGGTTGTTTAGGGTCTTAACGCATGGGGTTGCACTTGTTACGGTCCGAAATAACGAAAACGTCGAAGGAAAACACGTCGGGAGACGAAACGGACCACCGGCGCGCGCCGAGGGCCTGTGAGCGGCCGCTCACAGAGCCCGAGCGGCCGCTCGCCGGGGTCTGACGATTCTAAACCGCCTCAATCTCCTATTTAAGCATCCTTAAGCCCCATGCTGTAACGACCCAGGTGGCGCAGCGGATTAGCCTTAACAGGTTTAACGGTAATGATTACATTAAGCTGGATTAAAATGTAACCATAGTATCCTCTTCTTATCCAGATCTTCTACTCTTCGGCATGCTCTTTAATACTTCGTATAAATACCTGACAACATGCTTAAAGTACATTAGTATTTTCATACTAGTGAGACATGCCGAATTTAGACATATTATAATAATAAATCGAGTTTAACGATCATACAACTCTTTCTATTTAGTCCGGTCATTCTATGGTGGAATATATTATCGATGAAGCACCATACGAATGCTTATTATGGTTCTAAACCTCTACTTGGTTTAGATAAATATATTCCCGTGAGTATAGATCGATTATAATGGTCCTGTAACCTCTGATTGGTCCAGGCTATACTCTATGATACCGAATGGATCCATCCTACGTAGTTTCTATTCGACCGAGTTCTATTATTTCTATTAACAACTCGATAACACTTTTATAATATAAATCGTATAAAATACTTGATAACGATTAGACAAGCATGTAATCAGCCCAAAGGCTTTAAGGGAAAGGGTCATGTACTCACCTCTATTGTATTCTCCCAAATTCAGTAGTCTATTCCTCAACGGTATATTCTCCAAGTATATTGCACCTATTATATTTTATAATCATTAATACGTGCAATGCTTATACCCGTGATACTGTGGGGGACAATCCTTTAATATTATATTCTATTTTAATATTATATATTCTGGTATATATATATATATATATATACTTGTATATATATATATATATATATATTACTTGGTTTATTATCGTTATTCCATTTAATATTGTCGGGTTAATATTATTGTCCCACTCGTCACATGTCTATAATAATAACAATAATTAGTATAACAATAATTATACCTTTAACCACTCCCTTATGTCTATCCGAGTGACCGGGTGTTTGAACGGGTCAAACCCGGGTAATATAATCCACTGTGTTATAATAATAAAACAATAAACTGCCTTCGTCTCCCATAACTCTCTTCCTCTTCTGTTTCATGTCCGATGGTTCTTGTAGACCCGATGATAATCACACAACAGGTATCAATGATCAAAGATCTGACTTGATTGAATATAGGCGGCCGATGGTGGTGATAAAGACCCGATGATAGTCACCATAGTTGGTGACTATCCGGCTTCTATTAACGGAAACAAAGAGACGAATCTGGTTGTTAGAGATATACGCCGGAAAAGAAGAACCTGGCCGGAAGTGATGACCGGTAATAGTGGGTGGGTTAAACATGATCTTCATGGGTTGTAGCTGGAGTATTATAACTAGGATTATACGTACAGTTGCCGAAGAAGATGACTAGAACATGATCGGAATATATGATATTGGGACTGTAGGTGATGGTTATTACTGTATTATGATGAAGACGAGGGATGGCTATGTAACTGGTCGTTGCGGGTGACGGGGAGCTGCCGGAGAAGAAGGCCGGTATCGGAGGCTGAAAGTGACGACTGTTACGGTTTGTTCGAATATGGAAGTCGGGTTCCGGTTGTTGGTTCGCCGAGGTTTTCATGCAGACTAGAACTAGAAGATGAAAGGTTACAGGTTGTGTAATTGATTAGAAGGATGGTTGTTATCGTGGTGGTTGTCAAGGTTGCGAGTTATCGTCGGAGATCGAAGCTCGGCAGAGGAGGTAGCCGGGGAAGATGACCGGCTCCCACCTATGTCTGTTCATCTTCCTCGCCATGTCTCTCTCTCTCTTATCTCATACGTATAATACAACCAGTATGTATGCATGGATGCGTAGGATTGCAGCAAGGGAAAGTGGGCTGGGTTTGGGCCTAGAGAGGTATTGGGCTAGAGAGTTTTGTGGGCCAATATACTTAATAGACTAAAATATGAAATGGGCCAAAGGTATTAGGCTGAATTAATTGTTGGGCTTTCACTATAATGATAATGGGTTTAAACTAATTTATTTTGGGCTTATTATTATCGAGTGGGCTTGTTCTATTGGGCCGGATTAACTTAAATTAATATTAGGTGCTAATTAATTATAGATTATAAAAGGTTTATTCGTTCGGTCGTTACATTCTCCCCAACCTATATGAATCTCGTCCTCGAGATTCGTTTTGAGTAGTCTTCTAATGTTTAATAAATATCCTTTAGTTATTATTCCTGATAATCTTTATAATACTTATTATTAGATTCTCCCCAACCTATAGAAATTGTCCCCCACTTAATTTTCTAATAATAAATTCTAAACCTTATAGAGACGGGTTTAAAATCTTAGACACTTAGTTCTAGAGTTTCCTCTTAGCGATTATATAAATCAGGCTTATAAAATTCTAAATGGCTTTCTGGTAATATCGTTTATCTTTGGCCAATCCCTTGGCCGCATCTATTATAGACTTTCTGATGGTGTTAAGATATCATTATATCTTAACCCTTTTCTATTTATAATAATTCCTCGATAATTATTAAATCTACGCGTATTATATCTCTTATAACTATCTCTGGTTAATCATAATAATACACGTTATCTTAAAATATTTTACATTCTATAATAGATTATTTTCTCAGAATTTTGTTCTATAATACGTTTTAAATTATATTCTATACTTTGATAACAAATATTTTATAGCCAAATCATATGGCTTAAATTCTTAGAAATAGAGGCTTCCTTTATATATTCTGAAAATAAACTACTGGAAAGTCACTTGTCAAATTGCCATAGGCATATACGATTATATAATTCATGGTATTTTATTAATTCTCAAATTATTTTCTATAACTTATCGACTTATGTAGAACGGTATAGATACTTCTATTTATTTCATATAATCTATCCGCTGCTTCGAGTTTAATAAGTATAAACGATTATTTTCGAGAATAGCGAGCTGTAGATATTTTCGAGCTGTATTAAATATTCGGGCTGAGACTAGGTTTCGCATAAATTCAAATGAATGACCGTATAAGATAGGTCGTTAAGAAGGATCATCTTTATTTGAGTAAAATATTTTTGACGTGTAATTAATTCTCAAAGGATTTGATGAAATAGAATTCCTTACAAAGTAAAGATCATTGAAGACAGTAAATCGAAACTTACACGATATCAAGAGAATTATCTGGAAATATTTCGTTAATGTCATCCATATATATATATATATACACACACTTGAAAGAGGTTCAATACTTATTCTCTATATATAGAAATGATCGTATTAAATCTTTCCATTAAAAATGGTCAGATTGTGATCGAATCGAACTGGCTTAATGAGTAATTCTTACGAATAACTCGGATGATGCAGACCAAGAATAATAATTCTCGATGTTGAGAATAATCTATCTCAGGAGACCTGTCAGGAAACATTCGAGTATATATTGGAAAGCGACCTCTATCAGGTAGGATATTTATAATATAATCGAACGATAGAGTTCTCTTATCAATATGAAATAAATAGAATATGACCGAAGGGAGTCAATCTATTAGTTTTAATCTAGAAATAGGTCATTCTCATATCCAATAAAATATAGATATTATGTTGACCGAATTAAAAGATCTCTTGATACTATTCTCAAAGTATTAGCAACATCTGTACTGAAAAGTACAAGAATTCTCTCCAACATTAGATAATGCATCTTTTCCTTTATGATATCATATGTCCTTGCACAGAATCCTGAGGAAACATCCGGATATACCTTTTATAAGGGTCCAGATTTCTTTTACCACAGGGAATGTATAGAGGACATGCAACCATCTTTGATTCTACATACTGATTTGATTACTAGCTTTTAATCAATTCTGTATATATGAATCTGGTTATAAAGAGTTTCGGATTTTTGAAGTCTAGGCTGCCATGGACATGCCCAATCTACAGAATTTCGATTTCTAGACGAGGGTTTATCATCACGATATATTATACTTTCAGTATAATCAAAGTTTTCTCCTCACATTGTCACAAATTTCAGGTTTCGTGACTTAATGGTTAAGAATACCGAGTATGATAATCGTCCACAAGCTTCTCCAAATTTCTTAAATAGAGATAATAGTGATAGTACCATTGGTGTAATGTTATTTCATACTTTCTCAAATGTTTACTGGGTTCTCAAGTCTTCGAACTTGATTTCCAATAATATTATTTGAATGATACAAAGAAGATAGGTATACACTAAGATATACATATTTTCTTTTATATCCTTAGAATAAATAACCAACTTCATGTTTGAAAATTTAATTTGTCTCGGAGAGACTCATAAATTTCCAAAAATTAATATGTCGTTAGATTATCTATGAGGCTAATACTCTGGTTGGAGTTTACAACTCGAATACTGGTTTTTAAAGAAAACCAAAGTATCGTAAGTCAGATATAATGACTTAATCATTTTCAGTAGATTGTAAAGTCTTACTGAAAAGATATGAAGTAGTTTGACAATAGTGTTATCTTATGAAGTAAAGAATATAATATACTGAGTTTGAGTAGTAATAACAATCTGGTGAGGATTGTTTATAGAATTTCGGAGTAACGATTAGCAATAGTGCTGATAATCGAAGTATAAAGTCGTTAAGATCGAGTTTCAAACCTTGATGTTAAATAGGATAAGAATTCAACTGAACGGGTTGAAATACTTTCTAAGATTTCTAAAGTAATGATTTAATAGTACTAAGTTATTAATAACATAAATAGAGTTGTATAAACGAACTTTTAAACTTTGGCGATAAACAAAATCGTGAAGTTTATATTACGAATAAAGTTGGGGAATAACTTGTGATGGAATTAAAGGATATTTAAGGAGTCTTGAGATTTGCTTTCGGGCTAAACACGAGGGAATATCATCCTTAGACAGAAAATTCAAGATATAGGATTCACCTATTACTCTCGGGCCAAATTCATTGGAGGAAATAACCACCTTACTTCCAAAGTCTAAGAAAGTTATGTAGATTGATCCGATTAAATTGGATTCGGCCATTCAAGATAGTAGTGGAATCTCAACATTGGTAAAATACTTAGGGAATTAAGCCAAAGACATTGTGATGTTACGGTTGTCGGTAATATGGTGTGCGAAGCTTTAATGGAGGAATCAGCAATTTTATCATCTTGTAACATCATTAGAAACACTTCCGTTGTATAGGAGTTTTTTAAGAGTAGGAGGCTTCCTGGACTCATAGCCTTGGATAGGAAACTCGGGTTTCGTCATACTAGTAATCCCAAAACTTTTGGAAAGGAGCGTAATTATATAAAGATTGTATACTAATATATTTTCAGATTGAAATTCCAAGAAATCTTCAAGTGAAACATCACTTCCAACGAGCTGAATTTTTAAACTATACAATTTATTTCAAATTGTATATCGATCGGGTTTCGAATTGAAATACAAGGAAGTTTTCATGTGACCCTTCAAGTCTAATGAGTCGGACTTTTAAACTTTGTTTCAGATGGAATGGAAGTGTATCAATGGTTAATAGAGGTCGTGGGTTACCAAGAGCGGCAAGGATATATCCTTCTGTGGATTTATAAGAGTTTAAGTTGTGGTTGTATTGGTTCTATAAGGAGTCGGAGATAGTGACCAGGAAAGATGGTTAGCAGTTGTTACTTTGATGGTACGCCGGAGTATACTTCCCGCCGGAGAAGATGACCGGTGTCGGAGCCGGTGTTCATCTCTCTTAATCTTACTTCTATTAATTCGTTTATATCAATATGACGCTGATATTATTTTCTTGATCCAAGAAATAATCTTGCCAGACGGCTAGAACGAAAGTTCAGAAGAAATTATAAAATATATATTTCCGAATATGTTTCGTGGAAATATCTGCATTGGTGGTTTCAATGATAGGTTATCCAAAATGGTATATTTATATTCGCTTGATTTTCATCGGAAGGAAATTCGTATAAACGACAGATATGACGAATTTTGTTGGAAGAATTATATCTATTTAAAGACTTGATCACAGGAATGCTCAAGTGGAAGTACAATATTTGTATTAATTTATAAATTTTCTTTAATAATCGGATATATTCTTCTAATTATATTGATTTCGAATACTTTTAAATATAAGTTTCTTCTGAGGAAGGTTACTACCTTTGATTATGATTCGATAACTTTTCATAGGATATAAAACTTATAATCATATTCTTATTCTTAACACGTTGTTCCCATATTTGTCTAACTGATATGAAGGATTATAAGGATATTTCTATAATAACTTATTTATACTTCATAAAATTCTGGTTTATTCGTATTTCTTGTATTTATATGTTTTGGTATTACCAAAGAATTTTCTAGAATTCAATCGTGCCTGTAAATTCACAATTTTCTGGCCATTAAAAATTGTCAATTTACCTCACAATATTATTCTAGTAATTTTCCTCGATAATTTTTCTACACTTCCTTATAATTTCTATTAACATATATTTCTTTTTAATATACTTGTGGTTGATCTAGATCAGAAGAGGATTTCTATTAGTTAAACCTGTTGCTCTGATACCACCTGTAACGACCCAGGTGGCGCAGCGGATTAGCCTTAACAGGTTTAACGGTAATGATTACATTAAGCTGGATTAAAATGTAACCATAGTATCCTCTTCTTATCCAGATCTTCTACTCTTCGGCATGCTCTTTAATACTTCGTATAAATACCTGACAACATGCTTAAAGTACATTAGTATTTTCATACTAGTGAGACATGCCGAATTTAGACATATTATAATAATAAATCGAGTTTAACGATCATACAACTCTTTCTATTTAGTCCGGTCATTCTATGGTGGAATATATTATCGATGAAGCACCATACGAATGCTTATTATGGTTCTAAACCTCTACTTGGTTTAGATAAATATATTCCCGTGAGTATAGATCGATTATAATGGTCCTGTAACCTCTGATTGGTCCAGGCTATACTCTATGATACCGAATGGATCCATCCTACGTAGTTTCTATTCGACCGAGTTCTATTATTTCTATTAACAACTCGATAACACTTTTATAATATAAATCGTATAAAATACTTGATAACGATTAGACAAGCATGTAATCAGCCCAAAGGCTTTAAGGGAAAGGGTCATGTACTCACCTCTATTGTATTCTCCCAAATTCAGTAGTCTATTCCTCAACGGTATATTCTCCAAGTATATTGCACCTATTATATTTTATAATCATTAATACGTGCAATGCTTATACCCGTGATACTGTGGGGGACAATCCTTTAATATTATATTCTATTTTAATATTATATATTCTGGTATATATATATATATATATACTTGTATATATATATATATATATATATTACTTGGTTTATTATCGTTATTCCATTTAATATTGTCGGGTTAATATTATTGTCCCACTCGTCACATGTCTATAATAATAACAATAATTAGTATAACAATAATTATACCTTTAACCACTCCCTTATGTCTATCCGAGTGACCGGGTGTTTGAACGGGTCAAACCCGGGTAATATAATCCACTGTGTTATAATAATAAAACAATAAACTGCCTTCGTCTCCCATAACTCTCTTCCTCTTCTGTTTCATGTCCGATGGTTCTTGTAGACCCGATGATAATCACACAACAGGTATCAATGATCAAAGATCTGACTTGATTGAATATAGGCGGCCGATGGTGGTGATAAAGACCCGATGATAGTCACCATAGTTGGTGACTATCCGGCTTCTATTAACGGAAACAAAGAGACGAATCTGGTTGTTAGAGATATACGCCGGAAAAGAAGAACCTGGCCGGAAGTGATGACCGGTAATAGTGGGTGGGTTAAACATGATCTTCATGGGTTGTAGCTGGAGTATTATAACTAGGATTATACGTACAGTTGCCGAAGAAGATGACTAGAACATGATCGGAATATATGATATTGGGACTGTAGGTGATGGTTATTACTGTATTATGATGAAGACGAGGGATGGCTATGTAACTGGTCGTTGCGGGTGACGGGGAGCTGCCGGAGAAGAAGGCCGGTATCGGAGGCTGAAAGTGACGACTGTTACGGTTTGTTCGAATATGGAAGTCGGGTTCCGGTTGTTGGTTCGCCGAGGTTTTCATGCAGACTAGAACTAGAAGATGAAAGGTTACAGGTTGTGTAATTGATTAGAAGGATGGTTGTTATCGTGGTGGTTGTCAAGGTTGCGAGTTATCGTCGGAGATCGAAGCTCGGCAGAGGAGGTAGCCGGGGAAGATGACCGGCTCCCACCTATGTCTGTTCATCTTCCTCGCCATGTCTCTCTCTCTCTTATCTCATACGTATAATACAACCAGTATGTATGCATGGATGCGTAGGATTGCAGCAAGGGAAAGTGGGCTGGGTTTGGGCCTAGAGAGGTATTGGGCTAGAGAGTTTTGTGGGCCAATATACTTAATAGACTAAAATATGAAATGGGCCAAAGGTATTAGGCTGAATTAATTGTTGGGCTTTCACTATAATGATAATGGGTTTAAACTAATTTATTTTGGGCTTATTATTATCGAGTGGGCTTGTTCTATTGGGCCGGATTAACTTAAATTAATATTAGGTGCTAATTAATTATAGATTATAAAAGGTTTATTCGTTCGGTCGTTACACATGCAACCTCTAAACTCAACCCTAATCGCCCCCTTTCTGCCCCACACGAATTATTAACCCTAAAGCACCTGCTAAAGCTCAAGATCATCAATTGGGAAGCTCCAAAGGCGTACGGTTGATCAAATCGAAGAGCTAAGGGTATAACCTTTGATCCTTTACGCTTTAATCTTATGTTTATGTTATAAAAATCATATAACAAGGTTTGTCCAGGTCTGAAACATTTTTATAAATATTAAAACTTGTTGTCCATAAAGATTAATGGGGTTAAAACATGATGTTATGCGATGATTATTGTATGTATAGCATGAGCTTGTATGTTCTTGATGTTTTAGACTTCTAGGGTTTATGATGGATGATGTTTGATATGTATCTTGCTAGGTTTGATCAGGTTATGTGTTATTAATGTTATATGATGTTTGTTGAGTAATGATGATCGTTTATGTGCAAAGATAGTGATTAAAACTAGGGTTTATGCGTGATTTAGAATCTGGACAGAATAATTAGATGAACTTGTAGGAGCTGTAACACGACTTTAACATGGTGATTTTGGTATTTTCTTTGCATGATTAAATCACACCTGGTCTTAGCTTTTCATAATGGGTAAAATCAAGTGATTTGGACGTCGGTTGACTCGTTTTTGGAATTTTCTTTGAAAATAGGTCATATCAGAATTTCGGGTTAATAAACTGAGTCGACTTCGAGTCATCATAACTCGAGTTTTGTAAAGAGTTCGGTTATGAAATTTTTACAGAAGGTTAACATTGAAGTAATTTGAGTTTTCCAAGTGGATTCATCCCGTTTGGATGAATACACAATTTTTGGGAATTTTTCTACCAAACTGGTCTGTTATGAAAGTTTTCTGAACATAGCTGTGTTAAACGAATTTTAATTATTTTTGTGTTTGGATTTAAGACAAAACAAAAATAGGGATTGTTAAGTGAATCCCAAAGAAAATTCAGTAAAAATTTGGGAGATTAACTCACTGATTTACTATTTTAAATAAATTGGTTTTGATGGCGCACAATCTGTCCTGAAAACACAGATTGTGTATTATGTGCTTATGTGATTAATTGAGGTCTTAAGTGGTATGTAATTGACGTGTAACTGAATGTAAACTTGTTTGGGACACATATGGAATGTAAAAACTTATTGTAACCAATACATTCACCAACGAGTCCGTAGGGTTTACTATTGCATGTAGAATCACTAGGCGTCACCTACACACTTTTGGAACGTTTAAAACGCCTTGGACAAACGAGTTATATGGTGTAATGATATTACGCCTATACTCACTTAGTGACACTTATATTTGGGTGTCGGTAGCATACTTTACTTGCGGTTCGGATTTCTTTTGCTTGCACATTAAGGTGAGTTTCACTACCCTTTTTCTCAAAAGCATGCGTCTCAGGTATGAGACAACTTACTTAACATTTTATAGTCCGGTTTGGGACTACTTACACATCCCGGGTTGGGATGCTATGGATCCTTGTGTGGGTCGTTTGCTTTGCTTTGCTTTGCTAGTTCGCAATTGTGTCCTTGATGAACTAAACCATCTCTATCATCTGTAAGTCCTCACGTACCGAATGAGTTGCCAGGGTTGGCAAGCGGGTTATTAGTTGATAGCGCTATTAGGTCTTACAAACCTCACACCGGCTCGGGGAGCGCGCGGGCGTGAACTATAACTTAACGAAACTTTATCATTGTGGATAGACAATGATGTCAGGCATGCGGCACACTTTTGTGGCTACACGTACATAGCAGTTCAGTATATTCGGTGTTAGTTATCATGAATGGGCTAGCTACCCTTGACATGCGATGAACTAGTGGTTACACGGTTCTAGGAACCAACTTACTTTACTTATTTACGTGGTTTTGGAAACCAGCGCATTTGCATACTAAATTACTTTACTTTGTGAACTCACCAGCTTTATGTTGACACACGATAGCATGCTTTTGCAGGTAACTAGGAAAGGAGCACAGTTAGGGCATGCATCATGTCATGGGTCTCAAACATTAAACTATCTTTAAAACTTTTAACTACTTTCTTTTGGTTTTGGGCGTGGTGTTTTACGCAGACTTTATTTAACTGTTTTTCATTCGCTTCCGCTATACTTATTCTTGGTTTGGTTAAACATTAAACTTGGTTTTGCAATAACGAACTAAATGGTTGGGCATTTAGAGTCGTTCATGTGACTTATGGCTATGAGATCCTGGTTTGTCATGCGCCTCGCGGTATAAACCCCGCAGTGGAAATTTGAGGGTGTGACATGTTTTTTGTATCATCTCATCAAGCTTTTTCCTGCAACATGTATAAAATATCCGTCAACACATAAAATATCGTGTCAGTTATTCTATTGATTAGAAGGCGCAACCTAAGGTGAGTGCCACAACCCCACTTTTACTGCTTTTACTTTTGGGGGAGAAACATGCTACGTACTTTGGATTCATAAAGGTCATGTTATACTATGGTTATAGACTTATAGTTGTTTACTATACGGGCGTTTCATCTTAACTCCAAGGGGAAACCATGAATATGTGGGTATACATAACGGGGGAAATGTGGATAGATCTATTGGGCTTGACAAACCCCACCCGGGTCGGTTGGAGGCCGGACGGGTGCATATTGTCTCTAGCTTTCGGGTCTACCGAGGATAACGGTAGCTCAACATTATGGGCATACATATATGGTTATATGTCAGTAATGGTTTCTAACCGTAGTAGTGACGATACTTAACATCTAGCTAACGTTCTTATAACATAGCAGTAACGGTAATGATCTTTGAAACTTATGAAAACGTTTTATAAAAACCTGTGAACTCACCAACATTATATGTTGACATTTTTGGCATGTTTTCTCAGGTCGCTAAAGTAGCAGTACATGGACTAGGCGATGGGGGCTTGCACAACGTCTAGAGTATTAGTTGCATGTTTTAAACATTTTCAAACTACGTTTATTTTATGTTGGTTTGTAAACAGATTTAAGCTTCCGCTGTTGGTTTTGGTATTATGAAACTTAATGGTTTTTGGTTTACGTATTTTACATATAGTTATCGTTTATTGTGACCGTTGACTTGGATCCTGGTGTGTCACGCGCCTCGCGATAAAACCCTGCACGTGGAATTTGAGGGTGTGACAAGCATTGTCTTCAAATTACAATGCATGATGCTTTTCTCATCAATTGACCCACGCTTAACAAGTTGAATTCTAACTAATGGGCATAATACACATCAGACAAAAGTTTGTACCAACCATTGGTTGTAGGGATCTTAACCTCACCTTTACCAATCACAACAATGTCCTTCATGTCACCAAATTTCACATTTAGTTTGAAGGACTCGTCCAAACTAGTGATACTGCCTTTGCAGCCTGTCATATGGTTAAAACAACCAGAATCAATAAACCACGAAGTTTGAATACTTTCATTACTTGCATTTGCCATTAAAGCAAACAACTGCACATCTTTGTCTTCATTAGAGTCATCCTGCACACAAGCCAAAAACAAATGTTGATCATCCTGTTGATCATCATCATCATGTTCAGCAACTATGTTGACTTGAGCATCTTTATTGTACCAACAATCTTTCTTCACATGTCCATATCTTTGACACTGATAGCACCGTGGTCCTATATTCTTCCCAGGCATCCTGCCTCTTCCTCTTCCTTTTAAAGAGTTTCTTCCACAACCTCGTCCTGAAAACTGATCATTGGGAGATCTTCTCGCTTGAGGCTGCATGACTTAAAGTGCATGTCTTCAATCCAACACTCCTCCCATTCAATCTAGCTTCTTGAGACTGAAGTGAGCCCATAAGTTTAACAGGTGTCAAACTTGCCAAATTAAAGGCTACTTAATTAAACTTAGGGGACAAGGTAACATACATGTATTTAAGCGTTTTGGACCAAAGAAAATAAAAAAAAACGCCGATAGGATATTTTTTTAAAAAAAATAAACAAAGTTTGCGCTGTTACATATGTTAAAAAGCTTAAAACATATGTTAACAGCGCAAACTTTGTTTGTTTTTTTTTTTAAAAATGTCCAATCGGCTCTTTTTTTATTTTTTGGGCCCAAAACGATAAAAAACATGTATGTTACCTTATGTATTTTTTTTTTCAAAAAAAAAGATGGTTTTTACATAGGTTTTCTAAGTTTTCTCAACTCAATGGGGTTTTCAATTTTTCAAAATTTAATTTTAAAAAAAGGAAAACTTTTCTACCTCAGTTTTTTCAAGCTCTTTTTGTAATGTAACTTAAAGTTATTTAACATAAAAAGCTATACATATGAATCATGTGGAGAGTGGACGAAGGATGTCATATTAGAATATATGATGCCTAAAAGTAAAGGATGTATGTGGTCGAGACACATCCAATATATTCTTTTTGGACCACCAATCGGCCCATGGTTACATTCAACCTATACTAGTATACTCCATGTCTTCTTCTCCACCAAAGATAGGGTTATTGTACATTGATGTGTCACACACGCGTTATAAGTCAATCATCGCTTCTATTTTTGGTCGTTTAAACAATCATCGCTTCTATTTTCTTAAACTCCTATTCGTGATTGCCTTTCGTTAATCGATGATCATAATAGCAAAACTTTATGAAAAATACACAAATGTGAATTAAACATGATTCTTTTAAAATCATGTCTTTGATAAGGTTAGGTGATTTTGTTTGTACGTTTGAATTTGGTGAGCAAAAGAACAATTGTCTAGAGTTTCAACCCTATGATAATGCAAATGTAATTACATACTTTATAATCTAAAAGGAATATTAGGTGAAAAGATACACTCTTCGACTTCAATAATTTTAAGAACAAGTGGAATTATATATTCAACACATAAAAACAAGGTACATGAAGAAAGGAATTGAACATTCTTGTTGCGTAATTTGGATTAATCTTTGATTGCATAATTTATGGTACCATAGTTGCTTTACTAATGTTATCTTGTAGAGAAATATATTTGAAATCTTAATTTAATATTATTTCTCTTAGACCATGTGTAGTGGTAAGAGGAAAAACATAAGGCCGTTGATTCTGATTGGTCTACGTGACAGCTAAGTCAGCATGGGATTTGAAGTGAAAATGGGGTGTAGTGGTGTAGGGGGTTATGTTGAAAAAAAAATTACAAAATTTGATCATTTCACTTTTTTGACCATTTCACTATTTTCCATTTCACTTGTTTTGGCGTGATTAAATTGGACCATTTTTTGAAACATCACCCCCCCCCCCCCCTACGTAATGGTGTAGGGGGCGTGAAAAGGGAGATAACGTCTAAGATGGCGCTTGACTACATAGGGTCTTAGCCATTCTCGTTTTATCAATCATGAATATGTTTAACTACTGGAGGAAACTGGTGCATTGTTAAGTGCTTGGTTTCGGAGACCTGTACACTAGCATTCACCCTATGAAAGAAAAAAAAAAAAAAAAAAAAAAAAAAAAACTCTTGTTGAAACTCTAATAAAAAAAAGCCACGTCGAAGTGGAAAATAGTGAGCTTTTATAAACGATCATATTTTAGATCTTGTAAGAGAAATGAGGGGGGAAAAGTACCAGATAGATGAACCTTGAGGCAACTTCAAAAGTTTTCACGATCGTGTTTCGATGACTTATACATTATCACGGCTTAACATAAAAACATTTATCCGGTTTATCTAACTACATCAAGTGAATACATTGTGCGTAGGAAATGAGCTTACTATTTTACTAAAATTATAATAATAAAATCATTTATAATAATGATGCTCTTGTTATTCGTAAGAAATATAAAGTGTAATACCATTTACAGAAAAACTAAATAAACCAAATAAGATACAAACAAAATATACCAAATCTTGATTCAAGCTGATGTCTTCAAAAAGCTTCAACTTTACCGTCTCGTAGGAAAGCTCCACTGTAAGAATAGGAAAAACCAAAAAGTTGATGTTTTTGGTTGATGCACGTATTTTACATGTTTCCCTTAAAATAGATTTTGCGCCTTCTCTTAGACGGTTTGTCTTCTAGAGTACAACAACCGGAACAGTGGTGTACTGCCGGAGATGGCTTTCATGCCAAAGATAACACCGGGTATAAATGTGTCCGTGAAAATAAGAAAAGGAAAGTTAATGATAATTTAAATGAGTACTCCTCTAAATTTTTCTAGGAACCTTGTAAAGCTAAAGTAGGTAGAAACTCGTGATTGATCATACCGGAACATTAATCATACTATCTAAATAAACTTTATTGATCAACTAACATTTGATGAACTAATCGACCGAACCGACCCGAAAACTTTTATGTCCGATCCTGTAAAGTTGGAGTATCCAAAAACCGTGAACCCATTGAAAAACAATCTTGGATCCGCCACTGTAAACATGAATGATGTAAAATAGTCATGTAAGAATCTTGGAAAATAAATTTCCTACACATATGTAGGTTAGAGAATTATTATATATCTAAACACATATACATGTTTATAAGACCATGTGCAGTGGCAGTTTAAAAGGGCGTGAAATGGGCATTTGGTGTCCCTATTAGCGCCGACACACCGCCCCCTAGGGCGTCAACGGGCTTGAATTGGTGAGAGCGTGAAAGATTTCGCGTTGTGCTGTTGCTTCCTTCGTCCAATCAAAACACACCACACCAACGGTTATATTATTTTGGCCGTTAAAAAAGAGTCGTATAAAACAAATCAATTTTTTAAATCAAATTTTTACCTATTTAAACCTCACCTCTCACCCCATTTTTTATACACCATCTTATACATTCTCTCAATTTTTATAAATTCTTTACTACTTAAAAAAATATATTATCTGGCATCCATTCCGCCCCTTTTCGGTGTTCCATCTCGCCCAACCAACCCAAACGCGTATCGTCCAAACACCACCCAACCGCTACCAACCTTTAACTATTAATATTGCGACACGAGATCCATGTGGTTTTTGCAACTACTTAACATGCCCTAACAATATTTTCAAGGTCCAATGGGTTTCGCAAGCAATATGAATATTAGCGTAAGTGGTATGTCTGGTTTTCAAGAAGAACCGACCTCGATCACGTGCCGGAGACGCAACCCGAGCACGACCCTGAGAGCTTTCAACCCAAAAATGCTCTCATAAAAAAAGGGGTATGTGCAGCCTCGTACACGAAGTCCTTATCAAGGTTGGACCAAAGACGAGGAGTACGCGCTCGCACGAGCTTGGCTAGACATTTCGGAAGATCCCAATGTTGGTAAATGTTATTTTTTTATAATTCTATTTATCTTTATAAAATAAAGTATAATAATATATTTGTTCTATTATTTTTTTTAAAAAATATAATAATATATATGTTCTATTCTTTTTTTTAAAGTGTAATAGTGTACTAACATATATGTTCTATTTTTGTAGCCAACTATCAAAGTTCTCTATTTTGGCAAAGGATTCGAGAAACATTTTTCAAGGCGATTTGTAGAGGAGAATATCGGGAAAACGACTCGATTTCAGGCAAGTGGACAGATATAAACGCGAGATGCCATGCCTTTCAAGACGTTTTCCAACGTGTGAAGGATAATTGAGATAGCGGTTGTAGCGATGCAGATATTTTGAAAAAAAAAACGTTGGAAGAGTTCAACACAACGCGTGGGACATTCTCCTGAGGTATCGGGGGCTTCTAAAATGAAGTCCTAAATGAGCTAACGTACCGGGTATGACGTCTACTATTAGGCACAAAGCCAAACGGTCCAAAACATCTTCTTCGCTTGATCCAGATATGCCAACTTCCGATGCTCGAAACGTCGATTTAAATGAGGATGTTTCCGAAGAGGAAGAGGAGTTGGCCCGACCACCCGGTAGAAGAAGCACGCGAAGGGGGGAAGGGCGGAGTCGTCTTCGACAGGTGGCGAGTTGAAAGAAGACTTCAAAGAGATGAATCAACGGCTTCAAGATATACGAGACCTTGGAGCTTGGCGTTTGGAGACAATGCAAGAAAGAGCCGCCAAAAACAAAAAGTTCGTTGCGATCCAAGAGGCGAGACAAATGGAGAAAGACATCGATTTTTTAACTTAATGAACAAAATTTCTTGCTTGTGTTTATACATTTGATAAATAAATGAACACAAACAAACTTCTCACCAAACAGTTCACGAACTATTCGCTAAACATTTATTTCATTTGTAGTCGTATGTCCCTTAGTTCTTGCATCAACTCCGTGTCACTTATATCCTTCAGCCATTGGGGTTGGTGGTCCAGTGGTAAGGCAAGACCTTTTAATACACTAAAAGTGTGAGTTCTTGAGTTCAAGTCTCACAAGAAGCAAGAAATTCGCCTTTCAAAAAAAAAACTTATATCCTTCAAAAACCCTAAAATAAGTTTGAAAATCATATAAATATCTTATCTATTTTTCCACTTTTGCTTAGTTTCATAAAGTGTAATCTAAAGCTAAGTTGAAAAAAAAAAAAGTATCCCTTCATAATGATATGGCTTATTATTGTTCCAAAGATAAAATAAAAACTAAATAAATCCAGTTATGATTCGCCATCAAATCTTACGTACGTGGAGTAACGTAAGTCAACTATAGAACCCAAAACCCCCACCCTCAGTCCCCACCAAGCAAGCCCAAGAGGAAAGAAATGGCTACTGTAGGTGTGAGCCAGTGCTGTAGCCACCATGACCATGCTCACCCATGTTCATCAACATTACCACTTTTATGCTGTGTGTCGTTTCAACATTTTTTTCCAAAAAAGAAAGTCAAAAAAGAAGCGACAAGAATGTATGTGAAGAAAATGCAAAAGAATAAGAGTCCAATGCCAATAAAACCTTAACTCAATTATTAACCACTTTGTAGATCATCTTGCGACTCGTGAATAGCATTATTTTCCAACTTACTTTGAAATATAGTGATCCCACTAATACTAACTTGTCAATCGTCCAACACTTGTAGCCCAGTTGGTTGGTTGAGGGCCTAAAGTTTCCTATGAGAGGTTTGGGTTCAATTCCCACTAGCTACATTGGTGGAGGGGAAATGAGGGATGACCCGGCCATTGGCTTGGGTTCGAGTCCTGATCCCGACCGGTTTTACCGATTATTTCACCGTTGTGCCTTCGGGCAGGTGAGTGGTCGGGTTTTCCCGGGAATTGGTGGCAATTGGTGGCCCGGGTACTCTCGAGTACCTGATTCGCCAAAAGGGTACCCGAGAGTGCTCGAAATTGATTCGTTGGCCGTTCAAAAAAAAAAAAAAAACTAACTTGTCAACCACTGAAAATGAGAAGTTCAATAAACAAGAAACATTAATCTGAACATGTTTTCTTTAACAACCAACTAAATATCACCTACTGCCAATGGATTAGCACTGCATGTTTTCTTTAATAATATGATATTGTATAAGCTATCATATGAAGGTCATTGTCCATTTAAAAATAAAAAGTTGTGATTTGTAAGTTTGTAATAGACTTGCCTAACTTGACACAGCAGACAGCAGCTAAAAAATTGCCCAATGTAGTCAGTGAGTCAAACCATCCCGCCCACTTTGCCGCTGGGTAGACGCATATATATGAAAAGGGTTTATAATATAAGTATTATTATGGCAAAATTTTAAAATTCATACAAGTTTAGCCGGGATAAGATTTTTCATTGTGGTAACATAAATTATTATATTTCATCGTCATTATATGAAATTTGTTCAAAAATATTACTATCCCGTGTGTTTATTTAGTTTGGGTGAGTTCCATTTTTATATAAAAGTTAATTATCTTCTAGGGGCATTTAGAGAAGAAAAGTGGTAAACTTTAGAAAATTATAAAGAAACCCTTGTTATGCCATTTTAACTTTGGACAATTTGAACATATTTGCACATATCTCCTCCTTTATAATATAGTATAGATATAGATTATAGATTATATATAATATGTAATTAAAACCAAATAATGTCATAGAAATTTTAATAAATACAAATAATAGCAATAATTTAAATATATAAGAAAACATATATTTTTAAAACCAACAAAGTATGTAAGTAAATGTATTGTTTATGTGAAAGATGTTAATATTTTTTTTCATACACCATATATAGTAATTTCACATTAAAAACATTTTTCTTAAAACATGATGTGCGGTCATATGGCACAAGTTCGTCTATACTACAACCGAAAATTATCTTTCTAAATAAACATGAATTAAATTGTGGTGGATATCATCACATAGGTGAAATCGTGTAGTTTTTTTGTGGTACAAACATAGACATAAGGATAGTATAGATATAGATTAATGGTAATTGAAGGTTATGATAAAAGAATATGTACAAGTAGGTTTTGCATGAAGGGTAGAAAGAAAAAAAATTACATGACATTTGGGTTTTAAGAATGAAACTTTCCCTATGCCATCTTAAAATTCATGTAAAATGATATGTGAAGAGTGAAGGCAATGAATGTACAAATAACAATGCATCAAGGGGTAATATGGGAAAATTTTATATGACATTATAGGTTTAAAGCATGTGTTTTTTCAAATGTCATCTTAACTTTGACAATTTGAACATATTTGTCCTTGTCTCCCCTTTATAATGTAGTATAGATATTCAAAATTTAACGGATTCAATTGCTAAGTTCGTTACGGGAAAACAAATCTATATTAAATTATACAGAAATGTAACTTGAATAATCAGAATTTATTAATTATTTTAACTTTCGGTTACGTCTTTTATACTCTCTTACCCATTTAATTACTGTATATAGCAATTAGAGTAGGATTGGTTGATTCGAGTTTGTCTATGTTTTACGTCAGCTCGCGGTATAAGTTCGTGTTTGTCTTTACCTATATTTTACGTCATGTGTAGTAAAAGTTCACCTTTATGTTTTTTGATTTTCCCCCGATTTCGGTTATAGTTTGCTATTTAGCACAGTTTTATGACCCGCATCCCCGCAACCCAGGGGTTAAGCACTAGCTAACATGGTTTTTTAGGGTTATTAGGAATTGCACCCTCTACAATTCTATTTGAAGGAATGTCGCTTCCCTCTCACACGGGTTCGTACGTTTAGCCCCATATTATTGTTTGTTATCAAAATGTAGTTCGAAGTGTACTAAACCCTCACCGGGTTAGGTTTCGTTTGTATAAACTCTTTAGTGAGCTTTAGTCATTTCACAACTTACTTTCAGGCCTCTAATAATCGAATCCAAAACAATATTATATATGTCTCCATAAAGTCAATAAATATAATCTTAATCGATTGTCATGATGTATCATGTATGCATGCTTTTAGCGCTTAGAAAATCCGCTAAGACATGCAATCTAAATTATTCAATTTTACTCAAGCTATACCTTTTATGTCTGTTGTGCTTTGTTTCTTAGAGAACGCGATGACCCAGCTCACCTCGCCTGAAGGAAAACCCGGCCTCTGGCTCAACCCGAAGCAAATTGCTTTTGGCGAGTATCCAACTCACAACTTTCCATAAGAAAAGTCATGGGTTATTGTTGGAAACTCATCCTAATATATTATTAGTGATTAAAATAAGGTTATACCTAGGTAGTTTCTTTCTAAGAATTTGCTTAAATTAATCCTTGGATTAGTCAATCATGATTGGATTATCCAAAAAAAGAAGGTTATACCTAGGGTAGTTTCTTCCTAAAAATTTGCAATCATTCTGCTTTTAGAAAAGTTTTCCACTATAATTATAAATATTGGCTTGAATTAATCCACATAGCCACTTCGGTTGTATGAGGTCACCAAATGGTGGTTCGATGGGAAATTCATGTAGCCATGTTACTAAAGATGTTTGCATGGAAAAACGTTGTTCGCTGAAGTCATGTAAATAATACGACTATCTTATTTTTATTTTTATATGGAGCGGATATTCTAAAGAAGATATAATTTCTAAAAGCGTCAATCCCCTTATGGTGGAGTGGCACCCTCCTTGCTTTCCTTGTGGGAGGTAGGGAGTTTGAGTCCTGCTGGCAGCAAAATGCTGCTAGTGGGCCGGGTTTTACCGCAGTGGGCCTTCGGGCGGCGGGTTTTCCCCGAAAACTGGTGTGAATTTATTGGTGGACCCGGGTTACTCTCGAAGTACTCCTTTGTCCAGTGGGTACTTCGTGAGTGATCGGGATTGATTTGTTAGCCGTTAAAAAAAATTTTCTAAAAGCCATCACCACGTGCCATATATACCATTGGTTGATGACTAATCACTCATACTTAAAACAGAATGTGAAAATAATTAAGAATTAAAAATTCATGTAGACTTATAGTTGTCTAAACAGTGCATCTAACACACTAACACTCGTAATAAAAAATGATACTTTTTCTTCATTAATGAGTTTTTAAGGATTCGGGCAACTAAAAAATCAACTATTGTGTTTATTCATCTTTTGCCATCTTTACCAAATACCATATTCTATTTACAAAACTATCATAAGTTCATCTTAACCATTAAAACACAATTTGATGTATTATATCCTAACAATTCTTAATCCTTCTCATAAAATATGACATTTGTGCAAGAACCTCACCTAGTATATTCTTATATTGACATTTGTATCGAAACCTTTTTTAAAGACAAAAAGTATATATGTTGAATTTAAATTTAGCATCACACGAAAGAATAACATGATATAGCATATGTATTATTGGCAGAACAATCCCTTATCAATTAGAGGTTATTATAAAGTTTTCTAGTAACATTCTGTCCGGATTAACACTGTGTTCCAGAGTTTAATAATAGAAGGAAAGGAAAGGAAGCGGAAAGAAAGGGGAACAATTTTGTGTTCCAGAGTTTCATTAAAGGAAGGAAGTGAAGAGAAGAGGAAGGAAAATTCTCTCAAATAATCTTCCTTCCAAATTGGAAGGAAGCAGAAGGAAGGGGAAGAAAAAAAATATAAAATATATTATTTACCATTTTACCCTCTCATTTAACTTATAATAAAATCTTACAAGGGTATAATTGTAAAACATACGTTTCTTTTTTCTTCCTTTCAACTCGGGAACACATAAACTCTTTAGATTCTTTTCTTTTCCTTTCAACTCAGGAACACGAAATAAAATTATATATTTTCCTTTCTTTTTTCTCATGGTATCCTTTTCTTTTCTTTTCTTTTATTTAGTAAACTCGGGAACATACCGTAAGAATGCAATTGTTACCAAAAAAAACTCAAAACAAGACATAATTTATTAGTTAAATTAGTTTTGTTATCATCAAGTTGAAGTCATTGAGGAACTGATGATCTATCAAAATCAAATAATTGATAGTTAGACCATGTGTAGTGGGGCTTTATATTTATAAAGCCCCTGAATGTGATTGGTCCACGTGGCTGCTGAGTCAGCGTGGAGAGAGAAACTGAAAAAGGGGTGTAGTGGTGGGGCTTTATTTATAAAGCCCCTGTTTGTGATTGGTTGATTTTTATATATATTTTTTTTATCTTTTAATTCAAAATAATTAAAATAAAATGCAAATAAATATAAAAAAATCACAAATAATAATAAAAACACACAACTGATATTAAAAAAAAAAGTTACACAGATCCTAAATTCCTAAATTACTTATTAATCCTAAATTACTTATTAATCCTAAATTAATTATTAATCCTAATTTTCTCCACTATGGAGAGTAGTTGTCCCAGGGGAAGTAGTACTCGGGTGAGACGGAACGTGAGCTGTCCCGTCCATCAGATCTCGCATCTGAGGGGAAGTAGTAGTACTCACGAGGAGGGGTAGGTTGGCTATAGTAGTACTCCTCCTCCTCAATCTCCCTCAGGGCTTCCAAGTCCCCCTCAGTTGGGGAAGTCCCATGGTCTTGGGGGATGGGGATGGGGGTAGTTTGCTGTTGAGGGATGGGGATGGGGGTAGTTTGCTGTTGGGGGATGGGGGTGGGGGTAGGGGTAGTCTGGTGTTGGGGGAGTGAAGCAGCCCAGGGGGTAGGGGGCGACAACGTTAGTCGCTCCATTTGTTGCTGGGCCATGACATAATCCATAGCCCAGACCAATTCCTCATCCGTCCAGTCATCATCGGCAGGAGGATGAGGAGGAAAGGTTGGTTGTGCAGCAGCAGCAGGAGGAAAGGTTGGTTGTGCAGCAGCAGCAGGAGGGAGATATAACCAATGTTGTGGAGGAGGAGGAGGAGGATAAATAGGAGGTTGTGGAGCAGCAGTAGGAGGAGGAGATGAAGAGAATGGTAGTCTCCGGGGACGGCCCCGTCCCCTGGGATAACGGCGAGAGTACTGTCGGAGGTTAGAGGAGGATGAGCCTCCTGGTTGAAAACCAGACATATTATGGTTTGAGGAAGAGGATGAGGAATTGGAGGTGTGGTTGATAAATCTGATTTGGTTACCTATT
Organism: Ambrosia x helenae; assembly: GCA_030844895.1. NCBI lineage: Eukaryota > Viridiplantae > Streptophyta > Magnoliopsida > Asterales > Asteraceae > Ambrosia > Ambrosia x helenae. The sequence continues at coordinate 720,667 of CM061230.1, read as the reverse complement.
TATAGGGTTAGCAAATTTTGAAATTCAAACGGTTTGGGGGGAAAACGTTTGAAATTCAAATTTTGAAATTCAAACGGTTTGGGGGGAAATTTTGAAATTCAAACGGTTTTAAACAGTAACCGTTTAAAATTCAAAATTTTCAATTATTATTATTATTATTATTATGTTTATTATTATTATTATTATTAAAAATAAAAAAAAAACCTTGACTTTGATTTGCCACGTGGCAGCTCCTCATTGGAGGGAAGAAATGAGTTCAGGCGTTATAAAAATAAAGCCCTCCCTTCATTTTGCAAAATAGCGCCCGCATGTGATGGTGTGCGGGGCGCTATTTTCGAAAAAATTGCATAAACCACGCCCCACTACGGGTGGTCTTACAACTACTTACAAGTACTTCACGAAAATAGAAAGGGACTAGAGATGAAAGAACTGATAATCAACAATATTGAGTAGGGAAACAACTAATCATTACTATGAGCACCAATATAAATAATGATACCATTGTCTTCACCTTGGCCGTAGCAAGGGATCCTAAAGAAGCCTTCAGGTGAATTTCAATTTTGAATTTATTGAATAAAATTCTACAAAAAATAAAAAAGTATCTCGTCACATGATCAGGTTTTAATTATATATATATATATAGGGTTAGGTTCATGTGAGAACTGTACCGAATTGTGAGAACTAGAGAACTCTTGTGGATCGTTGATCTTGATGATCCAATGGTTGAGATAAAAGGATGTGAGTTTTTGTCTTTACTTGATTAATAAATATTTTTTAATATATTAAAGTACATTTAGGGTATTTAGGTAAAAACCCATGGGAGAGAGAAAATTAATATTATATCATTCAATATTTTATTTTTAACTTTATTTCATTTTTTTAATTAAATTACTTTAAAAAAATCAAATTGTACATTGTGTCATATACAAAACTTTTTAAAAATATTCATTTTTTTAACTTTATTTCATTTATTTTTTTAAACTTTATTTTATTTTTTAAATTAATTTTATTTTTTAAAACAAAAAATCAAATTGTACATCCTGTCATATCACTCTCGTTTTTACACTTGTGTAATTTTTTACACTGGTGTAAATCTGTCATACACAAACTTTTACAACAATTACACTGGTGTAAAAAACCAAACAAAACATATAATGAGGATGATTTACACCAGTGTAAATCTGCCATACACAAGTGTTTTCTTACAAGATACTACACCATTCATCTTCGTCTCCACAGCATCAACTCCTTAAACGCAAAACATCATCTTCTTCCCAACATCATCTCCTGACAGATCCACCACGTTCAGCCCCTACCCACCACGTTCTATCAACCACCACCATCAGATCCACCCCCCTCTGTCGAGCCACTAAACCACCCATTCGAACCCCCCCCCCCCACCAGATCTATTGTTTTTATAGAGAGAGAGACCGTTAGAAAGAGAGGTAGAGAGAGCAGGTGTGTAGAGAGAGTGGTGAGAGATTATGATTATTATTATTATTATTATTATTATTATTATTTAAAAGGTAACTTGGGTGGGGCGGGGTGTTGTTATTACTAAAATGCCCATAATATTGTTTACAAAAAGACTTTCATACCCCTAATTAAAAAATTCAAAAAATTAAAAAAGTGTTGATTTGCACTTGGTGAATGGTTCAGATGGGTTCTCTAGTTCTCACAACTCAATGGAGTTTTCATATGATCCTAATCCTATATATATAGGGGAGGGTTATCTTGAGAACGCTAAATATTATGAGAACCGTGAGAACAAGTAAAAAAATCAATCAAAATCAAAAAATTTTTAATACAAACCTCATTATAATCAAAATGCAATATTAATAAATGAATTTTCTTTCCAAATAATTCATTTTTTTCTTGCAAAAACACTTTCAAAATAACTTTTTGCACATGTGTAAATGAAAAAGTTTACACATGTATAAACAGTAAATTTACACATGTGTCAAAACAAATTATTTTCGTATACGTTTGAATTTTTACGCGTAAATCGTGTTTTTGAGATTGTATTTTAGTAATAAAGAGAAGTGTAAAAAGAAATTTTGAATTTGAATGGTTTTAGATAGCGTTCTCGCAATTCGCACGAAATATGTGTGTGTGTGGGAAAGTTACAAAAACGGGTCATTGTGAGATGTATTGATTTTTTTTTACTTAAAATCAATTCTAGAATAAGGTATCTTCATTTAAAAAAAAGGCATGTGGTCTTGTGGTTTATTGGTATTTGTGATTGCCTTCCACAAATGTAATAATGATACTATGTTGATTTTTTTTAACGGCTATCGAAATTCACCAAGAACTTCCTTCGAAGTTCCTACTCAGTCAAATCAGGACCCTTTCCACCCGACATAGCCAAACATGTAAGGGAGGCGAGCTCCTGGTTTCATCAAGTCCACCAGTTTCGGGGAAAACCCGACTATCCACCCGCTCGAAAGCACGACAATGGAATAAACGATAAAACCCGACGCTCTCAAAAGTCGAACCCATGACCTTCCAACCATAGGTCTTATATCATTGAACCCTCATACCACTCCACTGGCTGGTTGGTCATTTGCATGTTGATTAATTGGTATTTAGAGTAAAAGCTTACTGTTAATTCTTTTAGAAAAGATGAAAACAATTTGTGATGATGAGCGACCGAACGGGGTGGGATGGACCGACCGAAGATGCAGTGAATCCAATCCAATTTTGCGCGTGCACGTGGCACAACTCGAACACTCATATCCATTCTTAGTGCTCAATTTTTTTTGTTTTTTTTTTTTTTCTGTGAGATTTTTTTTTTCATGGGCAATTTTGTCCAACCAAATGGTCATGGGTCCCAAGAATCTAAATAAGATAATAATTTACCAGCAACAACTAAAGCTTCTCAAATTTGACCCAAACTATCCTACCGGTTTTTTTCTTTTTTCTTTGAGTTAATTGCCAATTTAGTCCTTGATGTTTGTCAAAAATTGTCACTTTCATCCAAATTTTTTTGTTTTGTCAATTTAGTCCCTATGGTTTCATTTTTTTGTCATTTTAGTCCTTATGGACTAACAAGATTTGGATGAAAGTGACAATTTTTGACAAACCTCAGGGACTAAAATGACAAAAAAAATAAATCACAGGGACTAAATTGACAAAAAAAAAAGATTTGGATGAAAGTGACAATTTTTAACAAACCTCAGGGACTAAATTGACAATTAACTCTTTTTCTTTTTACAACATAAAAATCAAACTATCATACCAGTTTTTCTAAATTTATTTTTATGGTTATAACCACATTATGTACAAAAACTTATTAATAGCTATCGTGATTAGTAGTTGATAAAGATCCAACAAGTTTTATTAGTGTCATCCAAGTTGATCCAACTTAGTTAGGCCTGTTACCCATGCTATAATCAGTCTAGACAGATAACATTAACTGGTACCGCCCGAAGATAGACTCAGATGCATTTAAATGTTTTGGTTGTTAGTCTATGATATTTATATTTACCAATTTTTAGTCCGCTCGAAATTGGGAAAACATGAAATCAACCAACAACTAGTTAGATTTAATCCACTAAGCGACTGTAACGTGTCCTAATATTACTACAATTAAACGGATGTAACAATAGATCTCTAACCATCATAAGTATAATATGTTGTCGTGACACGGGGAAACTTCGTATTCATATGTGAAATGGAATCATGGCTTATGTTATGTATAATGAGCTTATGTTGTTTGTTGTTCGCAAATTGAAATTGTAGCACAAACATTTCATATAGTGTTGTTATACCATGGGACTCGAACGCTCAACCTTAGATAGAGAGACACCACTTTACACACCTTGATACTACCAATGCAAAAGTCCTTTGGTACATCTTAAACTTGTAATTAAGACTGTATTCGTATATGGTCATTTAAATAATTTGATGACCTTGATACAAAATCTTATAGTTTTATTTTTTATTTTTTTTATTGAAAAGCACAAAATCTTATAGTTTATTGACCTCTTTAGGCATAAAGAATTGATATAATTAGGGGTGTTCAGAATTCGATTCGAATTCGAAAAATTCGAAATTCGATTTAGTTCGATTCGATTACCAAGAATTCGATTCGATTATTAAGAATTCGAATTCGATTCGATTCGAATTCGAGTCCAGTAAATCGAATACGAATCGAATACGAATTTATGATTTTAAATTCGATTCGATTCGAAATTCGAATAAAAAATTGTGCATGTATATTTTTTTAAATATATATACACATATACACATTATTATATACACAAGTATACACATTGGAAAAAAAAACTTCTAAATTTTGGTCAAACTCTAAGAACCCACAGTGTCTATAACTTTTAGCATAACCATGTTATATATATTTACCTTATATATCACAAAACTCTATAAAACTATACTCTCTACTATTTTTACTATTCTCGTATTTGACATATTGTTGTTTATCAATTTTGTAGATTTGTATTTTATATGTTAAAAATAATGAGTTTGTATTAGTTTTAAAACTAAAAGTAAAACAATTTGTTATTTAAGGTGAATTTGAACTAGATCGAATTTATTCGAATTCGATTCGAATTCGAGTTTCTTATTCGAATCGAATACGAATCGAATAAATTGAATTTTAAACGAATACGAATCGAATACGAATTCAGGTAAAAATATTAAAAATTCGAATAATATATTCGATTCGAATAATTCGAAAATTCGTTATTCGATTCGTTGAACACCCCTAGATATAATACATATACTCTTACAAGTTTTTCTATCTTATAGTTTAAGTTTTGAGATACTTACAATTTAAACTTAAAAAATTATAAGTGTTTTTTTTAACGGCCAAACGAAACTTTATTAATAAGCTAGCAAGAGGCTAGAAAGAAAATCCGGGAAAACAAAGCCCGACAAACAACAATCCGAATTAAACAATACACCAAAGTCCGAAAAAACAACATATAAAATTGAGCCTTTCCCTTCTTCACCGTGTCAAACCTACACCAAGAGTCTCAAGACATATCCACCAAGAGTCCGAAAAAACTTTATTATTTTTATTTATTTATTTTATTTATTTTTTTAAAAACTTAAAAGGGTGGTTTAATAAAAACTAAGAAACTATGAAAACTGGCTGATTTTCTTGGTTTGGATGATTCGGTCTATCTTGACAAGTTATGGACACTCCTAGCTATGAAGATGAACAAAAGCTACCAGTGATATTGAAATGTAAAATGTGTTTCTAGATATTTTTGGGTGGTTTAGAAGAGATTAATTAATTTATATTTTAATAATTATGCAAAAGTTAAGATACGTATGCATGAATTACAATGAACTTAAAAAGTTTAGTAAAAAATTATAATGGTTTGTTGGTTGATTTTTCTTTTATAACCGCCACTTTAATTGCCTTCCGTTACCTGCCAAAATCCACTTTCACCGGTAATTTTGATTTTTGATCACGTCATCAGCAAACTACAAGAAGATGCATCCTCCTGCCTTCCATAAAAGTTAACCCACTTTGTTTAATAAACAACTATTTTTCAAATCAACATTTACTACACGTTGCGTTCAATTATTATTGTTTTTTAATAAAATTAGTTATTAAATTATAAAAAAAAAATTTTAGTTAAATCTGTTTTGATGGCAATAAAATAAAAACCAACTATTCGTGAAAAAAAAATATATTTTTCTAAATGAATTTTGTCAACTATTTTGTAAAAACCATGGCTTAACGGACCTATTTAAAACAAAACAAAACAAAATAAAATAAAATAAAATCGTAACAAGCCAAGTTTTAAACACAAGGCTGAAAAAATCTAGTTGAAGTTCAAATCTCTAAAATTAAACAAAATGAATCCAAGCTTGGTAAAACTCAAACTTGAATCGATCCGTTTATGGACACCAATATAACAAATTCAAATTATATATTATTTTCACATGTTCATTTTTAACGTCTGGAAATGGATTAAACGATGAGAGGTATGTGGTCTAGTGGAAAGTGGCTAGGTCTGGAACCCAAGCCATGCGAGTCTGAATCATTGGTCGTCTGGTTCCAAAGTCCATTTTTTTTGTTCAAAACGCAAATTCTGGTGACCAAGGGACCAAACAGTTCTAAGTCTAGCAGAATTTTGTTATGATATTTTAAAATTAAATGTTAATTGGTCGTCCCATTTGTTAGGATATTTTTTATAGTTACCAGTGGCGGATATAGAAATGTTTTTTAGTAGTAACGTTTTTCATTTTTTTCATTTTAGTAGTAACGTTTTCCAAATTTCGTAAAAAAAACAAATTTTTCACTAACTTTCCACTATGCTCGCAAAGTTGAGCCGCAACGGACGCGACACCTACTTCTTCATTAGGCCCACCCCTGATAGTTACTTTTCCTAATTAATAGTTCTAAGTCTAGCACCGGTACCAAAATGGTTACAAAATTTTGTTTTTCTTAGTTTTCTATCAATTTAAACAAGTATCGACAGATAGTGACCAAGTTTCTGTCGTGTAGTAATATTACTTTACTAGTTATATTTAACTTAAAACTTAATAATAAACTAAAAAATATTCCTAAACCATAAACGTATTATCACTATAATTGACCACCGGTGTCCAAGGTGACATGTTTCTCAATTATCCCAAATTTTTCCACTTTAACATCAATAATACACCTCCAACCTTTTGCATCAAACTTATTGCCTTCCTATTTCCTTACCTTTACATTTTAAACCACTATTTATCCTATCAAATCAAGTTACTAGACTAGACAGGCCTTGTTCCATGTCCGGTCTTTCAAAACATCGTTAATTAGCGACGAAAATTTGTACACTATTATCTCCACTCAACGCGTCAGCGCGTCACAATCCCAACAGTATGGTCATTGTTTTGGCCCCACACACCCACTCAAATACTAGTATATAAACCCATTAATCACCTCCTATCTCATCCCACAACCAAATAATATTATTACAAACTTCAAAACACACTAATTACATTATGTGTACTGGAGACTATGAATATCCAATGTCAAAGTTTGACCAACAGCCTCATAAAGTAGCTATTCCGCCACCACAACCGTTTATAAAATCCTTGAAGTTAACTGTCAAGGAAACATTGTTTCCTGATGACCCTCTTAGGCAATTTAAAGGGCAAAAGACGTCTCGGAAATTTATACTGGCTGTCCAGTATATATTTCCGTTTTTCGACTGGGCGTCTAGTTATAATTTAAGCTTTTTAAAGTCGGATATTATTGCTGGTATTACTATTGCGAGTTTGGCGATTCCTCAAGGGATTAGTTACGCGAAGCTCGCGAATCTCCCGCCGATTCTTGGCTTGTGTAAGCTCCATATCCACACTTTTACAACCATTTTGAATGATAATGTGTAGTTTTAGTATGTAAACAAACAAACAAACGTAACCAGTAATATCTGACCCATAAAGTTATGTCCGAAAAATTGAGATGAGGGCAAACATTACCTCTATCATCTGTCCTCTCGAATACTAGGATTAGGGATGAGCAAATGGTACCGGGTACGGGTACCGAATCAATTTCGGTACCACTACCGGTACCCACATTTTTGGTTTTTCAGGACCGGTATTTACCGATTTTTACGTTCAAATAGTGGTACAGTACCGGTTGTTTTCGGTAACGGTACCCACTTTTAGAAAATTTCGGTACTGATATTTTTGGTACCGGACCGGTACCATGCTCATCCCTAACTAGGATAGTGTATTAAATTAAAGCTAATACAAAAGTAAGGTGATGGAAAACCTAAGCAAGACGAGGGCAAACCTTAAGTCTATCCTAACTTATAGGGTAGAGACATGTCTACTATACTGTCAGCTAAAAAAGCTGACGGTTATAATATATGGTATTAATTATTAAATAACTAACAGGAAATTTTTGTGTCATTATTTTTTTTTAAATTTTGAAGATTCGAGCTTCATTCCGCCACTAGTGTATGCAATGATGGGAAGTTCAAAAGATTTAGCGGTGGGGACAGTGGCGGTGGCGTCGCTGCTAATCGGTTCCATGTTAGGGGCAGTGGTGAACGCTAATGAAGAGCCAAAACTATATCTTCAGTTAGCTTTCACGGCGACGTTCTTTGCTGGAGTTTTACAAGCTTCATTGGGCATCTTGAGGTAATATTGCACAACTAGTTTATATATACACATTTAATTAATGGATATAAATTACACGGTAAATAATTGATAGTTCTATTTAAGCAAACATTTTTTTTTACATTTAAATACTTTCTAACCTTGCATTTTTTACTATTTAAATGCACATAACTTTTATGGAGGTCATAGTCATAGTTTCATACCACTGGACTATTAGGTCATGGGTTAATAACGGATATCTAAGTTTAATTAATCCATGCAGGCTCGGGTTTATCGTTGATTTCTTGTCGCACGCGACGATAGTAGGGTTTATGGGTGGTGCGGCAACGGTTGTTTGCTTGCAACAGTTGAAAGGAATATTGGGTTTGGAACACTTCACTCATGGCACTGACCTCGTATCAGTTTTGAGATCTGTCTTTTCTCAAACTCACAAGGTTCTTCAAAATAATCATTGATTATTATTATTCCTTTATTTGTTAATAATATATAGAACTTTGAGACATTTTGCCTTTTAGTATGTTAAATGATACATATTAAATATTAAATAATGAAATACTATATGTTATTGCAGTGGAGATGGGAGAGTGCAGTTTTGGGTATATGCTTCCTGTTCTACCTCTTGGTTGCTAGATATGTAGTAAGTATACTTATTTTAATTTTAGTTTCTAAAAAAGTGAAATTTGTAAAGTAAAAATAAAATAAAATATAGCATACCCTTTATAGTATAGTAGATGATCTAATGATCCATAATTCTAAAATGCAACATAGAGTGGCGTATAATAAATACTCAGTTTTGATAAGATACAACGAAAATCATAAAAATACTTTATTCTTTGCTTAACTTTTATACGTAACGCGTTTAAATCAAGCGATCAATCAATCAACTCTGTCTCTCACACTAATTCAAGAGAGGACTAGATATAAGTGTATTGAATTTTTTTATTTAAATGAAGTTTTATATTGAACGCGTCTCTCTATATGTAATTTAGAGTATGAAAGATACATATACTAATGCAAAAATTGATATGAACAGAGCACTAAAAGACCTAAACTCTTTTGGATTTCGGCAATGGCACCACTCACGTCGGTGATTCTAGGAAGTGTTCTCGTTTATCTTACTCATGCGGAGAAACATGGCGTTCAAGTGGTTAGTTTCTTTATCCACTAAAACAGATTTTACCATACAATTTACAAAAGTAGCAGCACAGCTTGTTGTCCGCCTACCTGCTGTCCTTATGTAATTTGCCCTGTGTTTTTGTTACTATATGTATTTATCCAAAAAAAAAAAAAAAAAACCTATATGTTATTTCACATATCAATCATTTAATTCTTGATCCACCTTATTTTGTCACAATTACTTTAAGTTTATCTAGTATGAAATATGGTAAAAGTTAAAGGTGAGTCAGTTATATATGACTTTCTAGTGACTCATTAATATATAATGAAATTATGATTTACAATTATAATAAAACTACAATATTTAATTATTTTGTAATGTGAAATACAGATTGGAGAACTGAAAAAAGGGCTAAATCCAATAACAATAATGGACTTGTCTTTTGGATCACCATATTTATCTACGGCAATCAAAACTGGCATAGTCACGGGTGTCATTGCCCTTGCTGTAAGTCACTTGTCCTTTCTGCTTTATCACTTGTACCATCAATAATTTTCTTTCCACTTGCAATTATTTTGTAAAAAAAAAAAAAATTGTTCATAAAATGCCTAAACACAATGTCAGTCACGGACCTACTGTTTAATCAAATATATGGCTTACCAACTTACCATTTACCAAAAATCCGTACGATGTACATACTTTCAAACGTGATGTACAAGTCACTAATGCATGTATATTTATTCCCATTTTAAACATGTTATAAACTTTTAGCTATGAAATAAATGCTTCTGTAGCCACTTGTGTACCTTCAAGTTCAATTATTTGCACTCCACTATCAATTGTTTTTAAATAATTTTGGTACATAGATATATACACAAAGTACAAATAATTAAAGCATGTCTATTATAAGGGGTAATAATGTAAATTCAAACAGGAAGGAATTGCTGTTGGAAGAAGCTTTGCCATGTTCAAGAATTACAATATTGATGGTAACAAAGAGATGATTGCCTTTGGCATGATGAATATTGCTGGTTCATTCACTTCTTGCTATCTCACCACGGGTGTGTAAAATGACTATTATACCCTTTCTGATAAATGTTTTGATAAATGTTTGGTAATATTTTCTAATTTATGTTTTTTTTTATTAATTTGATATTTAGGGCCATTTTCGCGCTCTGCTGTAAACTTCAATGCTGGATGTAAAACTGCTGTATCAAACATTGTTATGGCTATTGCGGTGATGATCACGTTACTATTCCTAACCCCATTGTTTCACTACACTCCACTTGTTGTATTGTCTTCAATTATTATATCCGCAATGCTCGGCCTTATTAATTATGAAGAAGCAATTCACCTATGGACTCTAGACAAATTCGACTTTGTTGTATGCATGAGTGCATACTTTGGTGTTGTCTTTGGGAGTGTTGAAATTGGACTAGTTATCGCGGTATAGTACTTACTATATTATACTTTTTAAACATGTTTTCTTATTTTTAAAATTTTAGTATTATAATCTAAGATCAAATGGGACAAATGTAGGTCGCGTTGTCGTTGCTTAGGGTACTCCTGTTTGTCTCGAGGCCAAGAACATCGACACTAGGTCACATACCCGATTCCACGATTTATAGAAGTATGGATCAATACCAAAATGCGAAAACCGTTCCAGGAATCTTGATACTTCAAATTGAAGCACCTATTTATTTTGCTAACTCTAGCTACTTAAGGGAAAGGTATATATTCACTCAATGTTTTGTCTTTGTAATCATAAAAGGAATTTTTATTTAAAAAAAAAATTAAAATTTTTATTTTTCTTTATGTGTCAGGATTGTGAGATGGGTTGATGAAGAGGAAGATAGATTGAAGTCTTCAAAGGAAAATAGCTTGCAATATGTCATTCTTGCATTGAGTGGTAAGTGAACAATGGTGGAATAAAATTTTTTATATAATTAAAAAAACCATAGAAAAAATTAAAAAAAAATGTTTTGGGTGATTGCAGCTGTTGGAAATATTGATACAAGTGGGATAACAATGCTTGGAGAAGTTAAAAAGGTTATGGAAAGAAGAGGGCTAAAGGTATCTATACCATTTTTTTACAAACTTTTTAAAATCTGAGCGACAAGTGACTGAATTTCTATGTATTACTATTTGTAGTTGGTTTTGGCGAATCCTGGTGGAGAGGTAATAAAGAAGATGAACAAAGCTAAGTTGATAGAGGTGATCGGGCAAGAATGGATATATCTAACGGTGGGAGAAGCAGTTGGAGCGTGCAACTTTATGCTTCATACTTACAAGAATGTCGAAAAGCCGACTACAGGATCAGAATCAGGAAAAGAGAGTCGAAATGACAATAATGTCTAGTTGGGTGTTGTTATTTAATCATTTGACAACATTTTTCTCTGAAGGTGTATTCTTAACGATAAATAATTTGTATATTGATTAGCTTGTTTTGTCGAGTTCTTCATTATGTACGTAAAATGTTTCTTTTATAGGTGTAAATAGAAGCCTGTGAAGAAGAACATTTTACAATTACGGGGCAATAAGATGAAATCGTTTGATTTTAACTTTAGTAAATTAAATATAATTTTCTCTCTTCTTTGTCTCTTCAGGTTACTGACGTATTTCGTTAGTCCAAAAATATGGAATTCTAGCAAAACATATATAGTTAATAAAAAAAAATCTAATTATTGTCTAAAATTAGCGTAACAATGTACATACAAAAATTGTGCAAAAGTTTTAGGTGATGAAATTAGCAAGTTAGACATACAATATAACATAATGTTTTTGAACTAACTTTTTTTTTGAACGGCCAACAAATTGGAATCACTCACGGAACACTGGAGTATCATCGTGCCACCAATGTTGCCACGCGATCATATTCCACCACCAAGTCACCAATTCAGGAGGAAACTCATAATTATGAGAAAACCCTCTTTGTGAGATTTGAACCCAGAACCTTATGGTCCCTAAGTCTTATCTCACCACCAAGATATCGTTGGGCTATAATGCCTTTGGTTTTAGAACTAACTAAAAAATATTTATCAATAACTATTTTTTTTAATCTAAATAGTAAATTTTACCCCACTTTCCTATGACATTTCAATTTCTTTTTTTTTTAACGGTGACTTACGAAATAAAACCAGAACCTTGAGTATTCAAAAACCTCACACTTGGAACTACATCCAAAAATCATCAACCTATTTATGAGTTAGAAGGGTCTATAAGCCTGGTTGATTACCGAAAATCCTAGTTTTCCCTTTTGCGTTGTTAAGATCTTACGACAATATGACTTGCCTTTTTAGGCCTTAGGTACACACCAAGACCCAATTTCAGTTCTTTAACTTTTGTCAACTATGAATTTATACTTTCAGCTTCTATTTTGTTGAAAAAAAAAACTATGATGTTTAGTGTAATTAATTTCAAGGGAATTCCATAAAAAAAAAATTACACTATGTTAATTGGATGAATATATTATGCCACTTACATTTTCCCACATGTAACCCACCCATGAAACCAATGGGCTCCTATTCGGCCCGTATCCCCCAGACCCGCCTGTTTCTTTGGGCTGCCGGTATCTTGCTCAATGGTATAAGCCCAACAGATTACAAGATTTATTTAATTAGATCTCGCAAGATTTCTTTAATTAGGCCCACCAATTAAAGTGTTATTAAATCTTATATTTGACAAGTAGGAAACTTGTGCGTTGCTGCGGGAGCGATAATATACAATGTGATACTCTATATTTAGTTTATCGATCATCTCGTGCAATGGCATTCTTGAGGATTTATGTACCACATCCGAGCCTTAAAAAATATGCCTCTTAGGCCTTGTAGATCATTACTTATTGTGACATGCAGTATGTAGGAAGCAACAACCTAGATTTAGTTAGTTATAAATTTAGTGACCATACTTCTTCAGTGCATTGAATAAGTTTGTAAAAGTACACGCTAGGTGGATGCTTTATATAAACCGTGTGCTATTTCAACATTTTTAGAACTAAACTAAACATAAAGGAATCTCTATAACCAAGATTTTTAAGAGAGGCAAACGTAATATAGAATTAAAAAAAAAAAAAAAAGTAGACTATAGGCACCTTGTGATGCATTCAACCCATTTGACTCATTTTCCTTGTTAGTTAAAAAAATTACTTGAGCCATTTGAGATGAAACCCAATCTAGTTTAACTCGTTGATAAGTAAATGTGTCAAAAAAGTCACTTCTATATCAATCATCAAAATTTGTTTATTAACAATTCAATTTGAAAAGGTTAATATGCTCCACGATAAGGTTTTAGATACAAATACAATAAGGTGATAACAAACATCAATCCCATATCACAAACATTGATGATGATGATCAAGTGTTCAAACATTTTCCTTTTGCATTTGGATACAAACATGTCTCTAATAATTTAAAAATGAGTGCATATACAAAAGCAAGCGTAGCAAAACCACCTAATAATGAAAGGAAAGTAGTTAATACTCTCATGATGAAGATGACGAGTTTTTTTCTCAAATACGTGTTGGTGGAAAAAATATTTACCAAAAAATATTGTTATCAATTAGTGTCTATTTATTCAGTGTCTATTGTTTGATGTTCAGAAAGAATACAATCATCATCTCCAATATCTTGAATGTCGAAGAGATGCATAATTTAGCTACATCTGATAAAGATTAATCAACCACTACAACTTCTCCATTCTGTGAAGCCAACCTTTTTATGAAGCCAATTATCCAGTAACTTATAATACCTTTTTCAAATGATTGGATGTTGCAGAGGAATCAAAAGTTGTTCTTCGGGTTGCCCTAAAAATGTGTAAACATGAATTCACCTTGCATTTTGTTCTTAACTGGATCTCTATTTGAATGAACATGTTTTGTGACCATAAAAGGTGTACCTGACAAAATGAGCAGTCGGCCAGAAAAAAAAAGGTGCAGACCGTAAATATCGCCCGGTTAGGTTGGAAGATGATGAAGACAAGCAACAACGTGAGTACATATTTACCTGTTGTTTTAGGTATATATTTGATCAAAATGGAATGTCAAGCTAGGGTACAATACTTTGAGGCCAATTATTTGATCCACAATATGCAAGGTAGTTGTACAACAAAAGGTCAATATTTCTATAGTAATAAATTAATTTATATAGACAGATACTCCTTTGTTAACATCCACAACAATGTTTGTGATATACCTGGGGATGGTGTTCTCGACGTTATGGGTGGCCATCGCACCCCCCATGTAACCCCATCACCGCCACTACGCATGCACTTATCTTATAATTCAATGAGATATATTCGGTACAAAGGTACAAAGGTTTGCAATGAAAATCTAATATTTTGTTTAAATAAACTTTTTAATGATTTATCCAAATGTCAAATTCTTACAAAGGTAACATAGTAATAAATAACCAGACATTATACACATGTTAGCAACCCTCCCGTAACATGTATGAAAAAAATTATGTTAACTATACCACAAACAAAAGTTTAGCAATATAATTTATATAACTAACCTAACCTTCCTACACATAAACATAGCACCTACACCGTTTATACATACGTACTTCCAACCCTCTAGTCCTCCAAATCAAGACAAACTATTGTTCATTCTATATTGTACATTGTGCCCTTTAACAAGATAACTTAAATTTAAGCCCTTTAAATTGTGAATTTCAATTTTCAACAATATCATTTATGTTTGGCTTGTCATAACATGTCATTGGCTAAACACAACAGTTTATAGGGAATTAGGGATGAAAGGTATGCAATGGACAAAAAAGTTCATCTCTTGCACAAATAATACTAACCATGTGCTTCTTTTAAATTACTATTGTGTGCTTTTTTATGTATGTTTTGATATTTAAACCGAATCGTAGCAACTTCATACAACTCCAATTATGCATCACACCTCATCCCCAACAGTCGTTTTTCTCCGTGATGGTTGTCACGAGATTTTGGCCTCGTGGCCATGATGTTTTGGTGGAGGTGGTGGTCGTCATGGTCATGGCTATCACGGACTACCCCGCCCACCCTATCAGTGTACACCCCCTCTCTCTCTAGGATACTCTCGTTGCCTTGCCTTATTCCCGTCGCCTCGTCTTACTCCCACCGCCTCCGCCAGTCGTGGCCGTTGGCATTGGAGACGACTTTTGTTTGTTGGCTGGCATGGGGATAGAGGTGCACACACCGTTTTTTTAAGAACCCAAACCGGTTTGGATGTTGACTTGTTCCAAGTCAAACTGGTTTGGTTCCGTACTGGTTTGGTCGGCCATAAAATCGGTTTTTTACCCGGTTTCGGTTTCGATTCCATTTCGGTTCACTTGCACACTTTTTAAAATCATATAAACCACATAAAACTTAACTTTCATTAACTTTTAGGGTTTTTTAAATAAGGAAATTGAATTTTATTACAAAAAAAAAAAGTTATTTGTCTTTATGGCCAAAATGTATTTTTTTGAGCCAGTTTCGGTTCCGGTTTGTGTACAGGTTTTGGTTCGGGTCTATTTGATCGGTTTTAGTGTTGGTTTTAGCCGGTTTTCACTTCGGTTCAGTTTGGGATTTTTTTATTACTGGTTACATGTGAAACCGGTTTTTATGGCATGCCAAAGGAATGGTATTTTGATGGCAGAATCGTAATGTGGTAACAAGAGAGTTGTTTTCATCATTTGTTAAATGTAGTGGCATGGTTGTAATCAGTGGCGGATCTAGAAACATTTTTCAGTAGTAACGTTTTTCATTTTTATCATTTTAGTAGCAACGTTTTTCAAATTTCGTAAAAAAAAAAACCAAATTTTCCACTAATTTTCCACTACGCACGCGAAGTTCAGCCGCAACGTCCACACCCCCTCCCCATGAACTAGATCCGCCCCTGGTTGTAATACGAATCTATTAAAATCTCATGTCAAGAAATACTATTTTCATGACAGAATTATAATATCCGGTCCGGAAAACACAATTCGCATGCCGATTGGCGATTTAGAAGTAAAGATGAGTGTTGTTTTGGCATGACAAACTAATTTTTGTAGCCACGACTCTTCTTTAATTCCGAGCCTAACAAATGGTTCCCGCCACAACGCGGCGGTTCAATACCACTAGTAAATTTAATAAACAAAGTACATGGTTTCAACTTGCATCCTCTTATGGTTTTCAGCGAGAAATTTTTAAAATAAAAGAAAAACTTTATACGTTAATATAAATTGACAGGTTATTCAGAAAAAATAGATTATCTTGTATGTCTTAGTAATCAAAAATGATAGCTTTCTATATTCATAAGATGGAAAAAATAACATTTTTTTCCTTTAATAAGCAGTTTTCAAATGTTTCATTTTTTTCCTTTAATAAGCAGTTTTCAATTTTTTAGCATTTTCTTTTTTTAATTATTACATTTGAATTTGAATTTCTATTGCGTGTCAATTTCTTAATAGGGTACGTGTTAGTATGTTTTTATTCCTTTCCTAGTGTTAAAATTATATACAGGTATGGTATCTGTTCAGTTTTATTCTTGTTATAGTTTTGTGATATTAAGACATTTTTATTTTTTGTCACATGGTTTATGATTGGAGCTGGATATAAGCTGTGGATTTGTGATCGGGCTGAAGCTTGTTAGTGGACTGAAGTATGTTCGTGGGCCTGACTTGAAGACTGTTAGTGGGCTTGACTTTGCAGAAGAAAAGAAGACTCAATGGCCCATTACTCATATATGGCCCATTGAGATTATTATTCATATAAGTGTGTTTCTTCGTATACATTGTGAGCCGTTCAGATCATGATCCGTGTCATGGATCTTTATCCAAGGGCTCATATTCATTTGTGTTGTGCTTCCTGATGAGAAGCTTCTAGGCTTCTCTATATAAGGCTTCAGTCATTGTACGTTTACTTTTTTAATCAGTCTTTTGCTTAGTCTCTCTCATCTAGATCTTGTTCAGATTAGGGTTTCTTATTCTTTGCTTCTCAGATACATCTTGTATCTGATTGTCATAGAGAGTTTGATCGTCTGTTAGATCAATAGATTGATAGAGTTGATTTGTAAAAGTTCTTTTGTTAGATCTTGTGTTCTTTGTTTAGATCTTTGAGAGTTGAGACTGGTTCTTGTTTGTCTGGGTAATCTCTTTGATCAATAAAAGTATTTCTTCGTGTTCATGAGTCATTCCATGTTTTGTAACATGGTATCAGAGCCAGGTTGCTCTTAGGTCTGGTTATAGCATTGGTTAAGCTATCTTCCGCTGCACTTGTGTCAGATCTTGGAAGGCTTGAGATCTTGAAGATTTTTGTTGGTTGTCAAAGATAACCCTTCCTAGGGTTTCGATCTAAAGGAGGAAACTCAATATATTCCTGGATTTTGGGCATTTTTTCTTTCACTGATCTGTAACCCTAAGTGAAGGTTACAATCAGTGATTCTTGGAAGCTTGCTAAATCGGTTAGATCGTTCCTTCTCTTGTTGATTTTTTCCTTTTTAGGAGCATTGGCCGGGTTAGGTGGACCGGCATTGGCTCAACAACGTGTTAATACTTGTTATTTGTTCTGTGCTTCTTTTACTTTCGTGGATTTTGTGATTTGTTTTTTTTTTTTTTGGCTCTTGATTTTTTCTGAGTAGTGTTACTGTAACTGGGTTAGCGAAAGGACTCCCGTGTTAAGACCTGTCCTGGCACCTTTAGAGTGACGAACCAGGAATCTGGATCACTGACACGGTTTCGTCCTGCGTGTGTTTTTGTTGTGTATCTTGTTGTTTGTCTGATTGTTTGTGATAAAAAGTTTGTGGTCTAAATGGTTAATGAACAAGGCCCTATCATTGGTCCACAACTTGATGGTGGACCTCAGGTCACTCTTATAAGTAAATTGGATGCCAGTGATCCTCTTTACTTACATCCGAGTGATTCTGCCAACCTAAACATCATTACAATAAAACTTAAAGGTACCGAAAACTACACTGTATGGGCTAATGCTTTGCAATTAGCTCTTCAGGTTAAAAATAAGTGGGGATTCATTGACAAATCTTGTGTTAGGTCCACTGAGGATGAAGTATTAGGTAGACAGTGGGACAGATGTAACTCTATAGTGTTAACATGGATATTAAACTCCATAAGTGAGGAACTGTACATGGGGCATGTTTTCTCTAAACTTGCCTGTGATGTATGGAGTGAATTAAAAGAAACTTATGATAAGATAGATGGTTCGGTTGTATTTGATCTTTATCAAAAAATTAACTCTTTCTCTCAAAATGGCACTAGTGTTGCTGAATATTATCATAGACTAAATATAATGTGGAAACAAATGGACCAAATTTTGCAATTACCTTCTTGCACCTGTAATGCTGCAAAAGAGTTCAATGATTTTAGTAATCTGATCAAATTAATGCAATTTTTAATGGGGTTGGATAATGTTTATCAAAGTGTAAGAACAAATTTGTTAATCAAAGATACTTTACCAACTGTGAAGGAGGCTTTTTCTGTCATTTCTAGAGAGGAATCTCATAGAAATGCCAGCAGTATAAGCAAGAAAGGTCAATTTCTTGCTTTATTTTCAAAAACTACTTCACCTCCTGAGTTTAAGAAAAATAATAAGGTATCAAATCAGAATTTGAAATGCACTCAGTGCAATAAAATTGGTCACACTTCTGATAAATGTTTTGAAGTTATTGGATACCCCTCCTGGTTTAGACCAAGAGGGGGTCAGGGAAAGAAAGTTGTTGCTAATAATAGTGTCTCTGATAATACTGATAGTGTCATTAATTCTTTCACCCCTGAACAAATAAGCAGGATCTTGAGTTTAATAGGTGAAAAAAATGAGAGTCAGTCAAGCTGCAATGTTGTAGGTAACTTGTTTAGTCCCTTTTGTGCTAATGTGATAGCTAAACCTGTGTTTTGTTTTGTAAGTGATTACATAAAAAGGGGTTTTTTGGGATGGATAACTGATTCTGGGGCTAACCAACATATGGTAAAAGATGATGAAAACCTAACTGATTGTTTTAATGTTTCTGATCTAAACATTAGAGTCAAACATCCAAATGGAACTGATGCTTTGGTAACCAAAATTGGAAATGTTAAACTAGCTGAAAAGGTTGTTTTAAAGGATGTGTTTGTTGTCCCAGAATATAATGTTAATCTGATTTCTGTTCACAAGTTAGCTAGGGATAACAAGTTGTTTGTTGGTTTTGATGAAAACCATTGTTATATTCAGGACTTAATCACCAAGAAAAACCTGGTGACTGGTAGTCAAGTGGATGGCTTGTACTACTGTGGAAGTTCTGTGATGTCTGGAAAGGTGTGTTATAACAGTTCTGTTTTGTTCAATTTGTGGCATGATAGGTTAGGGCATCCATCTGAAAATGCTTTAAAAATGTTTAAACAAAAATTGAACTTAGGAAATATTAATTCAAATACACCTTGTGAAGTCTGTCAAAAGGCTAAACAGCATAGGGACCCTTTCCCTTTAAGTGAACATAAGTCTAAAATGATAGGAGACTTAATACACCTAGATGTTTGGGGACCATACAGAGTCACCAGTAGAGAAGGATTCAAGTATTTCCTTACAATAGTTGATGACTTCTCTAGGGCAGTATGGGTCTGCATGATGAAAACTAAACAGGAGGTTTTACAAAATGTTCAAGATTTTGTTGCTATTATTGAAACTCAATTTAAAACTAAAGTTAAAATAATAAGAAGTGACAATGGGAGTGAATTTGTAAATAATCAAATGTTGAGTTTTCTTAAATCAAAAGGGATTATTCATCAAACATCATGTGTTTACACACCTCAACAGAATGGGGTGGTTGAGAGGAAACATAGGCACTTGTTGAATGTTGCTAGGGCACTTTTGTTTCAAAGTAATGTACCTATAAGATTTTGGTCAGACTGTATATTAACTGCTGCTTATCTTATTAATAGGACACCCTCTTCAGTTCTAGGTGGAAAGACTCCATATGAGGTAGTTTATACATTTGAACCCTTTCTTGATCAGTTGAGACTTTTTGGTTGTTTGTGTTTTTGTGTTAATCTTGATGAAACTGATAAACTGGCTAGTAGAGCAGAAAAATGTGTACTCATTGGCTACTCTACTGAAAAAAAGGGCTATAAAGTGTTTGGTTTAGAAACAAAAAGGGATTTTTATTCTAGGGATATAAAATTTTTTGAAAATGTATTTCCATTTAAAGAAAACAGAATTTATGATACCATAAATGATTTTCCCAAAATGATATAACACATTTAAATTTTTTTGATAAATATGAACAACTTGAGTCTCAACTTCCCAATGATGAAGGAAAGGGTAGTAATGTTGATTCAGAGACACACAGGTCTCAGCAATCAGCATCTAAGGATTCAGGACTTGAAGGCAAGGCTGGTACACAGCAGCCCAGTCAAGGCAAGGCTGGTATACAGCAGCCCAGTCCTGATACTTATAGGTCTGATAGGGTTGAGTGTGATTTATCTGATAATGAAAACATACATACTGAAACTGAGGGAAATAAAAGTGATCAAAATGTGGGTCAAACTACCTCTAGAAAGTCAGCTAGGGAGTCTGTTTTACCTAGGAACCTGAATGATTATGTTCTAGACAATAAGATTAAGTATGGCATTAATAGGGTTGTCAACTATGCTCATTTATCTTCCAATGTGGAGTGTTTTATGGCCACCTTAAATAAAGGGTATGAGCCAACTTCATTCAATGAAGCTGCTAGTGACCCAAACTGGGTAGCAGCCATGAATGATGAAATTGAAGCACTTCATAGGAATGATACATGGGATCTAGTTGAGCTTCCTAAGGGAAGAAGTGTGATAGGATGTAAGTGGATATACAAAATAAAGTATAAATCCACTGGAGAGATAGAGAGATACAAGGCTAGACTTGTTGCTAAAGGTTTTAGCCAAAAACAGGGAATTGATTTCGAAGAAACCTTCTCACCTGTGGTTAAATTAGTAACAGTTAGGTGTATTATTTCTATTGCTGTTCATAATAATTGGAACTTGTACCAGTTAGATGTGAACAATGCATTTCTCTATGGTAGCTTAAATGAAGATGTTTACATGTCCCTTCCAGATGGTTATTTTTCTAAAACTGAGAACAGAGTTTGTAAGTTAAAAAATCACTATATGGGCTAAAACAAGCCCCTAGAATGTGGAATGAGAAATTAGTGAATGTTTTATTGGAACTAGGTTTTAGTCAAAGTAAATGTGACTATTCATTGTTTTATAAAAATTCTAATTCCATAATTGTTTATCTTCTAGTCTATGTAGATGATATAGTGGTTACTGGGAACAGTTTAGATGAAATAACTAAAGTAAAAGAAAGTTTAAAGTCAAAATTTTTGATTAAAGACTTGGGGGACTTAAGTTATTTTTTAGGGATTGAAGTGATTAAGACAAACCAAGGGATATGTTTGTCTCAACGAAAGTATTGCTTGGAACTACTTGCTGAGTTCGGGTTGACTGGGTCAAAACCAGTCAACACACCTATTGATCAAAACCATGCTTTAACTGCGTTGTGTAGACAAAATGCTAGTGATGTTAGTAATGTTACTGGTTATCAAAGGTTAATAGGAAAATTGATTTATTTAGCACATACTAGGCCTGATATTTCGTATGCAGTTCATTTCCTGAGTCAATACATGCATAAACCATTGAAAGGTCATCTTAAAATTGCTATACGATTGTTGAGATACTTAAAAAAGTCTCCAGGAAAAGGTGTTTTAATTTCTAAAAATGATAAGTTAGAGTTGGTAGCTTTCTCTGACTCTGATTGGGCAAAATGCCTTGAGACCAGGAAATCAGTTACTGGGTTTTGCATATTCCTTGGAAATTCATTAATTTCTTGGAAAAGCAAAAAACAACCAACTGTTTCTAGGTCCTCAGCTGAGGCTGAATTCAGAGCCATGTGTGCTACAACTTGTGAGCTTATGTGGCTTATTAACATGTTGGGAGAACTTGGGTTAGAACTGAGTGTTCCAGTACCTTTGTACTGTGATAATACTGCTGCTTTATCAATTGCAGCAAACCCAGTTTTTCATGAGAAAACAAAACACTTTGAGTTGGACTTATATTTTCTGAGGGATCAGATAACAAAAGGTGTTATTAAAACAGTTAGTATTGTTTCTAAAGAACAAATAGCAGATGTTATGACCAAGGGGTTATTTCCAGCTATGCATGAGGAGTTGTGCAGGAAGTTGTTCTTGTTTGACCCATTTCAAGAATCAAACTGAGAGGGGGTGTTAAAATTATATACAGGTATGGTATCTGTTCAGTTTTATTCTTGTTATAGTTTTGTGATATTAAGACATTTTTATTTTTTGTCACATGGTTTATGATTGGAGCTGGATATAAGCTGTGGATTTGTGATCGGGCTGAAGCTTGTTAGTGGACTGAAGTATGTTCGTGGGCCTGACTTGAAGACTGTTAGTGGGCTTGACTTTGCAGAAGAAAAGAAGACTCAATGGCCCATTACTCATATATGGCCCATTGAGATTATTATTCATATAAGTGTGTTTCTTCGTATACATTGTGAGCCGTTCAGATCATGATCCGTGTCATGGATCTTTATCCAAGGGCTCATATTCATTTGTGTTGTGCTTCCTGATGAGAAGCTTCTAGGCTTCTCTATATAAGGCTTCAGTCATTGTACGTTTACTTTTTTAATCAGTCTTTTGCTTAGTCTCTCTCATCTAGATCTTGTTCAGATTAGGGTTTCTTATTCTTTGCTTCTCAGATACATCTTGTATCTGATTGTCATAGAGAGTTTGATCGTCTGTTAGATCAATAGATTGATAGAGTTGATTTGTAAAAGTTCTTTTGTTAGATCTTGTGTTCTTTGTTTAGATCTTTGAGAGTTGAGACTGGTTCTTGTTTGTCTGGGTAATCTCTTTGATCAATAAAAGTATTTCTTCGTGTTCATGAGTCATTCCATGTTTTGTAACACCTAGTCACTGTTTTGTGGTCGATAGAAAAAAATTAATAACAAATTTGAAGGATGACAATTTACTCCCTTATACTTACGATAAAGTTAGACCATAAGGTATGGGGCATGGCATAGGGGAGGCGATGAGATGTTGGGCCTCGCTACACCACCCCCTTGGGGCGGCATAGGGTCAGGGGCGGCATAGGGGGCAATGAGATGCCGTTGTTGCCGGTCCAATTTTTGAGAGAGAGTTGGGATTTAATTGTTTTTTAATATATTTTTTTATTATTTTTAATAATTCTGACCAATGAGGAGGCCCGTCATCATGGTGCACACCACCCCCTTGGAGGCCCATCATCAAGATGCCTCTCCTCCCACTCCTACATGGCGACCCATCATCAAAATGCCTCTCCTCTCCACACCTAATGGTCTTATGCTCTACATCTCTACCACATTTTGTTAAATTCATTACCGCACCAACCTTATAACAAAAACCCTCCCTGTCAACCCTCAAAAAATTTTGGGCCTTAGAATTTTTTTTAACGACAAATTTTTATTACACCTTAATTTCATCTCACCTTGCATTTGCAAGGATTTGGACCCACAACCTTACATTTGTAAGGGGGACACCATACCACTAGACCATGAGCCATGAGGTCATGGGTCCAAATTTTGGGCCTTAGATAACATTAAAAATTGGGTCCAAATTTTGGTAAAGAGAAATTATTTAAAAAAATAGATCTTAGTGTTAGAACCAAACCATGAATTTGAGACCTCAACTTTAAATTACCCTAGTTTTCTAACTCAACTAACAATATTTTTATGTATGAGAAACAAAATAAATTTTTAAAAAATTTCCAGGCCCATTCGAAGAACAGGCCCCGACCGTCGCCCACCCCCTGGGTCAGGCTTGCGTATAAGAGAGGACAGAACACTTGCATACCGGTAGAAAAAAAATGTGAAGAGGAACAAGAGCGAAGTATACTTGGGGGCAGGGGTGGCCCTGGCCCCCCTGTTTTTTGGCGCAGTAGTGGAAATTTGCAATTTTCATAGGTAATTGAGTCCGGGTTGAGTCCGGCCCCTGCCGATTTTCCACTACCGATCGAAAAAAATTGAGTTCGGCCCCGCCGATTCCGAAACCAAGCTTCGCCACTGAAGAGGAAGAGTAGAGATCAGGATGGAAGGGCCCGAATTAGAGTGACTAGGATTGCGATATGCGAGAACAACGTCTCTCCAATTGGTGTACCGTTATTCGTATGTTTTGACTATACAATTTATATTATTGAAGCGTACGTGTGTACCGTTCTTTGTAGTAACGTCAAATAATTGAGTATCAGACATACTAATCCAACATTGTGAATTGTTGTTGATCATTTAAATTGATTTCTCATGTTTTTTATTTGGAATCAGTTATGTAACTTGAACTTGTTGAAATGAAAGATATGCAGGTGTGTCATATGAGAGCACTTTGAAAACATTATCTTGTTTGGTACATACCTTGTAGACCATCGTTGATCGTATAAGTTGATTCATGTAAGTTTTTTTATTTGGAATCGGTTAAATAACTTGAACTTGTTGAGTGATCTTAGTTAACGAAAGCAGTGGCGGATCTAGAAAAAAAAAATTAGGAGTAACGTTCAAAAAAAATTTCGCCGTAGTTTCATACAATGTAAACGAAATAAAAATAAAAACATGGTAATTTGAGTTTGGGTTTTGTTAATTTGTGGATGCAAATGAGCCGAGCCTTATCGAGCCCAAGCCGAGCTTGAGTTTAAAACAAAGCTCGTTTATTAATCGAGCCCAATCTCAAGCCTGAAATGTGAAGCTCGTAATCGAGCCTTCATGTAATATTAGTTTTATTAATATTTAATAATATTTACCCCATTTAAACTTGTTTACTAAACGAAAGATGCGTGTTCTATGACATACTTTTGTAATTTTGTTCATCGGGTTTGACTTTGGATCAAGTGGATCCCTATTGTAGTACTGGCCGTAGCTATGAAACCTAAGGGATAACAAAACAAATTGATCAATTTCAAGTTCTATATTTACATTTATCATTTAAATCATAAACATTCTTTAGAATTAATTCACCACACGTTTGTGTGAATGCGTGTAAAACGCATCATCAATAATTACAAGATAAGAATTAAACATCATTGATGGAGTGACCAAAAGGCTTGGATGATGGAGTGACCAAAAGGCTTGGATGCCACTATAAAATTTAGTTTTGTTTTACTTTCAATTATAATTGGTCAAGTTAAAAAAATATATACTGAATTAATTGGTTAAGTTAAGAGGGTGTTTGGGATTGAGTTTCAAAACAACTTATTGACTTATTGGTTTTTCCAAGAAACCAATAAGCTGTTTGTGTAACTCAAACGCACTTTCTGTTTTGATTTTTGGCTTTTGGCTTTTAAGGGTGGAAAAACTGTTTCTGAAAAGTTAGAAATCACCCCCTTTGGCTTTTGGCTTTTGACTTTTGACTTTTGGACAAAAAATTACAAATTTACCACCCATATAGTTAATATTCATAATAAGTTAAGCAAAACACTTAAAAACAACAATTTATTGACTTTTTGACGTTTCTCATCCGAAAAGCTAATCCAAACAGTTTTTTTAAAACTCTTTTTAAAAAAGTCATAAGCCAATAAGCACTTTTGACTAAAAGCACTTTTGCATTTCCAAACTCAATCCCAAACACCCTCTAAGTACTTTCATCTTTGGTGATATCATATCAATAACATCATCTCCAATTCATAATCAATTTGGTCTTATTGACAACCAAACACAAAGTAATTGGGTAATTTTCAAATTAATATAGTATTTTAGTTAATAAATAAGAAATTAAATTTTAAGATTTACACCCTATGGCCTAAACAAAGCATGATCATAATATATTAATATTAATTGAGTGAATATATTTCCAAATACTATTATCTTTTCGATGGATTTTACTGCTATGCCTAAAAGGAGGAAAGGAAAGGGTTGCCTGAAGTTATAATTATCAGCACTTGGTGGATGCTAGGAAGGTTCATGAAGGATGCTATCTATGGTGTTATCGATGGAGGAAAGTATTTTTTGTTCCATTTGTTTATTTCTTGTTTATGTGGTTTGGTAATAGAATCTTAAGCCAAACATAACTACATAAGTTGGTGCAAGTAGCAACCATCTAACTTGCACCATCTATTAGTCAAATAATTTTGGTTGTTTGTCCCATCTAATAACCCTTTAAAACATATACTTGAGAACCGTTTAAGCGAAAACTAATCAATTATTTCAATCATTTTAATTTTTCTGTGGTTGGGTTCGTGGTTTACAATTGGAAACCTACGATTTGAAACTTGGAATCATTCGTGTAAAATTGAACTGGCCGTTTACTTTAATCATGTCCATGAACTATTTATATCGTTTTAAGAATTTAACACAAATATTCTTTAGATTTCTTTAAAGAACAAGTTTAAGCCGCCCAAAACTCAAGTTAAGTTTTTATATCCGGATTAGTTGGTCCAGTGACCCAACTAGGTCAACAGTTTGGTCTCTGGTTGCGTGAATACCCATAATTTTCATCAAAACCGATTGATTGCGTAAAATCCCCCCAACAAACAATGTATATATACATGTACTTTCTTGGATTTTTATGTTTTTTTTTTTTTTTTTTTTTTGCAATTTTATTAACGTTATTTTTATCGCTCCCCCCTGAGCATGGGTGTAGCCCACTAATTTCTTAACATATAGGATATATGGCTTTTGGACTTAGGGGATGTTTGGTAGCCTCTTAATGACGATTCAGAGGCTACCTCTTAATTGTTGATAACCTCTGAATGGTTAAGAGGTAACCTTAAGTCTTAATGGTTAAAAGCAACCATAAGGGTCTGTTTGGTATGGGGTAATGGAATGGATGGGGGAATGGAATGGACGAGGTAATGGAATGGACAAGGTAATGGAATGGATCATTACCATTCCATGTCTTGTTTGGTTGTCATGTGGGAATGAAATAAAACATTACTTTGTGTTGATGGATAGACAAGAAAAAACGAATTAATAAAATCGATGGTTAGTGGCAGTGGTGGGTGGTGGTCAGTGGCGGTGATGGTGGGTGGTGATATGTGGTGGTAGCGGCGGTGGTGGGCGGCGGCGGCTGTGGTCGGTGGCGGCGGCGACGGTGGAAGGTGGAGGTGGATGGTCGTAATGGTGGGTGGGTGACGATGGTGAGTAGTGGCGGTGGTGGATGGCGGTGGTGGTGGTGGTGGGTGGTGGCGGCGGTGGTGGGTGGTGACGGTGGTGGTGGGTGGTGGCGGTGGTTGGTAGCGGTGGTGGTGGGTGGTGGTGACGGTGGTGGTGGGTGGTGGTGGCGGCGGGTGGTGACGGCAGTGGTGGGTGGTGGCTGCGGCAGTGGGTGGTGGCGGCGGCGGTGGGTGGTGGCGGCGGCGATGGGTGGTGGCGATAGTGGTGGTGGGTGGTGGTGGTGGGTTATGTTTTTGTTAGTAAAGGGTGAATGGGGATGGAATGAAAAAAAAAACATGGGGGGTGGATGGAATGGTTTTGAGGGAATGGAATGCCTTGTGGAATGAGTGATTCCATTCCTTTAGCCAACCAAACACATTATTTTTCATTACCTTGTAATGGTCCATTCCATTCCCCCTTTCATTCCATCATACCAAACGCTACCTAAAGATGTTAAGTCTTAACTATTCATACTTAAAATTACATCTTAACCATTAAGAGACTATAAACCATTCAGATGTAGCTTTTTAATGATTATTCAGAGGCTACCAAACAACCCCTTAATAGGATTAGAATATTGTCATTTGCTTTTTCTTGTAATTGCTTGCGGGATCTGTAAGATCTTGAGTGGCCAACTCTATCACACTTATTATGCACTCTCTAACAATAGAGAAAATACATGTTTGCATTAAGATAGTAGAACTTTGAGTATTCATACCAGAAGTATATAACTTTTTAGTAAAAGTCGGGTTTTAAATTGTTTTTATCCTTTATTTGAGTCACTTTTATACTTAAAGCTCTTTCTATGGTGGACACGATACCTATTTTTCATGGTGTGTGTGGGTGGGGTGGGGTGGGGTGGGGTGGGGATTGAGCGGGAGGTTTAACCAAACTTTAATTATGAACGATCGGTATTTTAGCATATGAATAATTCTATTGTTTTTTTTCATGGGAGACGACTATTTGAATCTCACTAAAAAGATTACATTATGCTTTTAAATATACACATGAGTTTATTTAAGTAATATTTTAAAATTCCAAATATCTTGAATACAAGTGAAAACAAATTAAGAATTTAATCAAAACTCCATACATAGCGTGACACTTTAATTAAACAAAATAAGTTTTAATAGTATATTCATGGAAACCTTGAAATACCTCCCTTTTTTTTTGAAAAATACTTGAAATACCTCCCTATTTGTATTTTCATTTTTTTCACAATTTAATGGCCAATGAATATACTATTAAAACTTATTTTGTTTAATAGCCGATGAATATACTATTAAAACTTATTTTGTTCCAATGCCGCTTAAATGAGTTCAATCAGAGTCCGTTTGATACCCTTTCTACGACTTCCTATTTTTCTTTCACTGTGTATTTGATCCTAACCCAAATTATGTAATTTACAGCCCAAACAAGTTAATACATCTTATTCCCTACTATTATTCTTAATATTATTTTTCACCAATTAAAATTATTACTAATTGCTCAAACTGGATATGTATGATTCATGAACGCTCGATGTAAATGAGAAAGAACAAACGAGAGGGTAAAACTTAGTAAAAGCATTAGCAATCTCATAAAGTGACCGACCATATGTGCATAATGCGAACAAATGTAAACCATAACTTGTTTGGTACATTAAAGTTATACGAGATTCTTTTTTTATAAGTAAATTGTATCAACTATCAACACTAACAAAAAGACAATAGTTTGAGTTGGAGAGAGGGTAGAAGAGTGTGAAGCATGATGATTCACCAAGGAGAAATGCTGACATTTGGAAGACCAAAAAAAATAATAATATTTTCATTGAGAACGACACAATACACTAAGGTAGACCCACATGTGTTCAGACAATTGTTAAAAGCAGGCCTGTAAACGAACCGAACGAACACGAACACATGCGTGTTCGTGTTTGTTCATTTAACTTTAACCGAACACGAACACGAACACATAATCGAACACATTTTTGTGTTCGTGTTCGTTCATTAAGAAATTTGTCGTGTTCGTGTTCGTTTATGTTCGTTCATTTAAAAGAGATATCATATATTGAACAACTCAATCAAGGGTACGATATGGAGCACGATCAGTGACAATTGTTATCCGCCATTTTTATTTTTGACAAAAAAAATAAGAAGATGGCTCCATGTGCTTTGAGTCATGTTTATTCAGATTCAGGAACACTACCAAAGTTTTTTAAGGGGGTTATCTTGACGTAGGTCTGCCTCTAACCTAAATTAACCTAAGTGAAATGAAGTCTCTATCACTCTACTTAAAAATCGAATATGAAACTTCATACACCTTAAAGTTCATAAGACGAAAAAAGATTTTTTTGAGGCCCCGATACTCAGCCTAGCATTGAATAAACTGGGTATTCACCTTATCAATATATCAAATCAATGATGAGGTCTGTTTGGCACCTAACTGGGCACCTAAATCGGACCGAACCCTTGTTAGACTATTGTTCTCTTCTTCCCTCAAAGTTATGGAGTAAGAAATCAATTTTTTTTATTGCATGATGCACTCCCCTAAAAACATCAGCGCGCATGTAAACAAGGTGCTCTACCAACTGAGCTACAATCCTTAGTGCTTATGGAAGTTTGGTTTTCATATCAACAAAATACCTTGAGTGTTGCTTGTGGACATGTAATAGTTGTTGGAATGTATATCATGTTTCTTGTATTGTGTGTGGCGTGACGACACGATGATAGAGAGCCTAGGTTGGCTCTGAATAAGTTACCTTACAATGTAGATATATTACAAGAAAACCTTAATCTTATTTACATTCCAATAGGAAAAGGGGCCATGATGCCTTGGTATCATCAATGTATCATTAATTTATTATGTCGTATGAAATCATATTATGAGATCTTAAAGGGCTAGGATCGACATGTTATACGACTAAAATACACGATAATCATAATATAAAATATGATATCTTATATCTTGTATGACAACTTAAATAAAATTTTATTGTTAAAATAATATCTAATAATAGTAAAGCTATTGATATTAATAACTATAGGGGCAATCCTAGTATAGTAATTATAGATCAGAATGACAAATCATGACGTTTGGATAATCCATAGTTCAATACCCACTATATCGAACTTTATTATTTCTAATTATTTTAAAAACACGGCACCTTCCTGGATCCTAATCCGAATTAAATGGGTGTTTGCTAGCCTCTTAATAAACCTCTTAATCATTCAGCTAATAGGTTATATTAAGCTCTTAACCATTCAGCTAATAGGGGTGCTGAACCATTTAGACCCTCTTAATAATTCAGTACTTAATCAGACAGATCCTACCAAACAGCCAGGTAATTTTATAAAATAGTAACCAACATTTAGGTTTGTTCTAATCAGGTCATTCATAAAAAAATTTGTTTTAATTAGGTTACTTAAATTTACTTTGATATTCTAATCCTATATATTTTACCTAATGAGAAGGTTATATGTTGCATTTATTTGTGTTATATTTTTTTAAATATGTTGACATGGCTTTTAAGAACTAACACTGATTAAAAAAGGGGTAACTTTGTAGAAATGTAACCAAGTTTGCTAATTATTTCAATTAAGTCACTCAAACTTTTTTTGTCTCTCTAAAGTCACTCAAGTTTCATTTAGTGTTCCAATACTATGTAATTATCAGGTTTCCAGGTAAAAGTGATGATGTGTCAGGTTTTAATATTTTTTAATAAATTTTTTAAACATGTAATTTTTTTTTTTTTAAATCTTCATTTTATAAAACTCACCTAATAAAAATAATATCCACATAAGCATTAAAATTAAAGAAAAAATAAAAATAAAAATAAAAAAAGAAGGTGACCTAATGACCTGGTAATTACATAGTATTAGAATAACAAATGAAACTTGAATGACTTTAGAGAGACAAAAAAAAGTTTGAGTGACTTAATTAGAACACCAAGTAAATTTGGTTACATTTGTGTGGCATTTCTCCATTAAAAAACTACAACTTATTTTTTTTTTAAATTGTAATTTTTTTTAGAAACGTGAAAATTTTAAAAATTATTCAACTTTCACCATGACATGTGAAAAACATCTAAAACCATAGCCAAAAGCAATCCTTCGTTTTTATGTTCCTTCGTCAATTTCATAATTCATGACAACTAAATACTTCTTCTTCGTTCTATCTCAAAATCTAAAATAATTCACCATCAAAATCATTTAATATAACAAAATCACAGAACCAAAACATATTCAATTAGTAAATTTGTAAAAGTAAGTTTATACTCTGTAGTAATAATACTAATCAAATCACATAACCTAAACGATGTGATTTTGTTCTCGCAATAAGTCTCGAGAGAAACTTGTGCGACGGAATCTGGTGTCCAATGTGTCACACCCTCAAATTCCACGTACGGGGTTTTACCGCGAGGCGCGTGACAAACCAGGATCTAAGTCAACGGTCACAATAAACGACACTATATGATACGTAAAAACGACACAAGCAAACCATTAAGTTTTCATAAATGATCCATCGCTGCGGAAGCGTAAAACTTTATTACAACACGAAAGCAAAAGTATGAAAGTCTGAAAATGCTAAATAAGATGCATATGAATCCTAGACGCCGTGAGACGCCGTGAGACGCCATGAGACTCCGTGCGCCTATGAAATGCTGCTACCTCAACGACCTGAGACAAACATGCTAAAAACGTCAGCAAATAATGCCGGTGAGTTCACAGGTTTTATGTTAAACGTTTAAGTAATAAAAGCCATCATGTTATCACTATGTTAGAAATGATAGCGTTAGCTAGACGCATGAGTAATACTACTACGACCGAAAACCATTACAGACAACGATATATGATTTTGCCCGAAACGATTATGCACTACCGTTCCACGGTAGCGTTATGACCGAGACAATATGCACCTGCCCGGCCTCCAACCGTCGAGTGGGGTCTATCAGTCCCAATAGATCTATCCACATTTCCCCCGTTATGCTATCCAGCATATTCATGGTTTCCCCGGGACTTTACGCATCGTATAGCACAAATGAATTTAACACTAGTATAACCTGATAATTTATGAAATATGTACAACCATGTGTCTCCCCCGAAATGTAAAACGTAAAGTGGGGCCGTGAAACTCACCTGGTACTGCTCCCCCTCTAAGATAAGTAAACCTGCTCAATAGACGGCACCAAATACCGGTGACCTTGAAATGGTGAGATTATGAGGTGTAAAGCTTGGAAATGTGATTTCTTGCTCAAAAACGTGTTGCAGAGGTTGGATAAGGTGTGGGGTGGCTTTGGGGTGTATTAGGGTTTCACAAATGATGTTTTAAAACATAAGGGTGGTATTTATAGGCGTTTTTAGTCGTAATGTGCAGATCAGGAGAGTACAAGGTTGTTACAGGCGAGTAGGGCTATAAACGCTAGTAGCAACTAGCGATTAGCCCCCTAATCGCCCTTAAGACCTTCTATTTGCCCCTTATACTGGCGATTAGGCTATCTCATATGGCCTAATCGCCTATAGCCTATGTATCCGGGTTTTTGGCGCGTTAAACCCTATTTTATCATATATAAACACGTTTTCACATACCGACAAGTCATATAATGATTATAAGCACATAATGCATGATAACTAACACGTTCCCATCCGATCACCAATTCACGGGACTCAAGACTTGCGTGTGTTCAATAAGCCCGGCGATTCTACAAATCGCCAATCCTTGTACACATGGTTATGGACCGACACCCAATGATCCCTCGGACCATTGTAACGACTCTCGATGATTCCTGAATCATCGACACGACTCGACCGACCTGGTCAAGTATGATATTAAGTAGTTGTTTTCAATGTTTTCGTTGAGGTAGACTCGTATGTATGCAAGGTATGAAACGTATGTATGTAGAGTACGAAACGTATGTATGTAAAGTATGAAAAGTATTAACCTGAATATGCCGGGTGTCAGACAATGCCTTCGTATCGGCCATTGGCAAAGCATAGCATAATGGAGGCCACGGTCACCCCCTATTTTCTTTTGCTCAGTAGTATAAATTTATGTGTTTTCGACCAAAAATTTCATTATATTGGATCCGGCCCTCTCCGTTTTGAGTGTTTTAAGAGCTCCGTGACTTTCGACCCCCCCCGAAAATATTTTTTCAAGTGTCGCCACTGGTTTCTGATCCGTTCCGAGGGCAATCTTCCTTCAGCATCGTAAACCAATCTGGAACATTGACCTGCAAAATGAGTAAGAGAGACATATGGTGAAATTACATGTTTGCCCCTCACGTGAGGGGCACATGTCTTTGTTAACCTGGTTTTTTAACCGTGGTTTAAGGGTGTTCAACGAATCGAATAACGAATTTTCGAATTATTTGAATCGAATTTCTTGAATTTTTAATATTTTTACGTGAATTCGTATTCGCTTAAAATTCAATTTATTCGATTCGTATTCGATTCGAATAAGAAACTCGAATTCGAATAAATTCGATTTAGTTCAAATTCACCATAAATAACAAACTTTTTACTTTTAGTTTTAAAACTAATACAAACTCATTATTTTTAGCATATAAAATACAAATCTAGAAAATTGATAAACAACAATATGTCAAATACAGGAATAGTAAAAATAGTAGAGAGTATATTTTGTTAGAGTTTTATGATATATAAGGTAAATATGTAAAACATGGTTATGGTAAAAGTTGTAGACACTATGAGTTTTTAGAGTTTGACCAAAATTTAGAAGTTCTTTTTTTTCAATGTGTATACTTGTGTATATAATAATGTGTATGTGTGTATATATATTTAAAAAAGATAAATGTAAATTTTTTATTCGAATTTCGAATCGAATTTAAAATCATAAATTTGTATTCGATTTACTGGACTCGAATTCGAATTGAATCGAATTCGAATTCTTAATAATCGAATTCTTGGTAAACGAATCGAACAAAGTCGAATTTCGAATTTTTCAAATTCGAATCGAATTTTGAACACCCCTACCGTGGTTACCCTAAAGGACATAGGGTGTAGCAAAGTTAGAAAAGAAATGACATAAAAAGTGAAAAATTAACATAAAGAAAATATGATATAATTTCACTAATAATTAAAGGACAATCTGTGTAATTCTCTCTTGTTTAAATTGTATTATTTTCGCCGGGTAGCTGTTATCTAACTAGGAAACTGTTGCCGCAGTCACCATTATATGGAATCATCGTTGTTGTGTTGTGTTTGCGCCATATCGCACGAGCATCCCTCTACTTTGTTATAACACTTTTGTTTCACCCTTTAAGTAATTAACGGTCTAGTCTAGT
Organism: Ambrosia x helenae; assembly: GCA_030844895.1. Taxonomy (NCBI): domain Eukaryota; kingdom Viridiplantae; phylum Streptophyta; class Magnoliopsida; order Asterales; family Asteraceae; genus Ambrosia; species Ambrosia x helenae. Next base: position 686,069 of record CM061230.1, on the reverse strand, counting down.
TTTTTTAAACATCTATTGTAATATTTATTAATAATGATGATGATCAAACCTATAATATAATTAGAAAAATTGGTAATACATTAACATTTTAAAAAGTTTAAGACAAAGATACAATGATATCACATACGTTATCAATTGTCTTTTTTTTTTTAATTTTAATTTTCATTTCATGATCCCATTAATAAACTTGTGAATTTAAAATCTAGATAGTAGTAACGTGTCAAAAGAGTAGATTATAACATACCAAATGTTTAAAACTCTTATCTTCATGTTTTATGCTTGAACACTGTCTAGTTTTTATTCTCGCAAGGAATAACCTCAGTGCTTTATAAAGTAGTGGTTTACAAAGTGCATGCATGTTTACACGTCAAACACATCACCAGTTCGGAATGATGAATGCTCCTCCGATAAGTCCATAACATGACAAAACCAGTTACCTAATCATAACCGAACAAATTGTCTAGTTGGCCATCAGGCAACCGAGATGCCAAACGAGGCCTCTAAGACACTTAAATTGTATACCTCATATGTTTACAAAACCAAAATGTAGGCATTGTTTCCAATTTTAATAAGCTCAACTATTACATCTTGGCCACTACCACTCCCTTCTAACCACTTGATCGCCACCACTCCTAATTCGCAACTTATTTTCCTCTACCACTCTCAAACTAACTGAACCCTAACCTAATTAGTTTTTACTGACGTAACAACTGCCACATCAGCATGTCATGTCACTAAACAATGCCACGTCACCAAAAAAGTGACACGTCAGCCTAAAAAAAACTAACTCGATTAGGATTTGATTAGTTTGGGAGTGGTAGAGAAAAGTAAGTTACAAGTTGAAAGTGACAACGGCCAAGTGATTAACTAGGAGTGACAGCAGCAACACGTGACAGTTGTGATAGCTGGGGTTATTAAAAAAATCCAATATTTATCAAATTCATCAAATGAGTTTCAAAACTGATTCCACCTTTTGCCCCCTTTCTATAAATACATCTTTCCTCTTCCTTCAGATTCACTGCATCACCCAACTAATTTCACACACACACACACACACAATGGGAATAAACAACGGAACCGTACAGCCGTTGATCTCCGATTTCCTTAATAAATCCGGCGGCGTTGCCGTTATTGACGGCGGCTTTGCGACGGAGCTTGAACGCCACGGTGCTGACCTTAACGATCCGTTATGGAGCGCCAAGTGTCTCCTTACTTCTACTGATCTTGTTCGTCAGGTATATTATTATTATTATTATTATTATTATTATTATTATTATTATTATTATTATTATTATTGTTGTTGTTGTTGTTGTAAATAAAATTCGAGCTGATTTAATTGTTATAAGTTACTTTTAGTACTGTTTGCAGCCTATTAATAATTTCATTAAGATGCTACATCTGAATCTGTCAGTATTAAATAGGTCTTTGTATTACGCGGTAACCGCTTACTTGTTAAGTTTCAAAATGCTATCCATCCATAGTGGTGGAGTGGTGGAGAGGCCTTATGTTCACTTAGGTGATCAAGGGTTCAATTCCCACTTCCAACATTATGGTTTGGTATCCGGGTGAAGATCGAATACGGGTGGCGCCGGTTCGAATCTGACGGGCGGCGAGGTTTTACCGAGTTCTATAACACTGTCGTGCCTTCGGGCGGGTGGGGCTCGGGTTTCCGCGCATCGGGAGAAGGCGGGGGCTGCTGGAGGTCGAGTAGTCGATTCTTGGGCACGGCGCCCCGCAAGGGTGGTTGCCACACAGTTGTTCGCCGATCAAAAAAAAAAAAGTTTCAAAATGCTGCTGAATGAAAATTTACTCCTTTGTCTATTAACCTGTGTTCATAACCCTCGCCCGGCCGCTTACTCCACCATCACACATCAAGCATTTATTGGTTTGGAGTCACTTTATTAGGGATGAGCATTTCGGTATAAAATAACTAAAATACCGATACCAGTCCATTTTCGGTATCGGTTCGAACCGGTATTTTACCTTAAGTTACCTGTAGTGTATCGTATATTTTCGGTATCGGTACCAAGTTTTGGCGAAAATCGGTATGGGGTACGGTATGGTATGGTATGGTATGGTACGGAGCTCATCCCTACTGACTTACCTAGTTAGGCACTTAGGCCTCTGTTGCACTGGCGTAGCTTTTAAAGGGCGGGGAGGGGCGGCCGACCCCCCCGAATTTTCGCTCAGAAGTTCCGATTATATAGTATTCGTATAGAAATTTTTTGGTATATACGGTTTCGACCCCCCGAAAGAAGTGATTTCCGACCCCCCGGTGACTTCCGACCCCCCGAAGTCTCGGGTCAAGCTTCGCCACTGCTCTGTTGAGCTGTAATTTGCATGAAAGAATATGTAGTTAATGTATGGTTTTTACTTAAATGGAATGGGAAGGTAGATGCATTGTCAGCATACTAAGCTCTGGGACCAGTGACAGCCATAGTATGATAAGTACAACATTTATATCTTCAGTGGTCCTGTTTGCATGATATGCAGATTGAATAAAGCCAACATTTTTTTTGTGAATATTGTTAATATCGACTAGCATGTAAATTTGTTATTTTTATTTTTTACCTTATATGTAGACAGTAGATTACTTTTGCATTGTTAGAAAGTTATAGGAAAGATTAAGTTTTTAATGCATTTGATTATTGTAGGTACACCTTGATTATCTTGAAGCTGGTGCAGATATAATAATCACAGCTTCTTATCAGGTAATTCAATGGTCCTCACTAGCATTAATCCCTTTCTCTCTGACACACTCGCACGTGCAATTTAGGGGGTGTTTGGGATTGCGTTTTGAAATTGATTTTTAGATTATTGCGTTTTGAAAATGCAAATAATCAGTTTTTAGTGTTTGGGGTTGAGAAATTTTGAAATGGATTTTTAGGCTACCAAAACGCAATAATCTAAAAGCAGCTCCACCCCTGCATTTCCAAAACGCAGAAGCTGTTTTGAAAAATCAATCCCAAACACCCTCTTAACGGTATTTTGACAGGCAACGATACAAGGGTTTGGAGCCAAAGGCTTCTCGAAGGAAGAAAGTGAAGCGATGCTTAAGAGAAGTGTAGATATTGCATGTGAGGCAAGAAAGATATATTATGAGAGATGCTGTAATTCTGCTAGTAATTTTAGTAGCGATGGTAAAATTCTCAAGAATCGGCCTATTTTAATTGCTGCATCTGTTGGGAGTTATGGGGCGTATTTGGCTGATGGTTCTGAGTATAGGTAACTTCAGTTTTATCATCAGTTGTTACTTTAAAGATGCTCAACTTCTTTCGGCTAATATCTAGTGAACTACTTGTGATATTTTGTTTTTGTGATCAAATTCATCGCTCATTTTACAGTGGAGACTATGGTGATGCAATGGATCTGGAATTCTTGAAGAGTTTCCACAGGAGAAGAGTTCAAGTTTTAGCTGAATCCGGTGCTGATTTAATAGCCTTTGAAACAGTGCCAAACAAGCTTGAAGCACAGGTTTAGTAAATAATATGTTCTATAAAGTTTCTCATACTGTATTGTATGCGGGTTCAGGTTGAAACGGGTCAAGTTTTAGTTTCGGTCGAATGGGCCAGGGTTGATCTGCATATTCTTTTTGTTCATTTATTAAGAAAGTTTGGTTATGAATTGTGATATTCTTTGAATATTTAAACAGGCATATGCTGAGCTACTTGAAGAAGGAATAAGAATCCCTGCATGGTTCTCCTTTAACTCCAAAGACGGTGTAAATGTGGTCAGCGGTGACTCATTGACTGAATGTGCAAAAATTGCTGACTCATGCCATAAGGTTGTTGCTGTAGGAATCAACTGTACGCCACCTAGATTTATTAGTGGTCTGATTCAATCTATCAAAAAGGTACTGCTTCATGTTATTCTGATTCTTTTTTTATGTATCTATGCACTAAGTATAAAAAAAGGCTTTGGAATGGCTCTTAAAAAGTTAGGTTTAAAAATTGGGTTAGAAAGCCTCTTTTAAAGGAATTTTACTTTGATGCCAAAATGCGTTATAGATGTTTCCTTTGAAATCATTTTCTTCCCTCAACATAGGATGAACCGATGAAGTTTCCTATAGGTTTTTGAAATTTACAATTTTTTCTGATTCGCAAATCTGGAATGATAATTTAAAGATTGACGTGGTTTCAAAATATTTATTTAGAATAATTTCATCGATATTATTTTTTTTCAAAAATAGGCCCCAAAATAAAATCTAGCTCAAGTCCCTTGAGTAAGTTGAACCGTCCTTTTCTATACACCGTGGTGATGATTTTGCTTTATTTTTGATAAATCTTTCAGGTGACAACTAAACCGATACTTATATATCCAAATAGCGGTGAAACTTATGATGCTGAATTAAAGCAGTGGGTGGTGAGTACTTTTCCCCTCCTTTACATTGTCTTATGAGCTAGTGTGTTGGGACCATATTTTAAAAAAAAACGGTCGAGGCGCACGCCTTGAGGCGCGCCTCAAGGCGATTCGGGACAAAAACGAGTCTGAGGCGTCGCCCCCAAGGGTTAATTTTTTAGGTGTGCCTCACAGGCCTGAGGCGGTAAGAAAAGTTGCGCCTCAGGGGTTTTGAGGTATGCTTTTGATGTTTTAGACTTTTTTGTAACATTTCATGTCTTCTTTTATGTGTGTTTTTTTGATGAATTTGATTATGAAATTAGTTAGTGTTTTATTTTTTTAAGATATATAATTTTTTAATTCCGCCTCGGGCTTATGCCTCGAGGCTTGTTTCTGTACTTTTAAACCTTGGTTGGGACTAATATTCTCCAACTATAAATATATATCCAAATAGTGGTGAAACTTATGATGCTGAATTTCAGGTTGCGTTTATCCAAAAACTGTTCTTATAGAAGTTTATTTTGTAAAATATTATTTCCGTAATAATCTTATCTTTGATTTAGTAAGTTTTACGCGTTAAAATTACGCTTTGGGCTGGCAACTTTCAACTGATGTGACATGGTCCATTTTAAGCTGAAATTTTCCATCATCCCAAAATTAACAAGTTAAAGATAAAACATAACCCGAATTGACATATTCATAAGCCAACGGGTCAAGAACCAAATATTATTTTTATACACGGCTTTATTCTGTGACAGAAAAAACACGGGAGTGGCGGATGAAGATTTTGTTTCGTACGTGAATAAGTGGTGCGAAATGGGAGCATCTCTTGTCGGTGGTTGTTGCAGAACCACTCCAAACACAATTAAAGCCATTTGCAGAACTCTCCCCAGCAGGTCTTCTTACTTGGCTTGATAACCAAAAGTACGAATCTATGATATATGATATATTCGACTGCTGCTATGGCCTTCAAGAAAACCGTCAAACTGGAACTAGCTTAACAGCGCAATGTTGATCAGTATAGGTTCGGGAAGCTATTTGTGTTTTATGGTTCGGTTTAGATTTGGTGCTTTATAAAAAGTAGTTAACCGCATCGAATTGCTTTATATGTGTTTTGTTGGTTGAGTGTATCTTGAAATAATTTATAGTTTTTGTTGAAATGAAATCTCAGTCTGCTGGCTGTAAGTAGAAACCGATAATCAGATGTATTGAATATAAGTTATGTCATTTAAGAGGTGAGTAAATTTTGATAATTTCAACTTTTTTTTTTGAGAGCAGTGTTTCAGCGGTAAATCCTGTGTTGCAAAGCGACCACTGCCCATGATCGAATTCCATAGCACCACATGGGTTTTTTCTTTCAAACCCAAGCGGTTATTTTTCGGTGGAGCGTGAGATTCGAACTTGAGACCAAACCCGGGCATGATGATATCTTCAAATAATTATATTTAAAACTTGTTTCTCTTCAAGTAATCAGATAATTAACCACAAAATGATATTAAAATTAAGCTACCCAACTTCTTTGTAATAATAATAATAATAAATTTATTATTAATAAATGTTGCAAAAGTCGCTAGGCGCTCTCTAGTCGGAGTCAGGAGTACTCGGTCCTCAGCAACCTACCTTGTAGCGATTACTCGGGGAGTACTTGGCCTCCGAGACCTTGATTATTAATAATAATCAATATTAAATCTCAAATGTATTTGCTTCATATGGTCAAATAAATAAACTGCAAATTGATATAAATTCAAGATTATTCCCTCTTTCTAAAAGTAATCAGTGTAAAATAAGCAACCTCAAAACAGCAAAATAACTTAAATTACTTACTATTAGATAGTCATGCACAACATGATGTTACATTCAAGATTTATATAAATTCAGAAGCATAATAACTAGCTTTTCTAACACAAGTTTACAAAGTACAAGAGAGATAAAATTAGCATCAACTTAAACTCTGTCGCGTTCAAATCGAACAATTCAACCCTCCAACCCGACACAATTGGCAAACATTACTCTAAACAACAATTTCAAAAAACAAATCACGAATCGAAACCAGAATAAACACCACTTTCCCTCAACAATCTCTTCTCCTCTTCAACATAGCTCTTTCCTCTACTAGCCTGTCCAATATCTCTTTTCCTCTTTTCCTTCTGTGAAAATGAAAGGTTTCGTTCTTTTTGGGTTTGCGCGTGTGCCAGCTCTTCTCCTTCGCGTAAAGCAGCTCGTGTCTTTTGTCTTTCTTGATAACTTTCTTCAGTCTCATTTGCATCACGTTTTTCCTTACCTGTTGACCATGACCAATCACGGTTCTTATCATCTTCTTTTGGTGCTGGGACTTTTAAAACGGATAACCCGCCTTTGTATCCATGTTGACTTAATGCTTCAAAGTCAATGCCTTTACTCTTGCGACTCGCGAGTTTGACTGCACACGTGTAAAGTCAAAAGAGTCAAAACAGACACGAAGACACCTCTTGTTAGTATAGACAATAACGAGCTAAAAGGAAAACATGTCAAAAAGTAAGATTATTGTTAAAACAATATATTTTTTTTAATCATATCTGGCAACAAAATTGTTTATAATGAATTCAAACTTCTGGACAAAATGTTATGGGTCAACCAACCCGACCTGTTGTGACTGGTCCTGCACATTTTCCACATTTTGTAATGATCTCTGATGCACTAATTGTTCAAAAAACAGACTTTGGACAAAAAGTGTTCCATGTCAACCCAACCCAACCCAACCCAACCCAACCCAACCCAACAATAGATTTTCAAGAGTACTTAAATTAAATTTTAAGTGACTACAAAAAACTCATTAAAACCCATCTTCTTACTAAAATGATTTAGGAGCCGGTAACACTTGAAAATATATTGGCACAACTATAAACCTCTTTTGGTCTGTTTCCCACTTTCCCTACACACACAATTTTTTTACTCTTTGACCGTTTGACGTGATATTTATACTAAAAATTGAAAAATGAACCGTTGAATCAATGGGCTGAAATCTTGGTTTGAAAAAGCGTGCCTCGCACAAAAGCGACGAGGTCTAAGCGCATCGCGCGAAGCGCAAAGCGCAAAAAGCGTGGGACTTTTGTACCCGAAGCGCACACTAATTATATAATTTTTTTATATATCCCATGAGTTTTTAGCTTCATTTACCCAAAATATAGCAATAAATAAGGTTTTTATGTGATTTTACCTATATGTACAAGCCAAAAACACCAAGCTACAACATTTTTATGTATGAAAAATACCCTGTGTACGTGAGGCGCGCGCCTCAGGGAGAAAAGTGACTGAAATTTGACAAAAAAGCGCCTGAGGCGCGCGCCTTTGGGAAATTGGGTAGGCGCAAAGCCCTGAGGCACCCTAGGCTGTGTGTTTTGAGCTGAGTGTCTCTTTGGAAACAGCCTCTCTACCCCCAAGGGTAGAGGTAAGGTTTGCCTACATCCCACCCTCCCCAGACCCTACTAATAGCTTTGTTGTTTGTGGGATATACTGGGTTTGGTTGTTGTTACATCAAAGCTATTACCTTATCAGGTAACAAAGTTGTTTTTTTTATGAAAATTTACATTTTGATGAAAGAAAACGTATTGCGACAAATACCTTTGGATTTGGATGAACCACCAGGGCCCATTTTGCTCCTTTTTGGAATTTGACCATTATCAGATGCATCTGACTCAGAACTTGAAGACTCATTAGACGAAGAATCGCCATCATCATCATTCCATGGCATAGCTTTTTTCATGATGTAGCAGTTCAAGGGGTGCTGTAAAAAACACAAAGTACTCACATGAAGATAGATTGAAAATCAAAACAACAAAGACATAACTTTTTGCAAACACTAATATCCACATACAATGATACAAAGGCCAAATTTTTCGTTCTTGACCAAAAATCAAATATCAAGAAATCTTCCAAAAATATGAAAGTAATACTGTAATACACATTGAACAAAAGACCAACGCTTTACATGAGGCAATTAGAATCATACCTACGGTAAAACCTATCTACTTATATAAACTATCTAGCTGTAGAATATGGATCCTAATTCAAACTGAACCTAGTCTAAGATTCAGATTATAATTTTTCTGTCTATATCATCTAAAATACAGTATTTCTTTTATTAAATAAATTTACTTTTATCTAAATTCAAGAATAATGTATATAGGCTTAACATGTTGATGCAACCTTAGTTTAAAATGCGCGCATCGCATGATGAGGTGATGAGATCGCATTGTTGTAGTTAAGGTGCACATTACATGATGCGCATATGATGCGATGGGTCTAAGTTTTTTAAATCTATCCGAACAAACTTGACTATCGATTGAGTAATGGTCTTGAGTATTTATAAACTAGACCATCGGGTGAGCAAGTCTGATAATAGATGATGAGAACATATCATCTTTTCATGTTTAAAAGTTAACCTAAAATATTAAGTCTCGTCTATATATCAGTTCTAAATTTCGTCTTGAATAAGGAACGCCTAGCATACGTGATGCGCGCACTTTGCGTATCACACATCAGACTTTGAGCTCACAACGCATACACTTTTAAAAACCAAGGATGCAAACCAAGTATGTTTGTAGCTGCGTTTAAAAAGGTCACATAAGTAGTTACAGTGTTCATCTTTAGTTTGATACTAAATTAATAACTAAATTCAGAAAAAAGTAAGGATTCGTTGCGAAAAAAAAAAAAAAAAAAAAAAAAAAAAAACCATCTCTAACTTTAATCAAACGACAATCCGATACGAATAATCAGTATCAAACAATCAGATCATTAGCTAATTAATGTTCAAAATTTCACATAATTCAAATATTTACATGTAATTAAATCCCTAAATAAACAGACCTACACAATCACTGAAAACCTATCATCTTAAAACTAAGTATTTCAATCACAATTAGTTTCACTGTCCATAAACACAAAACTGTGAATATTATTATTCACAACTGAAGTTAACAGATAAAATAGTGGAAAATTAGGGTTTCCAAATAATAATATATCCTCAAAACCTAATTTTTATAAAATCAGTAAAATACAAACAGAGAGAGAGAGAGAGAGAGAGAGAGAGAGAGAGAGAGAGAGAGGCTACCGGAAGTTACGTTCGCCGGAATAAAAGAGAATAATCGCCGGTACGGTTGCAATCGACCTATTCCGACAATGGGGTTTTATTTATATATTTTAGAATACAATATTATGACACGCTGTGTTCTGCCGTTTGCTTTGACACATTTGGATTCTTGGCTTTTGAGGCGGTGCGTTTTCTGAAACGAATGCAGAAGACGGTCCACAATAGGTGTGTCGATCATGTCGGGTTGATGGATTGACGGGTTTGTTGCGGGTTGGCGGGTTGATGGGTTGAAATGTGCAACCCGAACCCGACCTATATTATTATTCGTGTCAAATATTTCAACCCTTACCCGACCCATATAAAATCCGGGTCAACCCGAAGACGACCGGTTTAACCCATATTTTTAAATGAGTTATACATGTTCATGAGTTATAAGCAGGTTGTTGGGTTGTAAGCGGGTTATCAATAAAATGTTTAATGGTGAGTATATAAGTGTGACAAATAAATAATATTGTGTCAAAATAACATAATTATAACTAACCATGTAAATAGAAATGAAAAAAAAAAACAAAAATATATTAGATTTTTTTTCTAAATACTTAAACGGGTTAACGGGTCAACCCATTTTATATATGCGTCAACCCGAACCCGGCCCATTTTTAATACGGGTCAACCCGAACCCGACCCGTTTTTTTAACGGGCCGTGTTACTTGACCCAAATCTGTTTTTTTTTTTTTTTGTTCGTGTCGGGTTCGGGTCGGTTTTCGGGCCGTGTCAATAATTGCCGCCCTTAGTCCACAGTGACTCACAAAGCCATAAGAACCAATGATTTGTGTTTAGCAGGATATGCTTTACGTTCTAAATGTAACTTGTTTTTTATATATATAATCAATTTAATATTATGAGATATTAAAAATTGTATGAATTTGTTTTGTTTTATTTTAGGGATTTATCCATGTGTTTGTTAATTTAGCCCAATAAGCCACAAAAGAAGAATGCTGTCACTCAGTCAGCCTATTAAGTATAGGGATGGCAATGGGTCGGGTTTGGGACGGGTTTAGGTAATCCCAACCCCATACCCGGTTAGGTATGCTTGTCCCAAACCCGTCGGGTTTGTGTCGGGTAATTACCCATCGGGTATCGGGTATACCCACGGGTTTCGGGTAAACCCATTAATTTTTACAACTTATCCATTGAATATATCCGACCAAAAACCCGACGGATATCTATTAGGTATAAATATAAATGATTACAATGTATAAATATAAAATAATTAAATCATATAAAAACACTCAAAGACATAGATAATAAATAGTATACACTAATTTTTTATAACTTTTAGTACAAGATGACAATCTAGATGGACAATTAGATATATTATGCATAATACTTAAAAAGATATATTAGAAATTATATTGGGTATCTAATCGGGTAAATGGGTATACGTTATCGGGTAATCGGGTCGGGTAAACGGGTATATCATCAAATCCCAAACCCGTCCCAAACCCGCAAAAAAAATAAAAACTAATCCATACCCGGACCCATACCCGATTACTTGACCCCAAACCCGTCCCAAATGTGTCGGGTTTCAGGTTTACCCATCGGGTTCGGGTTTGATTGCCATCCCTATTTAAGTAACAACCCAATTCACTGTTGTTGCCAAAGTTTAATTACGGCTTACGAGCATTCATTCACATGAATCATGTCCCATCCTCCCTAGGGTAACCCGCGCTACCTGTCAGCTTTATCGACGAAGTGTAAATTGTAAAAAAAAAAAAAAAAAAAAAAAAAAAAAAAAAAATCATTTTCCTTCCTTGTTTTATATATCGAGATACCACTAATAAAAGATTAGGATACCCTTGGTCTAATTTTTTTACGCTACCCTTAAACTTTTCTAGTATTTATCTCTATATTTTAGAGAATAACTTAAAGAAACTATCCAAAACGCCACTCCATCTCATTCTCTATAATAGAGAATAATTTATGGAAAACAAAATCAAACCTCTATATTTAGAGGCTCAAATCTAAGCCTCTATAATTTATTGCGAGTGTATAAAAAAATTATAATATAAGAGTTTGTGAGTAAGATAAATAGAGATGGTGAATGGAATGTGTGAGGTTTAAAAAAAAACAATTCTAGAAAAAAGTTTTTTTTAGTTAAATTATGTCAAATAGAGAAGGAGAATGAGATGTTGAATGCTTTTGTGAAAAATAGTCACTACTTTTCTCATACTTATATTTGGTTATTAGAATTTGGTTGCGATTTAATGTGAGTGGATATGGTGGTGATTACTTGCATGTTATAAAGGTGTAAATGGGTTATTTACATGTTATCCTTTGACATGTGTACAGATTTAACATCTAAGGTACGAAAACTGACATTTTTAAGAGCAAGAAACTCAAACGTATTAAAGGCGTACGGAATGAAGACTTGTTGATTCTAAGCATAAGTTTTTTCATGCTTAGCAACTTTCTTTTCTCCTGCCATCAACACAACCTGGCCTACCACAAACCTGTTTTTCCCAAGGCCAACGAGGGGGCACACATATCAGGTCCACACAAGTGTGCTTCCCATCTGCCTAACCGAACACTAAAACATCCGATAGGCGTAAAGTGGACCTCCTTTTAAGTGAAGGTTGTAATATGATGCAAAAATGTAGTACCATTTGTAAAACCTTACGAAAATCGCAGATCGTGTTAACATGAGAGAAAGTAGGCAAAGAATGACCCACCACAAATATTACCATGTTCGAGGTATAATGGTTGCGGACAGGGGCGTCTTTGGGGAGGTCCAATGAGGCCAATCGGACAGGGTCCATAAATTTTGAGGGCATGATTTTTAAAAAAAACTTTTTCTCTCTCTCTCTCTCTCTATATCTATATATATATATGTATATATTTTTTATATAACTTATTTAACACTTAAACTTGGGCATAAGAGGCCTATTTTTTAACGGTTCGGATATGGCACGTAAATTTTCAGAGATTTTCAAGGACGGCCATGGTACTTGCTGATGAAATAATAACTTCACATTTAATCGAGCGTGTTCGAGTGGGAATGATGCTAGGATGGTGAACTATTGCAAAGTCTCCCCAACGGGAGAAATGTGCAATATTTGTTTGTATGAAAGACCACATGTTACAAATGATTTCAGACCACTTGTATGTCATTTGAGATGTTGGGGCAAACCTCGTCAAGGATGGTGAGTCTTATGGGGAGTTCAGAGGGACACTAGGCAAATTAACATAAATTGACGAACGTGGGTAGGGTTGGGCAAAGACACGTGTTATTCATCAGGTTTGATTATATTTATATATAAAAGATCCTAAAAGATGCAAAAAATTACAGTTATGCCATGAATCAAATTTACTATTCAAAAGGTTTGTATATTAATATAGTGTAATGTTTGAGATGACGGTATGAACCTAATTAAGGACGATGAATCTATAAAGGGAAGGGGTGATTGTAACATTCTAGGTAAATCCACATGGTAAAGCAATACTATAATGAGTGACCACCTGGGAAGTTTACATGCAGGCAACCAAAAAAAATCCGTGAGCTAGTAATAGACAAAGCGAACAATATTAGTTGGTATAAGGGAGGGGGCGCCTTAGGCTTCAAGCCTAAGGTGCACCAATCACACTACGCCACATCATTTCAACCTCAAAGAAACCTAAACACCAGAAATGCAAGCCTAAAGTAGCCCAAAACCAAAACCCCACATTTTTACTCTAGCCACCAATCACATACACCCATTCAGGAATGGAGCTTAGTCAGGGCCAGGGGGTGTATGCGATTGGTCTTCAGGGATGAAGCTTAGTGAGGGCAAAGGGGTGCCCTGACCTCACCGATTTTTGGCTCAGTAGTATAAATTCCCGGTTTTATCCAAAAATTTTGTATTTTTTTGAGTCCGGCCCCCACCGATTTGGAAAAAAACAAATGCGTATCTTGACTTTCGGCCCCTACCATCCAAAAGTTCAAGCTTCGTCATTGCACCCCCACCCTTTCCCCTTTCTTTCTTCTTCTTTCTTCAGCTTGTACTCGCCGCAATTTGGAAGCCGTGTGAAGCCTCGATGGGGGTGGCGGCACTTAGCCGCATGCGGCTTACTAGCCTAAAGGAGGAAGCCGAAGGTGCCCCGTGATGCCTCGTCCGAATGTTACGCCATTCCTATAGATAAATAATTAAGTATGAACATAACATGGAATTGAAAAGTGCAGACACTTTGAAACTTTATTAAAGCTGTTGCACTTTTATAACATTATACTCGAACATCCTTCCCACATAACTTGTTGTCCCTTCAACATTAAAGTAGACTTCGAGTCTTTCACTATACCGGTTGACGTTGTATATGAATTAATATATAGATGATAACTATATATTAAAAAAATCATTGTAGAGTGATCAAAACATCAATTCAAACACATAGCACTTATGTTTCAAAGTTTGACTTGTTAGGTTTACTTGAATTTCAAAGTTTTATGAGATATTCATATAGTATTTTCATCAAAATAATAGACATGCATGTATGTTATTATTGTGGCTCTACATGCAAGGGCGAAGGATATATAAGGGCCAGGGGTGGCCCTGTCCCCCCCCTGTTTTTTGGCGCAGCAGTGGAAATTTACGATTTTTGTAGGTAAATTGAGTCCGGGTTGAGTTCGGCCCCTGCCGATTTGCCATTACCGATCGCGAAAAAATTTGAGTCCGGCCCCCTCCGATTCGAGAACCAAGCTTCGCCACTGTCTACATGTACTAATTGTACCATTGCACTTTCACAATATTATCATATACTAGATGCTACATTATACATCATTTCCACTCCCATACCGATGTTTTGTTGGTCACATGCATTTTGAAGCATCAACTTCAGTTGTAGGGCTGAGCTATGTTTTCATGAGGTCCTATACTCCTATAGGCTGCCCCACCCTCATGTTCTTCTTCAAGGTTTTGTTTGGATAACTTTTGTTTTTATTTTTATTGATAGTAGGGTGCTAGCTAGAATAAATCTCATAAAATATTGTGATATCTAACTCCTCATACCAACCAATACAATAAGGTTTACTAATTTAGTTTTTTTTTTTTATTAACCATAGTGAAAACTTTTTAAGATGTCACATAACTGGAATTACTCTCAGCAAACATGTATACGTGTGGAGTTATACTGTCAACAATAACCGATTAACCAGTGCGTCTAAACACATATACTAATAGCATTTAAGGTGTAACATTTCTTATAAATTCGGTATTTATAGTGCCTAACATTAAATATGAAATTTGCGTAAGGTGTTAAAAAAAATAATGATGAGTAATAAGACTATACGTTATTGTTATGTACCATATTTTGTTGTCGTCAAATTAGATAAATTAATTCATTGGTAAATTGAACATCAAACAAATTGGTAATGTTGTAATTTTATTAGCAAAGTTAATCTTGTATATTAGGCAGATCTTGCAAGTTATTTTTAACGACAAAATTTTGTTTTACTTTTTAGTAGAGTTGAACTCGTGACCTCCGCTTCTAGAACTCATTGACAAGTTAAATATGGCTAATGTGTCAAAGATCGTGGCCGATATCAGATCTTTAAGTTTCCTTTGGTTTAATAGTAGATCGAGGAAGGATAGGATATGTTGGAAAGATTGGTGTAATTTTCATATAACTTGATGTATTGGTTTGGAGATAGCGCGTTATTTGGCGTTTTAATGATGTTCACTTAAAAAAAAAAAAAAAAAGTTAAATATGGCTAATCGCATTACTTCTTCATAACCTTCTAAATTTTTTGGTTTTAGCATTTGAAGTGTTTTCTATTTTCAGAACTTACCCTCACAAAAAAACAGAAAAGACATCAACATCGCATTAAATTTCTAACTCTCACTTCGAAATCAATACTAGTTTTGTTTAAATTGTAATTATTTTAACTTTAATTGATGAAAATGATATCTAATAACTTAAAAAATACATTATCCTAACTCTTATATATTTTCTAAAATCTCACTTTTTATATTTTATATTATCTTTTTTTGTTTTTATTATCATTATTTATTTACTGTATTTCTTATATTTTTTTTTTTTTTGGATAATGACATAAACAATGGTATGATATTTTATTTTACATCTAATTAGTTGTATCTTACGGATAATAACTAAAAGAGTGAATAGCTAAAATCGTCTCTAAGGTTTTCCCATTTTGCTAGATCCATTCAAAAAAAGTTTTTCCTCACCTGGATCACTAACATTTCCCAAACATTGCCAAATCCATCCAAATGACTAACCTTGTTAAAAACTAACGAAAATAGAGGGGCATTTCGGTCTTTTTCTATATTTATTTAGTTTTAATATTTTTTCCTTATTTATTTATTTTATTTATGGTTCAAGATTCCATAGCATGGTCAGGTTAACATTCCTTCCTTCCCATCATAAACCCTAATTCTCAAATTGCAATGGTTTTCTGTAATTGTGGTGCATCAACCAAGTTAGTCTCATGTAATTGTTTAAGCCTTGTTTAGCTAACAAGGTTAACGGAACGGGGTTAATTCCACAGATTAGGAATTTCGTATAGGACGTGTTTTATTCGGTTCAATTAAAAGTCATGTGTGCTTATATTATCATAAAACCAGATTTAGAAATTTTGGGGTGTTACAAAGGTGGGCGGGGCAGTGGAGTTGAGAAGGAAGAGGGGGTAACTGAGCGGTGCATATGTCTGTACTTTGTGATTTGAAAATTGTAAATTAGGGTTCCTTCATCTTTAGTCCACATATGTATAAGGTATACCCCCACCCCATATATAACTTTTTTTAAATAAAATTATTAACATGTCTTAACGTGTGCTTAACATGTTAACATGCTTAGACACGAAACCTGTTAAGGCCTATCGCGCTGACCTGTTAAAGACACGAAACCTGTTAAGATCAAACACGAAACCTATTAAAGTCGTGCAGGTTCGTGTTGTGTTATCGTGTTCATGTCTGAAATTGCCAGCCCTAATTCGCATAGCACTCCCCAGTCATGAACTAAAAAATAAAAGAAAAGAAAAACTGGATTAAATAAGAGAAAAAGAAATAAAATGCACTTCAAAATGAACGGATCAAGAAAACATTATTGGTGTGGTGTAGAGATTAACTTGTATTTATTGGCCAAGTGTTTTTAAAGTGGAACTATTTTACATCATTAATAACCTAGTATATAGTAGTTTTTAAACAAACATGTAACAATTTAACCTCTGTAAACAGGTTGTATAGTGTTGTTATATTTCAATTCCTTTTACCATTGGTAGATTGTGTATTAAGAAGGCAAGAGTCCACCATGTCAGTTGATGTGCTATGGCTCCTTCACTCATGTCAATTTGGCTACTGGTCCTCTAATATGGACCATTCAACCCCACCCCCAACCCCCTTCTCACCTACACCTATTTATGCTCATTTCCTTTATGCACCATCCTAAGTTATACATTTATTATAATTTCCACCTAGACTAAGGCTATGATACTAGTAAATATTTGATTGATTCAAACATATTTGTAAGAAATTAAGAGTTACGAGTTAGAGTTTTGAAAGAAAAAAAAAGACTACGAAAAGAGACCCGAGAACTTCAAGGCTCGGTTTGTGTATTGCGAAAGGTTATGATAACTTGTCATAGCAAAACTTGAGGTTAATGCCGACAATAATTCTTTGAAGATGACTTGTCATTGCAAAAAAAATGTCATAAAGACACATTGAACCTCTCTTGTTTCATAGAAGAAAAGTTGATCAATATTTCTAAATACTAGTGGGAAACCCGCGCGTTGCGGCGGGACTGTTAAAAAAGCAAAAAATAGGCGAAAACATGTCATAAAGATGCATTGAACCTCTCTTGTTTCATAGAAGAAAAGTTGATCAATATTTCTAAATATAACAAAGTTATACCTTCTAATATGTATTTGTGTTTTCTAACATGTCTATGCATTATTGTAGTTATATGTAGGATGAATTATGATATGTGTAAGACAAAATGTGTTTGAGTAATTAATTAGTGAGAGAATAATTAATGTTAGAAATAGATTATTAGTGTTTTACAATTCTTTCTTTTCACATTAAAGTTTCTTCTCAATTGATCCTTCGTATATCTGTTGCAAAACTCACTTTTTACGAAGAAACTCTAAATCACAGTAGAGTTAGAAAATTGATGGAATTGTTTCCCTTGTCCACTGATGATTACATATACATTGATGCAAATCACAGGTAATTAAGTATTGTGTGATGGATTACAATAAGTTTTTTATAATGGTAGCCTAAATCATAAAACCAGAAAGATTGAATTGATGTGTTTGAGGATGATTGTAGTTAGAATTTTAAATGAAAATAACCAAAAGATGAATTAGTAGTGGATGCTGGTGAATGTCATTTAAATTTGCGCCAACTAAAATCAACCATAATGTGGCATTTACATTATGGTCAACATCACATTCAACAAATCATAATATCTTCATGATACAAATGACTTTCATGGCATTCAATGTTGTGACGACCGGACCCAATGTGATACCAAATTCTACTTTTGGAAACTTTTCATTTAAAAAAATGTTATATTTTTTTTTCTATAGAAGACGACACACACTCTCAAATCTACACTATCTAAAATCCACTTAACTACGCATCATAAGGTTTGAACCCTCATCACTTGGTTCAAAAGAATTCACCAAGGTTATTAAGTCAATGGCCTATTGGCTATGATTAAAAGTATAATTTTGTCATAACTTATTAAAGTTAACGAATTATTACGTATTTATATACATTGCTGGAGAATGAAGTCGATCAATGGCGGATCCAGGATTGTTTTTCAAGGGGTGTGATTGGGGGGCTTTGGGTGCGATCGGGATTTTCGCCTATAAAATACACTAGATTATTTTTTTTCAAGGTGTGCGGCCGCACACCTTGGGTTG
This sequence comes from Ambrosia x helenae, assembly GCA_030844895.1. Lineage (NCBI taxonomy): Eukaryota > Viridiplantae > Streptophyta > Magnoliopsida > Asterales > Asteraceae > Ambrosia > Ambrosia x helenae. Next base: position 667,746 of record CM061230.1, on the reverse strand, counting down.
TACTTGGCTACGCCCTGAAGTCGATAAAGATCATATCACTTTACTTAAACAACTTAACATCCTGGTTTAGAATAATAATCCCAATTAAAAACTTTATATTATAACAAAGAATCCATTCCAACAGTTAACAAAATAGATCTTCAATCACCAAATATACAATTAACATTAACATAATAAATAATTAACATTTAACTTACAAGTTTAAACAAAGTTATCTATAATGATAATTTTTCATAATAAACTAAGATCAAGGCATCTTTATGTCTCCCCATGTTTTATAATATTGGACAAGGTTTAAAAGGGACAAATCACCAACCAACTCTAATTGTACGTACCTTTTTTTAATGACCTTATAATTACATTTGTAACGATTTTCTTGCATGTTTGATCATCAATTAGATCTCTAATATTAGTAAAATAGTAGTTAAAGTGTCATGTTGATCTATTTTTTTATAGATTTACACATGCCCAATAATCATTGGCTAGTTGATTTGTTTAAGCAAAATACAATAATAACCCTTTTAGTAAACACTACTTTTTTTTTTCAAGGAAATCTATTTCATCAAAAATAAAAGGATAAATTACATAAGATGGTAGGTAGGCGGGAGTGAGTGGACCGGTTCCTATTTCGATTTGGATCTTTAAGTCGATTTTGATTTGTTTTGGTATTCTTTGGTGTATACTGTTCCTCACCTTCTTGCTGAGTTAGTTTGTGTCCTCTGTTTAATATAAGCCTTGTTAAAAAAAAATAAATAAAATAAAATTGGTTTGCGTAATATGTTACTAAATATGTAATAAAAAACAAAGTTGTGAGCTCATAATAGTCGGATCTAATATTTGTTAAGTTTGTATGACGGGTTAGATATTACACTGTTGGTCAATACCAAAGAATTACGAGTCATGATATTTGACGAACATCTCATAAACGCAAGTGATTCAAAGAGATGACGAAGATTGAATTCCGACATAAGAATTTTGAGATATGTGTTCAAGATAAAATCAAAGTCCAAATACAATAGTCACCTATATTATTTAGACAACACTAACTATTTGGTAATAAAATCATATGCATTCACTAATTCACTCTATAGTCTTATAGTAGTAAGTCAGTAATGCTGAAGCGAATAATCGTGTAATCAAGAATATAGCTGTATCAAGAAGGGATCTATGCTATAGTAATGCCATTTGCCATTGGGAAAATAATAAATATAAACCCATAAAGTTGAAGTGAGAAAATGACAAATGACAAATTTAAAAAGGTTTTATTTGTTGATCTTATTTTTAAATTTTATTTTAGGACAACTAAGATAAAAAAGAACATGCCTTAAAATCTTAAATAACACATGATATATAACAAATAGCTTTTCTTGTAATGCTAGTGGAACCTTCACTTGGGAAGTAGGGGAGTAGTGGGCTACATGAGAGGGTTTGTTGAAGGATTCCCATTTGCTTAGAGAATTCAATTTATGTGTTTAATAAAATATACTATAGAATATGTTTTAGGAGACAAAACACACTTGCCACATGCACCATGGTTAGTTTTTTAGAAACCATCCATGAGCTTAATCCAAAATTTAGCTTTGGTCTTACCTAGCTAGTGTAGATGAAACAAAAGGATATTCCAAAACAAACAATGATCAATAACACGAACATGTAAGAAATTTTGGTGATTGCGAGTTGGCTTATATGTCAAGATCTTATATCAACATGTAATCGGATGTCTTTAAACTAACTTGACATTTTCTTATCTTTCAATATGTAAAAATGTTTAAATCCAAGGTAATCGATACTTAACAACTTGTAATATTAGTAGTGGCGGAGCTTGAAAAAAAATTATGTGACGGATGATGTAATGATGAGAGGGTAAATGAATGGTTAATAATAAGCCCATTTTGTGTGTTTTTGTTGTGTTTGTGTTAATAATATATGATGAATGGGATAACTACGTGAGCGTTGATCGTTTCAGGATAAATGGCTAAGCGGATGGAATTAGAGCCGAAAAGTGTGAAGCGTTGTGTCCAAGTTAAAGAATTGAAGAATTGAAAGTGTTCGAGAGCTTGTGGAAGAGAATTGGATGTTTGAAGGATGTTTATGATGAAGAAGTAAAGATTAGAGTGTGTTTGAATGCAAGGATTTGAAGGAAAAATGCTTTGGAAAGAAGTTGAAGAAACAAGGAGCAAGCTACGCCTTCCATCTGTAGCTTACTAATGAATTACAAGGCAATTTAAGCATTTTCACGTGGGTTAGAATAGTAAGGTACAGGGCTGATCTGTAAGGTACTGCTGAATAAAGCAATGCTGATAGATTGACTGAACTGTAAGCTACGGTTCTGATCAGTACCTTACGGCTGGCTGAAGAGCAAAAGTAGGAAAGGTTGTTTTTCATTAATAAAATGATTTTTATCAAACCTAGCAGCCTCCTAAGCCCTTAATCACGAAAATACACCATCATTGGGAGACTTTTGAAGCTACAAACACCATTGTTCATCATCATTCATCCATTCTTTCGGTTTCCATCAACATGTTCGGTATTATTATTCATACTTTTGAGTTGTTTCTTGTTATCATGAGTGGCTAAACATCTTGTAATCACCTCCGGGTGTATGGGTTAATTGTGAAACCTTAAGTCTTGTTTGATTTGGTTTATGGATTGTTTTTCATTTAGTTGAAGAATATTTGTGGTTTTTATCATTTAAATGATTCACTTGTTTTCAATTGCTTATCTTGTTATCATTCACATTCGATTTTTCTTGCATCGTGAGTAGTTTGATAATTGGGAGGGTAAGTGATACTTGTGGGTTGGTAATTGAATTGTACATGTTATTATTAAAAACTTGTGTTCGGTTATCACTTGATTTGAACCGTCCAACAAAACTATGTCTATGTAGTATCAAATCATTTAAACAAGAGTAGGGTGGATCATTAACCGGAAGCCTGGAGGGGATTACTTCTTTAATATAATTGTTACAAGTCTTAAATTCGTTTTCTTTAAAGTTCAAAGCAAAAACAAAGCACTTAGGTTTAGGTTAATAGTAACGTTACAAAACTACTCTCTCCACCAATTCCCTGTGGAGACGACTCAACTTCCACATACTACTATTTCCTCATATTTTTGATTGACCCAACGACATCGATCATGTAACAAGATCTTTTATATGTAATCACCAAGTCTTTAAGACAGTCCGAAAGTTTCTTACCTATCAAGAGCCTAAACCGTTCAAATCCAAGTAATAAATCTTTAACTTGTATTTTTAGACGTTATAGATTATACATAATTTTAGCTTCTAACTATTGGAAACGAAGCATATGGACTTGTATTGAACAAAAGTTATGATGTTGGTTGGGACCATGCATTGGTTTTGGTTCTTTAAAGACAAAGTTCTTGAAGAAATGGAGAGTGGTAAGCTAGATGCATAAATTTTTGCATTCTTTAATTAGAAAGTGACAGATTTAAGGAAATTGCACTTATGAAAATTCCCAAAATCCCAAAACTATGTTTAACCAACACTCATTCTTCATGCATGGACTTGTAAAGAAACCAAGTTTCTATAAATTAAAGCCTTTAAGAAAGGCATGCAATGCTCAAAACCCAATAAAATCCAGCTAATGTTGCATAACCATACCAAGTCCAAATACATATATCCATCTTAAAAGCATAATCCTGAAATTGTGAATCTTTTTTCCCCAATTTTATGTGGTTTAAAACATAATTGTTAAAAGTCATCGCCTCTTACGCACAGTAGCGAAGCTTGACTTGAAACTTCGGGGGTCGGAAATCACTAGTTTCGGGGGGTCGAATACCAATTTCGGGGGGTCAAAGTCGTATATAACAAAAAATTTCTATACGAATACTATATAATCGAAACTTCTGAGCGAAAATTCGGGAGGGGGGGTTGGCCGCCCCTCCCCGCCCCTAAAGAGCTCCGCCAATGCTTGCGCATAGGCCCATTTTTTAGGCGAGGCAATGCATTTGCGCTTTGAGTCGAAGAAACTGTGCTTAAATTCTCCAGGTGATGGTTTAGGCGCAGATTTCATCTTGATTCCCAAATCTGGAGAATTTACAGCCAAATTCGTTAAATTATGGCTAGATTCCAGCTATATTTCTACTTTAATCTAAGGAAAATTGCTTCTATACACTAATACATCAATATTTTAATACTTTTGATACTAAATAGAAGAAAAATAATATTATTTTAATATATTTTTCTTTATTTTCTTTGTTCGTTTTTTTTTTATCTTAGGCCTTCGTTTTTTTTTGCGCCTCACGCATAAAGGTCTATGCTCTTTGAGTGCGCCTAGCGCCTTTGATAACTATAGCAATTAGGTATGTAAATTATTAAAATATAATATGTTACTATAGAACATATTCCTACAAACTTTTCTCTTGTTACAATTGTATATATATAATTACCCAAAACCAAATTTTGACCACAAGAAACATGACATTATGAATTAGGAGTAAAAAAACAGACTTGAATATACAAAAAATATTGGTGTTCATTGGGTAATTTGATCGGTTTTGAAAAGAGAAAAAAAAAAAAAAAAAAACTATGGATGAGACCGCTTATCGATTTTGAAAAATGGAAAACAACCGGGTTGTGTTGATTGAGTCAGTCAGACCAGCAAAAGAGTTCTATATAGTGGTTTGACCCTTTTATTTTATTTTTATAATTGTATTATTTTTTTAAATAATATTGATGATTTATGAATATTATAAATGTTGGTGATTTTAGTGTCATCGGGCCGTTTTGGGTAATCGGGATTCACTTAAGACTAAATGAGAAATTAAAATATACACTAATATAAGTTAGGAGGTGCGGAGTGCACACCTAATCAGGACTATTTTAATTCTGCTACTTAAAAGCTCCGACATATTAAGTCGGTGACTATAACTGAGCAACCGACACAGTCCCACCGGTGGTTATTACGTGGTAGTTAATTAACTTACATAGGTAGTTATTATGTGGTGGTTAATTAGCTTCCATAGGTGATTATTATGTGGAGGTTAATTAACGTCCATGGATGGTTATTATGAGAAGGTTAATTAACTTCTGGGTGGTTTTTTTTTTTTTTTTTTTGAAAGGTAAATTTCATTCAAAAAACCACGGTCAGTCTTCAAAAAAAGGATCTCCGGGCAAACAAACGAAGTTACCACCAATAGGATATTTGCACCACACATGCCACTCTAAGCCTTCATTTTTAGTTCTATTTCGAAACCAAAAATATGACGTCATTTTTATACTTTCCATAACTTCACTAGGACGATGCCGAACGCCTTTGAAAATTCTCATATTGCGTTCGTTCCAAATCGCCCACAGTGTAGTAAAAACAATACCCCGCAGTATGTATCTCGACTTCTTTGACGCCGCTTGAACATTAACAATCTCCAAAAAGCCATTGACGACAAAAGCAAAAATGGGGGAAGGCGGCACCACGATTCAACACAACTCCATAATTCTGCAACAAATGCGCAGCCAATGAACACATGATTTATTCCTATAGATAGGAGGGTTTTGATCTATCTTGAAGCACGATTCACAAGATCATTTTCTCAAAGCGTCTCTAGTTCACGAATTCACTCTCAATCACATACTAGGTTCTTATTTCTCAATTTGAGTTGTATCCGATTGGATTTTTCGGGAGAACCATCGAACTAATTGGATCTGAAAGTGACTACACGCCACTCAGATCATCCGTTGTTCATCTAAATTCCCCAACAACAAATATACGTTCAAGTTCGAAACTATGAAACGAACCCTTAACTTTTTTAACAGCCAATTGGAACCACTCACGGACCACTAAAGTATCATCGTGCCACCAGTGTTATCACGCGATCATATTCCACCACCAAGTCACCAATTCAAAAGAAAATTCATAATTACGCGAAAATCCCCTTATAAACCTGATTTTTCAAACCGACATATCACACCTATCTACTCCTATTTAAACACATCTATCCTTTTCAAGTATTTATTAACACTAACTAGTACATAACATTAAAAAACAACTAAAGACCAATGCCATAAAATAGCCTATTTTATATTATATGACATTCAGTTGAACTTTGGCCTTTAGTTTTTGCCTCATTTTCCCAATGTTCCCTGCAAACACAACTACATATATACATATAGGCTACAACACTCAATTGTGTTCTCTCTTTTAATTTGACTTTGTGTTTGCATTTTACCAAACAAAAATGCAGAAAAACTGCAACTTTCTTTCCTATTTATAACTTAACATCCAACACAGTGTCTGGGCATTCATAATAATCCAATCTTTTCTTCTCATTCATGTCACAGTTAGTCAAATAATAAAAGATTCAATTTTTATGAATCTTTATTGAGTCAACATTATTTTACTCTCAAACCCATTGTTTATTTTTGCATTTAAGTTAGTGGGTATTCATATTTATGAGGATTTGAAGCAATGAGAGATGAAATATGCAAGAAAAGCAAGGTTCTTTATAAATCAAGATTGTGTTTGTATTGTTGACTTTTTTTAAAAAAATATTTTTTTTGAAGAGTTTGACTTCATGTTGATCATAATGAAGGTTACATGGCCTAAAACAATCAAGAAATGGTTCAATGTCAAGAACAAAGGTGAAAATTTTCATGCAGATGATTTCAGTTATGGAGGTAATCATTTCATCATCATGAAGTTCTTCATTTTTTGTAAATATTTTTTTTATATTTCTTTTGCTTTTAGTTTGTGTTATATTATAATATTATGATAAGGCAGTCCGTTGTGGAGACACGAGCGAACAGGCGCGAGCCACTGACGTGACTATCAAGTGATCCGGTCGCTTGACCCCGTTGTGGCTGGGGGTGAGCAACTGCGCGACCAAATGTCACTTTTTCCCGTTAACCCACGCGACCACCGTCGCTTGTGCTCGCGCAAAGACTGTTCGCGTGGGGCTGTTGTGGCTGGAGGTGAGCACGGGCGCTGAAACCTCATTCGTGTCGTGCTGCTCGCGCGTCCACAACGGAGAGTGTAACACATGGGAGCATCACTTGACTTGTTAAATGCTTTATTTCAACATCAAAAACAGTATGTTAATCTGCAAAAACAGTATGTTAAGCAACTGTTTATCTTTGCTCCTCAAAGTTTGTTCTTTGTTTTCTTTCTTATTTTTGCAGGTCAAGATCTGTCATTTGATCTGCAATCTGTCAATTCAAATCCTTTTTTGTGTTGGAATTTATTTGCACAGTGACACTCACCATTTTTTTTTTTAAGTTTTATTTATTTATTTATTTAATGGGTTTCCTTTTTCAGGTGGAGATGAAGTATGGAGGAACAATTTTTCTGAAAAAGAGGTGTGTTCTATCAACAAAAGTAGAAAAACAAGAACAGGTACAGTTTCAGACTATTTTAAATATTTATTGCTTTGGACCACTTATCAAGTTAAATTTATATATTTATTAAATTTACATGGTTTATTGATTATAAAATATGGATAAGGATATTGATGCAAATTGGAATAATGCAAAAGAAAAACAAACACATGTTTCATAATATAGGGATAAAAATACAGAATGTTTTTCTGGCATTGATGGTGTTATTTTTAGGGGTGTGAATCGTGCCGGTTGATGGGTTGGCGGCTTTACGCGTTACGGGTTGGCGGGTTGATGGGTTGAAATGTGTAACCCGAACCCGACCTATATTATTATTCGTGTCAAATATTTCAACCCTAACCCGACCCACATAAAATCCGGGTTAACCCGAAGACGACCCGTTTAACCCATATTTTTAAATGAGTCATACATGTTCATGAGTTATAAGTGGGTTGTTGGGTTGTAAGCGGTTATCAATAAAATGTTTAATAGTGAGTACATAAGTGTGACAAATAAATAATATAGTGTGCCAAAAATAACACAATTATAACTAACCATGTAAATAGAAATGATAAACTCATGACCTCTTGGTCTAGTGTATGGTGTCCTCCCTTACAAATGTGAGGTTGTGGTTCAAATCCTTGCAAGTGCAAGGTAAGGTAGAATTTAAGGTGTAATAAAAATTGCCGTTAAAAAAAATAGAAATGAAAACAAAAACAAAAATGTAATAGATTTTTTTTCTAAATACTTAAACGGGTTAATGGGTCAACCCATTTTATATATATGCGTCAACCCGAACCTGACCCATTTTTAATACGGGTCGACCCGAACCTGACCCGTTTTCTTAAACGAGTCGTGTTATTTGACTCAAATCTGTTTTTTTTCGTGTCAGGTTCGGATCGGTTTTTGGGTCATGTCAATAATTGCAGCCCCTAGTTATTTTCCACTTATTTACCTTAAAATTTCTTTAAAATATAGTTTTGGTTATCCTATGCAAGTTATTATTATTAGTTTTCATTATTTTAACGTCAAAAAGAATAAATAAATTAAAACTAGACGTTTGAGTGAAACGGGTAGTAGCGAACCTATATACATCCCAAGTAGGGAGAGCGCCTCGCTTACAAATTTTAGTGTAATTTAAAGGAAAAAATATTTATTGCACCCTTCAAAAGTTCAGTTAAACCTCCCGATCACCCCAATAAAATATTTTTTGGGTCCGCTATTGGAATCGGGCAAAAATCTGTCAAATGTCTTTTTATATTAGTTCACTTAATAGATTATTATTAAACCAAAAGGTAAAATTATAATGGAAGTAGATATTGTATCATATTTAACATTCAAATTATTTAAGATTTTTAAAATGGTTTTGGAACATGTAATTCAGGCCAGCAAGTTTTAACACATAAATATTGGCTCCTAAATATTATCTTTTTTGAGGTGTTACCATACTTGTCATACCCACATATTTAGTATTTTACCACATTTACAAAAGCAGTTATTTGTACTGTTTTTGTCTCAAAATAATTGTCTACAAGAAAAAAAACATTATTATTACACACTTTATTTAGTCCAATGTGAGTTTTCCTCCTTTTATCAATGAGTTTAAAAAACCATGATAAATATGATTGAACTAATAAGTAGTAGCCCAATTTAATTAGGAGTAATTTAGGAATATATCATTTATACTTTTATATGTTGTAATTTTTTTAGGCGGTCCTTGTTTTGAGGGCACGTCTGTTTTAATGAAGTTAACCGTTCAAAAAAAATTATGCATATTCACCTTTTAGAAGTAAAACATTATTTTAGAACAATAGGAGTATATGATATGATGTTTTTAGTAGGTTTAAGGATTAAGAGAACGTACTTTAGTAACTTGTGTTTTATTTTTCATTTTTTTATACTTAACCTGCTAAGAAATGAACAGAAAGATCAAGTGAAAGAAGCATAAATTATCTTCAAACAAACAAGATCGATCCAAGTCTTGCCCAAGTTAGGGATGTTGATAACTATAGGTTTGTTGAACCTTTGCTATATATTTCAAGATTATTTATAATATATGGATTAGTTAATTTATTATTTATTTCAAAATTGAAATAAATAGGATCTTTGTAGCTACTTGGAATGTGGCTGGAAAATCTCCTACAAATTGCTTAAATCTTGAAGAATGGTTACACACTTCACCTTCAGCTCACATTTATGTTCTTGGGTGAGTTATAGTTCGCGTATGAAACTTGGTTACTATTTAATGATTTTTTTTTAACTTTAACTTGATATAATAGGTAATTATAAATTAAAAAATCACTACATAGTATCAAAGTGTCATAATTGTATCATTTAGGCAATTCAATCTAAACAATTATATAAATTTTCACAATAGTAAAACTTGAGTGGTTTTATAATTAAAATAGTATAAGTGATTATGTTATACAATAACAAAAACTTGATTTTTATTTTATGACTATATTTAGTTGTATAAACGAGAGTCCAGACGAACAGAGCTGGGCTCCATAAACACAAGCTCGGCCTATTTAATCAAAGAGAGCTCAGCTCGGTTCGTTTGAACCCTATTTTTAGAACTCGAGCGTGGCTCAAGGGTAGTTTTTCAATATCGAGCTCGACTCAGCTATAACTTATTATTTTCTTAAGCATTTTACTTTCTATACAATCACTTTACATAATACTATTTAGTTAGGGGGTGTTTGGGATTGCGTCTTGAAACTGATTTTTAGATTATTGTGTTTTGAAAACGTAAATAATCAGTTTTTAATGTTTGGGGTTGAGTTTTGAAATGAATTTTTATACTACCAAAACGCAATAATATAAAACCAGCCTCACCCCTGCTTTTCCAAAACGCAGAAGTTGTTTTGAAAAATCAATCCGCCATACACCACATAAAATTTATAAAAACAATTTGTTCGTTTAAACTCATGAACCTAGTCAAGCTTAAGCTCGAGCCCGATTCATGCTTTTAACAACTGCCATTATGAACAAAAGATTTAGAATCTTGATTTTAATTGTTACAAAAAAAAAAAAAAAAAAAAAAAAAAAAAAAAAAACCATTAGACACACTTTCTAAGTTCTAACTACCTTTTAAAAACCAGGTTTCAAGAAATTGTTCCATTAAACGCGGGAAACGTGTTAGGAACAGAAGACAACGGTCCAGCCAAAAAATGGCAAACACTCATTCAAAAAACACTCAACACTCTACCTGAAACAACCGATATACTCCACAACCCATCACCCACACCCGACCCGCTTGTCGAACTGGATTCGGATCTCGAAGACCCGGTAACCCGAAACCCATCATCTCTTTTCCACCGTCGATCTTTACAATCACAAAGTCAAAGCATGAGGTTGACCGGAAGTGATCACATGGCAATCCCACATTCAAGATTTGAGAATAGATATAGTGTGAGTGATCGGGTCATGTTTGGGACCCGACCCGGTTGGTATGATCCGGGTGTCGGGTCTTCGGATGAGGATAATGGGTCGGGTGATTCGGATAATGGGTTGGGTTATGACCCGGTTGCATATTGTCGGTCTTTTTCAATGGAGGAAAGAGATAATAATAATAATAATAATAATAATAATAATAATAATAATAATAATAATAATAATAATAATAATAAGTATTGTTTGGTTGGGAGTAAGCAAATGGTGGGGATATATCTTATGGTGTGGGTGAAGAGTGATCTTAGAGAGCATGTTCATAATATGAAGGTGTCTTGTGTTGGTAGAGGATTAATGGGTTATCTTGGAAATAAGGTAAGAAGTCTTTTGTTTGATAATTGTTTAAAAACATTGTTGTGGTTGGGTGCGGTTTGGTTGGTCCGACCAGGAACTGGTTACATAATCTATCTTGTGAAGTACTTTGAACCGCTTTCATTTGAACCAGTGGTTTGGACATATTCTTTTCGCAAAAATAAAATATTAAAAAAAAATAAAAAAAAAATTAGGAAACAATTTGTACCCTTTATCAAATCAGTTTAATGGTTAAGATTATTTCGGTAACAAATTTTTAATTAATTGAAAGTTTGTATAAAATGGGAAGGGGTAAAAGAGAGACTTTGCCCTATCCATTTTTATATTTAGTACTAGTTTCATTATTTTTTTTAAGAAAAAAATGGAATTTATTAATCCTACTTTTTTGTCGTTAGCCGATAATAATCTCACTCGAGTTTGTTCTTTCCACCAGTCTCACCTTTTAGACATTTTGCTGTCAATGCACCCCGTTAACTCATACTAACACCGTTAGCTGAAACTCACAATTCTAGGCAATTATTCACCGGATTTGAAAGAGGGAATCGAGACCATTACATTGGTATGTTCAATTACAGAAATAAACATGGTTCGATGGTTTAATCGTCGGTTCCGATCATCCCATCCGAGGGGAACATCAACCTACAACCGACGAACCATGCTTATTTCTGCAATTTAACATAACAATATCTTTGTCTCAATTCCCTCTTTCAAATCGGTGAATAATCGCCTAGAATTGTGAGTTTCGGCTAACGACGTTAGTATGAGTTAACGGGGGTGCATTGAGAGCAAAATGTATGAAAGATGGGACTGGTGGAAAGAATAAACTCAGGTGAGATTATTATCGGCCAACTACAAAAAGGTGGGATTTAGTAAATTCTATTTTGCCTTTTTTTTTAAACTCAAATAACTTTTATGCATTTTACTTTTTTTTTAAATTAAATTATTCCTAAAATTCACTTTTTTTTTCTATTTAACATAAGTATAATACTGATTTTTTTATATATATATTTATCTCTTTAGTGTGTTTACTAATTTGAACTAACTATTGTGTTATTGATTTATTTCAGGGTTCAATATCAATCAGTATGTCATTGCACCAAACAAGCTTTTGCTTCATTTGTAGTCACTTAACATCAGGACAGAAGGATGGAGATGAACTCAGAAGAAACTGTGATGTGATTGAAATCATGAGAAAAACTCGGTTTCCACGTCATCACGAAACAACAGACGATAACTCTCCTCAAACGATTCTAGACCATGAGTAAGACCTCATGTTATTACTAAATGCGGCAAATGGGCGGGTCAGGCAACGGGTCAAAATAAATTTGGTTAAAAATAAGTATCTCTTAGCACGCATTAAAACGAATCAACATTACAACAGTTATCATTTTTTATTTTATTTTTTAATATCAAATTCCATTCATACCATAAAACCAAACGTTACATCAAAATAGCGGGCAGACGGACAACAAGCTGCGCCGCCACCCCTTTCTGTATAGCAAAACCTAGTCTACTGAAAACAAACCCTTGCCCTCTCGGAGTCGAGACAGTGCTATGTATAACTCGCTGGATCCTAGTCAAAAAACGGATAGCTTCCAGTGCCAGAGACCCAAAGGTATCAAAAGCCAAGGGGACGAAGGTGTGTTGGTTGTCTTCACAGACTTTAGCATGCTTTTCCACTTTCTTCGTCTCTGTCCGCTGAACTGCATGCCCTGCTACAAATCCATTGTCCCTCAAACCAGCTAGAGGGGATACTTTTGTTAAGTCAACACAAGCGTGTTTCCCCCTAGCCCACCCAAAGACAAGCAAATCTGCTGGCCGCAAGGTAGAGGTGTACAAAAAACCGGTTTAAAAAAAAAACTTGTATTAAAACCAAAACCGGTTTAAAAAAAAACGGTTTTTTACAACCGGTTTAAGAAAAAAAAACCGCTTTAAAAAAACCGTTTTTTTCCCAGTTTTTCTTCACCAACGAACAAACCGGTTTTTAAAACCGGTTTTTTTTGAAGAAACCGGTTTATAAACCGATCCTAACCGGTTTCACCGGTTTGGGTTTTATGCAACAGAAACCGGTTTTAAAACCGAACCGGTTAAAAAAAAACGATTTTGAACCCGACTAAAAAAACGGTTTAAAAAACCCGTTTTTTTTTAAACCGGTTTGTACACCTCTACCGCAATGTGAATCTCCCTCCCGCAGGGTCCGACAGAAAGTTCAATAATAATTGTTGTATTTTACAAATTTGACATGTTTGAAAGTTGAAACAAAACATGACCTGAATCAACCCATTATAAATAAATGGATCTACCACCTCTAGTTATTATTACCATTTTATTACATAACTGTTTTTAAACTTGAATTCTTAACACTGAAATGTTCCATTTGAATGACTCTAGTCGAATCATATGGCTTGGCGACTTAAATTACCGAATAGCTCTTTCGTATCGGTCAGCCAAGGCCTTGGTTGAGACGCGAAACTGGAGGGCTTTGTTGGATAAGGACCAGGCAAGTGCAGGATCTTATAAATGCGAAAAAGTTTTATGCTTGACAATCTTTTAGCTTCAAACTTCATGATCTTTTAAATGATTACAGCTTCGGATACAGCGTAGGAGGGGGCGCATATTCCAGGGATGGAACGAAGGGTGCATATACTTCCCTCCGACGTATAAATATTCAAATAATTCAGATCGATATGCAGGATATGATACGCGTCCTAAAGAAAAACGAAGAACTCCTGCATGGTAACAGGCTGCATCATTTTAATGGGCATGTGGATTATGCGTTTTGGAAAAGCAGGGGTAGAGCTGCTTATAGATTATTGCGTTTTGGTAGCCTAAAAAACTGATTATCTGCGTTTTCAAAACGCAATCCCAAACACTAAAAAACTGATTATCTGCGTTTTGAAAACGCAATAATCTAAAAATCAGATTCAAAACGCAATCCCAAACACCCCTTAAATACAATTAAAGTGAATTTTGACCCGTCTTGCATGTTTAATTTTCGACGTTTTAATTTTTTTGAAGGTGTGATCGTATCTTGTGGTATGGTAATGGGCTGCGCCAAATGTCTTATGTTCGAGGGGAGTCTAGATTTTTCAGATCATCGACCCGTTTACAGCATGTTTTTAGCAGAAGTTGAATCTATAAACAATACTCTATTCAAGAAAAACATTAGTTATTCATCTAGAATTGCAGTGGAAGAACTTTTACCATTTTCTTGTAGATACAAAGGTCTTAATTTCTATTAACAATCGACCTCGCCTCCCTAGCAGTTCGCTAAGTGAGCTTGCCTACCGCCTGCAGACTCCTCCAGCATTCCACGAAAAAGGTCAAACCTTTGACTTTATCACTGTCTTTTTTTTAGGGGGGGGGGGGGGGGGGGGGGGGTTTGGGATTACTTATTAGAATATATGCCGTTTAAATAAACATCCCAAACACCCTCAAAACGATGTCTTATTGCATCAAAACGCAATAAGCAGATACGCAGTTCTCATAGGCTAACCAACGCCGTCTAATTCGTCTAGACTCTTGATTTAATGCTTTATGTTTCTTGGTTATACAGAGCTTTTAAAATTCTTTTATCATTGAAGAACTCTTTGGCACTAGACAAGATACCTCTTGCTAATCAGGTAATCATGCTGAATGTTACCATCAATTGAATATCAATTATTATTATTATTATTATTATTATTATTATTATTATTTATTTATTTCATAACTGGTCATTATAATTATCATTAAAACTGACAACTTTTACAAGTGGAACGGGCTACAAGTTGCGCCGCTACCCTATTTTTTTATTTTCAATTATTAACCGAAAATAAAAAGTTTAATAAGTTGCTAATAATTGTTTTCTTTGTGGGATTTTTGCAGAAAGAGCTCATCTTTACCTAGAGGCAACAGATTGATTTTGTTATAGAAGTGCATTTAACTCTTTCTTGATTCTTGTTTAATAAAAGACTAGGTTAACGCCCAGTGTAATATTACATGGGCGGAAACATAGTCAGTCTATAAATTTTGGGGACTGATTTCGCGTTTTGATAAAAAAAAATTGTTACAAGTTATATATGAAACTTTATGTAACTGAAGAAACTCATGTATATGTATGTTGCAAAGCATACATATATAGAATTATACAAATCAAGCAATGTAATACACTTGCTTTGGGCATACATATTAACAACAAACTTGTTACCAGGTTGCCATATATATAAATGAAATATAATGATTATAATTTATAAGTAACTTATCTTAAGTTGCTGATGAAAAGATGAGAGAATGCATATTAACAACTAATTTATTATCAGGTTGCCATGTATATAATATATATAAATGAAATATAATGATTATGGTATTTTTGGAAGATTAAATTTGTTAATTCTTTCCTTGTTAACCATACATACATAGGGGATATCTTGGCGAACGTGAAATCTCTTTTGTATTTATGGTTGAAAAATAGATCTAGTTTTAAAACAATTGGTTGGAAAGATTGGTGTAAGTCACCATTGTATATGTCGTAAGTGTGGTTTTTTTGCCGTTGTGAAGGATAATTCTGATTTGGAGGATTATCCATAAAGTTTAATTAGGTTAGAGATAATTCAAGTGGGGTAATTAGATATGTTTATCTAGTTGGTTTATTTTATTATTTAAAATAGAGTTGGAGTTGGGTTAGAATTAGTATGTTATTAGTATAAATAGATGGTTAGATCTATTGTATTTGATGTGCTTTGGTTGATAATAAAAAGAGTCGAACGAGTTCGTTCAATCTCGTGTGTTTTGTCTTCGATCAAAGGGCCTGATTTAATACGTTGATCCTTAGTTTGAGGACCGTTCTGGCGGTTGTTTGAATCAGTGGCGAATGTATAGTAGAAGCAGGGGGGAACATCTGTTACCCCTCGATTTTCCTCGTGAAGTGGAAAAAGTTTGTTTTTTAAGCTATTTTTATAAAATGTTACCCATAAAACAAATTTTTTGTTACCCCTTAAAATATTTTTTTATAAAATGTAAAAGCATGGGAACATCCGTTACCTCTCGATTTTTTTGGTATTTTTTCTAGATCCGCCATTGGTTTGAATATACGTATGGTTTAAAAAAAAAATCACTATATTAATTGACAACAAAAATATTCCTTTACCATTAAATATCTTTGATAATGACCAATAGCCGAATCAAACACTTTTATGCCATGAAATATGTTTGGAAAAAAAAAATCACAGGTTGACCACAAAAATTAACAAAATAGACACTATATTATAAAGAAAAACATTAAAACAATAACATAAAAACGAACATAAATATATTCGACGAAGATGCAAGAAATAAGGAAGCTTGACAACATATTACAATATTTTATTGTGTTAATAGTTTATATAATTACAAGACAATTATTAAAGAAAAAAAAAATACTAATAAAAGCTTCCTTCAATGGAGATTAACATATATATGCACACGTACTCGTATCTTGACGATGCTTAGGTTAATATATCTTATCTAACCATACGTCTAGCTGCAAACATAAAAGAACATAAATGCAAATTAGTTAAAAATATGATAATTCATTCCAAAATGCGTGTAAGATATTGTATTTTTATGATGGTACGTTAAAAAGTTAACCCATGTTACTATACTTTTGAAAGATCGATCCCGTTTCCATAGTTTTTATGCGGAAAGCAGAGGCGAAGAAAGTTGAGAAACATGCTAAAGCTTGTGAGGAGAACCAACACGTCGTACCCCTGGCATTTGATACCTTTGGCTCCCTGGCACCGGAAGCCATCCCTTTCCTGACCAGAGTCCAACGGGTTATTCATAGAAATATCTCGGCGCCACGAGGGCATGGGTTCGTTCTTAGTAGGTTAGGGTTTGTCATTCAGAAAGGTTGGCGGCGCAGCTTGTTGCCCGCCTGCCCGCTATCTTGATTTAATTTTTCACGGTTATGTGTTAATAAAAATGAGTTTGTAGTTTAAAAAAAATGCAGGGCTGGCCCTGAGCATGGGTCGGGTGGTCACCGGCTCAGGGCCTGACTCTCAAATGGCCCCAAACTTTTTAAAAAAATATAAACACATAAATATTAAATTCTATATTTAGGATATATATTTGTTTTTAATACATTAAAATCTTGTTAGTAGAGTTAGAAAAACCATGTTAATTTAATGTAAAGGTCTCAAGTTCAATTTTTGGCTCTAGCACTAAATAGACGGCCGTGAAAAAATGTATATAGTTTTTAAAATTGTCTATATTGATTAATGATTTTTCTTAAACTTTACAATGACTTACCAACATGGCCTTTCATGTGACATTCTTTCTCACACTTCAATGTGCAAAACGAACTAGCATTGCCTTCATCTATACATTTTTTCTCGCAATTCTCAAAGTCTTGATCATGATGTTCATGTTCTGATTGATCACGATCTTCGTTGTCGGTGGCACGCGCTACAACCAAAATGACCATAAACGCAAGTAGCACCGCGACAACTTTTGTAGATGCCATTACAAAACGTACGTGATAGATCTTTGATTGTTGTGGTTTCGTGGTAATTAAGAGGTGATTTTATGGTATGGTATGGTTTAAGTTGGTATTTATAGAACTCTTCGGTTGGATCTTGTGATCGTCCTAGAAAAGTGGAGTAAATTAAGGTTTTGTTAGTAGAATCCAATGGCCACCTTAATTTTAACATAGGATTGGTTTGGTTTTTTCAAAAAAAAAAAATAGGATTGGTTTGGTGGTTCCTAAAAAATATATAATTATAGATAACTAGTCCATCCATGGAAACGTCCTGAAATAGACAAATATTCCAATATGATGTGATAAAATGTGTACTAAAAAAGTAATAGTCCGTTTTTCATAAAAAGATTGTAAAAAATTTGGTATCAAATAATATGTCATGATGATGATAGACGATTCTAATGTGTAAAGTGAACATTTGTTAAAAAATGATATACATGTTCAATCTTTATTATGAATACACAATCAATCATCTTTTCATGTTTCTCAACTGTTTTCTTCACTTATACATAATTTAAGTATCTATTTTAAAAATCACCACATAAAAGTCGTTTTCTTTTTTCGTTTTTTGTATAGCACTTTAGTACTCGTTGGAAATATAATAAAATGCTCGTTAATTTGGTGTAATTGTTTTTCCAAAACAATGTCCTATAAAAAATGAAAAATATAGAGAAAGTGCATGTGTCATGCACATGAGAAAGAAATATATATATATATTTTTATTTTAAATCACTAATGACATGACACACTTTTTTTTTTTGAAATGTTAATTTCTTTTAAATCATATGATCTGTGAGACTTGAACCCAAGACTTTCCACTGACTTGACACACTTAAAAGGGAGGTTGCCCTATTTGAATGTCATGTAAGATTTTAGGCTTTGATTTATATAGATAGATTAAGCAATATTTTAACCCCTAATCCAAACTATGTAATTAAAAATTAAAAATCAAGGTAACCAAAAACGGTGCCGGGTTGTGTTTACACACACAAACAAAACAAAACATGATCTATTTGCAGTTAGCCTACTTTTGCTTATTAACTATAGGTTCTTGATTTAATTCTTATATATAAAACATGTTAATATTTTAAATTTGTAATACTAACGTAAATAAACAAAAGTAGGCCACCAATATCCCTCAAAAAAAAATAGTTTTTTACTTTTTCCATATTCCCAATTCATCATATATAATTCCACTTCCTAAACTCTTTGCATGCATAAAAGATATTCATTGTTACATGCTAAATACCTCAAAAAACAATGGCTTCAAACCGATTTGAGGTATTTGGTCTAGCCATGGGCATGCTATGTCTATGTGGTGTTGCCATGGCTCAATCGGGATGCACCACCGCACTCGTGAGCTTGAGCCCATGTCTTGGGTACGTCTCTGGAAACTCATCGACCCCAACAACTTCTTGTTGCTCACAACTAGCCAACGTGGTTCAGTCGCAACCACAGTGCCTTTGTGTGTTCACTGGTAATGGCTCAGGTGCACCCCCGGGTTTGAACATTAACCAAACTTTGGCACTTGCGCTACCTGGTGCTTGCAATATACAAACTCCCCCAGTTAGTCGATGTACTGGTATGTCAAGAGCCCATATTTACTTTTATTCGTGTAACGTTTGAAATACTAAGGTTTTTTATGATATAATTTTAACTATTTGTACCAGAGGGTGCCAATGGACCCGCGGGCTCTACCCCATCAGACTCGCCTTCAGGTGAACATTCATGATCAACCATATCAATTACATATCTTTTTTTTTTATCATTTAGATTTAGCCCCCCCCCCCCCCCCCCCAAAAAAAAAAAAAAAAAAAAAAAAAAAAACATTTTCTGGCTTCTTTTCTTTAAGGCTTCTAGTCTTGCATGTATATTGCAGGAAGTGGATCAAAGACAACACCCGGAACAAGTGCGGACACGCCTAATGGAACAGCGAAATCGAACTCTCTACCATTTTATGTCACTTATGTTTTGATCTTCATAGCAACAATATGTGCTTCATATTAAGTTGCCTAAGTACTTCTGTTGAAGTATCATATTGTTATCATATATATCTATAGTTACTATTTTGTCAATTGGTGTGGTGTGTACTAGTAAATTTGTGACGTTTTGTATTATGTGGTGTTACAATAAATATAAATGTTATGTAAATGTGCATTGAAGGGCAAATATTAACTTAACCCCACAACTTTCATCAACGCTTAAATACCTAAACTTTTTTTTTAGTGGTGAATTTTTCTTTTTCCTTAAAGATAGAATACAATATAAAGCGTGGGAATCAAATTAATAAAAAACAGAAAGAAAGACGATGACAAAGATGTAATCATGTAAATAAAAGATCAACAAATGGGGTGGTGGTTCATTGACAAAGGCAAAGCCTTTAAAACACCTAGGTTGTGGAAGGTCTTGCTGAATTAAACTCAACAATTAGTTAGTTAAACAAAAAAAAGTTACTTTAGTTATATCTTTCTTTATATACACATATGTACATATAAAGAAAGATAGAAAAGGCTAAGTGTGACGATATTAATTTTGGATGCCCAAACAAAATGCCCTTATTAAAAACTTCAAATTTATTAAAAACTTCAAATGATTGAATAAGTGATAAGCTAAAAGTACAATAGCATCCTAAATCAAGAATCATATGAGTCTTTCATACTAGAAGTCAATTAGCCACCAACACAAACTAGCTTTTAGGATCAACATGTTACAACGTCAATATTAATTCAAATAAAAAATAGACGTAAAAACATTTAATCATACATGAATGGTGCTGTGAGTATCAACTTACCAATTTGGACCGAAAGATAAAAAAGATATATTAATAATAAATTATTAATAAGAACAAATTGTTAAATTGGTTGATAATTAAAATGTTAGAAATCTAAATAAAAATTAAATTCTTTTTAAGGAAACCATAATGTTGAAAATATATAATAGGATAAATTGTTTTGATTTTTCTTTGATAGTTCTCCTAAATATACTGTTAAGGTCAGAGTGCAGGGAGTGTGTGTGTGTGGGGGTGGGGGGGGGGGGGGGGCTTGAGAATGAGTTGTAATTTTTTTATTGCCCTCTTTTTTTTTTTTTTTTTTTTTTTTAACACACAAACTAATAATATACTATTATTCCTTTCAACCCCCCCCCCCCCCCTTCCACCCCCTTCCCTATAGTCTTATAAACTCTTACGTGCGTCAGGTTGATTAACATATATAAAAACTATAAATTTGGTATAAATTTCATAATTATGAAGGGCCAAAATCATACAATAACAATCTACCATACCCCTTTGGTCTTTTTAACACTTAAAATGATAACGTAATTGACAATTAAGGAGGCCATGTTTACTTGTCATACAAGGCATCCGAAATATTTTCAATTTTGTGCTAGTTTTTTAACTCGAAACACAAATATTTCATACCACAAAAGCGAACATTTCATACCATCTTTTTAACATTAACAAGATAAAAGCACGCTCAAATAAATCAGTATTAAGCATCAACCAATTAATACATCATACATCATTTACAAAAAAACTAAGAAAACATATACATCATATTATTATTGTAAGTTGTAACCATTTCGAATTAAACATTATTCGAATATATAATTCAAACCTTCCACACGAATAAATTCAAAAGAAACAATACCACAAGAACATCTTAATGGAATATCCCTTTGAACTTTTGTCACATTATTATTTATTTTATTTTTTTGGAGTAGTGTTTCAGCGGTAAATTTTGTGTTGTAAAGCAACCACTGCCCATGATCGAATCCCATAGCACCACACGGGTTTTTCCTTTCAAACCCAAGCGGTTATTTTTTCGGTGGAGCGTGAGATTCGAACCTGGGACCAAACTCGGGCAGAAACCCTCCAAAAAAGTAAACCTTCTCACCTCAAACCTGCTGGGCCAGCTGGACTGGAGATCATTGCCTATTAAATCTTCTTTTAATAATAATAATAAAAACCCCAATTTTACATTTCACACGCAATCTCTCTCTCTCTCTCTCTAAAACATGTTGGAATCAATCTTTTTATTTCCGTACCCTTTCTTCTCTCTTCATCTTAATTTATAAAAAATAAAAAAATAAAACCGACAAAATTAAATTCCACCATTGTCTTCACACCCACTTTGCCTCTGTTTCTTCATCAACCAGCCCTCTAATTCTCCTTCTCTAAGGTAAATTTTCCTGCTTTTTGTTCAATCATCCTTTGTCTATACTTGCTTGACCAAGATTTGTTTCATTTTTTACATTTTTTTTTAAAGATTCTTAAAGTCCCAATTTTTTTAATCTTTTTTGCAATTGGGGACATGGGTTTGTGAAATTGATACGAAATTTGAATTGGGTTGTTTGGATTTGATGTTTTTGTTTAGGTTTTATTGATGTTGTTGAATGTTTTGTTGGTTTTGTGGGATAATCTTGAAATATTGCATCTTTTTTATTGTAATTGTATTATCTTGAGTTGTAAAGTTGAATTTGGGTAAGTTTTTAGAGTGTTGTTTGGTTATGTGATTGTTATTGTGGATATGGATTGTGCATTGTTGAAGATAATATGGAATCGTTGCGGCGTTTAGATCTTTAGGTGTGTGTAGTTACTTAAGGGGGTGTTTGGGAATTGAGATTGGGATTGGTTTGTAGTTCCGGTTAACTGTGTATTGAGATAGGCGTAAACGGTTTTGGGAGCGTTTGAAATTGCTTATTTTGATATGCGAGTATGCAGTCCCAAATACGCCGTTATGTGTTTCGTTGCTTGTAGCTGTTCAAGTCTTCATGAAGGTTTATGTTTTACATGCCTAACTTGCTTTAAAAAAAGCGTGAGAGATCCAAGGCGTTTAGGTCCTAAAAGCCGAGGCTTGAGGGGAGAGCTTTATGTGCGCTAGTTGTTGTTCTATTTACAACCAAATAAGCTTTATTTACAATCAGAAGATTTGTCTCCGGTCTCTCATATGTTTTACGTTTCAACCTTTTATAAGTTATTAATCCCTTTCGGTTGTTTACTTGTTTTGGTGTTTACATATCAGTCTTCTACATGCCCTAAATTTTACTAATTTTGACCCATAAGTACATGAGGCGCCACCTCTAGCCCTGAGGCCTTGGTTTTAAAAAGCGCGCTCAAGGTGTGCTTAAGCGCGAAGCGCATCTAGGCGCCAATCTGTGCGCCTTATGGAACACTAGGCGAGCATCGTACGAAAAGCGCAAAAAGCGCATGAAAAGCACGCTTTTTTGGCCAAAAAAGCGCAATAAAAGCGCGCTTTTCGTACATGAGGTGTTTTTGTGCTTAAAATTGTTATACATGTAGCTAAAAATGTTGTACATTTAAGTTAAATCATATATAAACCTTATTTGTATCTCTATTTTGGGTAAATGATGCTAAAAACCTATAACATATATAAAAAAATTATACATATTCGTCTTGCGCCTCGCATACGTAAAGCCCACCGCTTTTGCGCTTTGCGCCTCGATTTTAAACCTCGTCGCTTTTGTGCGCTTCGCGCTTTTTAAAACCAAGCCCGAGGCATGTTTTTGCTCGCCTCACACCTTGGCCACGCCTTCTAAAACAATACATCTGATCACTGTTTAACTTCTTTCTTTGTAGCCTTGTTATAGGGGATGATTGGTATTGTTTATTAAAACTGCTAATCTACTTATTGCGTTTGGGTACAACAATAAGTTGTTTTCGAGGGTTTTAGGGATTGCTTGCCAAACAGCTTATGTGATTGTTTTGCATAAACAATTTGGAGTTGCTTATTTTAAAAACCAAGTAACTCATTTTAATAAGCAATCCCAAGCACCCCTTTAAGTTTTTTTTTTTTTTTTTTTTTTTTTTTTTTTTTTTTTTTGTAGCAGTTAATCAGTTAACGTATCGTGTCTCACAGTTGAAGGGTATTGATGTCTTTGGTTCTTAGCAGGTTGCTATATACTGTAGTAATAATGGTTCTCATTGAAGGTCTCCCCGACGCTGTTGCTATCAGATGTCTAGCACGCGTCCCGTTCTTCCAATTCGCAAAACTAGAAGTAATATGTCGTTCTGGCGGGAAGCAGTTCACAGCACAGAGCTGTACAGAGCCCGTGAAGAAGTCAACGCTCGTGAAAATCTTTTATGTGTATGCGCATTCGACCCAGAAAACGTGTGGCAGATTTATGACCCGAAGCGAGACCTTTGGATTACTCTCCCTATCCTTCCTTCAAAAGTTAGAAATTTGGCCCATTTCGGTGTTGTATCGACCGCAGGTAAACTGTTTGTCCTAGGTGGCGGTAGTGACGCGGTTGACCCGTTGACCGGTGACCAAGACGGGAGCTTTGCAACAAACGAGTGTGGGCTTATGACCCAGTGATCCGGCGATGGTCCCAACGGGCTGCCATGATTGTTCCGCGGACGATGTTTGCATGTTGTGTGTTAAACGGGAAGATATTGGTCGCAGGTGGGTTTACAACGTGTCGAAAATCAATATCCAAAGCTGAAGTTTACGATCCTGAGAAAGACGTTTGGATTACAATCCCCGATCTTCACCTTACGCATAACTCAGGGTGTACCGGGTTCGTAATAGGAGGCGAAGTGCACGTAGTGCACAAGGGTTTGACGACGGTTCAGGTGTTAACCAAAGACGGGTGGAGGGTTCACGAGCATTCGTGGGTACAGGGCCCGATGACGGTGGTTAAAGGGTCGTTATTCGTGATGAGTCACGGGCTTATATACAAACAAGACCAGTACTCGAGGAAAGTAGTGATATCGGCTTCAGAATTCAAGAGGCGAATCGGGTTCGCCATGATGGGTTTTCGGGATGATATTTATGTGATTGGAGGTGTGATCGGGCCGGAAGGGTGGAACTGGGATATTCAGAAGATGTCTGATGTCGACGTTTTGACGCTTGGGAACGAGAGGCCCGTGTGGCAGAAAGCCGCTTCCATGACCCGGTGTCGGGGGACCATACTTGGGTGCGCCGAGCTAAGAATTTAGGTGTTTTCGGGTTATGTTTGTATCTGTTTGTTTGTCCTAAGGTTTTGACCTTCTGAAACCAAAATTAGCATATTTACCATATATGCATGCTATATTGCTATGTGCCTATGTTTATAGTGAGCGTTGTGTTTATAGCCCAAAGCTAAAGTTTTCACATTCGCTACGATATCTTGAACTTTAGCCTCGATGCCCTTGAAGATCTTGTCATTCCTCGCATTCCAAATATCCCAACACGTAACCATAACTATACCATGAATGATTTTACCTCCGACCGCTTGTTTAAAAACTTACAACTCCCAATTTTTATCCAAACCCCAAACGTGAAACCACAAGACGTGAATAGGTGCTCATTAGACTCGGTGTCATAATCACACAAGACACAAGTCGAATTCAGGATACCCACATTTCTTCTCGTCAGGGCAACCCGGGTGGCCGGGTTGGAATACGATCCATCTCCAAACGCCACAATTATATGTTGCACTTTAAGGGAATCCATGAGACCTATTGCATCCGATAATAAAGTGGAAAATCCCTTTGTTTAATTAAGATCTTTTTCACCGCACTTACGGTGAAAGTCTGAATTCCCATCAGTCAGAGCCCATCTATCCAAGTATGTACCCAATTCTAGGGATGAGCTCGGGACGGTATCGGTACCGAACCGATACCGATCCCGACAATACCGATACCGATACCGATACCGATTATACCGGTACGGTATCGGTATCGGTTCGGTATCGGTACGGTACCGGTGTGGTATCGGTATTTTACCTTAAAATACCGATACCATACCGATCCCGTACCGATACCGATAATACCGAAACCGAAAACCTCTAAATGTGGGTACCGATACCGATACTGAACACCCTCGGTTCGGTATCGGTTCGGTACGGGATCGGTTTTCGGGACCGTATGCTCATCCCTACCCAATTCAACCGAGATCATAGCGGCAACACATTCTTGAAGCTGTCGGACATCCTCATCTCCACTCGGCTCTCGAACCCAATGACCAACGAAACCATCTCGAGTAACGCGACTAGCAATCGAGCAACTTTTGTCCGCATCAAGGATAAATAAACAAGGCCATTTGTCTTTCAACATCCTTCTCCATGCCACCAATCCAACAAAAAACGCACATTGCTACCATTACCCACTACCCCTTTAATCAACCCATGTATATTTTTATCTCGTAACTTCATAGTATCTCCAACTTTAACAATTGCGCTCCAACACCATGTACCATATTTGTTTAACGGGAACGAGCTCCATCGGTTTTGCGTATTGGTTTGCTTGATTAGACTTTTTAAAACTCGGTTTATCAAGAGAAAATCACTGAAATGAACATAACACATTTAATTACCAAAATAAACATTGTTATAGGCTAATACCTTTGAAATGGCTTTAATTTGAAGCCTCTAAACTTTAGCCAAATCATTTTTACCCTAAAACTCCCTAAAATTTAGCCATTTAAATGAGAATTCCAAAATAAATCTAACAACTAAAGTAGCCATTTTCAATTTAAAAACCCCTAAACTTTAGCCATTTCAGGTTGGGGGTTTCAATTTAACACCTAAAACCCCCTAAATTTTAGCCGTTTTAATAAAAAAAAATATTCAAAATAAATCTAAGCCCCTAAAGTTTAGCTTTTAGGGTAAGATCCCTAAATTTGGTCGTTTCAACATAAAATTCAATATAAATCTAACCCCTATAATTTAGCCGTTTTCAAATAAAGCCAAATGTAGCTTATTTTGGACATCATGGCTACAACTTAGCCTTTTCGACACTTGTAAAGAATGCACATTCTTGTTATTGATGATTTAGCCGTTAGACATGTTTATTTTGTTATTAGACATAGTCAATATTATTTTCGTTATATTCCATTTTATAAGAACCATAGCCATTTCGTTAGTTTGATATGATCATTTAATTTAAACATTGTTAATAAGTAAAAAAGAAACTTGGTTATTATTATTATTATTTTTTTTAACAGTCAAACGAAACATTTTATTAAAACCCAAAATGACCAGCAGGTCGCTGGCCACCTATTTACAATCCACCGACTAGATAAAATCAACACAACACCCAAAGAGTTACACCCCATGATCCATGGATACCCAAAGAACACCCTATCCGAATCACATAAATTCCATGACCAAAGGATAGTTATAAATGCCTACTTTGCTACGTGAAACACTAATACAAGTAAATAGGACAAGGTATTTCTTATTACGTGATACCTAAGTATCTTTTTCCATTTGGTTACATATATTTCGAAACCGTTGGTGTTATATTGGTGATATGTGCGTAAAATTTACTCATGTTGCGTTTTACCAAAGACTTGCACTGACGGATGAAATGGATGCTGTTGGAGCTAATTGGATCGATCACGATAAAAAACGAAGAACAATATTAGACACAAAGTCTTTTTCACTAAGAAATCAAAACCACACATAAAACATTAACCCTACCAATCTATTTATACTAAATCTAAACAAGTTTTTCTAAACCAATATTAAAACTCAAATACTTATCTATCTAATAAACTAAAACTATTTAATTAAACTAACATTTATCTCTAATTTATTTTACCAAGAGTTACATAACGACCCTTCAACTTTTGGCTTCTTTCACTTTTCACCCCAACTTAGGATTAAACCAACAGATGCAACATTCAGAGTCATCTTATTTTTATGTAAAGTTCGTTTTACGGATTGAAATGGAATCTAGATATCTTTCATTTTCTATGTCATTCATTTGAACAAAATAAAGAATTGAAACTGGAATTGAACACTAACATACAAATGAGAATCCACATTAGAATTTCATCCATATTACATTTTATTCTATGAAACACACGCACACGCGCACACACCCCTACACTCCAAAAAAATTATAGTTCCCGTGCGAATTCCAATTCCATTACAGTCCACAAAAAGGAACACCACCTTAGACTATGTGTTGTGGCTCAAGGTGAGCACAAATATTATTCTGTCATTTCATGCCACATGAATGCTAACATGGCAATGGATAAAGCTTGAGCTTAATCACTTGACCCTGTTGTGACTCAAGGTGAGCAATGGCTTTATCCATTTTTTTTTATTTTAATAATGTTAGATGAAATATAATAAAAAACATTATATTATATTAAATAAAATAAAAAAAACATTACATTAAATAAAATAAAAAACATTACATTAGATAAAAATAGAAACATCACAATAAATAACAAAAAAAAACATTACATTAAATAAGAAAACATTATATATACATTAAATAACTAGAAAATATAAAACCTAACTTAATGTTGGGCGTAACATTTGACACACCGAAACTTGTGTAACGTCGTACTTGGTCTCGAAAACATACTCGACGTAAGTGGATGCTATGACCACATCTTCACTTTTGTTGGGGAGTTCGTTTTTGACATTTTTATAAAATCATTCAAATTTTTGGCACTTCGATTTGAGGTCCCTATACTTATGGGAGATTTAATCAAAACTAAATTGTGTTTCCCCGACAAACTTACCAAACTCGGCTAAAACTTTAGCCCATTGTGGAGCCCGACTTTGACTACCCCGACTAGTTGCAGCGCCATCACCGTGCACATTGTTGTACGCAGTGATTAACACAAGTTCTTCCTCTTCTGTCCAATGCACCATCGTTTTGATTGAGTTGGAGAAAAAGAAATTGAAGTATTGAATGTGGTTGAAGAAGAAAATGAAGGTTGAATGTTGTATTGTGTCTTTTCTTTATTTTCGTCATTGTGTCATTTCTGTGATTCATTGCGTTATTTTATTGGCATTGTGTTATATTTTGTGAGGCATTGCGTTATATTTCACGATCCATTGTGTTTTTTGTATCCTTTACACTCGTTTAATTTTTGTTACATTGTGTGGTATAACTTGACCCTGATAAGAAAAGCTCACGATTGTTTATAAATGCATATCCTAAGTGTGTGTGTGTGTGTGTATATATATATATATATAAATTTAGACTAAAATATGTGGATGATATTTTCTATATACTTTAAAATAACTTTTTTTTTGAACAGTGAACTTCAATAACAAAACCGTCGAACCTCAAAACAAGGTCCGCCAAAACAACTTGACAACATATACATAGGATAAACACACCAATCCTTCCAATTAATAGATTTAAATCTAGCCCTACTCTTAAGCCATAAAAACGCCAACAATTTCAATTTAGCAATAACCTTGATGACCTTAGGAGACCCCCTTCAAAAACCTTTCTATTACGCTTCTTCCAAATAGTCCAAACTGTGATCATGAGAATACCCGAACAACTTTCTTCACCCACTTCGTACCTTAGACGTTCTTGTACATCAATAAAAGATCTTCAAAATCACAAACGAAAATAGTATTCATTTTGCACCACCTCCCAACTAAGCTCCAAACACCAAAAGCAAAGTCGCATCCGATGAAAAGATGATTCAAGCTTTCCTCTTCAGCCTCGCACATCAGACATGTAACATCTAGGATAGGAATATGTCTTCAAACCAAAGCAAGCCTAGTCGGAACCCGATCCATTTCAGCTCTCCAAACCAACAAGTTCACCTTAAGCAGGACCCAAGACTCCCATTTCATAACCTACTGACGACGTAGATCCCGCTCATTCCTCAATAGCTTTTTAACCTGCGAAACAGAAAAATTAAGAGATCCGTCATCCCACATCCACCTATCCCGGACATCATTGAGAACCACTTGGCTTTGCAAAAAAATCCACATCTTGCATCTTGGATAATTCTTCCATGGAACCAGGACTTTTATACCAATTTACTAGCAAGTTGACCAAATTCCCATCCCATGTAAACCGATCCTTAACAAGGCAAGTTTTATTTCTCTCTAGTTGGAACAAGCAAGGCCATCGGTCCATAAGTTTAGTCATACCAAACAATAAATCTTTCCAGAATCAGACTTCCTCCCCCTTTCCTACCTTGCATCTGATATAATACTCGATCCCTTTCCCGTCTTGTTCAAGTTTTCCAGGAACATGACCAGAGATTTCCAGCAACCTGTATACTTATGTTGAATAGGCGAAAACCCCACCCGCCCCGACCCCCATGAACCACCTATATAACCTTGCACCATAAGCTACCCCTCTCTTTTTTGAATCTCCAAGCCCACTTTGTCAATAAAGCGGCATTGACATATTCCAACTTAGAAACTCCCAACCCCCCCCCCCCCCTCTTTTTTAGATGTAGTAACCACATGCCAAGCCACCCAATGACGCTTCCTACCATCATTTGTACCTGCCCATAAGAAGTGCTTCATGATGCTCTCGATTTTATTTATCACTCCCACCGGGGCTTTATAGAGTGAGAAAAAATATATAGGAAGACTCGATAGGACCGCCTTAATAAGAGTCAATCTTCTTCCCATCGATAGAGTTTTCACCTTCCATGATTGTAATCGGGATCTTATAGTGTCAATCACCGGGTTCCAATGCTCCACCCTATTCATGTTTGATCCAACCATGATCCCCAAGTATACAAAAGGCATCTCGGCCACCTTACAACCAATAATGGCCGCCAATCTATTAACTTCCTCCCCCCATTAACTCCCAACCCAAACAAGTGCGACTTATGAATATTTATTTTCATACTGGAACATATATAGAAAATTCTGAGAAGCCGCACCACTTTCTCAATATTCTCTAATGACCATTTCCCCATTATAAGAGCATTATCTGCATAAAATAGATGTGACATAATAGGACCACCATACGACACCCTAAGGCCTTCAAGCTCACCCAAATTACTTGCCTTAGATAAAATACTTGCCAACGCCTCCATAACAATAAGAAACAGAAAAGGAGAAAACGGGTCTTCCTTTCTAAGGCCTTTTTCGCAATGAAATTCATATGTAAGAGACCCGTTAACCAGAATCGCGGATCTTGCTGACTGCAAAATCCCATTGACCCACGAACACCACTTAGCAGGAAAACCCGTTTGACCCGTTAACCAGAATCGTGGATCTTGCTGACTGCAAAAGCGCATTTACTATTCTTCTTCAACCACCCAATCAACTCATTTATTATTAAAGGACCGTCCAAAATATATCTATCTTTTAGAAATGCGGATTGGGTCTCAGAGATCACCATACTAATAATGTTCTTAATCATTCCAGCCCCCACCTTCGAAATTACCTTGCTTATAACTCCCACAAGATTAATAGGCCTATAATCCTTTAACCCAACCGGAGTCTTAGTTTTAGAAATCAAGGTAATAAAGGAAGTACTACACCCTCTACTTATGACTCCCGTTTTATGGAAATTAGTCATAAGTCTAAAAAATCCTCCTTTAGATATTTCCAATAATGCTTAACGAACTTGAAGTTGAAACCATCCGGCCCCGGAGCTCTATCAAGCCACAATCAAAAATTGCATCCCGAATCTCCTTTTTAGAAAAAGGGGCTATAAGATCATCCCTACCTGCTTCATCCACCTGTTTCAAGTTACTACATAATAATACCGGTCTTCTTTTATGATGCTAAAAAAATGTCTCATAAAATATCTCAGCACCTCCCTTTTTGTAACACCCCAACCGATGGCGGAATCATCGAGGTGCCACGTAGTGACGATTGTTCAAAAGCTCATGGTACTAAAATGTAAATATTATTGAATAATCAAAATTGTCTTACATGGAAATGGAAATTACATTGTCTAAATGAAATGTAAATATTGAAATAACTGAATTAAAATAAAGCACTAAATGTCTCTTGTTAAAGCACTAGATCAAACTGCACCTGAAACATGTACAAATAGATTTTGGTCAACATATGAAATGTTGGTGAGCATTCCTAGATTTGATATATATAGTAGGTTAAAAAGTTATACAATTCAAGTGCAAGCTACTGTGCAAATATGTAAACTATGTATCATACAAATGAGCGAAATCAACCCTGTGACTGTATAATGTACTGTATGAACTGTAGTGTACTCAACCAATAAATGGATGATAACTTAACAATGGCCACGGATTCTCCGATGAAAAAGGGGGAGAATCAATCTAGGCGGGTTGTCAATCCAAATAGCGCTATCCAATGTTAAGGTCGGCTTGTACCATGTTAATGATTTCACTAAGTACAAATGTATTCCACATGTATTGTTTAAGCATAAAGCACGTTGTAAGCAATGCACATAGTACTAGAATTGTATTGTGAAAATGTAAACTTGTATTTGAAATTTGTAATAGTGTACATGAATCACCCCAAAAATGTATAAAAGTAAAAAGGGGATAGGAATACTCACAGTTCACGTAGTAACTTGAAATTGGACTTGGACAACGAAATATGTGTTGGAACTATCTCAAAGTATCAACCTAAAGAATTTGATAATGTGTAAGGGAAATAACTCTAGGATACGTGTATTTCTAGGGCTTCGAATTTGGGGATAAGTATTCGTTTTGATTAATAAATAAATTGTTAACTAATTAAGAGAAATTTGGTAAATATATAAACAAAAGTCTTTTGTAAATTTTAAATTGAATATAGTCACAACATAAGGTTTTAAGTATGAAAATAATTTTTATAGAATTATTTTCTTGTGAATATTTAAATCTGATTATTTCAAATTGTCAAAATATGACTTTAATATCGAAAAATATTGAAATCAAAGAATTTCTGAATTTAAAAATTGTATTTCAGTTCTAGATGAATAGAAACAATTTATGTAAAATTTGGTACAAAAATATTGTAAAATGAATTTGTTATGAATTATTTATGATTAAAACTAACAAAAATTAATTAAAAATATAAAATAAACGATTTTTCTGAAATAAAAATATATTCTGGAATGTTTAAGAATATACAAGTTTAGGATAATTTTTGTGAGATTTAATAAAATCGTTTAGATATTTTTATAGAATTTAATAAATATAAATGAATAAACTTGTATTATTAATAATATATATTAAATAAATTATTTTTGAAAAACTAAAATTTAGGTAATGAACTTTCTCATCAGATCAACATAATATAATTTTTGTAGAATTTATAAAAGGGTTTTGGTATTTTAAAATGAATTTTAAATATATAAATGGATATATATATATATAAGTTAAGCTTTTTTAAAAAAAATGGTGCTTGTGGGACTCGAACCTGGCCATCTGGCCGGTTCATTCCTTATCTCCACATGCGTGTATACCAGCTGGTCTATACCAGCTGGTTGTATATTTATGGATTGAAAATACTTATATACAATAACAGATTCAAGTGTTCTTCCCCAATTCTTAATATTTCGAGCCCTAGTTTCCAAATCATCACAATTGTTGATCAATAGCCCCTGAATCTTTGGGCTATTGATCGTGTAGGGCCGATGAGTGAAACCCACAAAAAAAACAAGATCTAACACTTACGAATTCGGGTATGTGACTCGGTCATCTGAAAAGTCAACTTTGAACCAAACTCAAGAACAGCAGGATTGTTACAAGGAATTAGAGGTGTAGAAAGAATTAGTGGCGAGTTGTGAATGCCTAATGATGTCCAATTTATAGTGATAGGACCTGGTTCGTCAAATTGGAAAGCTTGACCACGAATGAATGTGTGCGCGTGATTGATCATAAAAAAGGAAGCTTTTGACTGTGATAATGTATACAATACGCGAAATGAATCCTTCATTACACGTGCTTGATGATTCCCGGTCAAACCTACGCATTAATTCGTGATTATTGATCCTAGAATTCAGCTTGTTGACTATTGTTTCCTTTTCTTCTTGTTTATTACGCGCAGCAGTAGCAGATACCAAAGGAAAAAGGAAATAGCGATGGAAGGGTTAAATAAAATAAAGGTTGAGGTTA
This sequence comes from Ambrosia x helenae, assembly GCA_030844895.1. NCBI lineage: Eukaryota > Viridiplantae > Streptophyta > Magnoliopsida > Asterales > Asteraceae > Ambrosia > Ambrosia x helenae. Next base: position 634,388 of record CM061230.1, on the reverse strand, counting down.
AATCAGATTTCAAGTGTAGCACAGATGGTCACGCGTGTGTGTGTGTGGGGGTTTGGTCCGGGTTCGAATCCGAGCAGGGACCCTTTTAATTTTTTTCTTTTTAACAACTAAAGGGAAGGGGAAAAGCAGGCTTGGGCCTGGTTATCTGGTGGGCCGACCTGCTGTTGGGCTCGTGTGTTGGGTTGGTTGTAGTGGGTTAAGTAAATGGGTTATGGTTTGGTTATGGTTTAAAGATGGTAAAAAAAAATGTATATAATAAAATCTGAATTTTTTTTTTATTATTATTATTATTATTATTATTATTATTATTATTATTATATATAAAAAGTGACGGATGTCACAGCATCCCCTACTTTTAGAAACTTCGTCCCGAAGTTATTAGAAACATAGGGTTGTGGATGTTTGAGTAAAAATTAAGATAACTGTGGTTTGGAAAATTTGGGTTAAGGCACGACGTAAATTTATAGGTAACAAAGTAAACTGTTTCAAATGATTTGGATGGTAGGTTTGATAGGTGTGGGTTAAGGATTTGGATTAGGTTTGTCTCGAATAATAAGGAAAATAAGATCTAGTAACTCGATAAGTATCAAGTTTTAGGAATTCTATGATAAATGTACGAGTTGATTGTCTACAGAAAGACTAAATGAACTACCAAATAACCAGAGTTTGTTCCTGGCCCGACTTCCAGTCTCACTTTCAATGCATCATTAGTGTTTGTATACAGGGTGTACCGCAGCTAACCCACCACACCTTTGATACCTTGAAAACATATTGGACGCCTACCAAAAACTCTAATAGAATTTCACACTACCCTAACGCACCTGTAAATTCATGATTACGTTCCGGACCGGAATCATCAATTTACCTTACATTAGGGTTTTGTGTCCTTCTATGACCCCACCGATTGTTGAGCAGGTTTGATAGCCTCCACCAGTCGTGGAGTAGGTTGTAGGGCCTCTCCCGACTGTTTGAAAAGGCATAGTGACCTCTACCAATCGTTGAGTATGTTCGATAGCCTTCACCAGTCGTGGAGCAGGTTGTAGGGCCTCTCCCGACTGTTTGAAAAAGGCATGATGACCTCTATTAAGTGCAACAATTATTATTCACATAGATTGCAAATTGATAGCATGTTTATGCAAGCAAGTTTGTAAGTACTACAACCATTAAGTGTAAGTGTTATCTTAGTGGCCTATAGAAATAGATGATAAGTATCATGAATAACTAAATGTTCAATAGATTGTTAAATCAAAGGAAAAAATTCAAGTTTCATATAACAAACAATGATGTTTTTAGAAAAGCCCTATAGAATCAATTATTAAGTTTTTAGTAGTTTGATTTTCATGAAAATCAAGTCCAAATGTTTCAATAAAATGTAAGGTAGAGTCTGAAACTTATATGATATAAACGTAATCGAATACGATAAATTTTCAATCTGTGTACGTACACAATAGTATGCAAGGAAATTTCTAGATGTTATATGCCTATGAGTATGACATAATTGGGTACAAAATGAAAATAGGATTATGAAAATGAAAACACAAGTATCATGAATAATTAAATGTCCAGTGAATAGTCAAGTTAAAAGGAAATCAAGTTTCACAAACAATGATGTTTTGGAAAAAAAAAATCCTGTAGAATCAAGTATCAGGTTTTTAGTAGTTCGATTATCATGGGTAACTAGCTCATGTGTGAGAAGGTGAAGGATTTAGTTCTTGAGAGGATGATGAAAAATCTTGAAGCAGAATCAAGGTTGTGAGAGATAGTGAATGTGAAGATAGTTGATAAAGAGTTTATTTTATAGTAAGGAGATTATGTAGTAGTGTAAATTTTGGGGTTTGGATCAAAGGTTATAATCAAGTATATAAGAAAACATGATTGTGGTATATGCCAAATATTGTAAAAATTTGAACAAGTTGAAAATGAGTGAGTGTTGATGGAAAATCTAGAGACTAAATATTATTCCAAAAAAAAATAAATATTTTCAAAATTGGTTTTGTACATAAGGCAAAAGTTGTTAAATAGTACAAGCTAAGTAGGCTTTGTAATAGTTTAAAACATTATATAGAAAATCGTTTGTTACGTCAATAAATAAATCAATTGAATTTAAGTTCGAGGAAAATATGTACTTTGCAGAGTTACTAGGCAATACAACAAGTTTTAGAAATCTATAGTTTGTGCTAAAGTATGAGGTTATAGTTTTTAAAATAAATAACATGTGGAGGAATGAAATAATATGATTTGGGTAGGGTGTTGAAAAAAAAAAAATGGCTAAGATGGTAAGGTGAAGTGTGATTGTGAAATCAATAGATGGTTATGAAAGTATGAACTTGTAAGCAATATATGAAAATCGTGAAATACAAAATATTGTATATGAATCGAGAGAGTATTATTGAAAAAGCTTGCATAAAATGCTTGGAGTGCCCTTGTCTAGCTGTAAAGCCCAACAAGAACGTTGACTTTTCAAAGGAATTGAACCCAATGGTGATCAAAGAAGACATGCTTTAGCCTATAAGTGGACACTCACTCCAGGAATCCCCAGGTAAGCATAACAGGTCCGTAAATGGATTTATGCGCTATGCTTGCCTATGCCAGAAAACCCAGTGTACAGGCGTCCACCCTTCCAGATTGCACGTGTCCTTATCACACTCATTAAAGTTCAACAACTTTGAAGGAGCAAAAATAAGAGTAGGCATTATGCCTAAGAGTGTCTTCATGAAAGGTACTACTCCCGTTCCATGATGATGTAGGCTTTCCACTCCTTGTAGGACACCATCTTTATGCACCACGATGAAAGATGAGGAGAAATGGAGAAGAAGAGAAAGATAGAGGAAGGAAAGTAGAGGGAAATGAGGGTAAGGGTAATTTAGGTAATATTATGCATGAAAGTTGAAGTTCGGTTATAGTCTAGGCCAGTTTATCTAATAACCTAGTTCCCTATAACCATGGCTCTGATACCAATCTGTAACACCCCAACCGATGGCGGAATCATCGAGGTGCCACGTAGTGACGATTGTTCAAAAGCTCATGGTACTAAAATGTAAATATTATTGAATAATCAAAATTGTCTTACATGGAAATGGAAATTACATTGTCTAAATGAAATGTAAATATTGAAATAACTGAATTAAAATAAAGCACTAAATGTCTCTTGTTAAAGCACTAGATCAAACTGCACCTGAAACATGTACAAATAGATTTTGGTCAACATATGAAATGTTGGTGAGCATTCCTAGATTTGATATATATAGTAGGTTAAAAAGTTATACAATTCAAGTGCAAGCTACTGTGCAAATATGTAAACTATGTATCATACAAATGAGCGAAATCAACCCTGTGACTGTATAATGTACTGTATGAACTGTAGTGTACTCAACCAATAAATGGATGATAACTTAACAATGGCCACGGATTCTCCGATGAAAAAGGGGGAGAATCAATCTAGTCGGGTTGTCAATCCAAATAGCGCTATCCAATGTTAAGGTCGGCTTGTACCATGTTAATGATTTCACTAAGTACAAATGTATTCCACATGTATTGTTTAAGCATAAAGCACGTTGTAAGCAATGCACATAGTACTAGAATTGTATTGTGAAAATGTAAACTTGTATTTGAAATTTGTAATAGTGTACATGAATCACCCCAAAAATGTATAAAAGTAAAAAGGGGATAGGAATACTCACAGTTCACGTAGTAACTTGAAATTGGACTTGGACAACGAAATATGTGTTGGAACTATCTCAAAGTATCAACCTAAAGAATTTGATAATGTGTAAGGGAAATAACTCTAGGATACGTGTATTTCTAGGGCTTCGAATTTGGGGATAAGTATTCGTTTTGATTAATAAATAAATTGTTAACTAATTAAGAGAAATTTGGTAAATATATAAACAAAAGTCTTTTGTAAATTTTAAATTGAATATAGTCACAACATAAGGTTTTAAGTATGAAAATAATTTTTATAGAATTATTTTCTTGTGAATATTTAAATCTGATTATTTCAAATTGTCAAAATATGACTTTAATATCGAAAAATATTGAAATCAAAGAATTTCTGAATTTAAAAATTGTATTTCAGTTCTAGATGAATAGAAACAATTTATGTAAAATTTTGGTACAAAAATATTGTAAAATGAATTTGTTATGAATTATTTATGATTAAAACTAACAAAAATTAATTAAAAATATAAAATAAACGATTTTTCTGAAATAAAAATATATTCTGGAATGTTTAAGAATATACAAGTTTAGGATAATTTTTGTGAGATTTAATAAAATCGTTTAGATATTTTTATAGAATTTAATAAATATAAATGAATAAACTTGTATTATTAATAATATATATTAAATAAATTATTTTTGAAAAACTAAAATTTAGGTAATGAACTTTCTCATCAGATCAACATAATATAATTTTTGTAGAATTTATAAAAGGGTTTTGGTATTTTAAAATGAATTTTAAATATATAAATGGATATATATATATATAAGTTAAGCTTTTTTAAAAAAAATGGTGCTTGTGGGACTCGAACCTGGCCATCTGGCCGGTTCATTCCTTATCTCCACATGCGTGTATACCAGCTGGTCTATACCAGCTGGTTGTATATTTATGGATTGAAAATACTTATATACAATAACAGATTCAAGTGTTCTTCCCCAATTCTTAATATTTCGAGCCCTAGTTTCCAAATCATCACAATTGTTGATCAATAGCCCCTGAATCTTTGGGGCTATTGATCGTGTAGGGCCGATGAGTGAAACCCACAAAAAAAAACAAGATCTAACACTTACGAATTCGGGTATGTGACTCGGTCATCTGAAAAGTCAACTTTGAACCAAACTCAAGAACAGCAGGATTGTTACAAGGAATTAGAGGTGTAGAAAGAATTAGTGGCGAGTTGTGAATGCCTAATGATGTCCAATTTATAGTGATAGGACCTGGTTCGTCAAATTGGAAAGCTTGACCACGAATGAATGTGTGCGCGTGATTGATCATAAAAAAGGAAGCTTTTGACTGTGATAATGTATACAATACGCGAAATGAATCCTTCATTACACGTGCTTGATGATTCCCGGTCAAACCTACGCATTAATTCGTGATTATTGATCCTAGAATTCAGCTTGTTGACTATTGTTTCCTTTTCTTCTTGTTTATTACGCGCAGCAGTAGCAGATACCAAAGGAAAAAGGAAATAGCGATGGAAGGGTTAAATAAAATAAAGGTTGAGGTTAAATCAGATTTCAAGTGTAGCACAGATGGTCACGCGTGTGTGTGTGTGGGGGTTTGGTCCGGGTTCGAATCCGAGCAGGGACCCTTTTAATTTTTTTCTTTTTAACAACTAAAGGGAAGGGGAAAAGCAGGCTTGGGCCTGGTTATCTGGTGGGCCGGCCTGCTGTTGGGCTCGTGTGTTGGGTTGGTTGTAGTGGGTTAAGTAAATGGGTTATGGTTTGGTTATGGTTTAAAGATGGTAAAAAAAAATGTATATAATAAAATCTGAATTTTTTTATTATTATTATTATTATTATTATTATTATTATTATATATAAAAAGTGACGGATGTCACACTTTTAACCAAGGATAGTTTTGACACCCATTCGCCCTCCACCAAAAGACCCGGAATGGCATTTGAAGCCTTTCTACCAATTATACAACCATGAAAGAAAGTTGTATTATCATCCCCACTCGTAGCCCTTCTCACCCGAGACCTTTGTTGCAAGTCTCTGGTCTTAAACAAATTTATTTGATCAACCCCTTTCTTACACTCTTCCCAAACCCAAGATTCTTCCTCTTCCAAATCTCGCTCCTCGATAAGCTTTTCAATCCTTTCAATATCTGCTTTGAGGTCGAGTAGATCCCCTCCTTCTTTCTTCAGAACCTCCTTCCACCACTCTCCCACTGCTTTCCCTAATAACATTAAACTTTTTTTGCAATAAGAATGTCAAGGGGCATCAAAATCACACCCCTCGAGAGCCTTGATAACCACCTCCTCACACCCATCCCTGTCTAACCATGAATTAAACCATCGGAAAGGCTTAATTCAGAAATTCTCTAGGTAAAGCCCTCAAACACGCCAAAGACCACCTATTAAAAAAAACTCTGACATACTAGGACCCGGTCAATTTTATTCATCTTAAAATCATTATCTCTATTCACCATATAAGTAAACCAATTTCCCCTCATACAATATTCATGAAACCCAACATCATTAATAAACGAATTAAAATCCCTGGCACTAAGCTGGTCAAACCGAGAGTTCTTTCTTTCCTCTTTAAATCTAACCGCATTAAAATCCCCAAGAAGAACCCACAAACCCGTATAACTTTGAATCACTCCTTTCAACATGTCCCAAAGTGCACCTTTTGCCACCACTTTTTGTGGCGCGTACACATTAATCACATTCACCATCGTCCCATCTTCCACTAAAGAGCTCGGAGTTAAAAGAAAATTCCGATTCTCCAGTGATGATATCTTCTTAAACTTCTTCGGGTTCCAAATATTTATCAAGCCACCCGACCTACCCGAAGCATCGACCTTATCAACTTCATAATCATTTCTTCCCCATACTCTAGAGTAATCAAAATTCCCAACCCCATTCAACATTGTTTCTTGAATAGCTAGAAAATCCACCCTAAATTTGTTTACCAAACCACGAACCATACCCGATTTCCCATCAACCCCTATACCTCTAACATTAGTAAATAAAAAATTCATCGCATACCACATTGTAACCCATCTGTCTCAACCATTTTCTTAATAAGACCATTGAAACCAGATAATTAAGCTCCAACTTTGAGCCCCAACGAAGTTGTCTCGTGTATCTCTTATCACACCATTTGGATTTTCGCCTAACCCATCTTCGTGATTAATACTGACTTCGTCATCCACAAAATTATCCACCTGATCAGCGTCACCCATCTCTTCATGCATTAGTAATGAGAACATGGTTGAGTTGGAAGAACAAGATGAGCTCACTTTATAACCACACGCTTATTTTATCCAATAATGAATGTGTGATTGTAAATTAAAGCATAATAAAATGTTGAATAGAACCATCATAAAAATTTATTTATTTTTTTCATTTTTTTACGGTTGAGTTACCCGTTTTTTTACATCAGTGTGTAATTTTTTTTTAAAGTCACATTTTACGTCGGAGTTTCCACAATTTTTCCAACTCAACCTTGTTTTCATTAAAACCTAATCCATGTATGATAAATATAAACTTATTTAAGAAAATATATTAGGTTTCTAGTTTGTCTTGTTGTACATGTAATTGTGTTTTTTACGTGTGGGATTTATTCATATGAAAATGTATATTGTGATGCAAACATTTAGAATATTATATTGAGAAATAAAACTTAGTTTAAACTTTAAAGCATTTAACTAAAACAAGTTTTGATGCAAATCATTTTCACAATAATTGACTTGTGCATAGGAAGGCCCTAGTTATCAACTTTACCACTTTAGTATATGCTATATTCTTTTGTGGATAATGTTTGTTATTTGAGTTTAATCTTATTAGACATAAAGAATAGTCTGTAGCTTTTATCTTTCTTTTTTTTCTATAAATAAAACTTTAATATAGGCAAACCCAATAACGAGTCCATAAAAGTTTAGTAAAAACATACCAGAACGGATTGGATTGGATTGGATTGGATTGGATTGGATTGGATTGATATAGATTGTTTTTTCTTTTTAATAAAATCATTACATAATAACACATCACTAAGCATCGGTTTGGTAGCCTTTTAATGATCATTCAGATGTTACTCTTAATGGTTTATAACCTCTGAATGGTTAAGAGGTAACTTTAAGTCTGAATGGTTAAGAGGCAACCATTAAGATGTTACCTCTTAACCATTCATACTTAATATTATATCTTAACAATTAAGAGACTGTGAACTATTCAGATGTAGCCTCTTAATGACCATTCAGAGGCTACCAAACAGCAACTGTTGCTATCCCTAAGTTTCCTTTAGTCAAACCTATAACAAAGAACACTAGATATATAACATAACCATCATCCCAATAATCCACCTAAAATGTATCGTTTACAACCCACAAGAACATAACGAGTCAACCGAATTCTAGTCTGAATTCTTGTTTTATATTATTCTTCTAGGGGTCAAGTTATCCTACACATGAGTGTAACAAAAATGAGAATGGTAAGAAGGATACAAAAAAACACATTGACTCACGAAATATAACACAATGATGAGGAAAAATGACACAATGAATTGCAGAAATGACACAATGACTAAATAAAGAAAAGATACAATGCAACATAGAAGACACAGTGATATAACAAATATTATAAAAACTATAAGCTAAAAATCTAAAAAATCAAAAACCTAAAAGTTAAGATCATAGGGGTCGATGAGACGGTTCCAACGCCGCTTGAATGAGTTTTATCATACTCTGTTTGATACCCTTCCTACGACTTCCTAATTTTTTTTCCATTGTGTATTTAATCATATACCGTCTTCTTCTAAATGACATATCTATGGGTAAGTGTTATTAATGTAAAACTTCACCTATTAATACCATTCTCAACATGTGTAGGAGAATACCTTCGTTGATAAAAACTTCACCTATTATAAGTGGAAATCATATTAATAAAGTTTGGTTATATAAATATTACTAGTGAGATTGTTCGCGTGTTGTGGCAGGTGCCCAACTGATATCAGATAGGATTGCCATATTTAATACGAACCAACCCATTACAGGTTCCTAACATTTTCATTCCATAATACTTGCGCGATTTAGGGGTGGCACAAATTTCCAACACAGACGAGTTGTCGCTAAGCATGGTGTATGCGTTTCTATAAATTTGAGTGTGATAACTTTTTTATTCATTGTTTGAAAATAGGGACTTGGATATTAGTAGTGTCGAGCATCACAAAGGTGACCATCATAACCAATTATTGGCATAAGTGAATAAGGACCACAAATTGCATAACCATAACAATACATATCACCGTAAACCCCATATAGCAAAACTATTGCCATATGTTGCCATCAGTCTTTAAAAAATCGGATGCTATCAATAAATCACGAAACTAATTATACCAAAAAAAAAATTAAATGAGACATAACATCATAATTAAAGAAAAAGATGACTAAAAATTTAATATAAAGATGCTATGTCAAGCATGTAACAATGTGAAATATAAAACACCTTCTGAATCTGCATATGAATATGTATCAAAGTACCTTCATAGTAGTATGCAGCAAAAGCATAGTTGGGAAAATAAGCTACTGCTAGGTCCATAAAATCTGGATTCAAGAGAAAACAGACTAATCTGAAAGTTGTTTAATAATTTTTTGCATTTTCTGGAAATAACTTGCCTACCAGATTTTTAACACAATCCCTCATTTGTTTTAGTTTAGCCACCATTTCTCCTTGGCTGTCTTCAATCAATTCCTCATTGTTTCTCTCTTTCAAGTAGAACAATTTCCCTTAAGTTGGCTTTTTTCTCTAAATATATATCAATCCACTAAATAGATTATTATATTTCATTCAATAACATATATAAGATAAAGTCTACATGGATTAAGACGTTTCAAAGAATGTAATTCCCATCACCAGTTTTCATATTGGAAGACCTGATAGTTGGTTCATTGTATTTCGCAGCACCCATTAATCAAACTAAGTACAAAATATTGTGCACATCTACAAGAATGATAAGATGGTCTGCATTGAGCTAGTGATCCAAGTTTAACTAAAGTCGATCTAAAACAAAGGTTTAACATGCTTGATGTTATCTTCAATTTAAATGAAATATGAGACGCATTGGGTTTAGGTTGACCTAATTTCTTCCTTAATTTCTTACGAGTGAGTTCCTTCTTTAAACTATATTTTGTTATAGACTCGCGAAATTCTTAGCCTAGTAAAAAGAACCAAATTAAATCCATGTCATTTAGCAAAGAAAGACAAAAAAAAAAATGAGAAACGATACATGCTATAGTATCTAGAATCTATATTTGTTAATCTAAAAAAAGCTACTTGGAATATAATAAAGTCAAATGATGGTGACGAATATGAATATTTTCAACAAAAATTTAGCTTAATTGAGAATGAACGAAGATAAAAGAGTTGATTTTTTTTACCAAAGTAAAATTTGTGAAAAAAATAATGAAATAGATCAAAGTGAAGTCCTTTTATACCTGGGATGATATGAATAACTAAATAATAAACACATATTTTAGCTAAAAAGATTGAATCATAAAGTATATATCATATCTCTAATAAGAAAAGACCCAATGCAAATGTTTTCCCAGCATGACCCTGCATATTGCAGAACATACAAGTTTCAAGGTTCTTTAGTTTTTGCCTAAGTGGTATGCTCATCAAGAAAGAGTTTTAAAAAATCTGAATTTTTGATACAGACTAAAAAGGTTCATTATGGTTCAGTTGATGTGCAATAGTATTTGATCAAAGTTTAAAAAATATGTTCAGTTGAGATGGGTCAAATAAATACACTTATACTTAATAGTAGCAAAACTGAAATAGTTCAAGCATTCACTTATAAATGGATAGATTTAGGTCATGCTTAACGGGTCAAGTAAGAAAACTTTAAAAGTAAACGGATCAGACAGGTTCAAGAATCTGGAAATTATTATAAATGCGCCAGTTGCCTTTCACTGTAACAGAAAACATGGTATGTACACTGATTAAGATCACAAACTCCACAAGTATTGAGTAAATATATAATAATAACCTTCACATAATCTTGAGGTAGCTTCCAATATGTAAAGCAACTAAACTTAACATTAATTAGACATAATCAAATAATATTACACGATTTCATGAGTATCTAATAAGTAATATTATATGTAACATCCCTAAAGCATTATTCACATAGTTAACAAAACGTAAAGTTTTTTCAATAAGGCCAATGATCAGCATGCCCGATGTAAATAAAAATCAAGCCTATGATTCTATGCACACAGTACACCCTATAGCCCAGCTCGTTTCGGCCCACAAGGCATCCAACATGTTTGAGTCAAAAGGTCAAACAAGCATTTTTGTAATCATGTTTCTAGTGATACGCCACAGTGCCATGCTGTTACAATTACAATTACAAATCCAAACTTTAATTCATCTAATAGGTAACAATATGTAGTTTTGGGTGGTGATTTGTGCACTAAATCCCCTGTAGTAATAGCAAAATTGTGATCTAAAAAATTATTCATTTCCAATAAAAAAAACAAGAACTAAAAAAAAGGGCATGTTACTCACCTTGTAACTGGTAGACGAACGTAGCCAATGGTTACTTAGAAGGGATTGTTCTTTTCCTAAAAAAAACAAAAAAAAAATTGATACAGATCATTGATTTTAATCTCATAGATATAAATTATAATAGTAAAATACCCTAGCAAACCATTAGCATTGATGATGTTCTAGTTGAGAACTTGAGATCACCAAAGCCATCATGTTTTCTCCAACTGAACAAGTCATCTGCATCATTCAGCAAACTACATCAACTCCTAAAATCTACATCATTCGTCTACAAAGAGACATGTCTTCCCACCACTTAGACTACTGGGTGTGGAGAGGGGTGACATTTTCATGATGGGCCTTCACGTAGGCGTCACGTAAGAGTGGGGGAGAGGCATCTTAATGATGGGCCTCCAATGGGGTGGTGTGCACTATGATGACGGGCCTCCTTATTGGTCAGAATTATTAAAAATAATAAAAAAATCAATTAAAAAACAATAAATTGGCACGGCATGCCCGGCTTTTGGCTGCCGCCTATGCCGTTGCCGGCCCTAGGGGGTGGTGTAGCCCGGGGCGGCATAGGCTTGCCTCCCCTATGCCGGAGCCCATACCCATTAATCTTACGTAACATATCAAGACCATTGGGCAACAAGCCATTTGTTTAGCAGAAAAGAGCTAACTAGTTACTAGTTAGTCAACAAACTCATCTTATTTCAGAGTAGAGATATTGGTTCCAAGCAAAACTTGGTTAACCAAACTAGAGTCGGAACTTTTAGGCCATTTAACACATTTTTTTTTTTTTTTAAATTAGGCCATTTTGATCAAACTCGACACCTCTCCTACGCATGTGTAGGTATTGGAGTAAGTACAGAGCTTATCAAACATACCGACTCTATTACTAATAATCAACTATAGGGTTTATTTAGTGGCGGACATAGTGAGTAAGTAGGGTGATGCTCCCCCTCAACTTTTCTGACGTGGTGCAATTTTTTTCTTTTACGGTTTTTTATTATGTTACCTCTGAAATTAAATTAACGCTAGCCTCATTTTTTTTTAAATATCTAAAACACTCTCAAATTTTTATTATTAGCCCAGTATGAAAAAAGATAGAAGCCTATAAGGGGGATGGGGCACTAGCAGAATTCTTCACGGGTAGGCCACTACCAGCATGGTAACACCGTCGCCGGTGGTGCTGGTAGTAGATCCGTGAAACAAATTCTGGTAGTGATTTTGTGTGTGTGTGTGTGTAGGGGGGTGTTTTTGTTTTTTATGGGTTGGGTAGTTCAGAGTAGTGCTGCCTATAAAAATGTGTTTCAGTGAAATGATGTGGCAGTGTAGGATTGGTTGAAATCAGTGAAGTTGAAAAAACTCACGGTAAGCGCCCCTCCCCCCTAAGTCTATAACCCATTGACCATACCATTTGTTAATTATAAGATAGAAGCTAAGGCTTAAGCCCAACTAGTTGGTTAAGGTGGAGGTGCATATATGGAGTGTTCTTAATACCCGAATCCGGGTATGGAACCGGGTCGAGTATGAATGGTTATAGAAAAATTGGGTGTTTAGAGAAATCGAGTAAGGTTCGAGAAATCACCAAAGCGATCCTGTTTTCTCCTATGTACCCGGGGTAGGTGTGATCTGGTTCGAGTATAATCGGGGTAGGGTATGATCAGAGTCGAGTATAATCGAATTTTGGACACCAATAATTTATACTCGGTTTTAAAAAGTATGTTTTTTTATTATTATTTTACATAATAATAAATTCGTTTAATGTTTTTTGTTGTAATTAGTAAAAATAATTAAAATAAAATATAATAACATTACTTCACCAGAACAAATTATTTGCTTTATAATATGCAATTTTTAAAAATTTAAATATAAATATAAATGTTGTAAAGTAAACATAAAATATATTTTAAAAATTCGGGTATTTTATAGGGTATTAAAAAACAGTATCAGGTGTAAGATATAACCGAGTTAGGGTATGGGTACAATCCGTTCTGATTGTTTTCGGATAGAAATCGGGTACATGTATTGAGCCCAAAATATACACATTAGGGTACAAAAAAGAATAATAAGTTGACAGTTCTATCAATACAGAAAAAGATTATTGATTGTTCGTTTACATTGTATGAAAGTGCGGTAAAAAAATTGAATCTTACCCCTAAAATTTTAGTCTAGATCCGCCGTTGAGTTTATTCACTCGTATACCTATACGTGGATAAGTGTCTACCCAATTTCTTACAATATTTTTACTGAATAAACCATTTTGAGCAGCAATACTTTATTCAACTTTGCTTTATTTTTTTTCTCGGTTCGAACTCTCGTTAAGGAGAATCAAAACCCATAAGTGATAATTATATATAGAAACTCATTTTGTACTATCTTTTAATAGATCGAACTCGTTATTTGCATTAAAACTCTAATACTCAATGCTCTTTTTTCACTCATTCAATTATACAAACTATCACATTAGAGCTTTGGGTCACAAAACTTCTCCGTGTGACAAAAGTAACGGCGTTCTTTATTTTTAGACTAGCCATGTCATAATTTAACCAATTATATATTAATACTACAACCATATATAAATGTCAATATAACAACTTATGTTCTAGAAGTCCAAAAATTTATGATAATTTAATCTATCTTCACCACATCTCACTTGTTAATTACTTGTCTTTCTCAATCATAAAAATAAAAGGATGCGTTTTTCCAAGGAAAAACAAGTAATGAATATGAAAAAGATTTAACATGATTAAAATCAATTTTTGGTCAAAGATGTCATTTTCATGGAGGAACATTGAAATAAGGTGTAAATATGCAAGAAAATTGTGCATATGGGGGTCTATGAATGTGAGGTTTCTTTTACTTAATTATAGATCATTTTCAATTTATTAAGTATGATACAAATAATAGAAAATCATTACATAACATAGATAGATAGATAGTTACTGTTATTTAAACAGATTCATAAATCATAAGTGATAATAATTGTTATGCAAAGTCTTTTAAGATAGTGATATAAGTTGAATTGGTTTTGATTTAACATTTGATTAAACTATAGATATTAGTTTGGCCGGATCTTTAAAATGAGCCCAGGTCACAATATGATACATTTTCCTATATCTTAACAAACAAAGTTGATTAAAAGTATTATAGTAGAGTTGTAATTTGTTGTTTTTAGGGTATTTTCGATATTTGCTTTTGCTTGTGCGTTTTAAACCCTTTTGCAGCTCATTATCTCTAGAGAGAGAAATCGGAGTAGGGAGCCCATTTTGTCGCACCATTTTCACCACTGCCTCACACCACCGCTCCGTCACACCATGCCCTTTCGGCTCCTTATCTACAGATGTAGCCATGGCTCCGGCCATTCGGTCGCATCACACTTTCTTGATACGCATCACCATCGGGTTGCCTCCCGTCTTTGATGCACCACATGCAACCCATCTCTAGGTGTTAGATGGTGGTGATGGTTTCTGATTTGTTGATCGTTGACGCTGACGCCGCCTCTTTACTCTTTACGCCACTAAGGTCTGACTGACGGTCGTCCAACCAATGAAACCGGCCGACGCAGTGGTGGGTTTCCGAGCAGTTTTGTTAATATGGGATTCAATAATCTATCGACTACTATTTGGGGGGTCAAATTACATGACAATGATGAGTTATTAATATAAAGTTTGATCAGCGAAAAATTGACAATCCTTATCTATAATACATTATAAAGGAAGAGTTATGTACAACATAGTAATTTTGTACATCATCCAACTATTATAGCAATATGTACAAGTAAATTAAGCTTATATCACAAGGGTATAATTGGAACTTTGTGGAACATTAAGACACTTGCAAGGATATCAATGTAATTTTACCATGGTTTCATACCTCACATCCTAAAAACATATTCCATCCCTACCCTCATATGCATCTTAATCGTCCTTAGCATCTTAATCGATTGAAACTATTGCATAATCAATTTCTTCAATGTGATATGGAAGGTTAAGAGATTCTCCAATCATAACCGACCAAAGAAACCTTCTCTCTTTAATCCAGTCTTTTTGTTCCTCACTCACACTTCCATTTCCAGAAATTAGAGAGACAAACCACAATGAACATCCGATTCGGAAACGAACTCCAAGAGCTACACCAACCGATTGAAGGTATTTTCTAATTGCAATTGTTCAGTAATTGATTATGTTTCCCTCTTTTATTTTTATTCTTTCTGTCTGTTTTCTATGGAATTTTCTATCGGGGACTTGAATTTTTTTTATTGATTCTATTTCATACATTTGAGGGTTGGAGTTGGAAATTGTGGTTTGTGTGATTGTTGTTTTGTAGTTGTGATGGAAGTTAAATCTTGATTATATTTTTGTGAGATTTGTGGTGATTGATATGATTTCTGTAGGTTTATTATTGGATAATTGAAATGACTACAAATATTACTAATATGCATTTTGCTATTGCAAGAGCCTCTACCTATTTTGTTCATGAAGTTTCCAAGTTGCATTAACAGTTTTTGGGCATAGTGTAAGTCAATAATATGAAAAAGATAATTAAAATCGTCACCTCCCTTATCTTATTCTGGTAACGATCCAGCAGGTTTATTTGGTCTATGATTGTACCTCCTGTATATTTTTATCTATTAACTTGCTTATTTACAATAAGTGGTGGGTGTTCTTCCTTGAGAACCTAGAAGCCAAGTAATTTAATATAGCAAGATAAAGAAGCATATGCATATAATTGTGGAATTATTTGTTTAAACATATTGCTTCAGTTTTGGAGTATTAAGTGTTACAATATGCGTTAACTAAAGTCATTATTGACTACAATATTATATCTTTAAGCTTCGTAATTAACAATATAGTGTTGGCATCAGTTGGACCCGAGACGCCGTCAGTTGTACCAGAGACGCCCTTGGTGAAATTATATGTTCCAATGATCAGCTGCAACAATCTGGTATCGGATCCCCAACCCAAATTTTCTTCATCGCCCGGCCCTAAGCCATCTGGTATGTTATTTGATCTGCTCTTATTACATAATTTATGTTTGAGCATCAGGTTTCATTAGTAATCTCGCCTTTGAATGATGGGAGTGTTGTTTGGTTCGTGAGTTTGAGTTTTGCGTTGAAATTAAAGAAGTTGGATTGGGTTTATCTTGTTTAAATTTTTACCACTCAAAATCTTGTTTTACAGGGGTAATATGTTTGGAATCTGACGAGGAATGTGAAGGGTCTGGAAACTCTACCAGAAGACTAAACCAGTTACTCTAGAAGTGGAAAACATTTTTGAAAAGCCTTCTACTTGCTCAGAGTCCTTTTTGTTACAGGGTTAGTACATTTTACATTTTTTTTCTTATGTGGAGTGTGCTTGTCATTGTATAAGTATTGGACCCATGGGCTGAACACTTCTTTGTTTTTTTTCCCTCTAAGATTTCAAGTGCTCTGTTAATATAATTCAGAAAGAAATTTTATAATATGAGTGATTTTATCAGGTAGCTACTAACATGGAGGATTAACCATTCCATTACTTATGTGCTTCATCAACAATCTTGACAACTAGGGACAAAACTGCTTTATTGAGCTTAACTTGGTGGATCCTATTGATTTTTATTATTAGGTTGTTTGCATTCAAGATTTTTATTATTAGGTTGTTTGCTTTCAAGAACTGCACATATAAAATAAATTTGAGTAATACAAAGTTTACTAATAATCTTTGTAATTTGTTTACTCATATGCAGGCTCTTGCACATAAGGGGATAAATGTGGAGCTGCTGCTACCTTTTTTAATATCAATAGAAGGTATTAGTTACATAGTTGTTAATAGCGAATAGCGGACTATAGCGACAAGCTACCGATACGCTATATAGCGATTGCGATGAAATAGCGGACGCTATTTCATGTTTAGCGATACACCAGAAGAGCTTTTTAGAGATGTTTTATATGTATATATTCTACAAAAAAAAATACTAAAAATAGAAAAACCTCGCTATTTATCGCTATCAACCATATAGCGACACATGAGCGCTACGCTACGCTACGCTATTCGCTATAGCGGGCGCTATGGTCGCTATTAACAACTATGATTAGTTAGTTAACTTAAATCGATTGTTCTTAAATTCTTATCCCTAAAATTGATCAATGAAAAAAGTTAAAAACCTATTGATTCCAATTTAATACTTTAACCAAATTGAAAAAGCCCATTATAATCTCTTTTGAATCTATCAGCGTGTATGCTGTACACATATAAATGCTTCAAATATTAAAATCAGAATCTACTGGATCAACTATCAAAGGATAAATTATCATAAAACATTACTATTAAGCTCGTTTAGGATAAGAGACATATCCTATGATCATCATGAACAAACCAAAAAGACTGCAGAGACTTTTTTCTTTTATTGTTTTATACTAAAACAAATGGTACATATTGAAACTTTGAGGTATTCCACGACTGTCATTAAACACAAAGAACCACTAAAACAAAACAGGCCTATTATTTTAACAAGGCTAATTGCACAACAGATGCACATGTCAAAACTTGTAATTTGATGATGTCAAAATGACTTAGGTATGTTCAAGTTGTTTGACTTAGGTATTGTTCTTTTTTTGTATTTAACTGTTTCAACTGTTGTTCGAGTTAGGGATGTTTCTTTTTTACTTGAAGTTAAGTTGTTTGAGTTGGCTTAACTTGTTTTATTTTATAGGATGTTTTGTTTATCAATTATCATTTATTTTGATTATTTCAATCTATTTCCTGTGGCATCGATTCTATTTCAAGGTCATAGACCACATTTTACCAGGAGATTTTTTCCTTTAGTATTTCAAATTTACTTTTGAATTCGGTAAATTATTCATACCTTTGATTAACAGTTAAGAAATTAAGTGCAAAGGAAGGTTAGAAAAAGTCATGTATAAGGGTCATGTATGTGCCATGCTTAGGAGTCTAAAAAGAAGTGAAATTTCACCATGTGCAAACCTTTTTACAAACTAATCTTACAAAAGTCACTCTTCCCGCTAAGAGATTGGTAACTTAACAAAAATACGAGTACAAAATAACAACTCTTCCCGCCTACAAGTACTCTTATACTTTTTACCTTACACAAATTGTCAACAAATGTGCTTTACTACTTTTAAAAATGTCATATTTTTCTTTCATTAACCATGACGCTTTTACACGATCAACTTTCTTCACAAAATATATTTTTATAGCTTAGCGGTCCCAAAACAAATCACTCACAAAGGCTAGACTACACACACTACAAACCCTAACAACTATGAGGCGACAAAATAGACGCACCCGCAGCAACGCGCGGGCATTCCCACTAGTATACATTATCAACAAGATTCCACAATGCTTAGTTTCGTTGTCATTTTACATCAATTGATAAGATAAATTACTACCTAAGCATTTTCAACTATTATCTTTGAGTGTCAATGAAAAAATATTATTCCAATTTGATATATACGTGTATAACAATTCAAAACTTGAGTACATAAATTAGTACTTGCGACTTATTATCCTCAATAAGGCTCTCTTATAATAACCAGGGTTATGATCAAATACACAGTGAAAGAAAAATAGGAAGTCGTAGGAAGGGTATCAAACGGACTCCGATTGAACTCATTCAAACGGCATTGGAATCATCTTATCGAACCCTACGTCGTTAGTTTTTAGGTCTTCGTTTTTTTGGGGTTTTAGCTTGTAGTTTTTAGAATATGCGTTAGATCATTGCGTCTTTTATGTACCATTGTGTCTTTTTCTTATTTTCATCGTTGTGTTATTTTTTCAATTCATTGTGTCTTTTTTCTTCAGCATTGTGTTACATTTTTTGGCACTGTGTTATATTTTGTGGCTCATTGTGTCATATTTGATGATCTATTGTGTTTTTTGTATCCCTCTCAACCTTCTCATTTTTTGTAGCATTTGTAGAATAACTCAACCCTAATAACCAACTTGTATCTCGTGCATACATAAATATTAAATAAATACATATAATGACACACATGTGTGGATCCAATGACTTTTTTTTATGTTGTAAGCGTGAATTAATTCTTTAAATACGTTGCTATGATTCATGACTACATATTTTAAGCGGATTTATAAAATCGTGAAACTCATTATAAATTTGGGACTTTAATTTACAAATTTTCATTTTGTGTGTATTCATAAAGTTACAAACTGAAAGTATAATTTGCAAGATTTGCATCTTTGAATTCATAATCAAATAAAGACAGGTATTCACTAGATAGAAATTATCAACTAGATAGTGAGGGCCTGGTAGCGCCTCAACTTTTTCTCAATGTGTGCACATGTCTCAGGGGCGGATTAAGAAGGTTTCAAGGAGTGTATGGGCTACCTTCCAAACTTTTTGGTGAAGCATAAAATGTAACATCCCAGGGCCGGACCTAATGTGTTAGCAACCTAGGCTAAGGCCTATGGGCTCCAAAAATTAAGGGCCCTGAAAGTTTAAGCTTTTTTTTTCGTGTATTACATTTGTATTGGCCCAAGTAAAAAAACAAACAAGTATTGAATGATTGAATCTCTAAAATTTGTGACTTTCATTTGCTATTGCCAATTGTCATTGATAGTTTTTTTGGTTATCAAGGATTGAAGTCTTACAAGAGGGATTGGACGATATAAAGTTAATCTACTTTCTCAACCAAAGTAGATGCTGAGAAAACCATTAAATCAAGCCCAAAAGAAATACATAGTAAATTGTAAATCCACAAAATTGGTTCAAAATTTAAATGGGAAAATGTCTTTAATTTGCAATATACCTAATGTGAGTAAGTAGATAAAATGAATGCAGAATACTTTAATTGATTAATAGTTACCAGAAATGAGATTGTAATGTCCATCTAGTGTTAGGTGTTTTTTTTGTGAACTGTACAAATTTAAAGGGCCCCCGACTTGTATTTTGCTTAGGGTCTCCAAAAACGTTGGATCGGCTCTGAACACCCCAATTAATGACGAAAACATTGAGATGTGTGCACATAGTGACGACTGACGATTGTTCAAAAAGCTCATGACAACTAAATAAAAAGTTTAAATAGTTTATTAACCAATTAAAAAAACCAATAAAAAAACAAATACATTGTTCAATGAAATAGACAAAACATATTAAAGATATTATCACAAACAAGAAGTCAAGTCGAAGTCTCGATCAATGCTACTAATTAATTGCCTCATATTCAGCTCCTTAACCATCGACAATCAACACCAAGTCAAGTCAAAGTCCCGATCAAGCTACTAATTGATTAGCCCAAATTCATCTCCTTGACCATTGACTGTAACAATGTATTTATACCCTCATCTTGTACCAAGCCAATTAACCAATTGGTTAATCGGTTAATATGATCAATTAACTGATGACATCAATTTCGGGTTCAATTGAGGTTAATAACTGAACTGAACCATGCACGTCCTTAGAAGCGTGAACTAAACCATGCACACCCTTAGAGGTGCATGTATTTCCCGACGTGTTGTGCGTGTATATATACGTGTTTGCGTGTTATTGACTCTAAATAAATAACTAAAATGTAGTACGGTTGTTAACGCAAAACTCATTGAGACCCTTCATTATAGAGTGGTCAGAGCAATAAAGATAAGAACTAGATCCTTGTGATCACAAGTTTGAATCCGAGCCAACACAAATTTTATTCACTAGCGTTACCTTAGAAAACATAGTTCTTGTGAAGGCACAATGGCTATCATCCCGTCTAGTACGGTAGAACAGACGTGGTAAGGTTCTCGTGGAATGCCAAACCCACACGATGACAGCGTGGACCCGGTTAAGACAACATAGTCGGGTCAGATATGAGGTGACAGGCCTGCTAATAAACAGGTATGACCTACTCAGGGTCGTCTCCGAAAACGTCAAAAAAAATTTGGGCCTTGGGCGAAAAAGAATTTGGGCCTAAAATTTTGTAAAGAGGAATGAATTATAAAAAAAAATTGAGTATAGTGCTAGAGCCAAGGATTGAATTTGAGACCTCTACATTAAATTAACATGGTTTTTCCAACTCCACTAACAAAATTTTAATGTATAAAACACAAATATATATCCTAAATATAGAATTTAATATATTTTTTTTAAAGGTTTAGATCAATGGAAATCCTTATACAACTCTAATCTATTGGTCCCAAGTTCGAATCCCTACCCACGCACCGGTGTCCTCCTTGCCTAAGCTCAAACTGTCACGGGGAATTTTTTTTGTGGTGTGCATGGATCGAACCGGTGACCTCCCCCCAGGATGGGAACCCCTAAAGGAAAACCCACCCTACCTCAAACCAGCTGAGCTAGATGTTCGGGCCCATTTAAGGGTCGGGCCGGGAGCCGGTGACCACCCGGCTCACCCTCCCAGCCGGCCATGGACCTACTTATTCCCATAAAGAAAATAAAGGAAATTCACCATTAAAAAACGCAAAACTCATTGGACTAAGGGCCTGTTTGGTATTCTCTTAATTAGGCTCTGAATCATTCAGCTCTAAATGGTTCAGCATCAAGACTGTTTGTTTCAACTTAAAAAAAGCTCTAAATGGAATGATTAAAAGCTGAACCATTCAGACTTGATGCACAGCTGAACCATTCAGACTTGATGCACAACTTAAAAAAAGCTCTAAATGGGAGGTGTTAACTAGACCAAAAGAGAATGGAGGTCTTGGGTTATCCAATCTAGAAGAGTCGAATAATGCTTTACTTGTTAAATGGATATGGAGGTATCGTTTGGAGCCTAATGCGCTTTGGAGGAGAGCCATAGATGCTATCCACGGTTCTTCAAGAAGGGTTCAAACTATCCAATGCAACTCGAATTTACGAGGAGTTTGGGCGGGTATTGTTAGATGTGGGAGCCGATTACATGTGAACGGTTCGAGTTTCAGCGGTCTCCTCCAAGGAAAGATTGGCAATGGTTATGATCTCAAGTTTTGGATTGACCCGTGGGTAGATCGCATTCCTCTTTATCTTTTGTTTCCGGACCTGTTTAGGTTGGAAAAGAATAAACAGTGCACAGTAGCGGATAGAATGGGTCAAGGGGCTTTGGCTGGAGTCATGCAGTGGGATTGGCGACAATACCCTCAAACGGTTCAGCAAGTGCAGCAGTTGGTTCTTTGCTCTCGTATGGTTTCTGGAGTGGTGCTGAATAATAACACGGATTCTTGGTGCTGGAATAATACAAGCTTGCAATTTGTGAATGTTAAAGATGTTAAAGATTGGATGATTAACAGCCGGCTTGCAGAGAATGTCGCCGTGATGCGTTGGTGTAAGTGGATCCCGGCAAAGTGCAATATATTCATGTGGCGTGCTTGGATAGATCGTATTCCTACGAAGGTAGCGTTGTCTAAAAGAAACATCCATGTTGGGAATACCTTATGCGCCTTGTGCGAAGAAGCGGAGGAGTCTGTCGATCACATATTTGCAGGCTGTCGTATCTCGGATGGAATATGGCAAGGTATCTCTCATTGGTGTAGACTCCCTCCTTTGTTCCTGTTCTCCGTGCATGATGTTCAGAAGGTGGTGGCGCATTTGGGTCTTTCATCGGCCAGGAAAGAGATCATAATGGGAATTCTTATGATTACGTGTTGGCGGATCTGGGTCACAAGGAACGAGAGAATTTTCCAAGCGGCTAATGTGGTCATCCCTAAAGTGATTGCGGACATTAAATCCTTAAGCTTCCTTTGGTACAATAATAGAGGGCACTTTAATAGGGCGGATTGGAAGGATTGGCAATTGTTTTCCTTTGATGTAATGTAACTTTTTGTATTTATGCGGTTTTCTCCTCCTTGGAGAATCCGGTGGTTTTAATGAAATTTGCCCTTCAAAAAAAAAAAAAAAAAAAAAAAAAAAAAAAAAAAAAACTGAACCATTCAGCACTTAATCATTCAAAGCCTCTTTAATTATTCAGACCTCTTAATTATTCAACACTTAATCAACCGCATTATTTGATAATTTGATTTAATGCTCATTTAATTTTTCTGCTTTTTTTCTTAAAACCCGATGTTACTTAGGTAGCATTGGGATTTGCGCTGGTTTATGGAACTCGGCTTGATCTTATCCTAAACTAACAAGATTACTAAAATTCTTGTGAAAAACTCTGATTTGGTCAACAAATAATATCTTTCTCTGTATGAAACATAAACTATATTTAAACATTTTTGTTTCGCAATTATCATTTTATATTAATTTAAACCGTAACTTATCTATTATAATACTAGTACTTTTAAAACATAGACTATATTAAACATTTTTGTTTTGCACTTATCATTTTTATATTAGTTTAAACCGTAACCTATCAATTATAATTAATACTAGTATTTTTAAAACATAGACTATATTAAACACTTTTGTTTTGCAATTATCATTTTTATATTAGTTTAAATCGTAACCTATCAATTATAATTAACTAGCTTATACCCCGGGAGCGTCCCGGGTTGAGAAATCTAAGTAAAGTGAATAAAATTAGAAGTATCTAAACTATAAAAATGACATCTATATAGCAATTACCTGTTGGATAGCGTCCCGAGTTGAAATATCTAATATGACATAATAAAATATCTAATATGACAACATAATTAATGACGTGCCAATATATGATTAATGAATATTATTATTATTATTATTATTATTATTATTATTATTATTATTTTAAACAAATCTCTGGCATAAGTTATCATATTCTAATATAAAAAAAGGGTAATTAGGTCGGGTATCACCTAATCCCAGGCCCGACCCAAACCCACAATTTTTTTTAAACTAATTCCAAACCGGACACAATACTTATCGGGTTACAAAAAATAGCCGTTTTTTCTCTGTTTTTTATATAGCACTATGGTACTCGTTGGAAAGATAATAAAACGCTCGTTAATTTGGTGTAATTTTTTTCTTTAAAAAATCTCGTATATAAAAGATATTAAAATTTAAAAGTTATAAGGGTATGTGTAGTGGTAGATAGTTATGTGGGGGTTATAGGATTAAAATATTAAAAAGTAATAGAAAAGGGGTTATGTTGGGGTTATGTAAAAAGAGGGTGTAGTGGGAAGGGGGTTATGTGGGGGTTATAAATGATTGGTAATGATTGGTTAATTATTGTTTTTTATTTAAATAAGAATATATTAAATACCTAATAATAAAAAAAATAATAATAATAAAAGAAATTTATTAAGTTAAAAAACAATAATAAAAAAATAAGATTTACTATTAAAAATAATATTAATTAAAATAAAAAATAATAACCCACCCCACCTACCCCTTCCCCACCTACTTCTTCTTCTCCATCATCTTCTTCCTCATTTCTTCACTTCTTCTTCTTCTTCATTTCTTCCCTTCTTCTTCTTCTTCTTCCTCCTCCTCTTCACTTCTTTCTCTTCCTCTTCACACACACAAACACAACAATAATAATAATAATAATAATAATAATAATAATAATAATAATAATAATAATAATAATAATAAACCCTTAACCCCAATGCACAACGCCCGTTATGGAGAAGACAAAATCACCCCAAAACGCCCCATAGCGCCACTCGGGGCGGTGTTCCCGGCGCTATGGAGCCCCAAAACGCCCCATAACATTAGCCACTACGCATACTCTAAGAGGAAACATGAGAGAGAAAATAATAAAGTTTTAATATTTAAATTTAGTAGATTAGGTATTTAATAGATTATGTTAAATCATATTTAAACCATATTTATTTTTTTAATTGGTCTAGAGTTGTCACATCACATCCTATGTGTCATCTTTCAAAAGAGAGATTGCATAATATTATGACATGTCATCAAAATGGCTTTGGTTTATTATATGTATAGATACTAGTACTTCTAAATTTAAATAGGAATTATTTTTTTTTGGAAGGTGTGTTTCAGCGGAGAATCCAAACGACGCACAACCTCTCAACCCCAGTTCGAATCCAAACCAAACGCGGGTGGTGAATTTTCACCCCTAAGTGCGAGTGGGGGGACTCGAACCTGAGACCAAGCCCGGATGAGAACCTCCCTAAGAAGTAAACCCTCACACCTCCCTTTTATTTTCCACACTTTCTACGTTTATTTTCCGCAACCATTTTATTTATCATAATAAACCATTAGTTTTTCGTATTATACAAATAAACTAATAAATTCTTAAATATAAAATATAATAAATAATAGAAATCCTAAATATAAAAACAAACTTATAATTATCCTATATATTTACGTATGAAGCTGATGAATAGTGTCTCTGTCACGTGGCACAGGCCAGTTAGTTTTTTTTATTCAGCATCCTATGTTTTTATTGTTTAAATAAGGTAGGTTAGGATAATATAACAAAAACGGGTGGTGGTTCAGTTGGTGTGGATGATGCAGTATTACCAAGTTTGCCCAGGTTTGAGACCTACAACTGGCTTTTCTGGTTTTGTATTGATTTTTTACAATGTAAGGTATAAAGTCTATGCCTATAATGTTTCCTTTTGCTGGCTGTTTTTTTTCGCTTCCTTGATATAACGCGTGTGTAACACATGTCACTATCTGTTTTAATCACCCTACTTTCTCTCTTTCTTTTTTTTCTCTCTCTCTCTCTCAAGTGTACCATCAAAAGCTCCATGTCTTCCGGCGAGTTTATTAGGTGACAAAAATCGGACATGGAACCCCAAAAACATAGCCGAGTTAATAAACTCCTCCGCCATGAGCAGATCTGGTAGCGAAGCAAGTAAAGAAGATGAACAAAGTTCATTCGCTCTTAAATTTCTTACTACGACTACCGGTAAAGACGTTTGTGAGGTAATTTTATCAAAATCTTTGTATTTTCTTGAAAACATAGGGTCATCAATATACATTCTTTTGTGTAATTCTTTATGATTATTCAAGGGTTTCCTGATCTTCCCAAACCCATGATTAACTTTCTAATTATTTTTCAAGAATTCACTTTATCTAAAACCAATGCTTGATTTGTTCTGGTTATACAAGAATCCTGGATTCTTCAAACCCATGATATTTAATACTTGCGTTTTTACCTGTATGGATTTTCTTGTTTTATCATTTTCTTCACCTTCATTTCCCAAATCCATTTTATTCCATGGATTGTATTCCTCATTCTCATCATCAGAATATTCAAATTCGTCATCGTACTCGTAATAACCTTTTCTCACTGGAGTTTTAGCCCGCGGTATTATGTAATCGTCATCCAAGCTAAGATTTTGTTGCATATCCTGTGTAGGCTGTTTTGGTATCATCAGTAAAGCATCGACAACCTCATCCATATTACCCAGGCTGACTTCATCCACATGATCCTTTTCCGTTGCAGCTGCATTATCATTAAGTGCAAATGGACTGTTGTTGTTTACATATTCTTCCATCTCAGCCACTATGGATGATGTTATGTAACTGATGGCCGGTCATCTTAATGCGGCATCTAGTCTTTGGTGTTTGTTGAACTCATGTGTGTACAGAATCTGTGAAATGTAACATAACATTAATTTTTCATTAGAATGTGATTATTTTTTATAGTTTAGATGTTTTTTCAAACTTACTGATGGGTTGATTAAAGGATGTATATAAAAACACCCATAAAGTGCATTTTAAAGAACGTTTAATGTCAAATGGTATCGCTTTGATCTTGTTATATCATTTCAGGGTTTGACAACAAAAAGGAAGCAAAAACGACGTTTTGGAGTTGCCCGGGCAAGAAACGGAGGCATACGCGAGTTGGAAAACCAAAAACGGACGCCCGCAGGAAGTTAGCGTAGGATACGCCAAAAATGGCGTATCCTACGCCATTTGCGTAGGCAGAGGCAACTAAGGTGGCGTAGGGCAGCAGAAAGTGTGTGAGGCAAAACAGGATTTGCGTAGGATACGCCAAAATTGGCGTATCCTACGCTAAAAGTCAAAATGGTCAAAATGTTTCCTTTTTCAAGTCAAAACTGATGGGATCAAATGTTAATGGCGATTTTATGATCTTTGACTGCGTGGGGAGCTGTTTTGATCTCATTTTTCAATATAAAAATCATCACCATTGAAGAGAAAATATCATACAATTATTCTACATCCAATTCTACACAATAGCTTTGAAGATTCAAGAACACACTTGAAGATGATGAACACCATAGCCATGCTTGGCTAAACTTCTTGTATTACACTAGGGATGTAAGTTTTTGATAACTAGGGCTTTAACATTTGGGCATTTCATTGTTTAAACTTTTGATTAATGTTTGCATGTACTTGAATTACCAGTGTTGATTAGTGATTAATCTGATGTTGAAATCATTTCTAGTTAATTGATCTTGTGCCAATTTCTAAATGATATGAACATGGTTCCTTGCATCAACACTATCATAGGATTGTATGTTCTAAATGATGAAGTATAGTTTAGTCCATTGTGAATGTTGATAAAACTTGATACCTAAGTTTATTGAACAATCAATCCGTTAGTACCAATTACATTGTCATTGTTTATCCAATTATGCCTACTTGTTGAATGCCTTAGTGTTCAATTGCCCAAATCCTTAGTGTAATCATTTCCATCTTATTGTTACAAGTATTATTATTTTGCTTCTTTCAAATTCAATCTAAGTTCCATATTAATCAACAACTTTTCAACTAATTCTTAAATGATAAATTGCATACTTCATAATTAGCTAGCACCTTCATAAACAACATTTACAAACTTAACTAAGCGATAATTACTAACCACACGCTCCTTGGATTGATACCCTATTTACCCTATCTACCTAGGTTAATTAGGTTTTGCATGACCCGTAACGACCGGCTCATCAAATGGCGCCGTTGCCGGGGAGCTAGTGCGCTTAGTGTTTATTGAGTAGTTAAAATTGTGATAATCTGTTTAAATTGTTGTTTGGTTTATTTTCTACTTTTCCTTGTTACGCGGGGTGTGTTACTTGTGCAGTTTACAGGTAGTGCATGCGTACACGACATTCGGGGAGAACTTCTCCTTTAGTGTTTGAACCGGAAATTGAACGAGTAGCAAGAAGAAACCGACAACACCGGTTAGAGGAGCCGATTCCTTCTAACTCCCAAACACCACCCGTACATCAACCTTTGTCATTTGAAACCGTTCAAATGGCAAGCTCAAACCCAAATCGCCGTTCAGGTGAAAATAGAAGACCACCTACTCCACCTCATCCAAATCAAACCCAACAAAACCCACCTCACCAATCAATTCACAACCGAATTCCTAACATCAGAAATGCAAACCAAAGCCCCTCCATGTCTAACCGTGGCAATCCCACATTTGACCCGGTCAATCGGTACAATGAAGCCGGGTATGAAGATTATGTTGAGAACATTGAAGAATTGAGGGCGAACATTAATGATGAAGACCCATTCAGTGTGCCAAGCTACCAATCATCAGACAGAGTTAGTGTTCATTCCTACCATTCGGGAGAAGATGAATATTCTGAAAGGGACTACAATGAGGATGATGAAGATTGGGGGTACAGAAATGTTAGTGATGACATGAGAGATGAGGAAGAATATCATGGTGACAATAGCTCTAATGTGGGTGCAAACCGGAACAGGGATGATGACGGTTATTACAACCATGTTGTTAATAACCATCCACCAAGACAAAATCCAAGAAGACACCAATTTGTCAACCGTCACCAAAACCGGGGTGAAAATTTCGTGGGTCGAGCAGAAAGAAGACCTAATGGGGGAAGGCAACATATAGGTGAAGAGGTTAATGCTCCAAGACGAAGACCTCCAGTTCCAATGCAAGGAGTCAACGGTCGGTTTAGACCACTTGCATCCGATAACGAATCACCTATTGTACCACCACCTCCAGGGAGAAGAACTTTTGATTGCAAACCCAACTACATCAACATCATTCCTCATTTTCATGGAATGGCTAATGAAGACCCGTATGATCACTTATCCGAATTTAAGGCAATGTGTGGTACTATGGGAGGTCACAACTTTTCACTAGACGAGGTACAGTTGAGATTATTTCGGTTTTCTCTCAAAGATAAAGCCAAGACATGGTTCCTCACCCTACCCGCACATAGCATTTATACGTGGGAAGAAATGCAACAAGTATTTTTGGATGAGTACTTCCCTAGTTTTAAAACGGATGCGATGCGGCTAGAGATTCGTTCTTTTCAACAACTACAAGGGGAACCGCTTCATGAAGCTTTTACTCGTTTCAAAGAATTGATGCGAAAATGCCCGCACCACAACATTGACCTTTGGGAATTGGTTAGCAGTTTTGTGAATGGATTGAGCAAGGAAGAAAGAAAATATCTCAAGTCTACTAGCAATGGAACATTGTTGTCTAATCCGGAGCAAGAAGATTGGGATTTTTTGGAACTAATGGCGAAGAATTCAAAGTCAGAGGAGGCAGCTGATCGAAGAACCAAACACCCGGTCTCAAAATCTCTTCCCGATGCAGATTCAAGTTCTAAAGACCGGATTGCTCAATTGGAGAAAGAGTTGGCAAGGATGAGGAAACGGGAAGTGTCATCGGTACAATACCCCGTGTGTGATAATTGTGGAGATTTGGGGCATAAAGCTAGTGAATGCTCCGGTGATATGGGTCAAGCAACCGAGGAGGTAAATCAAGTGTATGGAGAAAGGAAGTATGACATGAACTCCAACACTTACCATGCAGGTTTGAGAAACCATCCTAACTTTAGATATGGTAATCCCGCTAACCAAATGAACCCGAATTTTCAATCGGGAAATCAAGGCGGTGGTGGGCAATATCAAGGTCGCCAAGGTGGTAATCAAGGTGGTTACCAAAGAAGCAACTATAACCAAGGTGGTAACCAAGGATACAACAACAATTATCAAAGAGGTTACAACCAAGGCGGCTCCTCAAGCAATCAAGGAAACTCTTTGGGAAGTCAAGGTGGTGATGAATCTTTGAGCTCGAAGATGGATGCTTTGATGAATATGATGAAAGAGAACAACAAAGCGAATGAGGTGAGAGATAAGTCTCACGAAGCCTTGGCTAAGCAAGTGGGGCAACTAGCGGAGGAAGTGGCTCAATGGAGAGGAAGCACGGGGAAGCTTCCTAGTGACACCACAATCAACCCACAACATCAAGGTTCGAGTTCAACAAACACTCGCAATGTTCCCATTAATAAGGTAACCGTTCTTCGTAGTGGTAAAATTGTTGATAATAAAATTGAACCACCAACTCCCCAATTTGTTGAAGGGGAGGTGGAAGATGTAAGTGATGAGAGTGAAAGTGAGGAAAGAATGGGTCAAAATAAAAGTAAACAAAATGTTGAAAGTTCAAAACCCGTTGAGAACAAACAAGCTCCAAAGGCTAAGGAAAAGGGTATGGAGGGTAATACCGTCCCTTATCCCGAAGCATTGTTGGAGCCATCTAAAAAAGTGGTCAAGAAAAGAGGCCCGCAACAAGAAGAGTTGTGGGAAATTTTTAAACAAGTAAAAATTAATTTACCACTTTTAGATGCAATCAAACAAGTCCCCTCATATGCAAAGTATCTAAAGGACATGTGTACCCAAAAGAGAACTCATAAAATACCCAAGAAAATTGATTTAACTGAAAATGTGAGCTCTATTCTTTCGGGTTCACTTCCACCTAAGTTACAAGATCCGGGAACACCTATCATATCCATTCAGGTTGGGGAATTTAAAATGACTCGGGCGCTCTTGGATCTTGGAGCTAGTGTAAGCATCTTGCCGGGTAGTCTTTATGACCAATACGAATTTGGTCCACTTCAAGAATCTAATACCACGGTGGTATTAGCCGATTTGACTCCTAAACTACCCCGCGGGATGGTTACCGACGTGATAGTAAAAGTTGAGGATTTTTACTATCCGGTGGATTTCTTAGTACTTGATTATGTTTCCATGGACCTAACCAAACAACCAACGGTTATTCTTGGTCGACCATTTTTAGCCACATCTAATGCACAAATTAATTGCAAGACAGGCACACTTGACATGACCTTTGGTAATCGTAGGGTCCGATTAAATGTTTTTTCAAATGGGACTGACCCTCTAGTCAATGATGAATGTTATATGGCAGACATTATTGACGAGTGTATACCTCTATACAACACTGTTGTAGATGAGGAAAGCACAATAGAGGAGTGTTTTATGTTTGACAGGTCACAAGAGGAAATGTTGAAAAGCATAGCTGAGGAGGAGAAGAAGCAAGAAGCAAAGGTGGTACAGGAAGGAAGACCACCATGGACTCATCAAGTGGAAAGCCTTCCGGATCATATTGACACAAAGTTGAAGCCATCATTGGTTGAACCGCCACAAGTAGAATTGAAAGAGTTGCCTAAGCATTTGAAATATGCTTATGTCGGTGAAGGCAACACGCTCCCGGTGATCATCGCTTCAAATTTAACCGGGGAGCAAGAGGAAAAATTGATGAAGGTGTTGGTGACCCATAGAGCTGCTATTGGGTGGACTGTGGCGGATTTGAAAGGTATTAGTCCGTCAATTGTGATGCACAAGATCATCACAGATGAGAAAGTAACTCCCGCAAGAGACGCTCAAAGGAGACTAAATCCTAACATGCGGGAAGTTGTGAAGAAAGAAGTGCTGAAATGGCTAGATGCGGGTATCGTTTACCCCATTTCGGATAGCCAATGGGTTAGTCCAACTCAAACCGTTCCAAAGAAGGCAGGTATCCAAGTCGTGAAAAACGACTCAGGTGAGGAGGTAGCTACCCGGCCGGTAACCGGGTGGCGGATTTGTATTGATTATAGGAAGTTAAATGCTGCAACTTCCAAAGATCATTTTCCTTTACCTTTTATTGACCAAATAGTAGAAAAACTAGCCGGACAAAAATTTTATTGTTTCTTGGATGGGTATTCAGGTTACAATCAAATTGCTATTCATCCAGAGGATCAACAAAAGACCACGTTTACTTGTCCATATGGCACATTCGCATTTAGGCGAATGCCATTTGGCCTTTGTAATGCCCCCGCCACCTTTCAAAGGTGTATGATGAGTATCTTTTCGGATATGGTGGGGGAGTCTTTAGAAATATTCATGGATGATTTCTCTATTTTCGGGTCATCATTTAACTCGTGCCTAAGTCAATTGGAAAAAGTTTTACAAAGGTGTGTTGAAACAAACTTGGTTTTGAGTTGGGAGAAAAGTCATTTTATGGTCCAAGAGGGGATAGTGTTGGGCCATGTGGTTTCTAGTCGTGGGATTGAGGTTGATCACGCTAAAATACAAGTCATTTCAACCTTACCTTATCCCACCAGTATTAAAGGCATTAGATCATTTTTGGGGCATGCAGGTTTTTATAGAAGATTTATTAAAGGTTTTAGCGATATAACAAAACCTTTATGTAATTTGTTATTGAAAGACGCCCCCTTTCACTTTGATGAAAAATGTATCGAAGCTTTTAATATTTTGAAGGAAAAATTAGTCGGGGCCCCAATTTTGCAATCACCTAATTGGTCTTTACCGTTTGAAATCATGTGTGATGCAAGTGGGTATGCGGTTGGGGCCGTGTTGGGTCAACGGGTGGAAAAGAAACCTGTTGCCATATACTACGCAAGTAAGACTCTTTCGGAAGCACAATTGAATTACACGACTACCGAAAAAGAGCTACTTGCGGTGGTATATGCGCTAGACAAATTCCGGTCTTACGTTTGGGGTAGCA
Source organism: Ambrosia x helenae (assembly GCA_030844895.1). Classification (NCBI taxonomy): domain Eukaryota; kingdom Viridiplantae; phylum Streptophyta; class Magnoliopsida; order Asterales; family Asteraceae; genus Ambrosia; species Ambrosia x helenae. The sequence continues at coordinate 601,592 of CM061230.1, read as the reverse complement.
AAATCATTATTTATACTGACCACAGTGCTGTCAGGTACTTAATGGACAAAAAGGATGCTAAGCCCCGGTTGATTAGGTGGATACTCTTACTACAAGAGTTTGACTTGGAGATACGTGACAAGAAAGGCACGGAAAATGTGGTTGCTGACCATTTGTCTAGACTAATGATCGAGGAGGAAGACTCAACAAATGAAATCAATGAGTTGTTCCCAGATGAGCATCTGTTAGCAGTTTCGACATTACCTTGGTTTGCTAACATTGTTAATTTTTTAGTGACAGGTACAATGCCGGAACATTGGGTGAGGAAAAAGAGGCTCCAATTTTTATCCCAAGTGAAACATTACATTTGGGATGATCCAGATTTATTTAGAGTGGGAGCGGATCAAATCATTCGAAGATGCATCCCGGATGAGGAGATCATGAGTGTATTGAAGCACGTGCATTCTTATGCATGTGGGGGACATTTTAGTGGCCAAAAGACGGGTCACAAGGTTTTATCTAGTGGGTTGTATTGGCCAACAATTTTTAAGGACTCGTTCGAGTATGCTAAAAATTGCCTACATTGTCAACAATTAGGAAGCATCTCGAAACGTGATGAAATGCCAATGCAACCCATTTTGGTTGTTGATGTGTTTGATGTATGGGGGATAGATTTCATGGGACCATTCCCCAATTCTTTTGGCAATTTATACATTTTGGTGGCGGTAGATTATGTTTCTAAATGGGTTGAAGCTATCGCCACCAAAACCAACGACCATATTGTTGTTTGCAATTTTATACAAACATATATTTTTTCAAGGTTTGGGTTACCTCGCACAATCATAAGTGATGGGGGATCTCATTTTAAAAACCAGAAATTTGGAAAATTGCTTAAGCGATATGGTGTTGACCATAGAATTGCCACCCCATATCATCCACAAACTAGTGGACAAGTCGAGGTGTCCAATAGGCAAATTAAAGAAATTCTACAAAAAACAGTTCGTGCGGACCGAAAGGATTGGTCAACTAAGCTCAATGATGCTTTATGGGCCTACCGCACGGCCTACAAAACGCCTATTGGAACAACTCCTTATCGACTAGTGTATGGTAGGGATTGTCATCTCCCGGTCGAATTAGTTCACCGGGCATATTGGGCCATCAAAAATGTTAACTTACAATATGATGATGCAGGCCGAGAAAGGAAGCTCAAATTATGTGAGTTAGAAGAGCTAAGAGATGGAGCTTATGAAATCGCGTCAAAATACAAAGACCAAATGAAGAGAGTTCATGACGCAAAGATTCGCAAAAAGGAATTTCAAGTGGGTCAAAAGGTTTGGCTCTACAATTCCAAGTTGAAGCTCTTCCCGGGAAAACTCAAGAGCAAATGGACTGGCCCATACATCATAACAAGGGTTGGAAAATTTGGCGAGGTAGACATCGAGGACCCGAAAGATGGGTCAAAACAAACTGTGAATGGGCATCGGTTGAAGCCCTATGTGGAGTGCCAAACAGAACATGGTAACATTGTCGAGTTGGTAAGTTTCTTAGAGGGCTTACCAACTTATGAAATCAACTAAAATGAAGGTGAAAACTCCCATCCCAGGTATGTATTCTAATTGTAGTATTGGGACAATACTAAATTTTTGCGGGGGGTGGGAAGTTGTAAATATTTGTACAAAATTTTTTTAAGTCTTGAGTCTTTTATTTAATTATAAACCCTTGTTAAAAAAAAAAAAAAAAAAAAAACTGGGAGTTAGCGTAGCCTACGCCAAAAGTGGCGTAGGGTACGCCAAAAACGATTTTCCTACGCAAGGGGCTGCTGCCCTACGCTATCTGGTAAAGAGCTCCCTACGCTAATAGCGTAGCCTACGCCAAATTTGGCGTAGGATACGCTAAATCTGGAAAAAGGCTCTCTTAACTCGGGTCTTGACCATTTGACCGGACCCACTCACCTAGAACCAAGAAATCTGCATTATTCCACCTACCCACATCATTCTTACATCAAAATACCCACTTCTTCATCTTCTTCATCTCTAAATCCTCCAAACCCTTCAAAACTTCAAACCATCATAACTTCTTCAATCCTTCACCAATCTTAACAAATTTTATATCAAAATCACCTAGTTTTTCGAGACCTACAAAACCCCTAACTTAAAAATTGTTAATTCTAACATTTTAAGGGACGAATTGAGGGCTAAAAAAAACGGGTTTTGTATAATTTTTGTACTATCTTCTTATTTCTTGCTTCTAAGTATTCCCCCATTCAACTAGCATCATGAAGGTATGTTTCTCTTAATTTTTTCTTGTTATTTTCATATTAGGTGTTCATGAATGTTTGAGAAATTGATACTATGAATGTTAGTGCTTAGGATGATTATTGTTTGGGTAGAAATCATTGTTGTTGATGGTTAATAATAATAATAAAAAAAAAAAAAAAAAAAAAACTGAAAAGTATGAGATCAAATACGTTACAAACAAATGAGAGTTCTCATAGAAAAGCACAAAAATATGCTTGAGTTAGAGATTGAATAAAAAGGCGTAACACTGCCTTAGCATTGAGAAGTTAGTTAGTCTTTGGAATAAATGTCGAATTTTCATCACCTTAGCCACTTAAAATATCCCTTTCCATACCCTTCGCCTAGCCCCATTACAACCCGTTTTAAAGACCTTTTGACTTGTGTTCACTTTTGAAAAATATCATGGAAGGTGATTGAATTGCAAGCCTATGCTAACATGCCCTATGATCGGTTTTGAGTGATTAACATGAAATACTAGCACATTACTTGCTAGCTGAGATAGTAAACCGAGTGGAGTGAACCATTGTGAGGGGTGTGCAAAAGTGTGAAATCAAATCTAGTTGGATTTAGCTAGGCATTTGTTTTAAACATATAAAAAAAAAAAAAAAAAAAAAAAACCTTGGAATGTAAATCTACTGACAGGTGTAAGTCTTGTGAATTAGGGTATGACTAGGGGCCGTTTTTGAGAATCGATAAAATGGTTGAAAAATTAGATTAAATTGTTGATTGGGCATGGCTTATTGATTTGCTTGAGGGCAAGCAAAAGACAAGTGTGGGGATGTGATGGGTTGATTAAAGGATGTATATAAAAACACCCATAAAGTGCATTTTAAAGAACGTTTAATGTCAAATGGTATCGCTTTGATCTTGTTATATCATTTCAGGGTTTGACAACAAAAAGGAAGCAAAAACGACGTTTTGGAGTTGCCCGGGCAAGAAACGGAGGCATACGCGAGTTGGAAAACCAAAAACGGACGCCCGCAGGAAGTTAGCGTAGGATACGCCAAAAATGGCGTATCCTACGCCATTTGCGTAGGCAGAGGCAACTAAGGTGGCGTAGGGCAGCAGAAAGTGTGTGAGGCAAAACAGGATTTGCGTAGGATACGCCAAAATTGGCGTATCCTACGCTAAAAGTCAAAATGGTCAAAATGTTTCCTTTTTCAAGTCAAAACTGATGGGATCAAATGTTAATGGCGATTTTATGATCTTTGACTGCGTGGGGAGCTGTTTTGATCTCATTTTTCAATATAAAAATCATCACCATTGAAGAGAAAATATCATACAATTATTCTACATCCAATTCTACACAATAGCTTTGAAGATTCAAGAACACACTTGAAGATGATGAACACCATAGCCATGCTTGGCTAAACTTCTTGTATTACACTAGGGATGTAAGTTTTTGATAACTAGGGCTTTAACATTTGGGCATTTCATTGTTTAAACTTTTGATTAATGTTTGCATGTACTTGAATTACCAGTGTTGATTAGTGATTAATCTGATGTTGAAATCATTTCTAGTTAATTGATCTTGTGCCAATTTCTAAATGATATGAACATGGTTCCTTGCATCAACACTATCATAGGATTGTATGTTCTAAATGATGAAGTATAGTTTAGTCCATTGTGAATGTTGATAAAACTTGATACCTAAGTTTATTGAACAATCAATCCGTTAGTACCAATTACATTGTCATTGTTTATCCAATTATGCCTACTTGTTGAATGCCTTAGTGTTCAATTGCCCAAATCCTTAGTGTAATCATTTCCATCTTATTGTTACAAGTATTATTATTTTGCTTCTTTCAAATTCAATCTAAGTTCCATATTAATCAACAACTTTTCAACTAATTCTTAAATGATAAATTGCATACTTCATAATTAGCTAGCACCTTCATAAACAACATTTACAAACTTAACTAAGCGATAATTACTAACCACACGCTCCTTGGATTGATACCCTATTTACCCTATCTACCTAGGTTAATTAGGTTTTGCATGACCCGTAACGACCGGCTCATCAAATAGCGACCCACAAAACATGTTTGATAATGTGGTCCCGTTTAAAAGGGGGAATGACTACCGCAGAGAGGATATGGCATGTGAGGCCAGATTTCTTTTAGGTATTTCGTTTGAAAACCTAATGGCGAGGCTTGGGGATAGGTCAAAGGTGAGAGGTTGGGATGTTCGGGTGCTACACGCACTCATGTATGGTACACCACGCATATCTTTTAGGCATCTGGTCATGATGAATGTTTGGGACAGTCGCGAAAGCCAAGACCGGAAAATGATTCCACACGTTAGGCTCTTGTCATATCTAATGGAGGCACAAGGGGCAGTGACAAGGTCAACTCCAGCCATTGAGATAGATGTCATGAAGATGAAGTGGGGAAGTTTTGTCAAGGCAAAGTTCACTTATGAGAAGACTGCAGAGTATCATGTGTTGCTAGATAAACAAGGTAACACAAATATCATGGCATTACGAGAGGATGTGGAACAGGAAGATGATGACGAGGTGCACACAGATGAGGCTGAAGAAGAAGAAGAGGAGGAGTTACAAGTTGTGAGAGAGAGACCGGTGATTCGGGAGATGAGCAGGGAGGAGGCAGAGATGGTAGCAGAGGTCAACCGGGCAAGACCCGGTGGTTATCAAGGTTGGACTTCATTCAAGAAGTCAATTTGGGATCGAGGGACACGAAACATGGTATTAACACGTCAAAGAGAAGACGCGGCAATGAAAAGGGAGCAAGCGCGAATCGCAAGGGAAGAACAGCGAGAAAGAGATCAGGTGGCGAGAGAGGAGAAAAGAGAAGAGGAAAGAAAGGCACGGGAAGATAAACATTGGTGGGCAGTTAATTATGCCCGAGAGATGGACACGGCCAACAGGTTCTTGGAGAGTGAGCAGGTTAGACATCACCAGGACTTAATAGCAGGGCGTCCTTATGAGCCATTTGTTCCCTATGTTGATTATTCAACTATAAGGGAACAACCACAGGAGGTGATCAACCAGGTTAGATGGCCCCAAGGGATCTCATCCAGTTATCTTCCCATCCCGCAGCCACCACCGCCACCACCACCAGCTGAAGGATCTTCCTCTTCTGCCGACCCACTCAGTGACTACCATGGATGGATGGATGCAATTTTCGGGCATCCGAACGCGCCTTATCCACCACCGGGTCCGAATGATCCCTACTACCGCTGATGGATGGTTTTGGTAACATTTTATGTGTATCATTGTAGACTATTTATTTTTACTGTTTTGTCTTTTATTTTGTGTGGTTGACTTTATTTTGGGTTTGCTTGAGTATGTTAGAATTTATGTTTTGCATTCTAGTTTTTTTTTTTTTCTAGTTGTCTTGTATGTGTTGATGATTTGAGAGTGAGCCTAGGATATGCATCACCGGTGAGTGTTCAGTGAAAAGGAAAAAATGGAGAATGGGAAACATCCAAGTATGGAGAGCAAGGATTCATCGAGGAAATGGAGACATCCTTTGTTTATCAGGTGCTTTCTATTCTTTAATCTTTTATGTGTTGTTGAATAAGGCTTGGGGTGGAACTTTAATGTTCATGTTAGAAAAAGATGTAGTAGGATGAAACAAAAACATCCTCGCACTTGTGAATTAATCAACTATTTGGTTCCCTTATTCGTGCAAAAATCCCACATTGAGGACAATGTAAACTTTAAGTGTGGGGATGGGGGAATAGTCAATAGCCAAAAAAAAAAAAAAAAAAAAAAAAAAAAAAAGGCAAATTCTTTTTCACCATGATATTGGATCACAAAATTCGACCCCTAGTCATGGTCATAATTCTTTAAGTTCCTTGATGTGTTTTTCCAAGGATGTTTTGCAAAATATGGATTGCCTAGTTAGAAAAGATTAAGAAGAAATGTAACACTTTTGCATGTCGGCAACCCATATTCCCTTTAGGTTCACAAAGAGATTATTGAGCCACCACAACATGCCAACACCTTACAAATATTTGTCCACATTCTCCGGCATGTTGTGTTCATTTGATTTGAGTGTGCTATTATAGGCGCATAAGGTAGAACTTGCAATTTTTGATACGCCTACTACTCTAGATCAATTGTGGACACAAGAATGATTAAGGCATTAGGTTAAACCTTTTATTTATTATTTTTTTTTTTTTAAAAACCAGTTTTATCATCCTTGAACCATTCCAATATTCCTTAGTTAACCAATCTTGAGCCTGAAACCTTTTCAATTGATCACCCATATCAACCTTTTGACCCATTTAACCTTTTCAATTTTTAAAACCCAGTGTGATGAAAATTCGATCGTAGGATTTTGCTTTGTATTGTATATGAGTTGCAATGTTAGTAAAAAAAAAAATTCTGAAATAAAAGCAAGAAATAAGTGTGGGGAGGGGATTGTAGAGATATAGAACTCATGGTTGTTGAATTTAAGCGATTAGTACAACATCTTTAATCGTTAGTGTATATTCATAAACCATAGGGTACCGTGTTTGGGTAGAATGTAGTGAGGTACATGCTAGTCTTGTTGGGATTAGATAACTAATACTACATTGTTGTTGTTGAATGATGTTGCAGAATATCTTTAGAAGAAAAGGTAAGGAGCATGCCGAATCATCTTCTCAACCAAAAAGAAAAAAAGGGAAACGAACCAATCTACGAGACGAATCTGACGAAGAAGTTGATGAAGTCCAACATGAATTGGATCGTAGCGAAAGGGCGGAGCGTGTTGAAAGAATGGATGTGGACCTTCCTACATGGAACGAAAAATCCAAAAGACTGTCAGCCTTTCCTGAAGAAATTAGGCCAGCCATGTGGTATCAAAAGATGTCAACATTGAAGCATGATACCGAGGGAGTGTTGGTTTGTGAGAGATCATATGATAGGGAACAGTTGCGGTTAGTGGGATTGACACAGAAATTCGAAAGAATCGGTTGGGAAGCGGCTCTAGATTATTGTGCAAATCGTGGGAAAAAGATCTATTTGAAGGCAATCGAGCAGTGGATGTCCACAATTGAGCGGGACCTTGGTGATAACCCACCTCTCACGTTGAAGATGACTGGTACCGTGGGAAAGAAAAAGATGACTTTATCTTTCGAGACATTACGTCAAATTGCCAATTTTGACTCTTGTCCGGAGAATGAATATTATCACTTACTTACCGTTAGCAAAGCTATAGGACCATTATACATCTCCCCATACCCACCAATTCATATTTGAAATTTCATCCTCATTCTCAATCAACTCCAAGAATCTTTGGTTTATGGTAGTTGACTTTGTTATTTCTCCAAAAACTGTGTTCCAGAGCACCGAAAATTTTAAAGCGACCACCGTTTGGATTGCTCTTTATCAAATTCAGGATATTGTTAACAGTTACTTTGCTCGTTGGGAATTGATTCTTTAAGTCATCAATGTTTTATCAGAGCCTTTCCTAGGCCTATTCTTCTCTTTGACTGATAGTTTCTCAGTTGGGATACCGAACAGCTCATGCACCGTTGCGTCTTATGATCCCCCAAATTCAGCTGGCATTTTTTGTCATCAAAGTTCATGAGAAACCAGTAACCAAAGGTTGTTGCAGTTGAGTCATACTCAATAGTCAATACTGATTCAAACCCCATTATTTTAACGTCTTTCAGTTCATCCGACAATATCTTGATTGTTGACACAAATTCCAGATGTGAGCATCTTATGCTTATCCTTGCATGGATGTACTCAACAAATTTGTTAATCTTATTTTTTTCTGAAGTTTTTTCTTTTTTTGCGTTTTTTTCTCTTTTTTCCCTTGTCTTCGGCGATTCCACATATTCGGACGAATATGAATCAATAACCACATTTTTTTTTCTGTTGTTTTTTTCTTCTTCTTTATCTCCACAACTTCATCAGACGATTATGATTCCACAACTTGTTTCCTTTTCCTTTTTACTTGTCTTTTCTTTATTAATGTGCTTATTGGTTGCTCAAATTCACCAGCTTGTACAAACGGAACAATAGCATATTTCAAAAACATATAGAATTTAACATGAACATATTAAACACAAGTTATACAAGATACAAACGCAAGTATTAATATTGAAAGGTATTCAATTGCATTCTAATACCAAAACACATGTTATAAATTCAAGTACAAACAAACGCAAGTTCATTTCATACAAAACACAAGTTGTATATAATAAAAAAAACACAAATGAACATCATTTGCGTTTTAACATACTTACACATTACCTTATAGGTTCATATATATATATATATATATATATATATATATGTGCATATATACATTTTTTGTGCATGAATTGCATCACTAACAAAACATATTTATCAAAAAATATGTGAACAGGACAGTCACATCAGCATCTCGGTTGTCGTCCGCACCTTCTTCCGCTGCTATATCAACATGTTCTTGGATGTTATTATCGACTTCTACGTTTGCTTTATTATGCACATACCCTGCATGCACAACATTCTCTACTGGAACAGGGAGTATCTGCACATCCACAACTTCGTCATGTTCTTCAGCATTCTCTTCCTCGTCATTTATTATATGGTTTCTATTTCTACGGTGATAAACCAAACCATAATGTCTCTGACCCTGCCTCGCTTCGTTTATGTTATTGAATGCTTCTAATCTTTCAACGACAATGGTTGTCGGTAAAGGATCATCCACAGTGACATCATTGTTTAATAAAAGCAGACCATCAACAGCATCAAGTTCATCTAGGTATTCTCTTAGGGAGACATAACGTCTTACCATTTCAAAATAAATAAAAAAATCAAAAAAATCAAATAAACTATACAGATGAAAAACGCAAGTTAAAATGGAGTGACCTCTCACTAGCACTTGAGTTATAAAGAAGTTTCATACATAGACTATAGGCTTTTGATTACTGACAATAGTATATTTTATCTATTTTATTTGCCTGACACAGCCGACTGACAGAAAACGTCAGTACATCATTTCAGTTAATTAATTATGACCTAAAAATATCTATAGTATGACGGCTTCTTAATCATTCCACATAATTTAAAACACAAGTACAAACATTCATAAACGCAAGTTGTAACAATTTCTGACACAGGTAACAGTGGCGGATACAGAAATTTTTTGTATGGGGGGCACAATACGGGTTGGTCTAAAATGGGTAAAAAAGACGATAAATAACGTATTTTATTGAATATTTTAATGTAATAACGACATGCCTCAATTACAATTGTCCTCAATGTGTTTTCTTCTTCTGAAATTGCTCAATTACATCTTCATTAGTAATATTGAGAAGTTTAACTTCTACAACACATATTACACAAGCGTTCAAAAAAATTATCATTGGTGGGTAAGCGAGCAGCAAACTGCGCCACTATCCCCTTTTGAAATACAGTATAAATACAATAAAAAGAAAATATAATTAACTAAATATATAAATACAATAAAAAGAAAATAAAATTATAAATCATATATAATTTTTAACTAAATCATATATATATTTATAAACTAGGATATGTGAAATTCACAAGTTGGAAAAACATGCTAGTAAAGTAAAAAAGAATTATTATTATAACCTATTATTAGGGGTGTTCAACGAATCGAATAACGAATTTTCGAATTATTCGAATCGAATTATTCAAATTTTTAATATTTTTACCTGAATTCGTATTCGATTCGTATTCGTTTAAAATTCAATTTATTCGATTCGTATTCGATTCGAATAAGAAACTCGAATTCGAATCGAATTCGAATAAATTCGATTTAGTTCAAATTCACCTTAAATAACAAATTGTTTTACTTTTAGTTTTAAAACTAATACAAACTCATTATTTTTAACATATAAAATACAAATCTACAAATTGATAAACAACAATATGTCAAATACGAGAATAGTAAAAATAGTAGAGAGTATAGTTTTATAGAGTTTTGTGATATATAAGGTAAATATATAAAACATGGTTATACTAAAAGTTATAGACACTATGGGTTCTTAGAGTTTGACCAAAATTTAGAAGTTTTTTTTTTCAATGTGTATACTTGTGTATATAATAATGTGTATATGTGTGTATATATTTAAAAAAAATATACATGTACAATTTTTATTCGAATTTCGAATCGAATCGAATTTAAAATCATAAATTCGTATTTGATTCGTATTCGATTTACTGGACTCGAATTCGAATTCTTAATAATCGAATCGAATTCTTGGTAATCGAATCGAACTAAATCGAATTTCGAATTTTTCGAATTCGAATCGAATTCTGAACACCCCTACCTATTATTATATTTTGAAAAGAAATTGTGCTCCATATTTTGACTATTTAATTTCCTGGATAGTACACAAACTAGATAGGGTTAATTACAAAAATATCCATCACCTTGTATTGGTATTTACCATTTACTCATCTTCCTTCTAATATCATGTTGTTATTCCTGCAACTCCACACAACTGTGGTGGGCACCGCCTTTCAAATGGGTGGGCACCAAGCTCTTTTCAGGTAGAAAACATAAAGGAAACATGGATCTTACGGTGGGCACCGGCCCACCGTGGAATGTGGGTGGCTCCGCCACTGACAGGTAATAAAATGATCCCAAACTACACAAATTAAAACGCAATATACACGTACTTGAAATCAAAATAATAAAATCAAAATTCTAGCACAATTATTCATACTTAGCAACTGATAGCAAGCCTGATTACGAAGTTTTTGCAGGTCGATCATTGTTCTCCTTTGATCGTCTCTCATATTTGATTCCTATTAAGTACCATTTTGTTTTTTAATTTCTTATTGTAAAATGCAACTAAAAATTGCACGCAATACTTTTACCATTTGTTATATACATACCTAATTTCTTCTTCGATGCCATTGTATAGTAGATTATTGTGTTTTTTTTAAGAAATCAGTAAAAAAAAAACCCTAATATTAGGTTTGTTTTGTAGATGGTGGACGGTTTTCGAAGTTGGTTAGTTATTTTAGAAACTGTTATGTCAATTGAATGAGATTTGTAATTTGCCCACTTTTTTATTTTTCATCTAATTACTAATATGCCCTTATTCATGTTTTCGACAACTTTAATGATGCTTGGTTTTTTACGATCGCGCCCTTAATTATCCACTTTAATCGTCGGCTGGAATTACTTCTTATCCTTCTTACGCGAAAGCCCTTTTTACATTAGCCTTACCCATTAGTTATAAACCAAAGGCATAATTATTACTAATTATATAAATATAGCCTAAAACCACTTATTAAGATTACAAAAAATATAATTGGTCAGAAGTGGACGAAATGTGAGTTGTCATCAATACTTGGACTTTTGCAAATCTAGGCTTGTTTTATAATTTGCCATGGGGACCATACGAATGCGTTTTCTTAATAGATTAGCTTTATAGTTCTGATTTAAAGTATGAGAATTTAACATGCGATTGAAAATAAACACGTATAGTCTTTTACAATATATAATTTTGCCCCAATCCCTTTCGGTGATAAAAATGTTAGGGTTTCAAATAGAAGGTTAGAAGTTCAAGTCTCTTAAGAGGCAAAAAAAAAAAAATATGTATTTAAAGAGGAATAAATTTACCGTTCAAAAAAAAGTAAATAAAGGTCATATCTACCATTCTACGATGATAAAAATAATATTAAGCTGGAATGAAACAATTATATATCTTATTTTATTTAAAATGATTTAAAAGATTGGATTACTCATAAACTATTTAAACTTGACTTGTTAAAAGATTAACTCATTTGGAGTTGAACCGAAGTTGAGCAAGATTCAAGCTTGGTTAATACAATCCCAAAGCGGAGCTTCATATAAATGTTAATTCACATCCACTACATATTGACAACATACTTACTATATATAACAAGATTATATCCCGGAAGTCTTTTAGGATAGATAAATCTAATATGATGTGACAAAATATGTTTTATAATGTAACATAGAAATTAATGTACTATAGTATGAAAAAACAATAATTTTAATCATGTGAATAAGAATGAAAATGTTTATTAAAAAGAAAGCGGAGCTTCATATAAACGGTAATTCACATCCCCTATATACGACAACATAAGTATGGTTTTAAGAACAGTGAGCTCTGGCTAACTTGCGCCTTGTTATTATTTTTCTTTTGTTGTTTATTAACAATTGAAAAACACATGTGTTGGGTTTTTTTTCTTTGTGTAAACATGGTGGAGCTATGATTAGTCTTTAACCTATATTTTGTGAAATAATGAATGTGCCTATAATGAATATAAAAGAATCTACATCATTTGCAGCATTTCATTATTTTTCTAAATTTATATTTTTAACATTTTAACTCTTTTGGTTTTGGTCAATAAACAAATCAAATTTTGTTATTGTTTGGTTGTTACTTTTGGCCCCGTAACTTTTTTTTTATTTAAAGTTTTTTAGATCCTTTTCCAAATAAGAGTTATAAATTTAAGTTCATATACGTTTTCTGCCACGTCAGTAATTTGTGTTAGGAATTCGTGTTTTTCTTTTATGCTTTGTCTCATTTTTTGCTTGCTACTTTTTTTTGGACGGCTAATTACAACAACAGACGATTGATTTCGCACTACCACGACAGCAGCCCAGATCAAGCTCTGCCCCTCGGAACTTACGTTGTCTGAACCGGACCCGCGTCCTCGGAGTATCAGACTTGGTCTTATGGCGTCCGCCCGGAAACCGTGCCGCCTCCACACGAAGTGAATCGCTAGAGTAACGGTCGGATTAAAATCGGGGTGGCTCAGGATCAGGTCCGGACAAGCCACGCCAACTGCGGGTCAAGACACATCACCATCATTGCCTTTGTCCCACAAATGCAACTCGTGGGGATCGAACCTGCACCTCTCCAAAGGAAAGGCCGGCCTCCTACCACTTGGGCTACATATGAGGGACTTTTGGCTTGCTACTTAGCATGATTCTACGCAACCCCTACTCCCCGCTGTTTACAAAGGTTTTATGCCCCACAACGCGGGCCCTTAAAAATAGTTTGTATCATTTTAAGTATCTTTATTAATTTATGAGATTTTATCATAAGCTTTCATTTGATATATTGTTCAAGATATTTTTATAAATATAAAATTTGTAGAGAAAGTTTACCGTAAAAAGAAGCGTAACAGAAAAAGGATAGGAAGAATTTTGGGCTTTTGATCAAAATAAATCAATGGATGAGATTAAAATGGGAAAAGTATTCGTTGAATTTCTAAAAGAGAAGGAGAATGACAAAATATGTATAAACCACAATTGTTGAGTTCCACCCTCATTTTTTAAACGTCCATAACTTTTTCATACGACACTATTTTTCTAAAAAAAACTATACCACAAAAACAAGCTTTTGTCCTATTTCATTTGCATACCCTATTGCTATACTTCAAAAAAAATTGTTGGGTTGATAACTTGCGTTTTATCATGTATAACTTGCGTTTTATCATCTATAACTTGCATCTTTTTATTAAATATAACTTACGTTTTATCATGTATAACTTGCGTTTTATCATGTATAACTTGTGTTTTAGCATGTATAACTTGTGTTTTATTATTTATAACTTGTGTTTGATCAGGTCGTTTTATCAGGTATAACTTGCATTTCTAAAACACAAGTATACCTTCAATAAAACGCAAGTTATCAACCCAGCAAAATTGTTTTTTCTTAAAGTATAGCAATATGGTATGCAAATGAAAGAGAATGAAAAGCTTGTTTTTATGGTATAGTTTTTTTTTTTTTTAAATAATGTCGTATGAAAAAGTTATGGTCATTTTAAAAATGGGGGTGAAACTTTAATGACGCAACAAATTTACCATCGTGCCCCTGATTATCTAATTTAATATATGACTAATAATCATTCTTATATTTTTTACGCTAAGCTTCTTTTTACGTTAGCCTCACCCAAATCTGTATATCAATAAAAGATATTTCTAGAAATGTAATTTAAAAATGTATAGAAATACATATATTGTGACATCAGTCAATGATCCAGGTCAAAATCCGTAGACATCTTACTTATTGTTGTCATTTCATGTGCATAATTAGACATTTTTACACACATTATAGCCCCCCAGTCTAGTAAAGCCATAATTATTGTAGAAATGCAATAGATTACCCGTTTATGCATACAACACCCAGACTATACAAGAAAACTGGCGTTGAACAGTCAAGTCAATCACACGCTCAACAGAGAGCAACCGGATACCTTAATTCTACACATGAGCGAAACAACAATACACGTGACAATGCCCAAGTGGAAAGCTACACAATCCACCCAAACCCGAACAATTATAATGTGTTTTATGAGGTTCACACCCACACAAGTCATTATACACTCCCAAAGAACAAGCATGTGTTACCACAAGTTGTTAATACTCAATAACTCATGTTAAGCCTTCAATAACATATGTATATTGCTCGCATGATCACAAATAATAACATATGGTATTATTCAATAACAAAGCTCTATTGATGTTGGAAAACAAATTCACTACAAGCCCTCAGCCATGCTTACATAACTATGGATACACACATACACAACTTAACCTAAACGACTATCTTATAAGAGCATGTGTGTATACATCTAATCGATCCATTGCGCTTATCGATGTCCATGACTCCATATCCAGTGATATTATAAACAATTTATAAACTCATGACCATACAAAACCATCGTGATTGGGACAACACCTATAGCATATATACACACACACGGCTATACATACACACTTAAACATCTTGAGTACCTTGTCTTTTCTTTCCACAAATATAGAACTTTTCCCTTGCTTTCTATTCAGCCGAACCCAACCCCAAGGAGCATTCACAAGTCCTTGTCGAGGGAATGTCCAAATGTTACACATAATTAGTTATGTCAACCCTCTTTCACCCCATGACTAACCATTATACTTCCTTGTTTGTGTGGACACCTCATCGGCTGAAGAAGAAGACAACAATGATGAGGATGATGATCAATTACAAGACAAACAAACAATCCTCCTTGATAGAGACTTGGCATACCCATGATGACACATCTAATGATATCTTGTACTTACCAAATGAATCCTCTCCCATTTGATAGCTCTCGGCAAAAAACAAAGACCCAAGCATGGGTCATTATCACCTTGACAACCATAGTTATACTAGATTAGGCCTGGATCTTTCCAACATATCATCCCAATGCTTGACCCTTGCCATTTTTACCTTGATTCTTCTCCACAAGATCCGAAAGATAGGCACTAGATCACCCTCACTTCCACACACAAAACCCTCCCTCTCTCTTGGCTAAATCTCGGCCGGTCACCACCCTACAAACACCCTAACCATTCTTCAATTCTAGCCACTATAATCAAGAGTTGGAAGCTCACTTAGGAAGTCGAAGAACCAAGAAATCAATCCTCTCTTTGTATCAACTAGGTACCTTATCAAACTCATCATCATCATCATTATTTATAACTAAATAACAATCGGCCCTTTTGTTCGTGTTTGTTTGTTAAGGTTTCTTGGACAAACGAACCGTTCACGAACACACTAACGAACATAATTCTATGTTTGTATTTGTTTGTTAAGAAATTCAGTTGTTTGCGAACTGTTCGTGAACACGGGTCTTGAACACAAACAAACAAACAAACACAAACATTTAATATGCAACTAACTAAAAAAACATTGTTAATATTAACCGTTAGACAAAGACATCTACTAAACAATGTCGACAAGTCAAATTGTACTAACTTAGACATAATTATCTAAAATTACTTAGGCATAGACATGAATACATGATATTCCTAATTCAAAAGTTCATAATTATCCTAAGTTTTAACTAGTGATCGAACATAAACAAACATACATACACGAACGAATATAAATAAACGAACGTCAACAAACACATTGCCGAACGTTCGCGAACGCAATTGAACGAACAATACATTTGTCCGTGTTTGTTTGTTTAGTTAATCAAACGGAGTTTTTTATTCGTGTTCATTCATTTATTAAACAAACGGACACAAACAAATTTTCCGCCAAACGGTTTACCAACTGTTCACCGAACGTTAGTTTGTTTACCGCCTTAATAAAACTTAAATAAAACTGTAAACGTGGTAAGTTTTTGTTAGTACATTACATAGTACCTCTTTGTCGTTTAGTCCTGAAAAAGGCTTAAATAAATAAAAAAGGGAAAATGGCCAAAATAGCCCCTTGACCGCGTGTTTTGCGTAAATGGCCCCCTCCACCGTCTTTGGAGAGACGGGACACGGTTTCCAAAAGGGCTGAACCGTCTCCCGAGATCCTTTGGATTCCAACCAGTAGAAACCCAACACGTGGCGGTTACGATCCCGATGTCTGCCACCCGGCTCCCGTGGCGGCTTGAGACGTGTCAGCGCCGCAAAGCCGTCTCCGGTGGGGTCCCTGAGACGGTTCACCAACGGCTCAAGTTAAGCCGTCTTCGGCTCGGCTTATAATAAAATAATATATCCGATCCCACCGGAGACGGCTCCTGAGCCGGTTCGGGTACGAAAAAGCCGTCTCCGGTGACGTCTTTTAAAATTTATGAACCGTCTCCTGAGACGTCAGCGGGTACGAAAAAGCCGTCTCCGGTGACGTCTTTTAAAATTCATGAACCGTCTCCTGAGACGTCAGCGGGTACGAAAAAGACGGCTTCCCGTACCGTCTTTTTACTGTTTCTGAACCGACTCGATGCCGGACGTCGTACATCGACGGAGACGTTTTCGGTGATGTGACGTCCATGACGAACCGTTTGTTATAAAATTAGTAAATTTTGTAACAATTTTGTTTGAATTTTTTCTTGTATTCCTTATTTTTCTTTCAAAGTGTTAAAAAAAAGTTGTGTTTTTAAAAATGGTTAGTTTTATAATCTATAGTGGAGGCAGGTGGGAAGTTGTCAACGGTCGAATGGAATACGTTGTTGATAGTAGCTGTAAAAGACGTGGTTTTGAAATTGATTCAAATATCTCGTATCTTAGTTTTTTAAATGTAGTTTCCGATGTGTGTGAGATTCCAAACATTTCAAGGTTATCTTATAAAATGTCAGCTTTTGATGATGCAATCGACATTTTTAATGATCGTGATGTATCTTTTCTTTTTAAAGTTGCTTTGCAAAACCCCCATGAAGTATTGAAGTTGTATGTTGTAGATGAACCAGGTGTGGGTTCGTCTAGTAATGCTCATTTAAACGACGTACCTTCAAATGATTCAAAAGTCCCTGATCTAAATTTGTCTATAGAAAATTTTGATCATTACACACCATATGGGTGTTTTGGAAATTTGGATGATGAGAAAGCTGAAAAAGAAGAATTTTATGGAAAGCCAAGTTCTGAATTGTTTTCAGATATAACCAAAAGCTCTTTAGTTTTTTCGGAAGGTTCCGTATTTCGTAACAAAGATGAATTGAAATTGCAGTTAGGAAATTTTTGTTTGTCTGAACGTTTTTCCTATAAAGTCGACAGGTCATCTAAAACGAGGTATGAAATTTCATGTCTAGTTGATGATTGTGATTGGCAATTTAGGTCACGTTCTGTCCCAACTTCAGACACGTTTTTTGTTACATTTTTTAACAACAACCACACATGTTCTAAAACTCAAACACATCCCCATCTTCGTCAAGCTAACCCGCAAGTAATTGGTAGCATACTGAAGCACCAATTGCGAGATACTAGACGTGTTTATCGTGGAAACGAAATAGTACAAGATTTTCGAGAAAGATTTAAGGTTGATATATCATATACTCAAGCTTGGCGGGGGAAGTGTCATGCACTTGAGCTTTTGCAAGGAAGTAGCAAACAATCGTTTTCTGAGCTTCCGTTCTACTGCTATAATTTGCGAAATGCAAATCCAGGGACTGTTACTGAGATTAAAACTGATGAAGACAATCGTTTTGAAATGCTTTTTATTGCCATTGGTGCAACGGTCAGTAAAATATTTTTACCTATTTTCATACCAACTTAAATAAATTATTGATGTTTTGGTTTACTGAAGTCTAAAATTTATCTGTTTTTCATTTTATTAAACAGATTCGGAGTTTTCTTCTGTCTTTAAGACCGGTCATTATTATAGACGCGGCACACTTAAAAGGTGAGTTTAAGGGAACGTTATTCCTTGCTGTTGGCATGGATGGTAACAACCAAATTTTACCCGTTGGATATGGTATCGGCAAATCCGAGGACGGTGAGAGTTGGACGTGGTTCTTATCGAAACTTAAAGAGTGTATCGGTGAGCACCCGGATTTGGCGATCATATCTGACAGAGCCAACTCAATAGATTTGGCAGTTCGGACGGTTTTTCCTAATGCATTTCACGGGTTGTGCTGTCGACATTTGATGGTGAACTTAAAGATACCAAAAAGCAAAAAGAAGGATTTAGAGACACTGTGGTGGAACACTTGTAAAGCTTACCGGGTGTCTGATTTTGAAGAAAGTTTTAACGCGCTGTGTGCAGCCCTACCACGGGTTAGGAATACTCTATTGAGTATCGGTTTACATAAGTGGTCAAGAGCACACTGTTCGGGGAAACGATATCATTATATGACATCTAACAGTGCAGAGTCAATCAACGCCTTATCTAAGGACGAACGAAAAGTTCCAATCACCCATTTGGTTGAATTTTTTAGACAAAAACTTCAACAATGGTATTACGAACGCCGAAATGAGGCTATTCAAAATAAACACGTACTGACTCCTTTCGCGGTAAAAAAAATTATTAAAAAGATTGAATATTCTAGAACGTGGAAGGCTTATGGCGTTGGGGTTAACACTTTTCAAGTTCTAGACGGTGGGAAAAATGGTTTTGTTGATCTGTCTAATGAAACATGCAGTTGTTGTGTTCCCCAGATATCTGGTTTCCCATGTGGCCACATGATTGCAGTATCAAAATTACTGAAGGAACAGGACTGCAGTCATTATACGTCACCTTGGTATAGCAACCAGTTATACAAAACAACATATGAAGAGGCCATTTATCCTTTACCCCACAGGTCTGAATGGGAGACGCCAGAGTGTTTGATTCCTCTACAACCACCACATATCACAAAACGACAGTCGGGACGTCCTCGTGAAAATAAACGAATTTTATCGAGAGGCGAGGAACCTACGCCTGTATATTGCAGTCGTTGTAGAACTCACGGTCATCATCGTGACCGATGTTCAGCTCCTGTTGCCTCACGATCAAAATCTGCTAGGCGTGGTTCAAAGAAAGAAAATCATCATCAAACACCGTCCCCCACTTTCGTTGAAGCAGATGACTTTGCAGAATATGTAATTCATAATACTTGTTCGACTGTTAACCTTGCTGATTTTTAGTGGTGCTATTTACTTTAATTTATTTACTTAACAATGTTTATAACATAAAACTTACAAATAACTTCGATATATCAAGTTTTACATCAATACATAAACTAGGTAGATAAATATTTAAATATTTGACGGTGCAAAACGACCAGCATAAATTTCATCTGCCATGAAACGTCTGAATCTCATGCAAGCATCATGTAGGCTGCCTTCTCTCCAAGTCAATGTAATGTTTTGAACAAGATTTCTCAGCAACATACAAACGATTACCCCTGAATGTCGACCAATGCGACTATTGGTGACAGGCCAGACAACATCACCCGAAAATTGTAATGATTCAACTTCGTTTCTACCAGACTTTTGCCAGTACGTTATAGCCCCTAGAAACCATATGAAAGCAGATTCAAATTCTATAAGAATTTGATGAATTTTTCTATGACTGCAAAAAGTATCGCCGCAATCTATGGGACTACAGTTATTTGGGAAATACACTGTTACTTGTAGTAATTTCATGTCAACTTGTAGAACAAACCAGTTTTCATCGTCTATCGAGGCTGGTATATATACCTGAAAATTACAGTCCAAAACGAAATGTAGATTTTATACAGCACGATAAAAAGGTATAAAATATACGAAAAAAAAACAGTATTCTACCATATCAACTTCCCAAAGAGGTGGATATATTCTTCTCGAGCCGTTTGCGTAGCAATAAGCATGGTGATCTTGTTCAATAATTAGGTTATAGAAATTAGGGGGAAGAACAGTCCAAAGACCATAACTACATGTTGTTGGTCTTCTTTGTCGTTCAATGTCCCTTAACGACATCAATTTGTTGCACCATGCACGAACATGCTGTAAATAAATGTTAATAAAATCACAAAAAAATTATCATATCATATAACGTATAACGTAACAGTCATAGTATTTACCGTTTTTTGAAGATATCCGCTTCCACAGTACCCTAAAATACCACCCCACCACTCTTTGTTTAATGGTGTACGCCCCATATAGGTTGTATAGCAACATGTGCTATCACCATCGTAGTAAAACTCAAGAACATTTGGAGCCCAAAAACTTGATTGGTTATGTGGATTAACCCAAATTGTGTTCTCTACGGGAGCAGGAATGTTAGTCATTATGCTATTTCATCTGCATGTGAAATGAGCTTCTATATAAGGACCTAGGTTGATAGGTGTACCAATATCGGGTGGAAGTTGCAATTTTTGCCAAACGTCAAGGACTAAATTGGCAAATAACTATTTCGTTTTTTTTATAAATATACCTACCACCAACCGTTCATCATCAATTGTGTAGAGGTTTATATACCATCACCATGTCTCAGTCATCATCTTCATCTTCAAGGTCTTCATCTAGACGATTTAGCAGGTCAAGAGAAATATGTTCATGCGGTGCAACTACACGTATACTTATCTCGAGAACTGATGCAAACCCGGATAGAGACTTCGTGTGTTGCGTAAGTATTAAATTTTAATATTTATCGTGTGCTTTTAATGATCATCAAATAACTGTTTTTTTTTTTTAAACCACAGACTGCTGGTTGTGGATTTATTAGGTGGGTAGAAGCGTCGGAATGTTTCAGGTGCAAAAAAATCGTTCCGGGGTTGAGGCAATCGTTAGACGAGCAACAAGCTTTGGCTAGAAAATACCGTTTGCAGGCCAGATTGTTGAAGTTACTTTTGGTAGTTAGTTGGGTTTTGTTTGCATATCTACTAATGTAACACAAGAGGAGTAGTAATAATAATGACATTAGTAATATTAATTTAACAATTTCAGTTCGTCTTCATCGGGAGTCTGTCTATTATCTACCGTATCAGCTTCCGGCAAAACGTTCCTATAAAATTCTAAGGCCATCCTGTGCCGCATTTTTAAAGCTGTTTCTTGGGTGTTTTCATGTTTATTATATAGAGGTTCGTTTTTAATCAACCTCTCAATAAATATGCACACCCAAACCCCACAATCACCAAGATCTCCGGACTGTTGGGGTACTTCTTCAGGCTCTACGACATCGAAAGGAGGGGCGTATATGTACGGGTTTACGGATTCGTAGTAATTATTGGATCTTAGCCAAAGCTCAAATGCATAATTAGCATTGCATATGACGTCTCTTTTGGCCTTCTCCGCGCCCCTCAAACCAAGTAAACTGCAAAATATAGAAAAAACATTATCAAAATTAACACTATTGCCTAATGAAAACCGGCATTAAAATGAATAGGTTCAACATTTACCTGTCGTAGATGGTAAACTTTCGCTGGCGCAGGTTAAAAACTCCGAGGATCCAATGTTGTAAGCTTATATTCAACACAACATATACCTATTAAAACGCAAATAGTTTGAAACAAAATGTTAAAAACAAATCATAATATGTTCAACAAACAAAACCATGATTTAAATTTGAAAAACAACCTCGTCAACATCAGCGATTTTTGGAAACGGTTCGAATGACCCATCAAACAAATCTTTGAAAGGCGTGTTATTAGTACGGCTAAATAAACCCCCCACAAAATATGGAGGAAGGATGCTCCAACGGGAGGTTGAGCTCCAAAGAGTCTCGTAGAGATGGTGTGTCCATCCATATATGTGCTATAATAAATAATTTGAATATTCAATATTAAACTGCGGTAAATACATTAATTAAATTAAACATAGTTAATAAAAGTAACAAATATTTAAAAATTATTACCTCGCTGCCTAACCAACCGTTCGATGGATAATCGCCGAAAAGATCTTCCCAAAAGTCATCCGGGAATATATTTCCCCCAAATAGTGCACAAGTTCTATTTTTATCCTTTTGTTTTGGATACCATTTTTTTATTACTTTTATGTTTTCATTTTCATCGTCAGATTTGAACTTCTTCTTTTTTGCACCTTTTATTGTTGTAAATGGGGAAAGCATACACGAGGATGGCTTTGTTGACCTTTGAGACCGTCTCAACTGTTAAAGTGACAAAAGTGAACCAATTATTTTGAATTTAAATGCTAAACTATGAAGGAAAAAAATAAAATAAAACATACAGGCTTTTTTAGGCCGTCGGTGTCTGGTCTATATACATCACCCGAGCAAAACATTTCATCAACATTTTCATTGTGATGCGAGCTCGTCGGGCCTTCTTCACCAGTCGGTTGGGATTTACGTACCTAAGATTTAAAAAAGTTAATTATTTTAAACTTTTCAACAAATTAATACGGATTAATAATAATCATACGACAACTTTACCTCAGGCAGTAAACCTTTCAACTTGTTATTATAAAAGTTTTCCAACCTATCATCCATCAACGCTTTAAATTGCTCTATTAAATCATCGTTGATAGTGTAGGTTGTCGGAACAGTTTCCGACTTTCTTTTTTTGGCCGTCGAATCAACAGGCTCATCACCGTAAACCGTATGCAGATCATCGAAATTTATATCATCCGCTCCCGTATTATCAAAATTTACATAGGCAGACGGATGAAACTCGGCCGACTTATTAAAGCACCCTTGAGCCCGGTTCCTTTGTCCTCGTAAAAAATGGGCACTATCAGTGTACCAGGCACAGCGCAGCTCAACGTCATTCGGAAGTAGAAACCTAAACGGCTTAAACCCTTCAAGCTGAAGCACAACAATTTTTTTTTAAATTTTATCACTTATATTTAGCTTTTCAAAAAAAAATTCGGTAGAAAATGATTTCAAAAGATTACCATAGAATTTACGGTGATCTTACGATCAATGGTGTTCCTCTGCATTTTTCTTCCCGGACCCCAGGAAAGAACTCTGGGGATTGCATCACCAACAAAAAAATGTGGATCGGTTTTAAATTCTGGAAATATCTCAAATATCCAGATCTGCAAGTTTTTAAACAAAATTTAGAAATATCAACAATATTTATTAAAACAAACAAGGTAAAAGTAAATAATTCATAAAAACTAATACCTTGAAAACCCAATTACAAGATTTTAAACTGAAGCCCCTTGTACCCTGCTTTTGAATCAGGTGCATGTTATTGATATTTTTAACCAAATCTTCCCAAAAATAACTTCCCCATGGAAATGCATTCAACGCTTCAAAGTCATCAACAAGATCGAGGACTAGATCATCCACGGTAGCGCTATTTTGGGTACCCTTAAACACCGATTCAATTAATACCAGGATACAAATACGGACAACATCATCCTCCTCATAATCGATCCAGTCACCGTTGAAAATATCAAGCACACGTTGATAAGATACCTTACTCACTTCACGGAATATTCGTCTTTTAAACGATGTTGGGGATTGTGCGAGTTCCCAACCATCGTGACGGCCAAATCTTAGGCCCGTTATCAGACAAAACTGTTGTGGAGTGAATAGAAGACTGTTAGGACCGATTTGATAAAAAAGGCCGTCGATACTAGGCAGTCCCGTCTCAATCTGATGTTGTGCCACTGAGAGTAACAAATTACTTTCGCAAACATGGCTCATAACATCCAGAAAGTGACCGAAGACGGTCGCCCTAAAACGCGTCTTCATTGCCTCGGACATTCTATTATTCATTTCTGTTACTTTGTTCCAGGCACTTCGGACTTTTATTTCGGTATCAGACTAAAAAAAAGGTTATAAAAAATTTTTTAGTAACAAACAAGGTAAATGAAAAATGATAAAAATACTTGACTGAAAAATGGTAGCAAACGCTTACCGGAGGAGGTAAGCTCCGAGGAGGATTCGGCTGTTGTGGGTGCCGAAAAAACTCTTCATACTGTTCCTCTTGTAGTATTTGATGTGGGTTCGTCGGGTCGACAAAGTCACTCGGATTAAACATGGTCAAACGGGTTTGGTCAACCTCGATTAACGGACAACAAAAAAACAAACAAAATTAAAAATTAATCGACGGTCGACGGTGAGCACGTTCGTGGTGGACCACATGACCAAAAATATGTCGGGTGGTCCCGTTTGTGTTGCGTCGTTTTCAATGAAAAAAAAAATTTTAACTTTAAAAAGGAACGTTAATATTACCTTTTTGATTATAAATGACCGTCGTCTGATAATTTGACCGGAGTCCTAGCAAACCGTTCGCCGGAAAATAGATGATAAACAAGAAAACCGGTAAAAAGAGCGTTCCGGTCAACGTAGCGTCTTTCGGTGGAGAGACTTTCACCGAAAGTTTACTTTTACCCCCAAAAGGTAAACCCTAGTGGGACCGGGCTGCATGGGCCGGGTCCGGTTCCCAAGCCGTCTCAGGAGACGGTTTGACCAAGACGGGTTCGGTTCCCAAAGCCTCTCAGTCAACCCTCTGACAAAGACGGGTCCCGGTTCCCAACCCGTCTTTTGAGCCGGTACCCGGAACGATCTGCTGAGCCGGTTCCGGTTCCCAACACGTCTTTTGAGACGGTACATGGAAAGAACTGCTGAGCCGGTTTCGGTTCCCAACCCGTCTCACAAGCCGGGTCCGGTTCCCAACGCTAACCCGTCTGACGAGACGGTTCCCAATACTAACCCGTCTGATGAGACATTTTGTGGGCCCCTAATCAATTAAAAATTTAAAAAACAAAAAATTAAAAATTTAAATAAATAATTTATATTTAAAATCATCTTTATATAAGTAGTTGTAAACGTAAAATATTTTGTGGTTAAAAAAGGTTGTTGGAGAAGTATCGCTCAAGAAAATGTCTGACGGCCGTGATAAAAATATAGCTCCAGAAGAATACTTTTCTCAACCAGAGAAACATTCATCGAGTTGGATACTAAAAAAATGGAGGCGTCCGAAGGAACCTGAAATTACCAAAGAAAGAGAATTTATCAGTAATCGACAAAGCTTACACGGAAACGTTATCGGCAAATGGGCTATACCGGACGATGAGAATGATAATTGGGCAACTAATGTTGTTGACTTCTACAATAAAGGCGACGCACCGTTTTGTTATTCTGCTGTTTTTTCAAGAAGTATTGAGCTTGACAAAAATTTTTGGGGAATTTTGTTGGGCTATCGTTCTAACGGCTACCTCACACCAACAGTAATAACTTAAATTTTAATGTTTTTTTTTATTTTTTTTTACTGAAATTGTGATTCAATTATTTTTCAGCATGTTGAAGGATGGGTTGGAAGACTGATGAACTGGAGGAGTAGAAAGCTACAAAAAAATGCTTCGCTAAATATGCGGTGGACAATTCTTCCACCAGAATTTTATAATTCGTTATTAGAATCTGTACCAAAAAACTTGGCCAACTATTGCAATGGCAAATTCAAACCGTTTCCTTCATTTTTCGACGTTGATTTTGTTTTTTTCCCCGTTCAGCTTGAAAATAGGGAATGGTTATTGGTGCGACTAGAGTTGGTGACGCAAGAACTTGTTATGTATGCTTGCGAAGACCTTCGTATCAGAGACAAATACAGAACCATTGTTCACCCAAAGCTGACGAAGATACAAGTTTATTTAGGAGCTTTACTAGTGAACATAAGATTCTGGAAGAAAACAGGTAATCCAGAAAAATGTATAACTTTCAATCTTAACGAAGACTATGTTGCACCACATAACTCCCTGTCTGGTAATGAAGCGGTATATCTTTGTATGCTGATGGAGCATTTGGTTACTGATAAACCAATTACTACGAACGGTGATCTAAAACAAACATGTTCGTCTTACAGACGATTCATGGCTGAAAAAATGTATTTCTGGAGGTGCTTACCACGTCCAAACAATTCTTAATAAAATGTTCTTATTTTGGAAGTTTATTTATTTTTTTAATTGTCCTTATTTATTTTTATTACCTACCAAATTAAATATTTAATTAAATTAAATTATTTCACACTATAAATACCCGCCAAATTAACAAATTCTTCACTACATCACATATTTTTCTTACAAAACATCAATCAAACCAAGTAAAATGTCTTCATGGACCGACGAGGAGATCCTTGGGGTTACACTGGCATGGCGAAATGTTGCCGAAAACACCCGAGTTTCAAACACCAGTCAAGAAATTCGTGCAACTCCATTTTGGAGTAGAGTATTTTTTGAGTTTCGAACACTTGTCGGCGGTCAGACAAACCGTACGACACAAGATGTTATAGAAAAGTTTCACAACGTCAAGGCGGAGTGCACCGTATTCGAAGGGTTCTTCAACTCCAACAAAGAGGAGTCGCCAAACGAGTCCGAGGAAGGGCTCATAGAATTGGCGAAAATCGACTACTTTTTGGACTACGACGAAGAATTCGAATACCTTTCCGCGTGGCATTTGTTACGTGATTATATTTAAATTTAGGTTTTATTAAAAATAATGTTATGTAATGTTCTTTTTTTAATGTATGTTTTATTATTAATAAAGTGTTTTAATTTATTTAGTGTTTTAAAAAATGTTGTAATTTTTAATTCAATAGAAATCTATTGATATTCCCTATTGAATGCTTAACCCACCCGCATATGTCCTTCCTATATAAAGCCAGTAGACGGTTTGACATTACAGACCGTCAGTACACCGTCACAGATAAGAAACCCAAACCCAAAATCACAATGGCACCGAAACCGTGGACAGAAGAAGAAGAAATTGCCCTGTGCACTGCTTGGATAACTGTTAAAGAAAACCCACCACGTCGAGGGTCCATTTGGCCACTCGTTCTCAACGAGTTCAAAGTTTTGGTTGGAGGTTCAAGCAGGTCAACGGAGTCTCTCAACCGGAAGTGGACGGACTTGCAAAACAAGTGCCGTCTCTTCGAGGGGTTTTATCAAACCGCTATCCGTGAACTCCCACAAGACACTGCGGACCATGAAAAACTAGAACATGCTAAGATTGAGCACGAGTTTTCGGGCCGACCACCCTTTACTCATTTGTCGGCGTGGCAGATGATTCGTGATGTCGCCGGGGCTTTGGATTAGTAGTTTTTTTTTTCTTACTTTTAATGCTCCTTTTATTTTAAGTCATAATAAAAAATGTTTATTTTAAGTTTATATTGTTTAAAGGGAGTGTTTTGTTTAACACCAAAAAGTAGAGAACACAAGACCTTAAACAAACTTAACATAAACAAATAATAATAGGAATCCAATAAAAATACAACTAAAGTATTAAAACAATTACAATATACAAACAATTATAATTCACGAAGTGGTTCAACACGTCAAACACCGAGACATTTCCGTTGCTTGGAACGCCAAGATATATTTTCGCAGTGTACTTTATACCCACTGTCCAGTTTCATCTTCATCACCTAAATACGTACATAAATATACGTACGGACAGATGCTTACCAACGGCCCGGACAAGTCAAAGAACAAACTCTCCTAAATATCACATCCGACCGTCTTGTACATGTAAAAGACGGATGATCCAGAAGAACATGATAGAGATTTAGGAAAAGGATGAACTTGCCAACAAAGTAGACTACAACATCGTCGATGCAAATTACACGGGTTAACCCACGTGTAGATGCAACAACAATCCAAGTAGTATTATGTAGATGTAACAGCAATCCAACTGAAGCCTTTTTCGCTTTACTTCTCACTAACTCCGACCGAAACCTATCCATCACTTCAACCTTTCGCTCCAAATGTATTACCAAGTGGTTGGAGGTCAACTTAAGGCTAAAGAAAATGGGTGAAAGGCTTTTTAAGGCCAAAGAAAATGGGTGAAAAACTTCGGAACAGAAGCTTTCCATAGAATGGGATTAGATAAATCCCAAAGGCTTAGGTTTAAAAAGTGCAATAATTTTAACCGAAAAAATATTCGGCTATTCTGAAACTCAAAAACACGTCGATTA
This sequence comes from Ambrosia x helenae, assembly GCA_030844895.1. NCBI lineage: Eukaryota > Viridiplantae > Streptophyta > Magnoliopsida > Asterales > Asteraceae > Ambrosia > Ambrosia x helenae. The sequence goes on along the minus strand of CM061230.1, from coordinate 573,344 downwards.
ATCAAACTAAATTTGAAAAAAACATTTGAGAAGATTTTGTTTGATTTGGTAAAATATTTTGGCTTGGTAAAATATCTAAACGGGCTTGAAACAAACATTTGAGAAGATTTGGTTTGATTTAGATGTGTTTTTTTTTTCCAACCAAACCCACATATTTATACCCAAACAAAATTTGAAAAAAAAAAAATAAATTAATTAATGGGGCTGAAGACGGTTCAGCCAAAAGGGATTCGGCTAAGCCGAGCCGAAGACGGCTTAACTTGAGCCGTTGATGAACCGTCTCAGGGACCCCACCGGAGACGGCTTTACGGCGCTGACACGTCTCAAGCCGCCACGGGAGCCGGGTGGCAGACATCGGGATCGTAACCGCCACGTGTTGGGTTTCTACTGGTTGGAATCCAAAGGATCTCGGGAGACGGTTCAGCCCTTTTGGAAACCGTGTCCCGTCTCTCCAAAGACGGTGGAGGGGGCCATTTACGCAAAACGCTCGGTCAAGGGGCTATTTTGGCCATTTTCCCAATAAAAAAACTAGTACCAATTTAATAAAAATTAATAATGATCATAAATATAATATTAAATATTAAATGAAAATTTATTTGACATCACACGTCTCTCTTTCTCTCTCTTTCTTATCTTGTTTTAAAAAGCCCCCAAAACCATGACTACTATCAAATGCAAAACCCCCTTTTTTCTTCCTTTCAATCTTTGATGCTATTCCTGTCGCCATTTTAGAGATTAAATGGGAAGATTGAACCTTAGAAAATCTAATCTTAATTTCGTTACAAACACTTGGGTTTTAATCCGAATAACCTCTTGCTTTTCTTGAAAAAAATCATATTTTTTATATATATTTTTTTTAATTTTGATTTTATTATCGATTTTTATTCGATTTTTTGAGTAGTGATGCTGAGGAACAGATCAAGAGCTGTAACGAAACAATCACAGATCATGTCGGATCACCCACCTTCATCTCGTTCATCTGCTACTAAACCCGACCCGACCCGATCGCTGTCATCTTTTCTTGGTTCTCCAAGGTTCTTCTATGGCTTATTCTCACCTAAAAATCTTCTTTCACCGACTTCGATCCTTGACACAGACAAACAAAGCTTTAATTTTGCCAACAACCCATTTCGATTCAGCAAAAACCCAGAAAAACCCACAAAGGAATTTGATAGATTTCATCACAAATCCGAGAATTTTGATTCTGAAGGAATTGCTCTTGTTCTTGATCAACAAAACCCTAATAATAATAATAATAATAATATTAATATTTGTAGTAAAAAACCCAACGCTACAAGTAGAAAGCTTTTGTTTGGATCAAACCTAAAGATTCAAATCCCATCACTTGACCCGTTTGGAAACGGGTCACCCGAATCACCCGGTGATTTTGGGATAAAGACCCGGAATTCTCAGCTTTCGGGTGGCCCGACTCCGACTGGATTCGGGTCGGGAAGGTTTTCTACGGGTCAGTTGTCGTTGAGAGAGATGGAGCTCTCTGAAGAGTATACTCGTGTGATCTCTCATGGGCCTAACCCGAAAACGACCCATATTTATGATAATTGTGTTGTGAATTGCTGCTGTGATGTTCGGGTCGGGTCACCACCATTAGAGAGTTTTGCAAGGTTTTGTCAGACTTGTAAGAAGAATCTTGATGAAGGCAGTGACATTTTCATGTACAGGTTAATAATTATATATTATTAATTAATATTAGATTTACTTAAATAAAAAATTATTATCTTTATGGAATCTTTATTTTATAGGCTATTTTTTAAGATTTATATTTGTATTGATTATATGTGAATTATTGTATGTTTTATAGGGGTGAGAAAGCATTTTGTAGTGAAGAATGCAGATGTCAAGAGATGGTTTTGGATGGATTGATGAATCCTTAGTGTGAAATGACTATTTTGCCCCTAACTTATCTTCTATAGATTACAATTTCGATTCAATTTCTTGAAGTTTGACCAAGATAAGAGGGGGGGTTTTTACTCAAGGTTAAATAAAGTTTTGTTATTTTGTTTGGTTGTAAGATGTAGTGTTTAGAAGTAGGTGATGATTTTGGTTTTTTCTTTGTTACATTTATTTTTGTCATTTTTTTACCAATTCCAATATCATCTATTGTACTATGTGATGAGAGATGAGAGAGAAGAAACATATATATAATGTAAAAAATGAAAAATTAAATACATAAATAAAAAAGTGTCTTTATGATGTTGTTAATCAAGTTAAAAAAAAAAAAGTATGGTTTTCTTTGAAATGATTGCTCTTGATGCTTTTGTCTTTACTTTGCCTTTTACATGACAATTGGTCCCATTTATTCATGATTTTTTCTCCCTTTTAAATACAATTTATTCTGCCTTATTATCTTGAAATATATGAGTATTTTGAATCTAATATGGTCGAATTAGTCCCACTGAAAACAAGTTCATAATGCATTGAACTGATTATGAAGTATTACACAACTAAAAGAGTTGGAAAAGGATTGCTAGAAACTGATTTATGAAAATCATAAACATTTTTTTAGGTGTAAGATATCTTTCATGTGTACAATAATCATACTAGTATTGGTCTTCATCACTTGCTTAAAAATATAACAATAATATGTATGATGTAACTGATATCGAATATATATAGGATCCGGATCATTTAAGAACTCAACTAAGTTATGAGAATTAGGAACTCACTTTATAACCACACACTTATTTTAATAAAAAATGAATATGTGGTCCAGAATAAAACAACAATAAAATAATGAATAAAATATTAATATTTACACTGGGGTAAAAATCCCTTACACCAGTGTAATTTGACGTAAATTAATGCATTTTTACGTCGAGTTCTCGCGAGTTCTCACAACTCATCGAGTTCTCAACAGATCCTAACCACACACACACACACACACACACACACATATATATATATATATATATAATGAAAACCCTTGTTATAGTGTAAACTTTAAAAACTCTGACTTCCCGAGTTTTTTTTTTTAATGAAAATTTTAAGGCATGTAATATACATGAATTTAAGAATTTTGAGCCAAAACAAAAAAAAATCAAAAAGGCGATGAGCAGTTTTGCACGAAAACTTACTTATTTATTACATGCCCTAATTTTTTCAAAAAAAAAAAAAAAAAAAAATCTTGGGAAGTCAAAGTTTCCAGATTTTTTACTATAAAAGTGGGTTTTCATTTTTCAAAATATCCACACCCTATATATATATATACATATATATATATATATATATATATATATATATATATATATATATATATATATATATATAGGGGGTAGTTAAAATAAAACCCACTCAAAACGAAGAAACCCGGGAAACTCTGACTTCCCAAACTTTTTATCATCTGAAAAAATTAGGGTATGTAATACACATGATTTTAAGAGTTTTGAGCCAAAAAAAATCAAAAAAGCGCCGAGTGGATATTTAAAAAAAAAAAAATAAGTTTTTTGTGTTACATATGTAACATGTCTGTTTTTGTGTAACATACGTAACACAAAAAAAAACTTATTTATTTTTTTAAAAAATATCCACTCGGCGCTTTTTTGATTTTTTTGGCTCAAAACTCTTAAAATCATGTATATTACATACCCTAATTTTTTCAGATGATAAAAAGCTTGGGAAGTTAGAGTTTCCCGAGTTTCTTCGTTTTAGAGGGTTTCCGGTATCCCTTTCCCTTATATATATATATATATATATATATATATATATATATATATATATAGGGTCGAGATCTTGTGGAAAGTGTGTTTTGTGTGAGAAGGGTAAGAAGTGTTTTGGACCATTAGATCATCTTAATCTATGGTGTAGATTAATTGGATGGCATTTTTGTAATTAATATTATAATTTTATTATTTGATTATACCATTAAGGGTAAGATAGTAAAATACACACTCTAATTAATTGCATCATTAAAAACTCATCTCTCACCTCTCTCCTCCTATTTATTATGATTCTCTCTCTTTCCTCCTCTCTCTCATCAATAATTACAGATCAAAAAAAGACTAAGAAAACACTGTTGTATCGTAAAACACTATACTGCACTGCTGTATCGTAAAACACTATACTACACTGCTGTATCGTAAAACACTATACTACACTGCTGTAAAATCACAAAAAAACATAAAAACACTGCTGTTTCGTAAAACACTATACTACACTGCTGTAAAAATCACAAAAAACATAAAAACACTGCTGTTTCGTCAAACACTATACTACATTAAAAAAACGATGATATGTATCTTAATATAAAAACTAAAACACAGTACGAACAGTTTTGAAAAAAATATAAAACACATTAATATGAATTGATTCGAATAAAACACACCAATATGATCGTGAATAATACAGAGAATGAATGATATTGTGTTGAATGTTAACAAAAAATCTGTAAAATAATGTAGAGGATGTGAAAACAAGAATCCCTAATAAATGCTCGGTATTAATCACGAATTAAATGAGATATTATCTCTTAAAATAAGATTATCAAGCCAATTTACAATCTTACCCTTTTATGTAATATAATATGCCTTCATGTTATTGGTTCTCACACTTCTCACACAAATTAAGTTTTTCACATGATCCTAAACCTATATATATATATATATATATATATATATATATATATATAGGGGAAGGATATTATGAAAACCCACTCTTAGAGTGAAAACCGTGGAAACTCTAACTTCCCAAACTTTTTAGGGCCTGAAAATTTTAGGGCATGTAGTATACATAATTCTAAGCATTTTGAGCCAAAAAAACCAAAAAAGCGCCGAGCGTTTTTTTTTTTTTTAAAAAATAAAGTTTTCGGGTAACACATGTTACACGAAAATTACACATGTTATTTCTGTAACATGTGTTACCCAGAAACAGTTTTTTTTTTTTAAAAAAAAAAACCGCTCGGCGCTTTTTTGGTTTTTTTGGCTCAAAATGCTTAGAATCATGTATATTACATGCCCTAAAATTTTCATAAAAAAAAAACATCGGGAAGTTAGAGTTTCCACAGTTTTCACTCTAAAATGGGTTTTCTCTATATACTTACACTATATATATATATATATATATAAATATATATATAGGGGAGGGTTATATTGAGAACACTAAATATTGTGAGAACAAGTACAAAAATCAATCAAAATCAAATTTTTTTAATACAAATCCCATTATAATCAAAATACAACATTAATAAATGAATTTTCTTTTCAAATAATCCATCTTTTCTTGCAAAAACACTTTCAAATTAACTTTTTACACATGTGTAAATGAAACAGTTTACACATGTATAAACATCAAATTTACACATGTGTAAAAACAAATTATTTTCGTATACGTTTGAATTTTTACGCGTAAATTGTGTTTTGGGGATTGTATTTTAGTAATAAAGACAAGTGTAAAAAGAAATTTTGAATTTGAATGGTTTTAGATGTCGTTCTCACAGTTCGCACGAAATATAGGTGTTCTCAAAATAACTTTCCCCTATATATATAGTAAAAGTGTAAAACCTATGATGGCTCCACATAAAACTGTTACTCCTGGTTAAAAACATGCTGGCCAGGTTAATCAAATCTGGTAAAACAATTACATCAACTATGTGGCAAAATTGAAAATAGAGGGTATGCTGATAAAACTAAAAATGGAGTCAATTATAGTGATAGTCCATTGTGTTGAAAGTTGAAACTATATTTCATATTTGGTCACAATTTTTCATAAGTTGTATATACGATCTCAACTTTTAACACAATCATAATACAACTTTGGTCCATAAATATCAACCCTCACCTTTCTAATCTCCGTCCCCAACGACTAACTCACACACCCTGATTATCTTCTTATCCATTACCCATTCCTTATCTTCTTTTTGAGATGTACGAGTTCCATTTGATATGAGCAGGTAGTCTTCTGCCACCATCATGTGCTTGTGACGGAACATCCAACGTTTCGTATCATTATTATTGTCCGTTTTGTCTCTAACGGGTTGTATATCTAGGAACTCACAAATTTGTTTTATGGTTTCTCCTATGGAGGATGCTACTCATCCTACTAGTACAGTAGTACCTAGTACTCTCATCTTAGCAAGTTTAGCTATATAGTTCTCATGTACTCTGTAGCTAATGCGCCAAAAATGCGTTGGTGATATTTAAGACAAATCATTCCTAATGAAGAAACACCAATATAGCAATCTATAGATATGAGCATAGTAAAGAGATATTTCTTATTAATGGTTGCTGGACAATTACAAGAACTCAAACACAGATTATTACAGCGTTTTGACTATAATCTATCTTTCTCAACTATCGTCGAATTCTCTAGGGATTTCTCTGCTAAGGATGGAATGATCCCTTCTCCTTGGGGATGACAGCTGGCTGTACGATGGCAGGCCGTTGACGTTGTTGGCGCTGTCCTTCTGCGATTGGTCCACGTGTCCTGTGTCTGTCCTTTCTGTCCTTTTTTCTGTTCTCGTACCTGCAGGTGATCGTGGTGCAGAGAATAATGGCCTCTGATTGGCCACATGTCCCTTTCATTGTCGGGTTGCAGGTGACATGGACGATGTAACATGCGCCAGATTCTAGAAGGTCTAGTCAGCGTTCTTACTGACGTGTTATGTAGATGTGGGGCCGTGCGCACACGCGGGTACATATCTCTTCACGACTTCACCTAATGAACCCAACATTTCTATTATCGATGACCGATGTAGAATTTGCCTAAAATGTTATATATATGACCTTTCTTTTGTGTTCCCAAATTGTCACCCCAGCCAAACATCTCATAACCCTCTCTCGTTTTTCTGATAGAAAGGAGATTAACAAGTATTGTCAAAGGAGAATGTTGAAGATGGTAAAACAACAGAAAAAAAATGGTCACTATGTGACATCTTACAAACCAAAAACATTTTCAAGAAAAAAATAGCATATAGTTAGACCTTGAAGCTAATCTATATGAAAATGAAAACATTTTATGAAGGTATAAGGTATCTTTGATAATGTTTATTAACAATACATTTCGATAAGCCTTAAAGTGAGTAGAAGCAAAAACTGAGCAGGTCGCGCAGGTAACGCGTTGATTAAAAAATTTTCCAATCTAGAAACCCGTTTTTGCATCCCCTCTGCGTGTAGATAAATTCTCAAGTAAAATGTAACATAAGATTTCAATCTTTCCAATGATTTTCACATATAAACCAATCCATATTTCTTTCCTACCCCAATATAAGACAAGAAGTCAATGTGACTCATTTTCAGACGTAAATTCCAACAATGTATAAAAACAACTACCTTTCTTTGTTTGGATATGTTAAATAGAAAAATGGAAATGTCTATGTCCATGGTCACGTGATAATCACATGCTACGCTTACTTTTTTTTTGTTTTCTTTTAGTATTATTTTGAGTGAAGTGCCACTATCAAAAATTTTAAAATGATTGTTGTAAACATCATAACAAATATTTGGTGGTGTTATTAAAAAATCAAGGATATTTTTTCTACAAAAATTAAAACATTGTTATCATCACATTATTAATTTTATGTGTATGATATATCCTTTTCCCTGAGTTATTTCATCGAAATCGTTTTAAAAACTTTTTGTAATAATAGAATTAGTTTATTTATTTATTTATTTCCTAAATGATACATAAGGAAACATCAATAGAATCAAATTATATTATACAAAGGATATATCATACACTATGAAAGTAAAACACTTCTACATGTCTTTACTTTTATTTTTTTTTACTTTGGTCCTTAATTTTCTTACTAACTTTAATTTGATCACTAAACTTTAACTACCAAACTTTTAGCTTTTAGGATTTCAAACTTTGATCACCCAACTTTTTTAAACTTACATTGCACTTTGGTCACTAAGTTTCTTAGCAACTTATGTACTTTATTTTCTTCCAATTTGACCACCAAACTTTTAGCTTTTAGGATTTCAAACTTTGACCACTAACTTTCTTACTAACTAATGTACTTTCATTTCTTCCAATTTGACCACCAAACTTTTAGCTTTTAGGATTTCAAACCTTGACCACCAAACTTTTAGCTTTTAGCCGCGAGTATTTTTTGAAACCCACTCGAGAATAACAGTCACTTAATATTATCATTTATGTCCACGAAACCTTCCACGCAACAGGGGCGCTCCCACAGCGCCGCACGATCTTTAACATCCAACAAACCCTCAACGAAACAGAAGCTCCCATCACGAAGCGCGGGGTAATAGAATCCTAGTTATAACAAACTAACAGTTTGATATATCAAATAGTAAAAATAAAACAAAAATTACCCTTGATTATTGTCGCTACAAAAAAACTATATATGTTTTCATCCATAATTAAGGAGAGTGATGTTTGATTGAAAATTAAATAAATAAAATGTTACAGACGGGAATAATTCTTTGATTTATTATTTTAATCAACTCAAGAGAATGATGGGCTAAATGACCAATAATCATTCAAATATCACAGTTTGCTTCATTTGTTTATTGAAAATTGAAATGATCCATAATTGTATTTAGAACCTAAAATAATACTATAAGTCATTGGATTATTTTGATAATGACTCATGAGATTATTGGATTACAATGTTGGCCTGGTCGTGGAATCATATCCATCGTACGATTTGATGTCCAATAATTGATATTCCAATATATCATACATTGGCCGATTATATAAAGATTAGGTTTAATCAAATACATTAAACAAGTTTAGAAATGAGTAAACCGCATGGATGGTCTATGTGGTTTGCCCAAATTTAAACTCTGCTTCTCAGCCTTTCGAAATTACACGTATGGGATCTGTGGTTTGTATTTTGTTTAATCGATGGTCCCTGACTTAAATGGAGGTTAAGTTTTTCAGTTAAGCCTATGTGAAATTACTAAAATACCCCTTTTAAAAAATAAAAATAAAACATATTATAAACTCTCTCCTTCTCTCTTTCTATCTCTGTCTCTGTCTTTTCAACCCCACTGCCACCACCATCTTCCCCCAACTACCACCACAACCACCACCACCAATCATCTAGCACCATCACAATCTTCAACCCCTTCACCTCTAACCTACCTACCTAGAGAATGCTTATAACCGTTTTAATCATTTTACTATAATATCGATTAGAATTTGGTATGTTAGTATGTTTGACATCGCATCTTACATAGAAACATGCACGGGCGCGCGCACACACACATACAATATATATGTATATGGGGAGAGTTCAATTAAAAACTCATTGTTTTTTTTTTTTTTTTTTTTTTTTTTTGAAAGACAAACTTCATTCAAAAACAATCACGAGTGGCCCTCAAAGCAAGGACCCTCGAGCCAACAAACGAAATTACATCAAGTTCAACGGATAATTACATCAAACACTCCAATCTATAACTTGTATACTACTTATATGCTTAAACCAAAAATATGACGTCATCTTGATGCTTTCAACCACCTCAACGACCCTACGTCGTTTGCCTTTGAAAATACGATCATTGCGTTCATTCCAAATAGCCCAAATAGTAGAAAAAATAATACCTTGCAAAATCTGTTTTGTGCGTTTTGAACTCGGCTGCACACCATCAACTTTCAGTAGATCGCTAACATAAAAAACGAGCATCGGATTAATTCTGCACCAAGCTTCAATTCGACTCCACACCTCAGCAGCAAAGAAACATCCTGTGAATAGATGTATTGACGTCTCCGCCTCTGCATTACACATTTCACACAGCTGATTGGTGATGTTTACTCCCCGTTTACAAAGTTCTACTTTAGTAAGGATGCGGTTGATTGCAGCCCGCCAAACCAGCACCTTACATTTTAACGGAACTCATACTTTCCAATTCATTTTAGTCACTAAAGTGGTTTGAGGATGATCCGAAAGCAAGGTTTTGGCATTTCTAACTGAGAACTCTCCTGAATTAACTGCTTTCCAGCGCCAAACGTCCTGCCCACCCTTCCAAACAAAGTCATAGATATCCGAAATAAGATTGAAATATTCGGATACTTCTTCCGCCGAAGACGTTGCTGAACGCCAATCCCATAGCAACGATTTCACGCCATTTGTGACCCGCAACCTGTCCGCAATATACACCCATTTGTTCTTTTCAAGTCTGAATATACGAGGGTACGTTAAACGAAGGGGTTCCGCTCTAATCCATGAGTCCGTCCAGAATCCTATAGACGAACCATCCCCAACAACACAACAAAAATAGCTATCAAGAGTATTACCATTCCAAATCTTTTTCCCCCCTATCTTCACTATTTGCTTCCAACAACCACTAGCATAGGGCGAACAAGGAAGACAAGACCATGTTCGGCTAGCCCCATGACAACCAACCATAATTTTCTTCCAAAGGCTATTACCACCATTTTTGAATTGCCAAACCCATTTTAGAAGCAATGCATCATTAACATCTTCCAACTTAGGTACACCTAGGCCTCCATCCGATTTCGGTTTTGTAACGATATCCCAAGCGACCCAATTAATCTTTTTTTCAAGACCACACCCCGCCCATAGAAAACGCCTCATAATAGCCTCCATATTATCAATGACCGCCTTAGGAGCTTTGTAGAGTGAAAGGTAATATATAGGCAAGTTTTCAAGGACTGATTTAATAAGGATCAACCGGCCACCAATAGATAAATGTTTGGCTTTCCACCTGAGAAGCCGATTTCTAATGACATCAAGAATCACATTCCAATTATTTATTCTCGTCATTATAGCACCCACCTGAATCCCCAAGTAATCGAAGGGGAAAATACCACGCCTACATCCCAAAACTTCCATCATACTATCGACTTCCCCGTCTTCTGTACCAACCCGAAGAGATTCGACTTATGAATATTAATACGAAGACCGGGGCACAAGTAAAAAACTCTAAGGATTCGAGCCGTAACTTGAATGTTCTCATAGGACCATTCACCCATAATCAAAGCATCATCCGCAAAGAAAAGGTGATTAATATTAGTACTACCCACCGATAAATTAATACCTTTAAGAATACCAATACTTCCCGCCTTATCCAGCAACCCCGAGAGACATTCCATAACAATGAGAAACAAGAAGGAAGAGAGTGGATCACCTTGTCAAAGACCTTTTCCACTTTTAAATTGGAATGTTGGAGAACCATTAACAAGCACCGAAGCACGTATTAATGAGAAAACTTGAGAACTCTATATTACACATATGTGCAATAAAAATCATATGTTACACATGCAATAAAAATGTTTTAATTGATTTTGTATTAAATGTTTGTAATCCCTTTCAAAATATATTCTTACAAAGCATATGTAGGATGCATTTATGATGAACATTAATTTGTGTAGAATTAGTTTTGAGGTGTGTAAGATAAATGAATGGTGAATTTCAATGCGTATGATGAATATCATTATTTGTAGAATGAATATGAATATGCCTATGATAAGATTGTGATATGTTTAGGACAAAGTGGTTTTGACTAATTAATTAGAGTAGAATAATTAATGTTAAAAGAGCTGAATTATTTAATGTTTAATCATTGTCATTTGGTCTTTTTACAAATGTTTAATCATTTTGATTGACTATGTCTAAGTTTTAAGGATTAAAAATTGATATATATGCATCATTTTTTAAACTTATTCATGATGTTTTGAATTGTTTTTCCTAGAAAAACACAAGCCATAACAATTAAAAATCGAAAACAATGTATTTTAGGCTTAAAATTTAAAAACACTATGCCAAGAACCTCGCCCCACTTACGGTGTGCGCATATAATGTATATATATGTGGCCCTCGGGGGGGGGGGAAAGTAAAGTTGCACTAGTTTTAACATTATTTTACTAATTTCGTGAAAATAACGTTAAAAACGACGGACGGTTAATCATGCATTATGTGGTAACGTTGATAGCCAAAAGACAAAGGAGTACATGCACTGATCGGGTTTGTCCCGATTGCTAAGTGTTATGTGCCTTATGTCCAAAGCTTGATACCAAATCACATGGAGCCGAGAGTCTCATTGGAAGCAGCCTCTCTATTCTTAGGGGTAGAGGTAAGGTTGTCTACATCTTACCCTCTACCTTAACTTTGCTATATGTGGGATTAACTGAGTATGATGTTGTGTAGTTGATCTAGATGTTATCAAAGACGAGACGTGATACTTCCCTACAAACTTTGACGCCCCTTTCCTGGTGAGACCTAAGCTTAATTGTAATCAGTTCAAATCTATTTCCCGTGCAGATTGTGAGTGAATTGGTTGTGATGCAAGCGGCAAGTGCATTGCTAGTAAGGCCTTTCTTCATTGTCGACATGTAAGGCTTAGAAGCTATCTAACAATTACTACTTAATGGCGGTCTAAACTACCCGTGTTTGGACCATAGTCACATGAATCACGGTACGCTCCGGTTCGTGGTACGAAAAAAGGCACGCGGTTCGTGCATTTCTAAAATTCGGTACCATGGGGGTAGGCTTATTCGGTTTGCCAATTTGGTAAGCGATACGGTGTACCCTATAAGTTGGTACGTCGTATCGTATATAAACATTATACAATATATATATATTTTTCAAATGACCCCAATAAACATTTCATAATCACAATTGGCTGATAAATATTGTGTGCTTTGTGATCCATGCTTGTTTGGTATTTATAAGGAAACACTAGACTCTTCATCTGCTATGGTAAGCGAATTGTCACCATAATTGCAGCAAATTTCGAAGCTTTTTAACTCGGATTCGCGAATCGGAGTGAATCTAGACAGCGAATTCGACAATCCGGTACGCGAATTCGTGATCTTTGGTTTGAAATTCTACACAATCGGGTACGCTCGATTCTATGAATCGGATCACGAACCCTAGACGAACGGGTCGCAAATGTACCCGATTCTGGTACGCGCGATTCGATTCGCTAGCAAATCCGGACATCTATCCTTGGCATACAGCTACTGGTTTCAACCGCCGAGGATCAAATATGAACACAGAAAAAGAACAGATAAACAAATCCCAAATTTCATCAATTATCCATTTAGAAAACAGCCTCTCACATAAACCCAAAAGTACAACTATAACCATGACATAACAACTTAACCCAAGACGTTCAAAACTGATGACAGTAAAAATTCAGGACAATGTCTAAATTCGGAAAAGGCATTTTCGCAAAAACAAGAAATAAACTTATCTCTTCTTTGACACACCGACAGTCTTTCCCCTACGACCAGTGGTTTTGGTGTGCTGTCCACGCACTCTGAGACCCCAGTAATGACGAAGACCACGATGGTTCCTGTAAACAAACCCATACAAAACCAACATTAACAACCGTTTGATCCATTTCCCATTCAACTAGATTTCCCGATTCATTGACCCGCATGACATTGTAACAAAAACCAAAACCAACCCAATTATAATGAACATAACGGCATAAAACCAACCTGATCTTCTTCAAACGTTCAAGATCATCTCTCAACTTCATGTCAAGCGCGTTCGATGTGACTTGCGAGTACTTTCCATCCTTGTAATCTTTCTTCCTGTTCAAAAACCAATCTGGGATTTTGAATTGGCGAGGATTGGCCACGATGGTCATCAGATTATCAATCTCAGCACTTGAAAGTTCACCAGCCCTACAAGTTTAGAAAAACAAAATTGAAAAACAAGCTCGAATAAAACAGTGACAGTGTCAATATCAAAGACATACTCTTAACCTTTTATATATAATGTATAAACTTGTCTACAAGCTAAAGTAGTAAATCAAAATATCCAAACAAGACAGAAACATGTAGTAACATTCTATTAACGCACATACATCACTAAAATGAAAAAAAAAAAATTGAAGACAGGTAAAAAACAGATTCAACACAGCAAGTGTACATAAACTATTCTTAAAGTTCTCTATTTTCCAAAACAGCAAACATGAGTCCAAAATCCCGCAAAAAAAATGTCAAAAACGTATAAAAGCTAAACACAAGAGGGTTAATAAAGCTACGATTCAACAGACGATACACTAAATTGCGGTTAACAAACACATTGCAAAGTCACAAGCTTTTTCTTGTTATTGTTAGTTAACTGCAATACATGTTGGAATGTTATTAATCAAGAAATTAGTAGTATAAAGGTCAAACATAAAAGTCAAATATGTAAGTTAGTGTCGGTCAGAATGCTTATGTCGGTTAAGAACGGTTAGTTAAATTAACCGTCAAGATCAGTGGGTATGTATAGCCCTAAACGATGTCATTTGTAAGTGCGGAAACATATTATTATTATGTGTATATTTGAAGGTTTCCATCCATATTCTCTGTCCAAACGGGTCACTGCACAATCTTGTGCAAACCCTCAATGATGTTCATCAGCGATCAATAATTGATCCGCGGCACCGTCCTATTTCTATCGATACAAACTCAATTGAATAGAAGCACTACTTCCAACGTTCACATCTTTAACGAAATATGGTCACCCTAGCAAGTAGCAACAGACTCATCTAGGGATGAGCACATAGCGCCGAATACCAATCCCGTCCCGATCCCGTAAGGAACCGAGGGTGTTCAGTATCGGCATCAGTACCCACATTTAGAGGTTTTCGATTTCGGTATTATCGGTATCGGTACGGGGTCGGTATGGTATCGGTATTTTAAGGTAAAATACCAATACCATACTGATACCGTACCGTATGCTTTTGGTATCGGTATTGGTTTTAGGAGTTTTCGGGATCGATATCGGTTATACCGTCCCGAGCTCATCCCTAGACTCATCCTACTGACAGTTGCTCTTTATGTAAACATAAATAAAGCTTATAGATAAACTCATAAAAACTTATTCCAATTCTTGCTACTAATAAAAAGTAACAGTTAGTATGCAAACACATCTAGTAAAGAGTCTGATCATAATTTATCTTATTAATATCAAGAAAATGAAAATCTAACAACTTTGAAGAGCATTTGACTGTGTTCGTTTGTTCAAAGTAATTAACTAAAGCTTATGTTACATAATAATAATAATAATAATAATAATAATAATAATAATATAATAACTTGATTAATACTCCTAATAGAAACAATACTAAGCTATAACCTAAAACATACCTAAACATATAAAGACTCATTAACATATAAATTAAACATCAACAACAACAACAACAATAATAATAATAATAATAGGTAATGATAAAACGACCTCTTGTTCATGTCGACGTCAGCTTTTTTGCAAACGATGTTAGCAAAACGACGGCCAATACCCTTGATTGAAGTCATAGCAAACATAATTTTTTGTTTGCCGTCAACATTTGTGTTCTGGACACGCAGAATGTGCTGAAAGTCTTCATTTGCCACTAGCGACTACACAATAGAATAATAATAATAATAATAATAATAATAATAATAATAATAATAATAATAATAATAATAATAATAATAATAATAAGATAGAGATTGAGATTATGAAGGGTGTGAAATAATAATAACCATGGTTGTTGACGGAGTTGCAGGTGGTGGTGGCGGCGGCTAGTGGTCCGATATGCTGTGTTGGCCTAAAATGTATAAACCCTAGTTTTGGTGAGGGTATGTAAGGGTGTTTATATATCCTATTAGGGAATTGGACTGACCGGCCTTTTTTTAATACTTATTGGGCCGTATAATATTGGGCCTAGTTGTATTATATTATGTTAGGAGGCTAGGTGCTGTTTGTTTGGTAAGGCTTCTAATGAGCCTCTGAATCATTCAGCGTAGAGGTGAGCAAATCGGTTTTTTTTTCTGAACCGGTTTTGGTTCCAAACCGGTTCTCTACAGTACCGGTTTTTGGCCGAACCGGTTTCGGTTCCAAACCGGTTCGGTTTTGGACCGGTTTTGTCGATTCGTAAGACCGGTTTCGGTTCAGTTTCAGTTTTGGTTTGTTTCGGTTTCGGTTCTTAATCGGTTTTTTCGCTCACTTTTTAAAAATCGTATAAATTACATAAAATTTAACTTTTAATAACTTTAGGGTTTTTTAAAGAAGGAAATTGAATATTAATACAAAAAAAAACAATGTTTTATTTGTGTTTATGGCCAAAAAATGTATTTTTCTTAAACCGGTTTCGGTTCGATTTCGGTTTTTTACCGGTTTCGGCCGGTTTTTAGTGATACCGGTTTCGGTTCGGTTTCGGTTTCTTTTGACCGGTTTTTTCGTCAATTTTAGGCCGGTTTTCGGTTCAGTTTGAGATTTTTTAGTACCGGTTTCGGTTCGGGTCGGTTTTACCAGTTTTGGTTCCTGAACTGGTTTTTTTGCTCACCTCTAATTCAGCGTTGAATGATTCAGCATTCAACTTATTCAGCGTGTTTGTTTCAGCATCTGAATGGAATGGTTAAGACTGAACCATTAAAACTTGGGATGCTGTTGAACCATTAAGCACTGAATTCTCCTACCAATGTGGACAAGAAGACTAACCATTTAGAGGTCCAACAAAACAACACTTAATGATTCAGCACTTAACCATTCGGATCCTTTTAACCATTCAGACTTCTTAATGATCCAACACTTAATCAACTAAAAAGCCCATTATACTACTTTAATATAGTTCAATTCAATCTCTCGAAATATCTATGTTGTTTTCTTACAACATGGAAATACATTAAAAATGTCAAAAACATTTATCTAAAGATTCCAGTTGTGATTGTCATTGCGAGTGTTGGTATCGTAACGAACCAAACTGATACTGATCAAATTCCTGTCGCGAAGGCGGGAAAATCTCACTAGTAGTCATTGACTTCAATCTATGACATTGCATAATGCACATTAGTGGATCAATAACATTATGAAAGTAACGTATTTGATTGTAAAATTGCGGTTTTATACTCGCCAGATACATTAACATTATATAAACTTGGATACATAGGTATCGAGTTTATTTTATTTTTTTATTGGGTTAAAATATTACGGTTGGCGTGTTCATTACATGAAACCAAGGTTTATCTTAGGAGCCGTTTGACAACTTCTGAATGTGTAAGTGTTATTCCAGTAAATTAACCTCAACAAGTAATTGGGCGTGTATAAGCTAATCTCGTACCTATTCCAACCCAGAAAAAATCTCTAAAACTAATTTAACTACTCAAGTGACAAAGGGAACGGGTTCAGACCGTTTTCGGAAAAAGAGAGTTCGTCTAGTTCAAACGCGTCTCGGATGAACCGCGATGGACAACCCATAGATTTATGTACAACTAGTAAATTACGCGCCGCGCTAAGCGCGGCGTAGAAACACAAACGGCGCCGATTCGTGATAACCTGCAGATTTTTCTGATGAACAGCGGAGTTACACCAGCGGTATTGCAAGGGTCTAATAATAGGATAACATAACATAGAGAGTCGTATTGTTCCGTCGATGCGCCGGTGCGCGTCGCAACCACGACGTCGACCGCTTAAACGCGATAACGCCACAACACTGCTTACAAAGTCCTATGATGAGAGTGAGAAGCTACAAATGTCATAGAAGTGCGTGACGAAGAAGACGACTGACGGTTGAAGTTTCTAATAATAAAAGTAACGTAATGGCATTTTCGTAATTACTGCGAAGTTGAAGGGTTTTTATTATGGATTTATAATAATGAAATTAATGTAATGGCATTTTGGTAAATACTACAAAATTAAATGGTTTTTATTATGATCTACTGTAGCCAAGGTTTGTCAATTGTTATATATAATAATGTGCGCATATGCGAACAAACATCACAAGAACAACATCAAGATAACTAAGATTACATACCACAATGTTTTAAAACCAACCAAATTTTGATTAAAAAAAAGGGTTAACAACTTAACATGTAGTACAAGCTTTTTATGATGTTCAAACAAACTAATCTACAATACACAACTGTCAGCATCATGACCGATCCCCCGCAAGTTGCGCCCAGCTAAAATTTCCTATATCATACTGCAAGTTAACCGAATACACGACACCAGTTAATAATACACTTCAAAACCAACCAACGTGTTGCGTTAAATCGAGTAAGAGTACAGGACAATGTGCAGTTTACCTTACGATGAAGATCCTTATACTCGACCTCCCGCCTCTATAGTTTACATACTAGCATCGTCGTGGATTCCAAGACAATTTCGGATCTGGAAACCATTTTTGCCACTCATATGCTAATGCTACTTTAACCGAAAAAACTATAAATTAAAACTAATATACAAAAGAAAAATCTACAAAAAGCTGCCTGTCTAGAGCATCTGAAAGGCAGTGGTTGGTTATTATTATTATTATTATTATTACTATTATTATTGTTGTTGTTAACATGCAACCATAATATCTTTTCATCCAATACTGAAGTCAATCTAACTGTCATAAACCTACCTGCAAGTTAATTAAAGGGTTGAATAAGAAATCAACCGTAAACAAAGCACATTTACGAATGGTAATTTACATGAAAACGTAATCATCTTATTTTAAAGGGGAATTGGATTTTAATAACCTAAACTATTCGAAATTGGCCGTTGGCACCCCAAACTAAAAAATTGGCAATATATAAGTATATAACCTAACTATTAATCTATTGGATTCTGACACCCAATTTGGGTTAAGTCACTAACAGGGGCGGACCTAGCTTGAAGCTAGGTGCCGCGTCCGTTGCTACTCAACTTCGCGTGCGTAGTGGATTTTTTTTTTGTTTTTTTTACGATATTTGGAAAAAGTTACTACTAAAGTGAAAAAAATGAAAAACGTTACTACTAAAATTAATTTCTAGATCCGCCACTGGTCACTAACCCAGTTAGATTGGGGGTGTCACGTTAGCATGCCACGTCAGATTGGGGTGCCAAGTCAGCCAAAACACTAACTGGGTTAGTGACTTAACCCAAATTAGGTGCCAGAATCCAATAGGTTAATAATACAAGTTATATATAGCCATTTTTTTAGTTTGGGGTGCCTAACGACCAATTTCGAATAGTTTAGGTTATTAAAATCCAATTCCCCTATTTTAAAGGGTAACGCATAAAATATGTTGGTCACCTAACATGTTAGGAATCATACCAAAATCAGATATATTGGTACATAATCATAATGTGCCCTCAAAAAAGAATTGATAAATGATAATCATAGATATGTATATATTACCTTTGGTTCGCGAAATGGAGTCAACGTATGACAAGAGGTTGACATTCACATGTTTTAGAGTCAATTTGACCTCCAGCAACCTGAGACCTTGAGTCAGAAAGCTCGAATGACTTGATGCAAGCTCGAGATTCACACCGGACAGAATCATCACTAATGATATGCGTATCCGTCTCCACTACAGTAGGATGCAGATTCAAGTCAAATGTGTTTTTCAGAACCATTATCGAAGTCGTCGCAGATGGTTCGACATTGACCCCAGGAACACCATCCTCAACATCTAACTTCGGTTCTGACGATTCAGGATTCCCGCAAACCACGGACTCCAAAGAACTCGGCTCAATAGCACAGTTTAAAAACGACTCGGAGTCAACGGAAATTTGACCGTCTGTATCACATGGAAGAACGTTCTTTACTGGGAGATTTAAGTCACAAAGGCCGTTGACGCCATGGGAAATAGTTAACTTGTCATTTTCAAGATCAGGACCGCTGCAACAATCCATTAAGACGGATTCCTTTTCTGTTGGTTTATAATCTGTTGCATTTGATGATGTGGTTTTTTCGTCATTTGGCTTGGGGCTGCTGCAACCATCCGTTAATAAAAATATTTCTTCCTTTTGTTCATGATCGATAACATCTTTCAGAACTTCTGCCATACCAATTACTCGGTTTCAGAATATAATAATAATAATAATAATAATAATAATAATAATAATAATAATTTGGCTCATTAAAATTACCACCACGAAGAAACGATTAAAAAATGAGAAAACAAACATTCATCGACTAGTTGCGGTTAATCATAAAATAAATATTCATGAGTAGTACCTGCAGACGGAGTATGATTCACATCGGCGGACTGAATTTGAAGAAGAGGTTTTTTGAGCATTTCTATGCCGGGAAACACCATCAAGCTCATGCATTTCATTGCTTGCTTCTTTGTATCTTCAAGAGGCATGAAACCAAACACGTCCGTCCATGTTTGCAGGAGTGCAGGGATTGCAGGAATTATTAGCTCTTCCACGCCAAGAGAAGAAAGAGTCTGAAATGTTTTTAAAAATTAAAAATTTTCTCACCCGCAGTCCATGTTATTCGTAAACATTCGGTTCAGCCAGCGGTTCACACCATACAATTAATAATCGGCACTAATCATTTGGCTCATTTAAAAGTACTAGTTTCAGGTTTGAACCTATTGAATTTAAATTAAAATAAAATAAAAGGAAAATTAGTTAGTTATTATTTCGAGTGTAATCACTAGTCGTTTAGAATGGTAAAATCTTTCATAAGAATTTTGACTATTGAGATAAAAGGATATGGAAAAATGTAATACAAATATGTTTTTATTTATATTTTAAGAAGGTAAATGAAGATGAGCAAGCAAGTTCCAATCAGGGATGAGATCGGTACCGTACACGTACCGAAAATACCGGTACCAAATTTCAACAAAAGTGGGTACTGAGTACCGTACTAAATATATAGGCACGGTACGGGTACTGGTACGAGTACGGGTACGGGTATCCGTACCGTTATTTCGGTACGGTACCCATTTGGTACTACTTTGTTATTTTTCTTTTGTGAGAACTCGTATGGGTACCAGGTAGGTAAACTATTACGAGTATCAATACTATACGGGTACCAAATTGATTAAATTGGCACGAGTACCGTAAAATAGATACAAATACCATAAATTCCATAATACGAAGTAAAACATATTATCAAATTCATTAGTATATAGAATTCGGTACCCATACCGATACCGAATACCGAAATCAATAAAAGTGGGTACCGATACCTATACCGAGTACCCAAGATCGGTACAGGTACCGGTATGGCTACGGTATGGGTACCGGTATAGGTACTCGGGAAAAAATGCTCATCCCTAGTTCCAATACTTTATTGTTAAATTAGTGAATCAAAGTATCAAACCTATAAAGGGGGCAAGTTTGACCCCGTTACTTATGAATGGGTAGATTCGAGTTATGTTTTATCCTTGACGAGTAAACAGGTCAAATGTAAGGAAGTTACCCAACATGTAATCATATTAGACATGATATATATTAACCTGAGCTGACCCTTTTTGACCCGTACTAAACCTGAGTTGACCCAGCCCCATTTTGACCCATTACCTGACCCATAAGTTTTGCCACATCTATGTTTTAGACAGTAGACACTTACCAACTAATTAGCAGCAATCCAACAAGACAGAAAGAAATTAAAGCAAGAGTACAAAATAGCAAAATAAAGTTGACATACGGATTCAATTGCATCCAAAAGCCGGCGACACATTCCTTGACGTCTATAAATGTGGCGAGTACCAATAAAAGGCATTTCTGCTAAGCGATACCCGTGAATCCTGCCATAAATAATACTTAAATGATAAATAATTCCTAAATAGAGTCTTTAGCTTAACATATTCCACAGGAAGATATTAACCGTATTGATGCTGCTGTGATAAATTCATCATCCTTCTCCAAAACTGCGGTTAAGAAGCCGCCATAATTCAGCCGCCTGAAGTTGGACCTGAGAAAAACGTTCCAATAGATGAGAACAGAACAAGTATTATTACGGATTATAAAAATAACAACAGCAACAATAATAATAATAATAATAACATCTAGAGATGGATAAACGGGTGGTTAGTTTACGTGGTTGACCCGTTTGATATGAAATTTAATTCTAGCTGACCCAAAATAGACATTTCAAATTTAAACAAGTCAACTGCCTAGCATCGAACATTCAAACTATAGGGTTATTCGACACTCACCTGCAGTTATATATAACATTACGGATAATACTGATCCCACTTCTCTCGTCAACAATTGGAACAAAACATTCATCCATTACAGAGAATGCAACAGCCAATCTGGAATTGCGTTCAACTCTTAATTGAGTGTCAAGTACATTACAATCTTGGTCAATACCAGAACGTTGAAGTAAAGTCCATGAAAATCCATCTTCAAGTTCATGTTTCACCCCAAGATATGTCTGCAGTCGCTCAAAGAGCTACAAAAAAAAAAAAAAAAAAAAAAAAAAAAAAAAAAAATTATCATTTTATGTGTTATGCAAACAAATTACCAGTTTTTAGTGTTTGGATAAATCCAATAAACAATTAAAACAGTTTTAGTGTCAACATTACCTCCCGACATTTCCTTCCACAAAAAGGTAGTCCATTTGAATCGTTATTTACATCTTCGACTTCTTGTACACACAATTGGTGGACTGTTACATTCAAATAATTATAAAGTTATTCAAGGAGATTAAAATAAAGACGCGTTTTAGTTAATTATTATACATAGATTGCATACATTTTTCCTCACACAAACAGCATGAAAGCATTTGTGAGGTAACTTCTTCATGAGGGTCTTCAGCTTGAGGGGTAGAAACAGAAACCGCTCCACAATATTTGCACGTGCAGTATATGCAGTTCCAGTCCCCCAAAGGGAAACTCTACAACACATGAATCAATTTAGTACAATACTCACTTTTGCGTATTACGCGTTTGGGCAAAGGGGTGAAATGGGCCAAATGGGCAAAGGGGTGAAATGGGTCAAAACTCAAAAGTCATCAACATGTATTCCAATGCTCACTATGTCTTAAATCGTTCTATTTAAAAAATATATGATAGTTTTAGTTATATATTTTTGTAATCATATCTACTACATTAAATAGCTATGGAATACAAAAAACCACTGTTGCAAAAATCGGCCTAGGCGGGCGCCTAGGCGGTGAAGAAAATCGGAATTAGGCCCTAGTCGGAGATCTAGGGGTTTTGGCCATTAGGCGGTCCTAGGCGGTGATTTTTTTTATTTTTTTATTGAATTTCTAAGTATTTCTAAGTATTTTTTAGTATTATGTGTATATATGTTAACATATTTTCAAAAAAACACCTAAATTTGTGTGTATATATATAAAATACGTATAAAATACCAAAACGCCTAATTCCGCCTAGTCCCGACTAGTCCCTAGGCTGGACCTCACCGCCCGCCTAGCGCCTTTTGCAACCTTGCAAAAAACTGGTGAAGAGTCAACCCACTAGACCCGATCCCATTTTGACCAGTTACCTAACCACCTGTTTTGCCGCCACCAGTTTTGACTAACATGTAAGAAATTTAAAAAATCAAAGAAAGGAACCGTAATTACCTCGACATCAAGGCAGCTCTGATGAAAAGTCGAAGGGCAGCCATCACAACAAATCAAGTCCCCCCCATCTCCACAAATATTACACGTATCATCATTCGGGTCATCTCCTTGAATATCAACGACTTCAAATCTATTACTATCCGATTCCTCTTCTTTCCTCCATGAATCCATTAAACATTTTCTAAGACACACTCCTGATTCCAAATATAAATTATCAAAAACCTGACCAAAATTCCCTCCACAATGAGCTACAAATTTTGTTATTCCCATAGTTTCGTTACAACAACTGCAACAGATCCCATCACTAGTAATAATACCCTCAGAAGACCGCTTTTGTCTTCTAGTCTTCCCGTATTGAACCTTTGTTCCCGCCAAAATAACACCCGAATCAATCATCCATGTTAAAAGATTCCGCTTCTTAATAACCAACACGCCCTTATTATCGTGTTTTGACCCGTTTTCAGAACCGTGGGCTAAAAGCCGTGGCTTGAATATCATTTTCCTCTTTGACCCATCTTTTGACTTCTTACCATGTTTCTTCTTTTTGTCGGTGACGCTTTTACCCTTCTTCACTTTCTTCAAGATTTTGTTCTTTTTCTTACGTTCTTTACGACGTTGTCTAAAAAGCATACTGATTTCTTCTTCAGGCATTGGTGTAAACTCAGACATTTCATTATCATCAGCATTACCGTTTTCAATTTTCTTTTTTAATTTAGCATACGCTCCCGTTATTGACCAGTGTGATCTCTTCCCATCAGGTTCAACATACACTGCATCCATGTATGATTTTTCTTGCCTTTGTCTTAAATCGATTTTCCATCCGCATTTCAAAAGTATATTTGATATTTTATCTCTTATTAACTGTTTCAACTGCTGTCTATACAATTTCCCACCAATAATCTCTTTTCCCGCATTTCGAAATTCACCTACCACCATCATTTGTTCACTATTTTCTTCAGATTTCTCATTTTTACAAACTTTGGACCTTTTTTTCACCGACATGGATTTCACGGTTCTCATTTTAATCACACGTGCGGCTAAAGTTTCTGCTTCCGTTTTCGGACGATGTTTAAATTTCTTCAAAACAATACCTTTATCGTTTGAAACCTTACGCGGTCTGCCACGACGTTCTACTTTCTTTATTGGTATCTCTTTTAACTGTAAAGGCTTAACGTCACCCTGAAGTTTACAAGGCCTTCCACGCCTCTTTAATTTCTTTTTTGGTCTCATATTTTCGCCTTCTGTGAGCATCTTAGGATGACTTACACAACGTTTTAGCATCATGTGTGGTATATCATCAGCTCGTATTAAACCAAGAACCACCGTCCTGAATCCACCATCAGCCGTTGTAAAAGCACCACCACTATTCCTGCCCTGAAGCTTACAAACTCTTCGACGCCTCTTCAATTTCTTTTTCGGTCTCACGTCTTCGCCTTCTGTAACCGCCTTAGGCCTTTCAAGACGTTCTAGCGTCTTGTTTGGTATATCATCCGATCGTTTCAAACCAAGAGCCACATCTCCGAATTCTTCACCATCAACAGAGCCACCGCTAGACCGCAACACCCTTCCGGTAACCCGAACACCATCTTTCTCAATTTTTTCACTTTTTACTCTTCCGTTACATTCGGAACCCAAAGCCTCCACCTTTTTCCTTTTCTTCTCCCGCTTATGCTTCAACGGCATAAGCATACATTCATCATCGTCATCGCCATTTACACCCGTAACAACATCAATCTTTTGTTGGTTACTTTCAATTATCTTCAAGTCCATAACATTTTTCTTTTTCCTCCCACGCCTACCTTTTACCTTCTTTTCTTTACATTTACCCAAAATAGTAACATTCGCAGAATCATCCAACGATGTTTCCTTTTCGTTACTATCAACAATCATTGTATCATCTGCAAATGTTTCAGATTCCAAACTTTTTGACCCATTTTCACAGTCTACATGTGCCGACTTTATCTCTTTACATTCACCCAAAAGATTAGTATTCTCGGTATCATTCAACGACTTTATTTCTTCGTCGCAGCCAATATCCGTTTCACTCAAATAAATAGACATCGATTCATTTCCTTCTCCCTCGATTTCTTCTTTCGGACAAGAAACAACCAAATCTTCCGCAGGATCCAACACCTCTGATCCCAAAAACAACCCTCTTTCATCACTATTAACCGCTTCTTTCGTACCCATTTCAACATTTTCCTCACAACCATCAACACATGACCCAATCTTACCACAATTCACTTTACTCGACCGCAACGATAACCTCCTTTCCGAAAAAGCTTGAATCTTCATACATGAATTATTATTATTATTATTATTATTATTATTATTATTATTATTATTAACTTTGGGCTTTCTCCTATTGAAAACCCTATTTGATCTCAATTTCATCCTCACAACAAACCCTACACAAAAATCAATAAACATATTTCAATTATTACAATACATGGAATATTCATGTAACATCAAACCCTAGGCTTACTTAATAATAATAATAATAATAATAATAATAATAATAATAATAATAATAATAATAATAATAATAATAATAATGATGATGATAATAATAATAATAATCCACCAATGCACTTACCAAACACAAAATTGTAACACAATTAGACATAATCACACAATTCAACCATCAAAGGTCAAAACACACATTTAATCAACCAAGATTGTAACAAATTAATATTATTCAAACAATTAAAAGAAAACCCATGATGAAAACAACAGAAAGATCAAATTTTTACATGATTAAAGGAATCTTTATAAGGAAATTCGAATGAATACAAGAAAAGATACAATTTTTACCTGAGAAACGGATCAAGAAGTGTAAAGACAGTGAATTTCAGTGAAGAAACATGATGGAAACATAGAATTGTGAAACGTACAATAAAGAGGGAGTGATTTGGTGGGTGAAGTTTAGAGAGAGAAGAAATTGTAGTGAGAGAAAGATCGGTGTCTGTTTGTGTGTGTTTTTCTGTTTGGTATATTTTAGCTCTCATTATTGGACCATGGTCCAATTGAGTGTAAGTTTCTCGTATTGTAATAACTGGACGCTGAGACGGCACTAGATAAAAGACGTTGCTCGTTTACTTGATTCTGTTGTGGTCCAGGTGAGATAACAGTCGTGAGTAGGTGAGTTAGCCTCTCAAAAGAGCAGTTGCTCTCCTCTCTCTCTCTCACGCTAGCCGCTGTGAATCTAATTATAGATTATAAGTTCATAACCCAAGCTCATTATCATTTTGGGTGGACAACGGATTTCTCCTTTTGCTCCTCAGCCTACGGGGTATTAGCAGTTGTTTCCGGCTGGTGTTCCCCTCCCAAAGACAGGTTCTTACGCGTTACTCACCCGTCAGTCACCGGAAACACCACTTCCTGTCCGACTTGCATGTGTTAAGCATGCTGCCAGCGTTCATCCTGAGCCAGGATCGAACTCTCCATGAGATTCATAGTTGCATTACTTATCGCTTCCTTGTCACCCTGTCTCCTCTCGGGTGAGGCCGTTGTCGTGTTCGCGAGCCACGTGGCTCGTGAACTCTTCTCGTGTCGACCGCTCACTTGTCACAACGAATAGTCTTATTATTATACATACATAAATAATAATAATAATAATAATAATAATAATAATAATAATAATAATAACTGAACATTTGGATAAAATACATGAAGAATTTGTGAAATTAGAGAATGTTTTTTTTATGAATTTTATGTGTGTTTGGAAATTCTGTTATGCAATCAATGAAACAAAAATTAAGATTATTCTATCTTTAAGTAGCTTTAATTATTTAAAAAGCAAAAGGATATGATGAGAATCTTCTTTGTCTGCAAGATGCTGTTAACAACTTTTGTAATTTTGCAATCTTTATTGTTCATTTTGCAATGTTGTAATATATCATATATAAAAGACTCCATGAGGAATGTTGGTTTGTTTTTAAAAACGGTCATGAATGGAGAAGCAAGGCATTAGTTTATATATGTAGCCGAGGTTTGCTGACTCGTATGTTATCTAGATGGCGCTTAAGTGGATGGGAGGTTTAAAACCGCTACGTGTTCCTGAGGTGAAAGTCCTTCTTCATGGATTGTTCACAGAGAAATGAAGAAGTGAGAGAAGGTTCAAGTCGGGGGGGGGGGGGGGGGGTAGGTTCGTTGGGATTTTGACAAAAAAAAAAAAATCGAAAGTTGTAGTATCTTAAGTTCCGGTGCATTGTTTATGCTTTTAGTGGTTTTATGTTTGTTTTGCTTTTGTTTTTATCATTTTGTTAAAAAAAATCTACAATGGTTTTTAGAAAGTGTACTAATGTTGGTATTGTCTTTTTTACTCACTCAAATACTTACTATCACATGGAAGGTTGATCATAGAGGTAAATCCCCTGTCACGCCAACCTCGTTGGCGATTGTTTTATTTTGTTGTATTGCAGTCAATCTGGCATGTTTAAGCTTCACTTATTATATATACACCTATAACTAGTTATAGATAGGATAAAGGGGAAAATGATATTATATAAGGAGCATAGAGCTTAATTGACCATTAAAGATCCACACCAAACTTGTTGGATTTATCTATAAAGGAAATGAACATATTATAAGCTCAAGTCTTGCCACCAAGACAACTAACAAGGATAAAGTGAAGAGCAAAAGGTCATTTTTAACCCATTTACTTTACAAGTAATATGTATTTAGGGCCATCATAATGAGAGCCATAGTTGTAGAAGATAATGCATCAATGATTGATGCTTTTACATCATTTTGCCAAAAAAAAAAAAAAAAAAAAAAAAAAAAAAATTATTCATGTCTCAAATACTAAAATAATAGTTGCAACTATATTTATCCACATACATGTATAACTCATCAAGTAACTACAATCTTCTTTTATTTATACAATTTGAACACAACACTAAGTCTTGATTAGCTAGCCTACCTCCCATTAGCCAAATTCACTTATTGATAAGTCACACACTTGATAGTAAAGTGGTTATAATCATATACCTAAACAAAGTTAATAGTAGTTACAAGCCATAAATAGGGAAAAAAGCGAAACGATACTATGAATAAAAGAAGACATTTAGGCAAAGTTTAAAAGAACGGAAACGCGCCTCGAGGCGTTTTCCCTTCGCCTCACGAGGCGTAAGCCTCGAGGCGAACCGAGGCGTAAGCCCGAGGCGGAATTAAAAAATTAAATAAATAATTATATATCTTTCAAAAAATAAAATGCTAACTAATTTCCTCATAAAAAACATACATAAAAAAGACATAAAATGTCACAAAAAGTCGAAAACATAAAAAATATACCTGAAAACCCCCTGAGGCGCATCTGAGGCGCAACTTTTCATAACGCCTCAGTCCTGTGAGGCGCATACCACTGTTCAAACACCTGAGGCACCGCCTCAGAAGCGTTTTCAGACCAAATCGCCTTGAGGCGCGCCTCGAGGCGCACGCCTCAAGCGTTTTTTTAAACCATGGCTTTAGGTGTAGATCGACTAGATTTCCCAAATTCCGAAGAGTTTCCAACCAAATTCTTTAAATTATGTCTAGGTTCAAGCCAAATTTCTACTTTTATCTAAGGAAAACTACCTTTATACACTAATACATCAAAATTTTAAAACTTTTAATACCAACTTGATGATACTAAATGTTATATATACATTAGATCATGTCATGTTCACCAAAAACTTAATTATGGTTAGTACAATGTTTTTATTAACTA
Source organism: Ambrosia x helenae (assembly GCA_030844895.1). NCBI lineage: Eukaryota > Viridiplantae > Streptophyta > Magnoliopsida > Asterales > Asteraceae > Ambrosia > Ambrosia x helenae. The sequence continues at coordinate 544,475 of CM061230.1, read as the reverse complement.
AGCTTGCTATTAGTATCAAGTGTTTATTTCTCTCAACTAGAGTATCCAAACCACTATATGAGACCAGAGTCCTAGTGTTGTGCACGGATCAATGCTAACCAACAAAATCAATGACCCGCACTCGGCTTAAACTGGCATGGTATGGTTTAACCATTTGTTTGCCTTTTTATATCATTCTTTGTAAGAAACCTAAATGAGGTTATATGTTAATTTATTTTTTACATAATTTTTCGATTTAAAAAATGCTCTTTGAAGTATATAAGATTGCAACTACACAAAAAGCTAGTCACTTGATAAGTTAAGGTTATGGTCCACGGTTGATATGTGGTATCGATTGTGACTCGTGAGGCTTACCTGAATTGTTGTTCAATCTTTTCTCGATTTGTTTGGATTATATTAGGGGTGTAAATGACATGTAGGGGCTCGAGAGCTACCCGGGATCGGCTCGGTAAAAAGACTGAACGAGCCGAGCCTTAACAAGCCCGAGCCCGAAATATGGCTCGTTTAGTTATCGAGCCCGAGCTCGAGCCCTAGATACAAAGCTCGATTGGGCTCACGAGCCTAAACGAGCCCAAACATAATTATAAGTTATTTATATATCTCTTATAATTTAAACATGCAACTTTTTGTTTGGTATTATTGTTGGATCTTAATTTCATGAAGCAATAATAATAAACTTTACATATGAGGTTCAATTTTCAACTGGTTAGTAAATGGGCATTACTAACCGCCTATAAACATTAAAACCCAATAACTTTAATCCGTTTAATTTTCCTGCAAGTAGATGGCCTACTTAGACAATTAGTGCTTTTTTGAACGGCTAACGAATCAATTCCGAGCACTCTCGGGCACCCTTTTGGCGAATCAGGTACTCGAGAGTACCCGGGCCACCAATTGCCACCAATTCCCGGGAAAACCCGACCACTCACCCGCTCGAAGGCACGACGGTGAAATAGTCGGTAAAACCGGTCGGGATCAGGACTCGAACCCAAGCCAATGGCTGGGTCATCCCTCATTTCCCATCCACCAATGTCCTTCAAATGTAGCTAGTGAGAATTGAACCCAAGCCTCCCATAAGAAACTTTAGGCCCTCAACCAACTAGGCTACAAGTGTTGGACAGACAATTAGTGCTAGCCTACCAAATTCAGCACATCTAAATAGGGTAAGAAATGTGTATACAAACTATATTTATAACTGAACTCATTTCAAGTATGTAAGGAAGCTTAACTTCAACTTGAAAGTTGAAATAACTTCAAATCGAAAAGATGTAAAATATGTAATATAAGGGGGACGGGGCGTCACTAGAATTGGTCACGGATACCCTACTATCAACATGGTAATATTGCCGTCACCCATGCTAGTAGTGGTCCCGTGAACTAATTTATGGTTCTAGTTAACGGGCTGGTAAACAAAGTTTATTAAATTCAAAGGTCGAATTTGGTATTTATTTTAATCATTTTTGACCGTTTGAATTTATTTTACATGAAACGGTAACATTTTATGACCGTTATTTTCAAATTGTATAAAATGTACACGGTTTAAACAAAAAACACAAACAAAAAACTAGCATAACTAAACTACTTTAAACACAAACAAATGGACCCAAGGAAATCAAAGAGGGTTTCAAAAGGTGGGAGGGGAACCTCGAAATCTAAAGTCGTGGGTTCTAGTAGTCAAGGTAAAGGTTCGGGTTTGGGTTCGACTCCCTCGTAGGCGCTCCTATATTTAAACAAGTAAAAATGTATTTTAGAAATATTTATATAATCATCACTCTTTGATGAAGATGCCAACCCAACGAGGGAGTGACTTAACCCAAAATGGGTGTCAAAATCCAATATGTTTTTTTTTTTTTTTTTTTTTTTTTGAACGGCATCTCGCTCAGGGCTATACATGAGCATAGTCCGGCCGACGTGGGATTCGAACCGGGCACTCCAGGGTAGGAAACAGGCAAAGCCTGAAAACCTCCCACCTCACCTGCAGCAAGTGGGAATTGAACCTGGCTCTCCAAGGAGAAACCAAGTCCTTTCCACCACTAGACCACAGGGTCATTGGCTAAAATCCAATATGTTAATAGCACATGTTATATATAGCCAATTTTTTAGTTTAGGGTGTCAACGGCTAATTTCGAATATTTTAGGTTATTAAAATCCAATTCCCATTATAAATAATCCAATTAACCCAATATTTATTAATTTATATTTTTTATTTTTATCTTTTTCCTTATTATTACTTTACTATATAATAAACAAAAATCTTATGATTATCTAATATTATTAAATTATTATTTTATGTTTATCTCTTATTTATTTAATATTTATTTTCTTAAATAATTATTTTTATATTTCCACTTATTAAAAACCATTTAACATTTTACTGATAAAAAAAACTACACCTTCAAGACCACCGTCGTAATCACGCCCCGTAATGGTTGCTTCTGTCTTTGCAGCTCATCCAAACATACATTCTTTCTTTAATATACAATTTCTTTCTTATTCTCGTGATTAAAAAGTGTTACTTTTTTATATTATAGTACATTATTTCTTATGCTACATCGTAACACATATTTTGTCTTAATATTGGATTTGTCTATCCCGAGAAGACCACGGGATATAACCTAGTATATATATTAGTAATGCTCAAATCATTTAAAAAAGAGGTCGTTCAAAATATATTCCATAGACTCCGCACTCTTGTTGTATTATGGATTCGCTAGATTTACATTCCAACAGGTCATGACTGAGCACCTTGTAACCGGCATCACGGCCACCATTCGAACCAAGCATCAGCAACGCACCGAGAGCCAAAGACGTCCACGCCAGACTTTTCAGGCCAAAACCTCACACACCCAACTTTCTTCATAGACCCCCCCCCCCCCCTCTCTCTTATCCGTCTCACAAAAATCGTCTATGCATGTCCCTGCACACGAACGTTTGCTTAGGAAATCAACGATGTTCGTCACGCTATCTTCCACCTCAGCACTCTCTCCTCCATCTTAACACACTCGACAAACCTTGTTGCAGATGCTCTTTAACAATATGAAAGTTGCAACACTACACACTTTCTAAATAGTGGGCCCATGGGCGAAGGATGTATAAGGGCCAGGGGTGGCCCTGGCCCCCCCTGTTTTTTGACGTAGTAGTGGAAATTTACGATTTTCGTAAGTAAATTGAGTCCGGGTTGAGTCCGGCCCCCGCCGATTTGCTACTACCGATCGAAAAAAATTGAATCCGGCCCCCTCTGATTCGAGAACCAAGCTTCGCCTCTGAGTGGGCCAATATTGATTTTTTTTAAAAATGGCTCATAGTCATACCTACATCTATTATTAACTTAGTAGCAAGCCAACCACAATAAATTCAAAATCCAATTAGCCCACTGACCCCACAATAATGCAACTTTCACAAGCTTATACTAGGCATGGGGTTATACTTTATCAACTTATTCAAGCTCCTCAATATTGACCTTGTTCATTTGGATCTTCTAACTAGCTTACACCCAGAATATGAGCTCAAGACATATATAACGAGTCGGGGGCGAGTTTACCAGGGCTCAATCCCAAGTTTAACCGAGGCATCAAAATTAGCAGTCGATAAGTCTAGGTAGTTGGTCATAACAGCCTTCGACCTCAAAACTATTTTGTGTCATGCTCAACCCGACAAACCTAGAGGTGTAACAAACATAATCGCTCGTAACCTACTCAAGCTTAAACAAACTAACAAACATGAGGTTGGCTACACTCGTCAATAACACATATATACAGTGGCGAAACTTGGTTTCGGAATCGGTGGGGGCCGGACTCATTTTTTTTCGATCGGTAGTGGCAAATCGGTGGGGGCCGAACTCAACCCGGACTCAATTTACCTATGAAAATAGCAAATTTATACAACTGTGTCAGAAAATAGAGGGGCCAGGGCCACCCTGGTCCTTCTGATCCTTCGTCCCTGATATATAGTTATTACATATGTAATAAAAAGAGGCAATATTACTTACTAGAATAGTTAAGTAGATGGTTAGAGTTAAGGGCTATTTGGTAAGCCTCTTAATGATAAAGAGGCTCTGAACCATTCAACGCTGAATGATTTAGCATTCAACAGGTTTGTTTCAGCCTCTGAAATGAATGGTTAAGGTTAAACCATTAAGATTTGAGATGTTACTGAACCATTAAACACTAAACTAAATTGAATCTCAATGAGGCTCTCCTACCAATGTGGAACAAAAATACTAACCATTCAGACCTCTTAATAATTCATCACTTAATCAACCAAACAACCCCTTACTGTAATTGGTATGCTTTCGTAAATAAACACAAAAGGAGTTGTGAAAGGGATCATCCACAAAACCGATTGATATGTGCGTTTGGGGCCTAAGTTTCTAACCGTAACAAACCATCCAAGATTAAACAAATCGTCGATAAACATTACAAAAAAGGTTCTTAACATATCAAGCTCTAAAAAAACTCAGGTTCACATAACATAGTAATAACCGCTTAAAGTTTAAAAAGAAGTAATAAGAAGCTGAGAATTGCAACAAAATCTCTAAAAGTTTTTACTTCTTCTTCTTGGCAGCATCTCCAGCCTTGGTCTGCATAATAGTTAAAGTTGAAATAAGTGTTTTAATAGCAAAAATTTCAACCGTTTACTTATTAATGGGTCGATTTGACAATTGTCTATTTGTCCATCTCAAGCAGGTAAAATAAAAGAAAACGTTAGATAAACAGAGAACGAGTTTAAAGGTTTCTAAAGCGTTGAAACTTGTCGAAAGTTTATTTTTAAAGCAGCCAAAGAATTATATATAATCTGTTTTCTAAACATTAGGCCTGTCAATCGTGAACCTAATATTGGTTATTTTTAAACTGACCAAACCGTTTAAAATTTGGGTAGAACGAGTTAGTTAAATTGGTTTTGGGTGAGGCATCTTGGGGTATCCGGTTAACACAATAATTCACATTTCGAATATTTCGAATATTGGTTATAGATGTTCATGTTCCAACAACCCAGCCCAACTAACCCGGAACCTGATAAACCAAGGGAACAACACCTCTAGTAAAACACGATTAAGCATCAACTAACTATAGAAAAAAATTTGTTTTCAAGTCAACCGAAACCTACCCGACACACCCATCTTGCTAGAAGTGTTTTTGTAGTATTTTAACATGATTAAACTAGTAAAACAAATATTTAACTGCTTACCTTCTTTACACCTCTGATCTTCTTTGCCCTGTTCTTTCTTTCCTTCAACTGCTTTCTGGACTTCTCGACCTTGGTATCCAAGCCATTCTATTCATAACCAAAAAACGTATGAGATGCTGAACGCAAAAAGTAACGATAATAACCATAAAACGCAAAAAGAAAAGGTAAGATATTTACCCTAACAAGCCTGTATTTTGGCTCATACTTCTTTGCATTTTCGACAGAATCATAAATCAATCCAAAACCAGTGGATTTACCACCACCAAAGTGGGTTCTGAACTTGAATACAAAAATGGCATTTGGGTCTTTAACCTCGTACATTCTAGCCAACTTCTCCTTCAACTCAGCCTTTGTAAAACAGTTTTAAAAACTCGTTAAATCAAGATAAACTCGTGTTAGAACCTAGAACAAAAAATAATAATACAAAAACCATTTGAAGTAACTACTCGCTTGGCCTAAAAACGGCCGAGGCATGGGCCTAGAGGCAAGTCGCTAAGAACCATAGTTGTAAAAAGCCATCGCCTCTTGCGCCTTGGCCCACTTTTTAGGGGAGGCGATGCATTTGCGCTTTGAGTCAAGGAAATTGCACCTTAATTCTACATGTGATGGTTTAGGGGCAGATTTCAGCTAGATTCTCAAATTCCAGATAGTTTCCAGCAAAATTCGTTAAATTATGGCTACATTGCAGCTAGATTTATACTTTTATCTAGGGAAAACTGTTTCTCTACACTAATACATCAATATTTTAAAACTTTTGAAACTAACTAGATGAAAAATAGTATTATTTTAATATATTTTTACTTAATTTTCAATGTTCGCTTTTTTTTATCTCAGACCCTCGCTCTTTCTGCGCCTAGCGCCTAAGCCCCAGGCGAGACACACTCGCCTTGAGTACGCCTAGCGCCTTTGATAACTATGCTAAGAAACCATGTCTGAGGTGGCGCATCATGATGATTTTTTGTATGTACACCTCTAAGGGCCGAGGCACTAAGAAATTGTGCATCTCATGTCTTTTGTAGGTGTGTTTTTTATGTCAGTTATTTTACTTTTTATATCACAAGCATAAACGAACATTCACGAACATAAAAAACGAACGCAGCCTTTCTTCATGATCATTTGTTTAACTAAACGAATGGAGTTTCTTGTTCATGTCCGTTCATTTATTAAACGAACAAACACAAACAAATTCCCCGCCGGTTGGTTCACAATCTGTTCTCTAAATGTTTGGTTAAACTTTGACTACTCTCCTATGTATTGTGGTCACAAACTAAAATACACACATATATAACCTAAAGAAAACATATTATTATTAAAAAAAAGTGTAAAACCTTGGATACATTGGGTCTTCCAGGATGAAGCACATCAATCACCTACATCAACAACAAAACAATACATTAAAACAAGGTTCACAATTCAATTACAGCATATATAAAAAAAATAAAAAAATAAACATTCACAATAATAATAATAATAATAATAATAATAATAATAATAATAATAATAATAATAATAATAATAATAATAATAATAATACAAAAAACTTAAACTCACAAACTGCTTCCTAGACAGTAGGCGGTTCGTCATGAACTTCCTAGTACGGATTGTCACTGCCTTGGTGTCCGCCATTTTCACTATTAAATCCTACAATAATATTAATAATTAATAATAATAATAATAATAATAATAATCAAAACAACAAAACATTCACGATAATAATAATAATACAAAATCAAACCCTAAAATACACCTCTAAATACAACAATCAGATAATTATTAAAAGGAATAATAATAATAATCAAAACAACAAAACGTTCATAATAATAATAATAATAATACAAAATCAAACCCTAAAATACACCTCTAAATACAACAATCAGCTAATTATAACAAGGAATAATAATAATAATAATAATAATAATAATAATCAAGTGATTACTTAACTGTAAAAGATAAATACCTATTAGCTGCTGTGATGGACGGATGAGTGACGGCGGCGCTGCGTCTTCTTCGTTCTTTCTGTGAGTAATGTGTCTGTAAGTGAAAAAAACCCTAATAGGGATATGTAAGTTAATGTAGATATGGGCCGCATGGGCCGCATTTGGTTTTTAGTGGGCTGGATTAAAACTTTATTATCGGTTTGGGCTTTGATGATTCCAAAGCTAACACGTGTTATTGTAAGTAGGGTGCACGTATGATGCGGCGAAGAAGACACGGATTTTAAGGATGTGCGTGTTTTGGTTTAGTTAGGTTAGTAGTTTTGACTGAAAACAAAGTCATTGGTTAACTGATCTTATTAACTAAATGGTTAATTGGTCTGGTTTGTTTTGTAAGATTGTTGGTTTTTAGTTCGCTTTGGTTAATTTTTATTAATAACCAAAATCAAACTTTGGATAATTATTTTTTTTAGAAGTAGATGAAATGAAGGTGTAAAAGCTAATAGTTAAATACCCGTTGTATATGTTGTAATTAGTGGTTGGGAGTGGTCCTTTATTTGAGGTTCTCTCTGTTTTTTGAATGAAGTTTATGTTAAAAAAAAATGAATATATGAGTTGTTAGGTTTGGTTTGGTTAATTTCAGTTAACTAATGTTGCAAAAAAATGATAACCATTTTAAGTTAATTTGGTTTTTTAGTTAATTCAGTTTTTAATTAATTTGATTTGGTTTCATCTTTTTTTTTTCTGTTGTTTTCAGTTATTGTTCATCCTTTGATATTATTGTTAATCACGTAACACGTCAATTTTTTTAAACTTGAAAATAATAGTGATCCTATACTCAAATTATATAGACTAAAATGCTAGTTTTTATAATGTATTTCTTTTTTGTGAAAATATTATTGTCATTTAAAAATCGTGAGGTAGTTGGCTTAAAATAAGAAGAAAAAATGTAACTATTTTTTATAAGTAAAAGTTTAGTAAAGTTGAGGAAATTAAAGTGTAATTAAGATTAGGGTATTAAAGTGTGAAAGTGTTTGAAATACTAATTTTCTTTCATTTTAAAGTTTTACCTTATGCATTTTTTTTTAATAGACGGACAACAAGTTGCGCCGCCACCTCTTTCTCAATTGCGAACCCTAGTCTACCAAAGATAAATCCTTGCCCCTGGAGTTGAACTATTGCTATGGACGGCCCGTTGAACCCTGGTCAAGAAACGAATAGATTCTGGCGCTAGGGAGTCAAAGGTATCAAAGGCCAAAGGGATAAAGACATGTTGGTTTTCTGCACAAGCTTTAGCATGCTTATCTACTGCATTAAAAGGAAAAAAAAAAGTTTTAATTTTTGTGTATCTTAAAATACCCTTTTATGAAATGCATTCTATATAGTATAGATTAATTTTTTTCATTAATGATTTGAAATAGATGACATATATAAAGGTAGGTCTTTTGGTAAAAGTCCGGAGACACTTAGTAGGTAGAGGTGTACAAAACCATTTTGGAGTGTTAAAACAAGTTTGGTTTGTAACCCGGATTGGGTAAAGCCAATTTGGCCTAAAGTGGTTCGGGTTGTGAAATGATTTTAGGGTTAAAATATCCAACCCGCTCAAATAATCGCCTTGGGTTCAAAACCGGTTTGGAGTGTTAAAATCATGGTTTTCTTCTTTTTTTTTTGAGCAAACCCAAATGGATTTGGGTTGTAATCGGTTCTCTACACAAAAATCCCAAACCTATGCCAAACTATCAGGTTGGGTCAGGCCCAAACAATTTGTTGGGCTATCGTACCAGGTCGGTTCATCGGGTCCAAACCCGTTTTCTTTTCTTATTCTTTTTACACCTCGATCTACTTATAAGTTGTAACCATTGATTTAAGAACTAACTAGTTGGAGTTCTTATCCTAAATAATCTAAATTTATATGTAAAAAATATAACATATCAAACATTATGGAAAAAAAAAATAGATACACAGCCAGAGGTAAGTTACAAATTATCGGGGTAATAAGCAATGTAGTTTTCCCTGGAATTGGTGGCTTGGTGGGTTTTGGCTACCCAGCGCTACTTGTGGGCGGACACCTAAAACGTGTCTTCACCCAGGGGCGTATGAAGTGCTTTTGTAACCAATTGGTGGGTACCCCGGGTAGTCAGGACATTGTTTGTTGACCGTTAAAAAAAATAATACGACAGTACTATTTATAGTCTTGGAACACAAAATATATAAATTTGTTGAACGGTTAATGCACGCATCGATCACTTGATTAATATATATATATATATATATAGGGTATGTATCCATTGGAAACCTTTGTGAGTTGGAGAAACCCTTGAAACTCATCCAAGGGTCACCATTTCTCCACATATACTCTCTTACCTTTGGGCATGAAGGGCATGATGGTAACTTCCCATTGTTTCGCATAAGATGAAAGATTTTCTTTCTGATTGATGCTGACATACTACAGACATCCCTTCTTTAACATACCCACTTTTCTCTTTTGTACCATGTAGTATATTTTTAATATATTATGTCTTCAAAACTCAGTCAAACATTGAAATCTCATCCTTCAAAAGTCTCCTCCAAAACCCATACTCAAAAGCTTATATTAAATGTTTAGCCATTAATTTCTTCTCCAACAAACCAGGCACCATATATCATTCAAAACATAGCAATTATGGATGATGACAGTGAGATTGGTTCCCCTACCCACCTCGTACCTCACAACCTTGAAAATTATCCGACCCCGATCGTACCACGCAACCTTCTTTCTGATTTCGAAACTAATGAAGACCCCATATCTGCTGTGTTAAACTTGCCAGGTTCATAACTTTTGTTTTTCCACTCTCATTACTTCATTTTCACGACATTTTGGTTGTGCAAAATTCCCTTTTTTGTTGTTTTAATCGTGTATGTTTTTTTTTCTCTTGTTTTTTTTCAGAGAACAGTAGCCATGTGTTGCCCAGATCCGCTTCTTTGACTCACGATGTTGTTGTGTTTCAGGATGGTCCAGGTTTTATTGAACACAATTTTATGTTTTATGTTTATACATTTTCTGTTTTAGATTTTTAGCTATTTTTTTTTAATTTATATCTTTTAATGAGCACATGAACTACTTTAACTTTGTGTAACGAGCATAAAACCTTTGATTATACAACTTTTTTAAACAAGCCTTCACCTTACTATTAGGCATATTTTGTGAATAAAAAACAGTAACAAGAAGTATTTTTGCAGATTTTTAAATTTGTTTTTACTTAAATTAAGTGAAAAGTTTTATTTCCACTCTTTTGGTACACGTTTATTAATGATGCAAAAGAGCTTCTTTTTTATTAAGATACTTTATTTCCATTTTCTTTAATACCCTCCATGTAGCTTATATTGTGTTTTTTAAAACTTTCCCTAGTCTTAAGTTTTGTCTGTTGTAGAAATATATATCATTTTAATTTTTTATTTTTTTGTTACTTAAGTTACGTACACAAAATGTGGAAAAAATACACGGAAGAAACTTTTTTTTGATACATAAGTGACATATGTTTTTTGTAACTTTTTTTGATACATAAGTGACATATGTTGTAGAAATATATATCATTTAATTTTTTTTTTGTTTTTTTTGATATATTAAATTTGGTTACTTATGTCTTTTTGTCCTTTGTCTTTATTTTTTATTTCTACAGTACATATTTTTTTTTTATTTTTTGTTTAGGATTTTTGTTATCATTCATGTACAGTGTATTTTTGTTTTTTTTTGGTTTTTTTTATTATGGTTGGATGTTATTTTTTTTCTTCTGATTATGTGTTACTTTTTTGGTTCATATTTCAACATTTTACACAACTTACAAAAATTAGATTAAAACCTTTTTAAAATATATATCATTGTGTTACCTTTTTTGGTTCATATGCATGTACTAGTTGTTAAATGTTTTTCTCTTGTGTAAAAGATATATTATTGGATTTTTTTTATTTTTTGGTTACGTAAGTTACATACTAAAAAACGAGGATAACCATATGTAAGAATCTTTTTTTTTTTGGTACATAAGTGACATATGTTTTTGTTACTTATGTTTTTTTTTTCTCATACATATGTAAGAATTTTATGTTTTATAACTTGTTTCAATTATTTTCACCACTTTATTATTTTTTTATAGCAACCAATCAGACCCCTGCTCTTGTCTTCCAAACGCCTAATGGAACTAGGATCTGGACTCCCAATGTTGCCTTGGAGGATAAGCCGGTTGTTGGGCGTTCATTTGACAATTTGGATGATGCGTATACGTTGTATGCGTCTTACGCCGAGCAAGCTGGTTTTTCAGTTAGGAAAAACCAAGCGAAAGTATGGAACGGTGTCGTCACCCATAAGTATTTCCGGTGTAACAAAGCTGGGAAACCTCAAATGAAGCGTACGTTTGACTCCTTGGTGGATGATACGCTGAAGGCTCGTCAAACTACATTTACACTCACTGACTGTGATGCACACATCTGTGTAATTTTATGCAAAGAAAAAGGCTGTTATGTTGTTAAGAAGTTCGTAGAGAACCATAACCATCCTCTTGTTGACACATATAACCGCGACCTTACAAAATCTGGTCGTAAGCTTAGTTTTGCTGCCAAGCAGTTCATTCATCAGATGAGCTTGAACAAGATTGGCCCCATCAGAGCCCACAGCTGTTACGTTACCATGAAGGGTGGTCATCATAATGTCCACGGCACACCAGTTGACTTCAAAAACTTCTGTCAAAAAATGAGAATTTTCATCGGTGAAAGAGATTCGCAGTTAGTGCTTGATCGTTTGCGTGATCGCTTTGATAGTTTACCAGAATTCTTTTATGATTTCGTTGTGCAAAATGGTCAACTTACATCTATTTTCTGGGCTGATGAGATTTCGAAGCTGAATTACAAAGTTTTTGGTGACGTTGTTGCATTTGATGCAACTTATCAAACCAATAAGTAAGTATTTTTGTGCATTCTTGTTGGTACATAAGTAACATAAGTTAGCTATATTTGTTCTTACATAAGTAACATAAGTTACCTGTTTTCTTTTTTTTTCTCTTTTTTTTTTGTGCAGGTACAATATGATCTTCGTTCCTTTTACTGGTGTGGATTACAACAAACAGTGTGTAACTTTTGGTGCTGGGCTGATTTTTAGTGAAACCATTGACTCATACAAATGGTTGCTCCAATCATTTCTGAAAGCTCATGGAAAGCAACCAGCATTAGTTTTAACCGACCAAGACCCGGCGATGAGGCAAGCCATTCTTCAAGTCTTTACTGAATCTCGCCACCGCCTTTGCATGTGGCATATTATGAAGAAGTTACCTGTCAAGGTACTTTGCTGTCTACATTTTTTTTTTTAGTTTTTCTGAATGTCTTTTTGCTATTTGTTAATGTTTGCTTTTTATTCATTTTTTTACAACTTTACATGTATGCAGATGACTGGCGAGTTGTTACAAAACACCAATTTCCGTCAATGCATCCATCGTTTGGTATGGAATGTTTATATCAAGCCGTCAACCTTTGAGAGTCGTTGGCAAGAGCTATTGGTTAATTTTGGTTTGGAAGACCACTCTTGGTTGAAGGAAATGTATGATATTAGGGAACGTTGGGTACCTGCTTACTTTCGTGAGATCCCCATGTGTTGCTTGATGAAAACTACGTCCCGTTGTGAGAGCTCGAATGCCTGTTTCAAAGTTAATTCTACAAGCGCTAATACGCTAGTTCAGTTTATGTTGTGCTATGAAACCAGAATTGATGCACAGCGCTATCGGCAAAGGATGTCTGAGTATAAAACCTCTACTACACAATTTCCAGACACTACCGGTTTAAATATTGAGAGACATGCCTTTGAGTTGTATACGCATACGATTTTTATGGAAGTACTAAAAGAGATTGCAAAGGGAAAGGAATGTTGTTATGTCTCAAACACCAAGCCTGTTGATGAGTTGTTGGTTTTTTCAGTCACTCACCTAGATCGGATGAATGGTTATGTTAATGTGTTTGAGGTATTTTTTTGTATATCCTGTCCATACGTATCCAATTAATTAATATGTCTAACCAATCTGTAAACTTGTTCCTTATTTTTTTTACAAACTTCTTTATTTGTTGGACAGGTCAAGTTTAACCCGATTGATTCGTCTGCTGAGTGTTCTTGTCGTGGATTCATCCGTATTGGCTATTTGTGCCGTCATGTGTTTTGTGTTTATCGGGTTAAGAATGTCCAGAAAATTCCAGCCATGTATGTTTCTGATAGGTGGCTACGCGATGCACTGCCTAAGCGCGTTTTTTCTATTGAAAATCGTTATGGTATTGACCAGTCCCCACAAGCTGTTTTGCGCAACCAGATTTTGGAGTTGGTTACTGAATGTGTTGACGTTGTCCGGACTGACACGGATTTGCTTTCTAACTTGGTTCAGCGTTTGAAAGATATAAAAATTAACCTTGTTGATCACAGGTCTATTGAAGCACCTGTTATCGAATCAAATGAGGCTGTTGTGGAAGAGTTGGTTGGCCAACCAATGGATGTTGAGATCTCATGTAGCAATCCAGAGGTTGTTCGTACTAAAGGTTGTGGAAGAAATCGTCGCCTGAAATCTGTTATTGCTGAAACGAAGGCCGCCAAGCCCCCTAAAGCTCCAAGGCTCTGTCGCACGTGCAACAAATACGTAATAAACCACGACTCTCGTAATTGCAGGAAGATGTCAAATGGTGTTGCTAACGCTTCTGGTGGTAGCTCCCAAACCCAGACCCCATCTCCAGCCACTTAAGGGCACTTATCTCGACTATTTACTGAGCCATCTATCTAATTTGGGAATGCTTTTGTTATAATTTTAGCTGTTATTTAGCTTGCTACTCAGTATGTTACGTCTGTAACATTTTGCTACTCAGTATGTTACGTCTGTAACATTTTGCTACTGTATGATTGCTTTTGTATGTGCTCGGTTTTGGGCTCAGTATAGTCTGGTATTTTATATTATGCTTTTTGTTATGTCTCTAATTGGTTTTTTTCTTATCCTATTACGTATCTTATAAGTTTTGTTATGTCCCTAAAATGTTTTTTCTAGTAAACCTTATTATTGGAGTACAAAATAGATCCCCCCAAGGACCCACCAATATCAGTTTTCAATTATTTTATGTTATTACGCATCTTAATTTTTTGTTGTCAAAGCATACTATTGCTTTGTCCGCAAAGATCCCCCAATATCAGTTTCATTTATTTTTTACACAAACACGCCAATACTACATTTTTTCCAAATAGCCCCATTAAAAATTGAGGATGTGCCCAAATGATTTTTGAGAATAATAGAATCGTTTATCAATCATTTACATTTGTATATAAAGTCTTCACAGAACTGCCTTTAACGGAATTTTTGACGAATGCTTTTTTAAACCAAAAATGGCACATCTCAATGAAGCTAGAGTTTTTTTTTTTTATTTGTTATCTATGTGTCTTAATAAATGGAGGAGAATCAATTTACGAACACCCTCCCCATACCCAATTATTTACAAACCTTTTTTTCACTTTTTCTTGATAACATGTGACTAAAAGGAAGTAGGTGAACTTCATTAAATGAAGTCTATGCATTCACGTGGGTGGTTTTCAAAAAGGTTTATTTTCTTTTTCTTATTGTACAATAATAAAGGAATCTCTTTATTTTTTTTATGTGTTGTCACATCATGTGTCTACTCATGATATAGTATACACACTTCTATTTTGTCTTCATAGTTTTATTGTATGGCCTTCTACGCTACTAACAACTTTATTTTATCTAATCAAACAAATTTTTTGAAAACATGTATAAATAAGTGATTTCTCCATTCCTGATTTTTTATAAATTATTTGTTTTGTCATATATTATTTTTTTTGTAACAATTTGTCTTTGATACCTTGATTCAAAAGAATTAGTAAAACGATCTTTTATATCAGACGGTGAATCATTTTTTAAGATTGTTTTTGACACACACATAAGTTTGGAAAATCCTTTTGTTGACTAAGTTGGCTTTTATGTCACCTAAAGCTGTTACATAAAGTACTAGTGTATTTTTTTTTATGCATGTCAAATCTTTTCATACACATTTCCCTAATAATAAAATTATATAATATAGATATCAAGGATGTCTAGATATCATCCCTTTTTTTATGATTTTTCAATGTAACATATTATACTTTATAAATATACTTTTTATAACATAGATACCTCCATTTCTTGTTTTTTTAATCACACAATAATGTTGTTTTGACATACCTTTATTTGTTCCAAGTTTTTTTTTTTTTTTTTTTTTGTGAATGTTTGAAGAAATGGTTTTTTTAATATATTTAGTCATAATAAATCACATTTGATTTTTCCTGATTTTCTATTGCCTTATACATTTCCTTCTGTTGCCAATAAAATTTTGTTACATTTTACTTAGTAATGTAACAATTCATGTCTAGTCATGATATAGACACACTTCTATTTTGTCTTCATAGTTCTATTTGTATGGCCTTCTAGGATACTGACGACTTTTATTTTTTCTAATCAAACAAATTTACTGTAAGCATCTATAAATAAGTGATTTTTACATTCCTGATGTTTTGTAAAATATTTTGTTTTGTCATATATTATTTTTTGTAACAATTTTATCTTTGATACCATGATTCCAAAAAAATTAGACAAAAGATCTTATATCAGAGGTAGGATCATATTTTTTAGATTGTTTGACACACACATAAGTTTCCAAAATCCTTATTGTTGACTAAGGTGGCTTTATGTCACATAAAGCTGTTACAATAAGTACTAGTGTATTTTTTTATGCATGTCAAATCTTTTTCATACACATTTCCCCATTAATAAAATCATATAATTTAGATATCAAGGATGTATAGATATCAACCCTCTTTTTTTTTAATGATTTTCAATGTAACATATTCTAATTTAAAAATATACTTTTTTATAACATAGTTACCTCCATTTTTCTTTTTTTATTAATCACACAATAATGTTGTTTGTCATAACTGTATTTGTTCGATTTTTTTTTTTTTTTTTTTTTGTCAAAGCTGAAGAAATGTTTTTTTTTTTATATTCAGTCATGATAAATCACTTTGCTTTTCCTGATTTTCTATTGCCTTATACATTTCATTCTGTTACTACTAACTATACCTTTTTTTTTGCCAATAAAAATTTGTTACATTTACTTAGTAATGTAAACTTCTTCAACTTCCCACCAACTAATACTACATTTTTGTACACACACACACACACATAATATGTTTTCACCTTTTTTATTTTTAGTTATAGTCCCTCTTGTTACATTTTTCTTTTCGGTTTTTTTCATTTGATGTTTTTTGTTCACTAATTTTCATATTAGATGACAACAAACACACAATAACATTAATTTAGGTTTTAATACACACAAAAGGAACTGAAACATAAGCGGACCTACATTACACATAAAAAAACACCTAGTAACTGAAAATCGAATCAAAGGAACAATCAGAATCCGTTCCCCGCTCATCCTCCCATGGGTCATGCATTGCCCATTCCCACTCCATTTTTCTAGTATCCTCCCTAGTATCTTCTCCATACGACCAATCCACATACTCAGCGCCAGGATCTGTTTCATACCCTTTTGCCCATTCTGGGGTAACCATAGTCGGACGAGAAGTACTTGACCGCGTGTGATCTGCATGTGAACCTACGTTGTGGCCTTCGGATGTGGCATCCACGTCATCTTCATTTTTTCCTTGCGGGTATAGCAGTTCATAAGCCAAATTCCAATCTAATTCATCGTCAACATTACCTTGTGTAACCTCGTGAACCCCTACCCAGGTTTGTTCTTCCAATAAAACCTGCTGGTTAAGTACAACCTCATGATGTTCGAGGTCATTCTCCTCAACCACATTTCCATTTACAACTTGATCTGGTTGATTGTCTTCTACGGCAGCCGGCAAGGGCAACGGGTCAGGTTGGATGTTAACGGGTGCAAAAGGTCGCACTTGTTCGTGACCTTGGACATGATGGTTGTTTCTAGGTCGAAGGTAATAATTTATAGGAGCAAAGTTTCTGCCCCGAAGTTCAACTTCAGGAGGTGTGCTTGGTGTTGATTTCATGTTTTTTGTTTTTTCAATTTGACTATAGAGAGATGTATTGCCTTGTAAATTTATAGAGTTTTTTTTGGGTGGTTGGGGGTTAGTGTTATTCATTACATGACAAATAAAGTATAAGGTGGTTGTGGTTGGGTGGTCCCAATCTGCATTTAAAGATACCTAACCTTTTAATGAAAAGGTCACTTTTCAACCTTTTTATGAAAAGGTCACTTTCAACCCTTTATCCAACATGTTATGACACACCTATATTTGTTATCCAAAAAAAAAATTTTTTTATCACAAAAGTAAATCAACAAACAAACAAAACAATATATATTATAAATTAATTATTAAAAGAAAATAAGAAAAGGCAGTAGGATTCATAAGCAGCCTGATTTCATAACGCACATATGTTCTTGTGCTTTTTCCAAAACACTGCTGTCCTTTGTAACACAGTTACATTTGCAGTAGCATTAGACTAGTTCATTAGAATTACAAAATAAAGACTAAGTAGTTTTTTAAGTGCACACACATTCAACGTTACTGTAACATTTTTACCACCAAATAAAAACAGTACTACTAACCACTTTCATGTAGCTGCAATTTTATCTCTCAAAACATTTGCATCCGACAGCAACATACGTGCAGCGTACTTTGTTCTCAGCCTCCGCAGTTCCGCTAACTTTTTTGCACCATTCCTACTAAAGCCGCAATCAAATGGTTTCCCCGGCCCCATATAATTCTCCATATGGCGCATCACAAAAACTCCGCAGTCGTGCAAATTCGTTTTTGTTGCCCACCCAATGATTTCTTTAGTGATAGGCGCCGCTTCCATTTCGTCTTTTTTCGGATGGTTCACTTGATGAAGGTACTTTACGAACAAATGCTTCTGCAAATCATTTTCCATTTTTTTATTTATCAATAGTGTGAATATTATCACAAAAAATAAATAGGCTAAAAAGACATATTGCTTACCACTTTGAAGGCGGAGTCCTTTGAAAAGTAATCCGGGTGGTCAATTAAGCGAACCAACGGGTACACGTCCCCCCAATTATCAATCACTTTAATTATCGCATTCTCCAAGTCAAACACGATCACGTAGTAATGGTCAAATTCAACTATTGGGAAGAAAACTAATCCAAAAGATTGTAGCCCCACCAGGTTGTCGTCCCCGTACACAGCCGCCCTCATGTTTTTGGTAAATTTGTCCATTCTCTGCTCCTCAGTGGTGTCTTCCGCATTCAGCATCCAGTCAATCTATGAGCCAACAAGAATAAGTTAATAATGTGTCATTTGTTCAAATTCCAAAAATTACTACTATAAAATTCTCAAAATCAGCAGCCTTTATTGGTTACTTACAATTGCTTTAGTCCCCACAAACAACCTACTTACTGATCCTGCTTCCTTGTACCTTTCTTCAAAGTTCAAGACCTCCACCCAACAATTTATGACCTCATCTATAACTCGTGTTTTTGCCGCTAAACTTTTAAACACTGATCTGTTAGCTTCCACACCGTATGCACTCCTAAACAATACCTCCCTACACATTTTCGATTAAAGGTTTCTAATAAATACTAAAACATTAACCTTGTAATCCCAACACACTCAAGTATACCTATATAATAATGATGTATATTGTTTTACATTAGGACTTACAAGTCACGATTGCTGTCTGATCCATGTTCCTCGCTCGAAGATTTGCTACCTCCCCCAGCTGTGTCCACCTTCCTATTTATCAACGTACACAATCAACAAAAGAGATTTTTTATTAAATACATAGTTTAATTAAACGAGGAGCTTTTTTTTTTTTTTTGGTAAAGCTTAACTCAAACTTACATTTCCCTTTTAAGCTTTGACTTCCTTTGTTTTCCATCTGCAGCGTCAAACCCATGGTTGTTGAAAATAAACTTCCAAACATTATCTTCTTCGTTCGTAACATTCGACGCTATGTCTACACGTCTCACAGTCCTCTCTGTCAATGGGTTCCTTCTACCCTTTTCCATCAATGATATACAAATATCTCGATTCCTCGCAACTTCTTCTGCCAATAATCGGCACTTCAAATTCGCTGCTTCTAGGCCAGAATGGTCACCTGATCATTCACAGACAAATGCGTATCCACTTTAATGTATCTACAAACACCATAAGTAACACATATTTTTTTTTTCAGGTTATATGTATATAAAATCTTTCGAGCTTTACCTTCTGATATTTCCTTAAACGACTTATCTTCGGACGGTGTCAAACCAATATCAAATGTCGGGAGTCCACAATCAGTTACACTGTCAACCACGTCTGTTTCACTAAGACCGATTACATTTTTCCCTTTGTTTCCTGAAATAATAAATTTCAAAATACATATTACACTTTTTCTTAATTTTTTTTTGTTATATTGTTTTTGTGTTTATGAAAGGTGTTTTTACATACCTCTGGTTTCCTTTTTGGTTGTTTCATTCACATTGCTCGTTTGCTCAGACACTGTTTCATTGTGGTCTTTTTCCAACATGTAAGTCGGTATGAATTGGAAATGACAGGCTCTTTCTTCATTACCACTTTTGGCACCTGGTTAACGTTAGTAAAAATATTGTTTTTAGTATGCTTGTACATATGATATTGGGTTTTTATTCATTTTTTACATATGTAACAGTATAAGTCTTTTATATATTATGTAACGTGATCGAAGTGATAACCTGAATCAGCAATTACGGTTTTTTTTCCAACTTGGCTCAATCCAAGGCTAAAGGTTGGGCAGTCGTCAACATCATTGCCTCCTTGTACCATAGATTTTTGATCACCTATTTAAGTAATAATGTATCCTTAAGTTTTAGGCATCAAAGCACTTTGCATAATCCTACCCAACAATTACCAAAAAGCATACTTACCTTTTTCTTGTGATTTTGGATCCTTTAATAGATTGCTGGTGTCATCACTATTTCTGACTGTTACGTCAGCTTGCACGCCTTCGTTAACACTAAACCCCAATCCTAAAGATTCACAATTTTATGTCATATAACAGTGTAAGTCTATTATATTATGCTTTACATATGATTTTGTTTTTTATACATTTTTTACACATGTAACAGTATAAGTCTATTATATTACGTAACGTGGATCGACGGGATAACCTGAATCAGCAACTACGGTTTTTTTTTCTACTTGGCTCAATCCAAGGCTAAAGGTTGGGCAGTCGTCAACATCATTGCCTCCTTGGACCATAGATGTTTGATCACCTATTTAAGTAATAATGTAGCATTAAGTTTTAGGTATCAAAGCACTTTTGCATAATCCTACCCAACAAATACCAAAAAAGCATACTTACCTTTTTCTTGTGATTTTGGTTCATTTAATAGATTGTTGGTGTCATCAGTAACTCTTTCTGTTACGTCAGCTTGCACGCCTTCGTTAACACTAAACCGAACTCCTAGAGATTCACAATTTCATGTCATATACATACATATCAACAAACTAATTTTTACTTACGTAATGGTCTACAACTTTTTTTTATCAGCATACACATAGCAGTTTATAATATAATTACTAACACTAACCTGATTTATCCACTTCTGATTGGCTTAAACCCAGGCTGAAGCTTGGAATGTCGTCAATAGCGGTAGTCCCTTTTCGCATCTTACTAACACCACCTATTACTAATTTTTATGTTTAATTTCCATAGTATTCGTTTAGTCTGATCAGTTTTTGTGTGTATTATGTCATATACATACGTCGGATCTCAACAAACAAATTTTTACATACGTAATAGTCTACAACTTTTTTTATCAGAATACACATAGCAATTATAATATAATTACTAACAGCCTACTAACACTAACCTGATTTATGCACCTCTGTTTGGCTTAAACCCATGCTGAAGCTTGGAATGTCGTCCATAGCGGTAGTCCCTTTTGGCATCTCATTAACACCACCTATTGATTTATTACAACATTTGTTAGTTTTGTTTTTTATAACCCTACAATCTGAATTTTTGTAAAATAACCGTATGCAGAAACACACCTTTTCTTTTATATGTATCTTTCCCTGCACCATCAGACTCAACCCTTTCGTTAACTTGTAACTTTGTCACCACCTCATGACTCTTGTCTTTTCGAACAATTGTCTTCGCCACAGTCCTAGATAACTTTTTCCTCGCTTCACTATGTCCTTGTTTGTCTTAGATAACCAAATCAACCAATGAGTATTATTTTTTTTTGCAATTTTTTTTAATGTAGAACTTTCATGTATATATACTTATACATGTGCACTTAGTTTTTACCTGTTTCGCAATTTTTTTCTTTAATTCCACTGCTGGTCGGACATAGTCTAATGCTCGTAATCTACCCAACACTACCGCTGCCTTTTTGTCTTGTTTTATTACCTCCTAGTTATCACAACAATCAGGCTTTTATTAAACAAATCACATTTTTTTTATCACAAACCAGTGGTAACAAACATATACCTTTTTCCTGTCCAGCACCCGTTTTATCCGCTTCTCCCTCCATGTTTTTACAAGAGTTGACTTTTGGTAATTCACGTACAAGCATTGTAGCCTGACCACTTGCAGGCAGAATCTCAGCACCTTCATTATGCCCTGTTTTTTGTCAAAAAATGCACATATAGACTTAAATATTTTAGTAGTTTTTTTATACACATTTATAAACATATAAACATCTATCCTAACAACGTAATGCGCTTTACCTTTATCGGCATCCCTCATCTTGTCAACGCTGCCCCCGCAATTTCCTTCATCTATGGTGTCCATGTCATCACTTTCACTTGAATACCGATCTACATTTAATGCTTTCTTAAGTAACACACTCAAAACATTTTTATACATAACTTTTACGCATGCTACGATTAATAAATAGGTTACATGCATGCCATAGTTTGAATTATTACCTTCATTGTCCATATCATGAACGTTCAATTCATTTGCTAAACCGCTTATGACATCTCTTATATGACTTCCAATATTAGTAACTACAACTTCCTCCTTCCGTGTTTTCTTGAAACCAACCTCGAATACTGAATTATACCTTGCAACTATCGACAGCACATCTTCATTCTCTGGTGCATTATCGTAAACCTCTGTCAGTTTTTTTTCAATTTTCGACTTGCTCTTCACAACTGAATCAATTAAGCTTCCCAGCTCCGATATACTCTCCTGTATTTTTAAAGTTTTATGTAAGTGTTAACAAAACCAAAAATCTTACAGTATGAATAATTATACGGTGTTTTTAAAGATCACTTACCGAAAGCACAAACTGCTCAACATTATCATCAGGCTCCTCAACGGCTGACTTTCTATTTTCTAGAAATCGTATATATTTTCCTGTTCCGAACCCACCTCCTCTGATATCCAAAGTTTCTCTTCTTTTCAATTTATTCTTGTCCCAATATTCTATGGGTGTCAATGTTTTATCCAACTTCATCCCATGGCACCCAATACTTTCGACATAAAGTAACTGCATCATGTCAATTGGAAACATATCATGTTTTTTTTTTCATCAAATCCTAACTTATACAATTTGCATCACTTTTTTCAAATGTTTTTAACTATGTTAATCGGTCAAAACAGAACTGATAGTGTTGTTTTTTGGGCTCATATCACAGTAGCCAGTTACCAAGTATTTAATCATCCACCCCCTCCCCCTTTTCCCAAATGTTCATTTTTGGTTATAATATTTAACTTTGAAAGTTTTATTAACTGTAATATATGGAAAAAGATCCGAAAAAAACATACCGCTAAAATGGTAAGCGGCCCCGTGAATGTTTTGCTGATGTCACACCTTCGCCACTTTCTTTTGCATTTTTTCATTCCTTCTAGTACATAATCACACCAATCTATGTTTTTGAAATCCATATCAGCTTTCAACTTCTTTAAGATCTTCAACCTACATCTACCTTGCTGATGGCATTCCACCATGATTGCAAGGAACAACATTAAGAAATCAAGCCTGAAATTGAAAGTGTCCTCATCTTCGGCACTTTGTATATTTTTGACTATCGATGTTGGGGCGACAAAACGTCCTGGATATCTATCTTTCCACTCTGCTATCTCTGGTTCCATCTCATCTAATTCCTCCATATCACTTACCTTTAACCCCACATTTGGTATTCCAAGTAATTTAAAAATAGATTCTTTATCTACCTTTATTCTCCCACTTGGCACCCGTATCTCCATTCTTTTCGGTTTAAATCTATCCACCACGTAATGCGCTAATTTCGCCGGTATACCATCCACCTTGAACTTTAATAATTTTCCAAAGCCCATACGTCTAACAGCCTTTTTCTGCTCATCCTGCAATTTACTTATCCCTTTAAAAAACTGCAAAGGCGACGAACGTGTCCTGATGCCAAACCACTCGTTTATTTTTCCCACAACACCCCCATCGTCTGCGTTTTCTTCCATAATACCCGATCCTGTGTGTATCTCACTTGTCTTTCTTTTCCCTTTCTTTACCAACCGTTTATCCACACGTTCATCTTGTTCCATACGTTCAGTATCCCTCCTCTTCTTTTTTATCCCTGTCCATAAAAAAAAAAAAAAATATGTAAATGCAAAATTGCTTCATTTAATTCAATTTTAATAAATACCCTGTACCATGTCTCTTTTTTTCAATCTTTTTTAACTATGTAACACGATAATGTTTTTTTTTTCTTTTGTGAAACATACTTTATGTTATGTTGTATAGTTTGTACATTTTAAACATTAAAATTACACCCCTAATTTACAATCCGTACCTTTAACCTTCTTTTTGCCGGAGCTTTCTATCCGTTTGTCAGCGACACAAGTACCTTCCATATCCTCATTTTCTGCAGTTTTCATCTTCTTACCTGTTCATATACATTTTTTTTAATCTTTTTTTGTTATGCACAATTTTTTTTGATCCAATATTATTTTTTATTTACTTTACTAAAATTTTACTCCATATCTGGACTACATTTTTTTTTATCCTTTGTGAAACATGCTTTATGTTATGTTTGTAGATTTTGTACATTTTAAACAGTAAAATTACACCAATAATTTACAATCCGTACCTTTAACCTTCTTTTTGCAGGAGCTTTCTATCCGTTTGTCAGCGACACAAGTACCTTCCATATCATCATTTTCTGCAGTTTTCATCTTCTTACCTGTTCATATACATTTTTTTAAATATTTTTTGGTTATGCACAATTTTTTTTGATCCAATATTATTTTTTATTTACTTTACTAAAATTTTACTCCATACCTGGACTACATTTTTTTCTGAGCTTCCTATATGGAACTTCACGACACTCGGATTTTTTTCTGTTGTTGTATTTTACGGTTAGTTTAGATGCGTTACAAAAAAAAAAAAGGTTACCTTTTTGTTATATACATGTACATAATTCCACTCTAAGCAAGAAGACTATTTTACATTACGAACCTTTTTCCCCTTTCCATGATGATAATATCTTGCAATCCGATGTTCGGTCTTCGGGGACTCTTTCTAAATTTAGTTACAATAATGATTTTTTGGATCAGAAAATTATATAATAATCAAGGAATTTTTATACTGAATCAACAATATAAAACTCGCTACCTTGGTTAATAAGCTTTCTTCCGGAAATTATTTTGCAGTCCGTTGTTTCATTGGTAGGTGATTCATCATCGTCATATCCTGCATTAATAATCATGTAACATTTAAAACATATTTTTTGTATTACCTAGCATTATTATGTTCAAAGGTTTTTGTAAGATATTTTTTCACAATAGAATTCATGTTACCTATTAACTTCCTCCGCTTCCGTGAACCGTCGTTCCTTTCACTGTTTGTTTCATCCTCCTGATCAACAAATATGGCAGTCTCTATTGTGTTTTTAAACCTTTTTAACTTATTACGTGCAATACGAGGGCTTTTCCTGCCTGAATCACAATAATTTGAAATGTGAATTAGTTTTTTAAAAGTTTGACATTTTTTCATTTTTTTACTTTTGTACAGTGTTCAGACCACCAGGAATACCTTGTGCAAACCTTCCGCTTTCTGTCAGATACCTGAAAAAATTTCAACAGTGTTTACAATTGTATCATTTTTGTAACAAATCTTATATAATTAACTTTCTTTCCATTTTTGTTGTTTGTCATGTTACTTGTTGAAAAATCCCTTTTAACTGTGTTACACTTACATAATATATGTAACTACTTGTTTATAACTACCCTTTTTTCCATTTTTTTCCACGCTATTCTGTAGAAATTAATATTTTTTTTTTTCAAAACCAGTAGCATATATACCCCATTTTTATAAAAAAATGAATGAATTAAATAAAGTAACTACAATTTCAAACTGCTTTTTTTTTTCTTAAACAGTATATTACAATTTTTTTTGTTAAAAAACCATTAAGCATGTACCAAGATTAAAAAAAAAAAAGAACCAATTAATTAAAGAAAACACAGTTTCAAACCATGTGTTTTTCTCTTTAACAGTATACTACAACAATTTTTTTTTTTAACTTATGTTCAATAAATTCAACAACCTCCTAACAATCTTCCTTTTTTCATTTTTAACCTTTCTCTGAAAGCATAAAAAAAAAAAAAATAAGTGTTTCCATACATTATTTCAAACAAACCCTAATTCATCATCTAGACACATAAACTTCACATTAAATTTAAGTATTTACACAATTTTTCTCTTTTAAACAATAGATTACACCATTATCTTTTTTATAACAAGTTAAACCAACTAATCCATACAAAAACAAGGTTTCAAGATTACCTGCTATAACCCTTAGCCCCTGCATCCACTTTTTTCGACGATTTCAAAGCCTTCAAACTTTGCCTCATTTTGAAAACCTAACGCCTAAGATCTGCAAAAAAAAAAAAAAAAAATAAAAAATAAAAAACCAAAACAATAATACGAAGACAGTTTGGTAGTAGTTACACTTATAAAATATTGGAGTATTGATCACTAACCTCAATTATGCATAACGAAATCGGATACTGATTTGGGGGAAATGACCGTGTTCTTGAGAGAGATGGGAGACTTTGGATGAGAGATTGTTTGTGTTCTTTTTGGAGATTGTGTTATGAGGAAATATTAATGAGAGAGAGGACTTTACAAATATTTTGACGGTTTTGTCACGTCAAAAGTACTGCATGCTTTTTCTCCTTCCCAAAGATGCTCTTTTTAGAATTTCAGATGGACTATAATGCCCTCCAACAAGATACAACATAAAAAACACACAAATTTTATTATTAAAATATTACAGATCAAATCTGAACCATTGATTGGAATAAATCTAAGGTCATAAATGGGTTTCCATAGTTTCTCCATCTCACTAGAGTTTCCAAATTATCTCTATCCTATATATATATATATATATATAGTTGTGAATGGTTGTTCATGAACATTATGTGACGGGTTTGGAAATTGATCAAGACATTGAAAATATGTGATGATGAAATTAATATTAATATTGCGATTTAGAAAGGATGTGAAGTAGCTTTCAAGAAATGAACACAGCAAATGTTATGCATGTGGCCTGTTTAGTTTATTATGTTCTTTCATAGACCAAACAGAAAATGTATCAATCAACCACATGTATGGAGGTTGACTATAGAGACGTTATAAACATTGCACTTGAATTATTAATGTGTTATGTGTATAAAGGGGTTAGCTATTGTACAAAGTGATTTTTTCCAAGCGAAGTGTACAAAGCTACCATGATACAACAAGTGTATGTTAGGCTAGATGTATATGTATCCTTAAAGTCACAAGTTATACATACATGTATATATCTTAACATTTGTATATAATTATGCATCGCGAGAGCATCCGCAATGGAGGGTGCACGAATGTTACCCATGTCGATCGGTTACCTCCACCCCCCCCCCTTCCAATGCCTCTGAAGTTTCATGTACGTGTTCATACACATAGACAAAAATTGTCGTCTCTCGTTGTCATATATAGACCAGGTTGCCACCTAAACGTCACAACCGGCACATACACCCCCATGTGGTGGTGGTTTTGTGTTTATAAAAGGGAACTAAAACGAGATACGAGTACTTGAACCTTTTTTTACTCTAAAATCATAAATGTGTATATGGTTATGGTTATGTGTGTTGTAAGTTTGTCACCAAATGATATGGGCTAACGCTATCAAGGTGTATAAAAATGTGTTTTTCTATTTTTTGTTGAGAGTTCAAGTCTAATAATAAAAGTCTAATAATAAACAAGTGTACTGAATTATAATTAAAAATTGAGCATGTTTCCTATATTTAAATAAAAGATGTGTATTGTATAAATGTATATAATGAAATCCAATACAAAATAACTAGAGACAACCAAACCAACTTAAAAAACTGTACCACCTTAGCCATTCTTTTAAGACAAGTCGACAAGAAGATGAAGATCCGCTATATCACTTTATCTTTATCAATGTAGCGATAAGTTATTTTTTCTGTTTTTGTTTTTAATTTCAGAAACCTGTCACAAATAAATTTCTTGAGACAAAATAAATCCTTTTTATCTGCAATATACAGAGAATGCTTTATTCTTTGGTGAATTGTCCTTGTCTAAATAAAAACCTCACTAGGGTTAATAAGTGATTTCATGAAGCATCTCATATTCTCATCTAAGACCATGTGTAGTCGAGCGTTATGGGGGGCGCCAAAAACAAAATCGCGCCGGTAACACCGGTACTTGGGGGCGCGATTGCAAAAAAAACATCCGGGAGCGTTAAAAACATAACGCTTGATTGCAATGTCATCAACCAATAAAATTTTGCCACGTTGAATATTCAAACGGTTGTTTGATTGAGGCAAATGAACGATGAAGAAGAAGGGAAGGTGAATGGTGGTCGTGATGGTGTACGATGGTAGTGGTGGTGGGTAGGGCTGTAAACGAACCAAACGAACACGAACAAGGCTTTGTTCGTGTTTGTTTGTTAAGGTTTCTTGGACAAACGAACCGTTCACGAACGCACTATCATCATCATTAATACATAATTATCCTAACTCAAAAGTTCATAATTATCCTAAGTTTTAACTAGTGATCGAACATAAACAAACATACACGAACGGATATATATAAACGAACGTAAACAAACACATTGCTGAACGTTCACGAACGCAATCGAACGAACGAGACATTTGTTTGTGTTTGTTTGTTTAGTTAATCAAACGGAAGTTTTTGTTCGTGTTTGTTCATTTATTAAACAAACGGACACAAACGAACTTCCCGCCGAACGGTTTACGAACTGTTCACCGAACGTTTGGTTTGTTTACAGCCCTAGTGGTGGGTCTGTGAGAGATGATGAAGAAGAAGGGAAGAAGGACGTGGTGGTGGTGGGTGTGTGAGAGAGGTAGGTGAATGGTGGTGATGATGAAGAAGAAGGGAAGGAGATATCTATATTCAGTTTTTTTTTTTTTTTAAATTAGCGCCCCAATTTTTCTCCCCACTACATCCTATTTTGAATTAACGCTCCATGCTGACTCAGCTGGCACGTGAACCAATCACAGAGGGGGCCTTAAATCCCCCCCCCCCCCTCACTATACATGGTCTAACGAGTAAACTTGTCTAAGATATTATTATTATATAGTGGTAGAAAGAGGTGAAAAAAGTGAGTGTCTCCCATATTCTCATCTAAGAGACCCTTATGTATCATCACGTATAGCGCTATACGTGGCATGTAGGGTACGGTGTCTCCATTTTCTAGGCAAGACAACGTCGTTAAGAACCCACGCGCCATTAAGAACTCAATGGTAACTAGCCGCCATAGGAGGTTGAGTTTTTCCTTGTTGGTTTGAGACATTAGATGGCGTTGGCACGATTTCTGGTGACCTCCGGCTAGTACACAGAGCCGGAGATGATTACACCGCTTTACTCTGGCGCCGTTTCGGCCATGCCATTTAACCTATTGACGGCATAATGTCACGTGATTGGCCATGCTCCTTTCGGGACCCAGGCGAGAGTCTCATCCATACGAGACCCCCTCGCCAGATACTTGCACCATTGCATTGCCACGTCTATCGCTTTACGTGGCAAGAGCACTAAGTGGTCACACAACTACACCTATTCTATTTATATTGTCTACTCAAACACAGGCGTGAATGTTGGTTGGGTGTGGACTGTGGCCATTAGAAAAGTGAATGTTAAGTGTGAAGTTTGTTGCAACTAACCAATTAAATAACACACAGATACATATCAAGTTACAAAAATAATCTATACAAAACCACTTCATACTCACTTAACCACTACACTCCTTCAAATAAGTGAGTGTGACTGTATACGCGCATCTCTTGCCTACATGGCATTGATCTAACAATACATTTTTGTAACATTCAGTAAGGGTCCTAATACTGGGACACCCCCAATAAGTTTTTTTGGACACCAAATATACATCCATATACGCCACTTATAGCGCCATACATGGGACACCCCTGGTTTTCATCCGACTGTTATTTCAGCGAGACAACTCGTGTGGAGGTAGTACGGTTCCCGGGGGAACGCCACCAAGGCTGACAAGCCAACTTGGATCCGATGGAACACAGAGTTCGACCAGCCTTGGCGGGGTGACGACTTCGGTTGGCATCGTGACAATGAGTCACTGTTCAAAAAAAATATAAACATGTTTGAAAAAACTAAAAAAATTTAATACATGCCGTATACTGCTATACTAGAACCAATGATCTCCAGTCCAGCTGGTTTGAGGTGGGAAGGTTTACCTCCTTGGAGGGTTCCTGCCCGGGTTTGGTCTCAGGTTTGAATCTCACGCTCCACCGAAAAATAACCGCTTGGATTTGAAAAGAGAAACCCGTGTAGTGCTATGGGATTCGATCCTAGGCAGTGGTCACTTTGCAACACAAGATTTACCGCTGAAATACTACTCTAAAAAAAAAAACCTGCTATACTACACGTATACGTGTGATTTAAGCAATACTTAGGCTAACCTTGGGGAAAAAACCATTTTCCTCTCATACGTCACGTATAGCGTGGCGTATACTCGTTTAGAAACACTAGCAAACACAATCTCAAAAAACATGCTCTAATATTTAGTTTGTAACCTATGCGTAAAGTATATTACTATAGATGGCAAATTGAAAGCCAAGGGTCTCTACTTATAATGGAGATCTACAATTACAAATAAAATTTTGGCTGGATTGTTTTCCAACAAACAGTGCATTAAATAAACAAACAAGTTGGACATCGTACACAACGACTCCAGTCCAGTCCACCTCTGCATTTACTCAGTAAACCGCTGCACAGTTAGGTTACAAAATGACCCCTTCAACTATGACCTCAATGCATCCCCTATTATTATTATTATTTTATTTTTTTATCTATTTCATGAAAAAATTACATTAAAATAGCGGAAAGGTGAGCAACAAGCTGCGCTGCCACCCTTTTCTGAATAACAAACTCTAATCTACTAAAAATGTAACCTTGCCCACCCGGAGCCGAGACACCACTATAAATAACTCGTTAGATCCTGATCAGGAAACGGATAGCTTATGGTGAATGAGCCAAATGTATCAAAAGCCAGAGGTATGAAAACATGTTAGTTCTCCTCGCAGACTTTAGCATGCTTTTCTACCTTCTTCGTCTCTGCTTTTCCGCACTGCTTGCCCTGCTAAAAACCCTATTATTATATTAGGGTGATGTTATTTAGACATCCCCAAAACCCTAGACACCCCTGTCGACGGGTCGTTGAGACCTCAATGGGCCATGGAGGCCACATCTGGGAAAAACGACGGGTCGTTGGGACCTCAATGGACCGTATTTTTTCCAATTTTTGGCCCTCAATGGGTCGTTGAGGCCTCAATGGGCCGTCTTTTTGCCAATGATTGGTCACTGATTACCAATAATTGGCAAACCTCAATGGGTCGTTGAGGCCTCAATGGGCCGTCTTTTTTCCAATTTTTGGCTCTCAATGGATCATTAAGGTCTCAATGGGCCATAAGGGGGTGTCTAGATAAAAAAAACCCTAGTGTCTGAATACCCAATGCTTATAATAACAAAATTACAAAAGAATTATTATCCATTATTGTCTGATAGCAGTAACATAATATTATTTGCCCATTCAACCTGCATCTTTCCTACCCACATAACAATCTTACCCTAATCCCCTTTCAACCCCAACCAAAATCTTGAATTTTTTTTCAAGAAAACATTATTTCCTAAACATTCAGTGTTTTAATCACATACCCTTTTCATATCTCACCTCAAAACACCATAAAGTTTCCATCTTTATCATCATCTTTAATCAATGAGGGATTTTTCTTGCTTTGGTGAAAATGGTGTTCAGGTCTCTGATGCTGCTTCTTCATCAAGTGGTTCAGTTACCACTTCAAACGGTAAAACATGTCAAAATCTTGTTACCTGTGTTTATCAGTGTAGGTTGCGTAATATGTCATGCCTCATTGTAACTCTTTATTGGACTAAAACCTTAATGGGTCATGGTCTTTCTGTTCAAATAGATGATTCCACTAGCCAATGTTTGTGTAAAGTTGATATTAAGCCAGGCGTGTTTGTTAAAAGAAGAGGGTTTAAGAATCTTGAAGTGGGTAATAAGTTTATTGATGTGTGTTGGGATTTAGCCTCTGCGAGGTTCGGGTACTCGCCCGAGCCGGTGGAAGGGTTTTATCTTGCTGTTGTTGTGAATAAGGATTTGATATTGATGTTAGGGGATATGGGGAAGGATGTGAAGAGTAAGATGGATGTGTCTAGTTTTACGCCGAATTTTGTTTTCGTGTCGAAGAAAGAGAATGTTTTTGGGAAGAAAGTGTTTTCGACTAGAGCGCAGTTTTGTGGGAAAGGGCAGGTTCATGATATTGTTATTGAGTGTGATCTTGTCGGGACGAATGACCCGTGTCTTTTGGTTAGGGTAGATGGGAAAACAATGATGCAAGTGAAGCATTTGAGATGGAAGTTTAGAGGGAATTATACGATTTTGGTTGACGGATTACCGTTGAAGTGTATTGGGATGTGCATAACTGGCTGTTTGGGAAGCTAACGGGTGAGGCGAATTTTTTGTTTCAGACGTGTTTATCGGCCGAGAAAATGTGGGCAAGTCAGTCGAACATGGATGCTTCTTGGTCGAACTCGTTTCGTAGAGATCGAGATCCACAATCGCATGGTTTAGGGTTTTCTTTAGTATTGTGTGCTTGGAAAAACGAATAGAAGTACGCTTTCGTTGGTATATTTACCACATTGTTATGCAAGATGTTATTCAAATACATATTTATCTTGATTTCAACTATAATCAATGCATTTTGTTTTCGGTTATTTGGATAACGTTTGTGTCCGTATGCTTAGTAAGTATGATAGAAGGGTTGACAAGAAATCAATCAAGATTTCAGCCGTTTCTCGACACAGTGGCGTTAGACTTCAAGATTTTGTTTTGTGAGACAATCAGGTAAGTTCTTTTCACCCTTTTACGGTCGATCATGTGTGTATATGTATACGTGTTTCCTTTTGTGTTATATGATATTAATTAGTCTTTATTTGGCTAATGCATTATAGATTTATAGTATTATACAACGAAAGACAATGAACGGGTTAAAACATATTTATTACTTCACTTCAAACTGTTTATGACCCGTTTGAATTGTTTAGATAAATGGGTTACACGTGTCGTGTTTGGATATACAATTTAAGTGTGTTGGGTTAGGGTTGATGTCTTTGACACTAATATATGGGTCGTAACTGTAGGGGTAGTTATGTAATTTTGCATTCTTAAATAATCAGAAAATAAAAACCGTTGCCACTTTTGGTAAACGCTCAAAACAGATTATCGTGACTTCAAGTCGTAATGATCAGAATAAATGCACATTTAAGCATATTCACAAAATACATATGTGTTCATTTCTTTATCAACCAAACGGAAAAGACTAAACGACATAAGTGACACGTCACACAAATTCATCAAAAAACACACACTTCACGAAAATTCATCACTGTGATTGCTGCAAGCGTTAGCAAAACAATTGGCGATGAGCAATGCAACTGGTTTGAAGCTGATGCTGGTGTAAGCACTGGTCTGATGCCTGAACCAACCGGTGGACCGTGTGGAGCAGTTGGCGCTGATGCAGCAGGCGCCGTCGGTTTGGACTCAGGTGGGTCTGTCTCAGGCATGTCGTCTTGGCTCTTTTTAGAATGTGTTGGTGCTGCTGCCACCGAACCTGAAAACATTTGGGGTTTCAAAATCGTTGTAAAGAGATACGGACATACGGTTTGTATAAATTTACGGTTCTTACCGCCAGGACTTGGTGGCAGTTCTGGAGAATCAGCGGCAGGTGGAAGCGCTTTAGGCGGTGGTGGTGGAGGAGGAACAAATAATGCAGGACCTGTCGTTAAGTTAGTTTTTAATCGGTTAGTTACCGAGTTTCTTGATTATGGCGTGACGTTTTACGCAAGTAAAAGTTTACCTGCAGGAGGTAGAGGAACACCAGTAGCTGCAAAACCAAAAATAAAAAATAAAAAAAATAAAAAAATAATAAATAAAAAATAAAAATTAAAATAAAAAAATTAAAAAAAATGAGAACTTTATAAAAATAAGAAAAAAAAAATGAAATAACTCTTGAAAACCGTTACATTTGCATTGGATCGGTATGCGTTTAGAGTTGCATGCTTTCGGGAGTGAAATAGCCAATGCTTGGTTAATAGTGTTCGGTAGTGAAAACGGGACGTTCCCAGTGACAATAAGACACGTGCAATCCATGCTCGTGTCCATAAGGGATTCAACCGCTTTACAACAGCTTGCGGTCGGTGATCCCCCGTTTGCACTGCTCCCTGTGATGAAGTTTACGCAAGGAGTGAAGCTAGCAATCATTGACGTTGTACATGGCGTGCTAATCTGACCCGTAACAGTGAAAATCATAATCGCTAGAATCATGCTTAACAAACCCGAAAAACGATCCATGATTGATAATGATTGTGACAATCACATTGCACTTTGTAAAATTTATAGGTTGTTGGGTTGCAATAGGGGTTGAACCACCTTGACTGGCTATGTGAGTGGTTGGTTGATTTGTTTTGACTTGAGAACTCAAATATGCTGGAGAATTATAGTCAAGTTAGGTAAAACCTTCAGCATATTAAGCTTGTTTACACCGCTGTATCGATGTATCGAGTCCCTAGGAAGAGAGGACTATCGAATTGTACGAATGGAAAACCCGAAACTCGAAACATTTGGGGACAGGTATTCTTAGTTTAATATAAATTCATGGTATTAGATGATACCCGCTCCATTACATGAGTCTGTTTACCCACATCAAGATCCTATATATAATATATTGTATATTCTTAAATATATAATAAATAGTACGTGTAAGTAGTTAGACCAGGTGTAATGGTCCGCTAATTGGGCGCTAAAGGCAAAAATTGGCGCCCCATTCGCCTGAGCACCCCCCCCCCCTATTAAAGGGGCGCCAAACATTCCCATGCGAATATTTCGCGTAGGATCCCCTCTTGCTCAGCCAATGATATCCTTCCACTTCATTTTTATTTTATTTTCTTTTTTAATTCAAATTTAATATTCATTATATACACACACACACTCACACCACACCACTACACCTCTTGTCCATTTCAAGCCCCTTTCGCCCACCAAAGTGGCCCCACATGCCAAGTGTCAAAAAATGCCCATTTCACCCACCATTACACATGGTCTTAGAAACTTGAAATTATCAAAATTATTGGATTGTAAAAGTATAGTTGAATATTTGGTATTTCAAGTCGGTTTTTAAGTGAGTATAAGATCGGTTTTTGAGTAGTGGGTAACTGGGTATCTCAAGTTGGTAATTTTTAACTACATAAGACCGTAAACAGGTTTATCTGATACCTACGGGCATGCCTGTTAACCAGATAGGGTACCTAATTGGTACGAGACACTATTTTACAATCGAGTATGATATGGAAGTTGTCACATGATAGTTTGAGTATTTGATTTAATATAATAAGTGTACAAATTGTTATAAACTTGTAAGTGTGATTTCTTGAAGTTGCTAAACCATGTAGGACACACTGCTCAAGTTGCAGGTTTGTTTGTTGAGAAAAAGACCACACTTAGGCAGTGCTCTTTGACCACCTCTCCCAAAAGACAACACTCAAATTTCAATCTTTGTTTTCTTCTTTAACTCTCTCTCTCTCTCTCTCTCTCTCTCTCTCTCTCTCTCTCTCTCTCTCTCTCTCTCCATATATACGTATATATCTATATAATAGTGGGTTAGATGCACTCTTGTAACGTACATAAACAAGTCGAGCGAGGGTGGGTTTGAGCTCAAGCTAGAGCTAGAAATTAAACGAGACAGCTCACCTCAGCTCGAGCTCTAGCTTGAAGTTAAACTAGCCTAAGGGCTAAGAAAGAGCCAACGAGCCAAGCATGGCTTTTCAAGCGAGTGATGAGCTAAGCCGTAAGCTAGACATGTTATAATAGTTAAGACACACAATTGTAAATGAATTAGATGTATTGTTGTAACAGATTTAGTCACATTGTTTTAATCAATAGTGCATCTAGCCATATAGGGCTTGTAAGCGATTCGAGCCTGAACTCACCTAAGCTTAAGCCGATCTTGAGCTTTATATCCAAAGCACGAGCTTGACTCGTTCATTGTTGACTATTATCTACTTATATATCCGGAATTCTATTTTTTTTTTCATAACTAACGGTATATAGTGTTTAGTTCTTTTATCACAATTTTATTATACAAAACAAAACATTTATACACGTAGCTTGTTCAGGCTCACAAGCCTAGTTAAGCTAGGTATGTGAAGCACAAATGGGCTCTCATCTAGCACATGAGCCGTAATCTTGTTTAGCTCGGTTCGTTTCAATCTTTTAGCGAACTGATTTTTGAATAGCTCATGGGTATGTTTGCTCGGCTCGTACACCTCCAAGTACATCAAATATTATTGTAAAAGGGAAAATCATCATTTTAACTATTAATCAAGCTCATTTTGCCAAAAGAAAATGGAAACGACTACACATACTTTTCATCTTAAAGGAAAACGTTGTGTAGCCATCTCAAATATTTATTTTGGTAAAATGAGTTTGGTCATTGGTTAAAATAGTGATTTTCACGTAACACACAAAGTCGTTAGAGATGGTTCTCTCACAACTCCACCCCACCTTCTCTCATCTACATCACCCTCTCTCTTCCAACGCTTGAAATTTTTAGTGGAGATGCTCTTATTTGTTGTAGGTTTAGCAGACCAACCTGAAACATTCACGACGTCTATTTGGCTGTGAGATTGACTATGAGAGTAGTTTTAGAATTTTTCAGAAGTGTAAAACAAGTATGATATTAGGTGAAACGTGACATGATTACCCGAAAACATACATACACATCTACTCAAATCATACTCGTAAACAATTTCTTATTCTAGGTACTTGCATAAGTGGTAATTTATTAATTTATTGACTTTTTAGATTTATATTTCTAATTTTTGACGTAATAAAACTATAAAAAAATTAAAATAGTAAAAATGATGTAGCATATAGCTAAACAACCTAACTTGGTAATTTTAACAAGTTAATAGCCATACCCGATATCCATTTAATGTGCAAGCGGTATCTAGGGGTAATGAGTAACCGGATACCCGGCGGGTATGGAACACAATGTTATCATCAGGTATTAAATGACCTCCATTGCTATCCATTCGAATAAGTCATTTCTAGTCGCTCAAAATGTAACAGCTTTAGGGTTCTACGTGCTTCTACCCATTAGAGGTGTTCAACGAGTCAAATAACGAATTTTCTATTTATTCGAATCAAATTTCTTGAATTTTTGATCTTTTTACCTGAATTTGGATTCATTTCGTATTAGATTAAGATTCAATTTATTCAATTCGTATAAGAAATTCGAATTCGAATAAATTCGATTTACTTCAAATTTACCATAAATATAAAGTGTTTTACTTTTAGTTTTAAAAATACTACAATCTCATTAATTTTTACATACAAAATAGAAATCTACAAAATTGATAAACAACAATATGTCAAATACGGAAATGTTAAAAGTAGTAGAGACTGGTCTTTTAGAATCTTGTGATGCGTAATGTAAATATGGTAAAAGTAGTAAGGACTATGGGTTTTTAGCGTTTGTCCCAAATTCACAAGTTTTTTTTTTAATCAAAGTGTATATGTGTGTGTATAATTGTATGTATATTAATGTATATATGTAAATATACATTTAAAAATATATGTGTATAATTTGAATTCGAATCAAATTAAAAATCATAAATTCGTATATGATTCATATTTGCTTTTCTAGGCTCGAATTCGAATTTAATTGAATTCGAATTGTTGATAATCGAACGGATTCTTGGTAATTGACTCGAACTAACTCAAATTTCGAATTTTCCGAATCCGAATCGAATTATAAACACCCCTACTGCCAATATTTATGAGAGACTTTTAACTATTTACAAAGCAGAAGCCGAAAAGAAAAGGAGTCTTTTTCCAACCCCAGTAGCCAAAAATGAACTTTGTAATGCACATACGAGGCATGGAATCGTCAAAGTACCCACGCGACACCTTGGTCCAAGTCGCCAAAAGCAGACACACTTGAGACACCATTGCCAGTGCATGTCAGAAGCGGATAGCCTTACACCTAGGCGCGCTTTTTACAACACAGGAAGTACTAGAGGTGTACGGATGTGTGCTTTGCGAGTGACACCTAACTTTTAACTATCATAATGAACCCTATTCAAAACATTAAATTAGGTTAAAACAGATGGTCTATAAAGTCTTGTAATATAGGTACAAAAAGAGTGTGATTTCACCCATTAGTAATAAGTTTCGTTGCGGCTGATATACAGCTGAGTATCTAAACAGAAGCATACATGTTTATCCATACATTAACAGAAGCAGCTTATTGATGCCACTGCTCAACTGGGTTGAACCCAGATTCTTATTGTGCGGTCGTTCATAAGTCCTGCAGAGGCGATCATATTCTCTGTCGGGTGGCAATTAACAGATATAACAGTATCAGTATGCCCTTCTAATTTCTGAAGTAAGTTCTTCCCTTGTAAATCCCAAATGTAGACACAGTGATCTTCCGACCCGCTAACGATATATTTGCCATTTGTCACAGAGAAAGTGGGCGTTATACAGTACTTTTTGTTTACGTGACCCGTATACATCTTCAAGAATTTCCCAGTTGAGTAGTTCCAAAGCTTCTACATTCACAGTAACAGTAAACTAAATGTTAGCAACCAACTATTCAAGACTTCAACTTTTTATGTAGAGTTTGATAACCATACACCAAAAACACGATTCAAGACATGCAAATATAGTCGAGGTGGTAAACCTGACCCATTACTAACAAATGGGACGATCTTGGTTTTAAAAAGCGCTAGGCGCACAAAAGCGACGAGGTCTAAGCGCATCGCGCGAAGCGCAAAGCGCAAAGCGCAAAAAGCGTGGGATTTTCGTACCCGAAGCGCACACTAATTATACAAATTTTTTTATATACCCCATATATATTCCATGAGTTTTTAGCTTCATTTACCCAAAATATAGCTATAAATAAGGTTTTTATGTGATTTTACCTATATGTACAAGCCAAAAACACCAAGGTACAACATTTTTATGCATAAAAAATGCTCAGAATACGTGAGGCGCGGGCCTCAGGCAAAAAAGCGCCTGAAATTTGACAAAAAAGCGCCTGAGGCGCGCGCCTTTGGGAAAAAGGATAGGCGCGAAGCCCTGAGGCGCCCTAGGCTGCGCCTTGATGCGCCTTGCGCCTAGGCGCGCCTCAGGCGCGCTTTTTAAAACCAAGGGGACGATTTAACCAATACGGGTTGTGTTTTATTTCAAACGTTATGAATCGATAAAACACGTGATTTAGTTCTACAGTACTTTGTGATTTCTAACAGAAAATACATCCATCAAAATCCAATAGTAGCAATAGGTGTTTGCATATCTTATGATCTTCTATTACAATCAACTAGTCCCATTAACATGTTTAAACAAAACAACAAGTCAAGTCCCAAATAATTACATACTCAATTGTATTTTCTAATTATCAATTACGCATCGCCAACTCACTTTTACCCTAAAGTACACCGATGACAACACTACTCTAAACCATGCCTCCACAATCTTATGCTACTCTCTCTCTCATATCTCTCTCATACCCACACACCTTACTTACTCGCTAACTACTACCCTGACTCACGACCCGATCTGGGGTACCCGAATAGGCAGGGGCGGTGTTACATATTCGGATATGTCTCTAGAAGTCTAGAACCAGCTTAAAAACATAACAATATCAATCCCTAAACCAGAAATTACTAAACTTTAACACCCCCAACGTCAAAACAAACAAACTAACCAATTATCATCCAACACTACGATAACCCTAACGAACACATTCTCACACACACCTACAAACACCTTAAAGGTTGAAACAACAACATCAATCCCCAAACCCCAAATTATTAAATATTTCAATCCCCAAACCCCAAATTATCAAATCTTTCAATCCCCAAACCCCAAATTATTAAATCTTTCAATCCCCAAATCCCAAATTATTGATCTTTAACAAATATTTCAATCCCGAAACCCCAAATTATCAATCTTTAACAACCTCAGCTTCAAAACAAAGAAACTAACCAGATTATCATCCAATGTGGCCATATAAAGACAACAAAGTCACAAAAACATATATGGGGACATATCTACTAAAAAAACAACATAAAACATAGTGCACTAAAGATATTCTTAGCAAGCTACCAAACAAGCAATTGATAAAAACATATATAACGGACAAGTAACACATCGTAAAGCACACGCCACGCAGACAAGCAGTAACATGCAAAGGCCACCAAACAAACTGACAAGCTAATCTCCTTACAAGAGACTAACACCCTAAACTCCTAAAGAACGAGTTTAACGCTAAACCGTACTATCCTACTAAAAGTCCTTAACGTTAATCCTACGTCTTCACAAACTCCTATGCTGGACCATGTCCTTGGAAAGGTGCAATTCTAGCAAGTCACTACAGTCTACAAGAACTGATTTTAAAAATATATCTCACATTAACTAACCGAAACAAGCTGATCTAAAGACCATAGTTGTTAAAAGCCATCGCCTTTTGCGCCTAGACCCATTTTTTAGGCGAGGCAATGCATTTGCGCTTTGAGTCGAGGAAATTTCGCTTTAATTCTCCAGGTGATGGTTTAGGAGCAAATTTCAAACTAGATTGCCAAATTTCGGAGAGTTTCCAGCCAAATTCGTTAAATTATGGCTAGATTTGAGCCAAATTTCTACTTTTATCTAAGGAAAACTACTTCTATACACTAATAGATCAATATTTTAAAACTTTTGATACTATCTAGATGTAAAATAGTATTATTTTAATATATTTTTACTCTATTTTCTAGTTCACTTTTTTTATCTCAGGCCCTCGCTTTTTTTGCGCCTGGCGCCTAGGCCCCAGGCGAGGCCTATGCGCCTTGAGTGCGCCTAGCGACTTTGATTACTATGCTAAAGACCTTTTTTTGGAGAGTAGTGTTTCAGCGGTAAATCCTGTGTTGCAAAGCGACCACTGCCCAGGATCGAATCCCATAGCACCACACGGGTTTCTCCTTTCAAACCCAAGCGGTTATTTTTTCAGTGGCGCATGAGATTCGAACCTGAGACCAAACCCGGGCAGGAACCCTCTAAGGAGGTAAACCTTCCCACCTCAAACCAGCTAGGCTGGAGATCATTGGCTATGCTAAAGACCTAAAGTGATTTTTTTTTTCTAGTGGCTAAAAGTCTAAAACTTAAAACCAAGCTACATAACCATCAAAATCCATATGATCACATACTCAATTATATCATCTAACTTTCAACTAACAAGTTATTATTGAACAATATGAATCCCCAAATCCAAATTCTGAAACTTTAATCAACTAACCAGATTATCATCCAACGTAGCGACAAGAATAAACTTCCCATTAGGCGAAAACTTAGTAAACGAAACCGCGGGCACTTTATCATCAATCAAAGTCTTCAAACAAATCCCAGTATCCGTATCCCAAATCTTACAACTCCCATCATGACTTCCAGACACAATCAAACTCCCATCCCTATTAAAATGCACTGACGTCACCGGCAACGAGTGTGCCCTAATTACATGATTCGTCTTCCCAGTCTTCACATCCCAAACCCTAATCGTCTCATCAAACGAACCAGACACAATAAGATTAGAATGCACACTGAAATTAACGCAAAACACGAAGCTTGTGTGGCCTCTTAGGGTTTTGACGCACTCGGCGGCGCGTGCGTCCCAGATGCGG
This sequence comes from Ambrosia x helenae, assembly GCA_030844895.1. Lineage (NCBI taxonomy): Eukaryota > Viridiplantae > Streptophyta > Magnoliopsida > Asterales > Asteraceae > Ambrosia > Ambrosia x helenae. Next base: position 503,070 of record CM061230.1, on the reverse strand, counting down.
AGGGTTTTGTCGTCTGAGGCGGAGCAGATGTAGTGGGAGTCGGAGGACCAGGCGAGGTCGGAGACGCCGTCGGAGTGTCCGATGAGACGAGAGATTAAGGTGAGGGTTTGGGTGTTCCAGAGGATTAGGGTTTTGTCTAAGGAAGCGGAGGCTAGGAGCTTGCCGTTGTTGGAGAATTTGACGGCGGAGATGGCGGACTGGTGGCCGGTTAGGGTTTTGAGGTGGTGGTATGGGGTGTATTGTGGTGGTGGTGGTGGTTGGATGGTGGTGGTGGTGTTGCTACCCATGTTATTATTATTATTATTATTATTATTATTATTATTATTATTATTATTATTATTATTATTATTATGTGTTATGTTTATGTGTAATAAGTTGGATGAAGTTATAATGTTATTTATAGGTGGTGGGTGGGTTTATAAGTTTAAAAGTTTAAACTAGTAAAGATCGCGTTTCGCTGTGGCAGCTCCTGTTGCGTTGAGGGTTTGGTGGACATTAATTCTATTACCCCGCGCTTTGCGACGGGAGCTCCTGTTGCGTTGAGGGTTTGGTGGATGTTAAAGATTGTGCGTCGCCGTGGGAGCTCCTATTGCGTGGAGGGTTTCATGGACATAAAAGATAATATTAAGTGACTGTTACTCTCGCGTGGGCTTAAAAAAAAATACTCGCGGCTAAAAACTAAAAGTTTGGTGGTCAAAGTTTGAAATCCTAAAAGCTAAAAGTTTGGTGGTCAAAGTTTGAAATCCTAAAAGCTAAAAGTTTGGTGGTCAAAGTTTGAAATCCTAAAAGCTAAAGGTTTGGTGGTCAAAGTTTCAAATCCTAAAAGCTCAAAGTTTGGTGGTCAAAGTTTCAAATCCTAAAAGCTCAAAGTTTGGTGGTCAAAGTTTCAAATCCTAAAAACTCAAAGTTTGGTGATCAAATTGGGAAAAAATAAAGCACATAGTTAGTAAGAAAGTTAGTTGCCAAAGTGCAATGCAAGTTTCAAAAAGTTTGGTGGTCAAAATTTGAAATTCTAAAATGGCTAAAGTGTAAATATTGAGCAAAGTTTGGTCATAATAGTAAATTGTGATGTGTCGTCAAAAAGCGCCAATAAAAAATGGATGCCCCCAAATTAACTAATCAAGTTTAGGCAGCCAAATGTGTAGCCAATCATGTTGAGGAGTCACTGTATAAGTGTCTCTTCTTTATTAGATACTATAATATTATTATACTGGTGGACACGGGTAAACCTAAGCGTTTAAGTACACCTTAAGTGAAACCTAAGCGAAATGGTCTTTGAACATTTGAGATGTGTGAGAGTTGGGTTGCGTTTGGTTCTATCGTCTACATCCTAGTACGTGAGGGTTGAATTGCTTCCGTTGTGTATGTTTTAAGGAACGGGTTTAAAGTTAAGTTTAAACGAATGTGATTTGTTATTAGTTGTGTGGGTATGGAAAAGGCTGAACGAAGTGAGAGTCAAGGTCGTTATACATAAGTGTCTCCTTCACCATCTTCGTTATCATTATTGTGATTGTTATATGAGAATTAGATTAGTTGAAACCTAAAAGTCACTTAAGTTGTTTATGGGTGTGTAAAACCTGTTATACGTACTATATAGTTTTATTAGAAAGATGTGGATAAGTACTATAATTACCTTGATCCCCGAATGTTGTGTGCAAGACCATTGACCACAACAAATGTCTACTCACAAAAAACTCTTAATTTTAGTATAGCATCTTGCATTGCTCGAACTCCTAAACAACCCACAAAGCATAAAACTTGCTTCTTCAACTAACTTGGATAATTTACGAACTTAAAAAAAAGTGACTTCGCGCAATCCCTTTTTTTCTCTCTCTCTCTGTCTTCAACGACCCTCCATTTTACCGTCGTTGCAACTCCACAATGGGCTGCTCTCTCTATTCAAAAAACGATTGTTAAAACTGCCGAGCTCTGATACTAATTATTAGAAAATCAGGCCCTTGATCAAACACACAAATAGCCTTTTTATTATTTATCAATAAAATCACACATTACAATGAATAACCTATCATGCTCATAGTAATCCTAACTTAACTCTATTTCTATTTTAATCATTTTTTTTTGAAGGGAGACTAGTGGCAGAGATCATCACACCCGCCTCTTGGCAGACCCTAATCATCCACGCGTTCAGACTATGTTGTCTGAACCGAGTCCACGTTGGTACGGTGGGGACTATGGTGTTCGCCCGAAAACCGTACTGCCTCCACACGAGTTTCCTTGCTGGAGTAACAGCCGGATGAAAACCGGGTCAGCTCAGATTCGAACTTGCATCAACTAGTGGACCACAAGCTCTTATCTTCATTGCCTTGTGTGCTCCAGGATTCGAACCTGTAACCAGGCCCTCCTCCCTTCATCGCATGACCAACTGGGCTATGCCAGAAGGTCATCTATTTTAATAATTGATAATGATAAAACCAACTAAATAAACCCATGTAGTTAAACCATTAATTACCCTATTTAAATATAAAAGGCTCGATATTTTTTTTTTTTGAACGGCTAAAATCACCACCAAGCCTGCCCTTTGCAAGATTTAAATCCACAACCACTTAGTTGGGAAATACAACACTTCACCACTAGGCTATCCCCTTGAGGCCAAAACGCTCAATAAAAAATTCACAAAAAAATATCTATAACTCTTCTTGATCTTTATCTCCTAATTCAAGATTAACGTCTTCAGGCACAATATTTGCAGTGATTAACGTCTTCAGACGCAGCTTGTTGCTTGCTTACCCATTATCCAGATACAGCTCGGTTGATAATCTACAAAGTGATAGAAAAAAAAAAGTGATCAAGAAGTCAGAATGCATGAATATTATTAAAAGTTTGTACACAATGTTTTGCTAGTGACAGAAGCCCAAAACAAAATAAGCTATATACTCCGAAGTCCGATATAGCATTTAGGCCGCTAGACGTCCAGTGGATCACCATCGGATGGTGGACCTTCCAGGTTTTGAATGAAAAATTAGGATTTCAAGTTTAGCCCAAACCAAATATATACGAAAAGAGGGGGTTGTAACTTGTAATAGTATGGATGTAAACGAGACAGCCAAGTATGAGTTCGTTAAGGACCGGCTCGTTTTAATTTAAGAGGGTTTGAGCTCGGGCTCGGCTTGTGAGTACTTTTTCAAACTCGAGCTAGACTCAAGCTCGACTCATTTATTATTTATTAATTAACTATTTATAATAATGGCTTATACACACACATATAAGGAAGAAATCTATGCAGAACACTATGTATTGCGACTTGCGAGAACACACAAACAAAATGAATCATTCATTTTTTTTTTTTTCAATTTTACACAACTAAAAAGTAAAAAACAAATGTTACAAAAGTAGGGTAAATCAAATATAAGGTTACGATTAAATACACAGTGAAAAAAATATGAAGTCATAAGAAAGGTATCAAACGGACTCCGATTGAACTCATTCAAGCAACATTTGAACCGTCTCATCGAACCTTACGATCATAGTTTTTAGGTTTTTGCTTTTTTGGATTTCTAGCTTGTAGTTTTTAAAATTTACGTTATATCATTGTGTCTTTTACGTTACATTGTGTCTTTTTCTTATTTTTATCATTGTATCATTTTTGTGATTCATTGTGTCTTTTTTCTTCAGCATTATTTTATATTTTTCGGCATTGTGTTATATTTTGTGACTCACTATGTCATATTTCGTGATTTATTGTGTTTTTTTATATCTTTCTCACTCTTCTCATTTTTGTGTAGGATAACTTGACCCATCAAATATATGCAGGTTAAATCAGCTACAAAATGAATTCGAAAACAAATAGGTGAAAATTTCATTTTTATGTAACCTACACATATGTAGGTTAAATCAGATACATGTATGTAGGTTTATAAAAGACAAACAAAAACATTAGTTTGATGGTTTTATTATGTATAGTTAACACAACGCAACGCAACGTACATGCATGGTTCATCATTTTTACGTTTCGATCTAAATTTTGTATTTTAATAAAACATGGTATTGATTATACAGTTCATGGACTATGTACATTGAATTATGAAAGTTGTTCATACTCGGAAGTTTATTCTGAAAACTACCAACGAGCAATTAAACCAACCAAAATGCGTTAAACAACATCTGGAAGTCCAGAATATTGATTAGAAATGTAAAATTTGTATTTTGATAAATCATGGTATTGATTGTATAATTCATGTATTACGTACATTGAAGTATGAAAGTTGTTCATACCCGAAAGTTTATTCTGAAAACTTTCAACGAGCAATTAAACCAATCAAAACGTGTCAAACAACGTCCGAAAGTCCAGGATATTGATTAGAAATGTAAAATTTGTAATTTGATAAAATGTGGTATTAATTGTGTAGTTCATGTATTACGCACATTAAATTATGAAAGTCGTTCATGCTTGGAAGTTTATTTTGAAAACTTCCAACGAGCAATTAAACCAATCAAAACGTGTTAAACAACTTTTTTTTTTATTAAAAATCAGTTAAAACATTTAAAAATGAATTGAAACAATTTAAAATCAATTAAAACAATTAAAAAAAAAAAACCCAAAGCCCCGAGCTATGGCCATAGCTTGGTGCTCTAGGGATAAAAAAAATACCAAAGCACCAAGCTATGGCCATAGCGCGGTGCTTTGGGTTCATGCGCTTCACTTTATCAGACAATCTAGTACGCTATCAACTTTATGATTGACTGATGTGGCCAAAGCACCGCGATATGAAGACCTTGGCGCGGAAAGTCTTGAAGACCTTGGCGCGGAAAGTACAAGTAGAAACACAGATATAGGAAACGTTTTTCATTAATGATATGGCATGTGTAGCCATTTTGATTACAAATAACAGCGCCGTAACTGAGCGCCGTTCCATGATCTTGGAATAGGGGTGCCATCGAGCTTTTCCAATGCGTAGGCACCTTTCCCGAGCACTTCTTGAATTTTGTAGGGGCCTTCCCAAGTTGGGGCGAGCTTCCCGGGCTTTTCGGCGTTGGAAGCTTCATTGTTGCGGAAGACGTAGTCCCCAATCTTGAAGGCTTGCTCCTTTACATGTTTGTTGTAGTACTGCTCGAGTTGGGTCTTGTAACTTGCTTCTTTTATTGCCGCGAGGTTGCGGCGTTCCTCTAACAGATCAAGGTTCATGCGGAGTTCTTTATCATTGTCGGTTGTGTTTGCCATCAATACCCTTGCCGTGGGGCAAGCTATCTCTGCAGGGATTACCGCCTCGGACCCGTATGTTAGGCTGAACGGGGTTTCGCCATTGCTTGTTTTCGTGAGGGTACGGTAAGCCCATAAGACGTGCGGCAACTCGTCTACCCACCCTGTTCGCCTGGTTCCGAGTCTTGTCTTGATGCCTTCAACGATTGTGCGGTTGGCTCTTTCTACCTGACCGTTGCCTTGCGGGTGCGCAACGGATGTGAAGATTTGCGTGACTCCCATTTGAGCCAGCCATTGTTGGAGGACCTGGTCTTCGAATTGTGTTCCATTGTCACTGACCAGTTGCATCGGTAATCCAAACCGACAGATAATGAACTCCCAGATGAACTTCTTGACATGTGCGCCATCGATCTTTGCCAGAGGTTTCGCTTCGACCCACTTAGTGAAGTAGTCGATAGCGACAACCAAGTACTTGACATTGCCCGGCGCCGCCGGGAATGGTCCGACTAGGTCAATAGCCCACTTTTGGAAGGGCCAAGCCGCGGTAACTGGTACGAGATTATTCTTTGGGCGCAAGGTGTTTGGGGCATGGCGCTGGCAGCTGTCACATTTGCGTATCTCGGTAACTGCGTCGACGTGCATGCCAGGCCAGTAATATCCTGCATTCATCAGCTTTGCCACTACCATTCTTGGGCCTGCGTGTAGCCCGCATGTTCCTTCATGTATATCTTTGAGGAGAAAGGAGGCTTCGGCCGGGTCAACACAGCGCAAGAGTGGCCCCAAGTAAGAGCGGCGGTACAGGATGTCATCGGTCAGTTGATATTGCAGGGCCTTGGTTTTTATCTTCCGGGCCTCGAGTTTGTCATTGGGCAGAACTCCCGATGATAAAAAGGCTTTGATCGGTGTCATCCATGACACGTTGCCTGTTTGAGTCACATTGACCTGGCGCACGGGGACCGATGGTTTATCTCGTACTTCGATGCGGACCTCTTTTGCCATGTGCTCGAAAACCGTGGATGCCATTTTGCTGAGTGCGTCGGCGGGTTTGTTCTCGCTGCGCCGGATGTGTTCGACTGTGCATGTGTCGAACTTGCGCATGAGTTTCTTGGCTTGCTCCAGGTATAGAGCCATGGTTTCGTCTTTTGCATCGTATGCCCCGTTGATCTGCCGTGCTACCAACAAAGAGTCTACATGCGCCTCTACGTGCCTGGCCCCCATTTTTTCCGCTATGCGGAGGCCTGCCAGCAACGCTTCGTATTCCGCTTCGTTGTTTGTGCTTTTGAACTCGAGGCGGATGGCGTATGTGAACTCATGTTTGTCTGGGCTGATGAGGCGCAAGCCGGCGCCAGCACCGTCTCCGTTGGAGGCGCCATCGGTGTATAAGGACCATTTTTGCGATGGGTCGTGCACTGGCGCAGGTGATTCTTCTTCTCGGCACTCTTGAACCTTGTCGGCTGGGATCTCGGTTGCGAAGTCTGCCAATACTTGTCCTTTGATTGCGGGTCGGGGCTTATAACTGATTGTGTGCTCTCCCAGCTCAATAGCCCACTTCGCCAGTCTTCCTGACAATTCTGGTTTGGCCAAGATGTCGTTGATCCGATAGTCTGTGAGGACGTTTATCGGGTGACCTTGGAAGTATCTGCGCAATCTTCGGGAAGCGTGAATTAAAGCTAGGACCAACTTTTCCATTATGGTGTACCGAGTTTCCGCGTCTAACAGCGTGCGGCTGATGTAATAGATAGGCGTTTGCACGCCTTTACGATCGACCATCAGGACTGCGCCGATTGCCCGCTCCGTGACTGAGAGGTAAAGCGTGAGTGGCTCTTTAGGGAGCGGGGCTGTCAGTGTAGGAAGGTTCATCAGACACTGCTTCATTTGTTGGAAAGCTGACTCAGCTTCGGTTGTCCAGCGGAAGTTACTTTTCTTCAGACAATTTTTTAAGGTGTCGACAAAAGGAAATGACTTTGAAGCGTAGTTGGATAGGAAACGGTTTAGGGCGACCAGGCGGCCCATCAATGTCTGCACCTCTTTGACGGAGGCGGGAGATGGCATCCGCTCGATTGCTTGTACCTTTTCTGGGTTGGCGCGGAACCCGTCCCGCGTAACGATGACTCCCAGAAATTTCCCTTCTTCCATTCCAAACGAGCACTTGCTTGGATTTAGCTTCATGCGGACCTTTCGTAGCTGGTGAAATGTTTGTTGGATGTCTTGTAGCATGTCGGTTTCTTCCCTGCTTTTGATCACTAAATCATCGACGTACACTTCAAGCCGTACGCCGATTTCTTTCACGAACGCTGTATCCATCAGGCGTTGGTATGTGGCGCCCGCATTTTTCAGGCCGAAAGGCATCTTTGTGTAGCAGAAGATACCCGCGTCTGTGCGGAACGCTGTTTTATCTTCATCTTCCTTCGCCATTTGTATTTGGTGATATCCTTTGTAGGCGTCCAGGAAACACTTGAATCTGTATGGGGCGAGGGAGTCCACCTTCAAATCGATCTCTGGTAGGGGATAACAGTCCTTTGGGCACGCTTTGTTGATGTCTTTGTAATCGACGCACATGCGCCATCCTCCATTCGCTTTGGCGACCATGACAGGATTGGCCACCCAAGTTTGATATCTGATGGGGCGGAGGATGCCCGCATTGAGCAGCTCGGTGACTTGTTCATTCATGGCCCTTGTTTTCTCCGGGCCCATACTCCTCTTCTTCTGTACAATTGGCTCTGCGGAACGATAGACGTTAAGCTTGTGTTCCGCTATGTCCCGCGGAACACCCACCATATCTGCCGGTTGCCATGCAAAAATGTCTATATTGCTGATCAGAAGTTGCTTCAAATGATTTCGTATGGATTCGGAGATTACATGGCCAATGGTCACCGTTTGCTCCGGAAATTTGGGGTTGAGCGCCCATTTTTCCGGCTCTGTGCGGGCATCTGTCTTGACCATCTTTGGCGGTTTGGCTGTCTCCGTGACATGGCAATCTTTGTTCCCCCGGATGAAGGCAACGCCTGTTTTGGTGGGAAAACCAACCATTGCATGCGCCGTGGAGGCGTTGGCGTTGAAGTGAGCAATGCCTTCTCTTCTTAGGAGTATGTCATGGTTTGATGCGGCTGGTAGGACCATGAAGTCGCATATTTCTGTGCGCTCGTGTGTACCATCCGTCCACGTTACAGGCAAAGAGAGCATGCCGCGGGGCATGATGGTTTCGTGGATGAAACCAGAGATTGGCTCATTGACCGAATGAGTTTTGCCTTGTCTTCTTCATCTAGCTGTTGAAAACATTGGTCATACATGATATCTGTGCTGCTGCCGCCATCTAAAAACATATACCGTGTGCGGTAATGTCCGAAGACGGCAGTAATCACCAATGGAGCTGTGCAGGAGGCACCCCCTCTGACCCTTGGCATGAGGATGTCAGCCTCCTTCCATGAGTCGTCTAGTGGCTGTACCCGGGTGCGCTTCCCATGTTGGGTGTTCTTGCCCCGCCATGTCATGTTGCATTGGTGGCGGGGGATTAGAGTTGCAGCGTGAGTGTTTAGGTCCCGGATCTTCTTCCGCGACCCTTCGCCTTGGGTTTCTTCGTTGCCTTGCCCTCTGCCAGCTCGGTGAACATTTTTGACCAGGTGGCCGAGCTGGCCTGATTTCAGCGCTGCCTCTATCTCCATTTTTAGACTGTAGCAGTTGTCCGTGAGGTGGCCGTAGTCGTTATGGTACTCACAGAACTTGCTGCGGTCCACGTTTCGGCGCTTCCCTAGGGGGTTGGGCTCTTTCAGGGTGACCTGCTCGGTTTTCAGAACTTGAGATGGAGTTTTTGTTAACGGGGTCCAGTCGTGATTTTTCTTGGAGTGTCCGCGTTGGTCCCGCGTTTGTTTGGAGCTGATTATCTGGCGGGCATCACCGGCCGGGGAATATTTTCCTTCGTCGGTGGTGCCTGTGATGCGGTTCCAAACGGATTTGTTTTTGTGTCTAGTATTATTATTATTATGGTGTTGTGGCTGGAAGCCGTGTTGTTGGTTGAAAGATTTTTCGGAGGAGGCATATATTTTGGCTGAGCGTATGAGCTCATCCCAGGACTCTGGGATGCCATCTTTGCCGGTGAGGCATTTCATGAGGTCTGGACTGCGCACATTGTGAATGAACGCGGCCCGTGTGAGCTCCTCCCCGCATCCAATTTGCAGTGCTTCTTTGTTAAACCGGACTATGTAATCTTCGATCGTTTCCCTGTCATACCGTCGGCATAGCAGGATGTCCGCCTTGTCTTTCTTATGCTTACGTAAGTGCGAAAAGTGGCTACCGAACTTTTCTGTGAGGTCGTCGAAATCCTTCACGCTTCCCGCTGGGAGGCTATCAAACCATACCCTGGCGGCACCCGTGAGGGTTTGAGCGAAAAGGTGACACCACACTTGAACAGGCCAATCCACAGATACACCTGCGCATTCGAAATCGTGCACATTGTCATCTGGGTCACGCAGGCCATCGTATCTACCGATGCTGCTTGGGAGTTTGGCCTTTCTTGGTACTTTTGCAGCCGCTATGCGAGCGATGAATTTGGACTTCTCAGCAAAAGCTTTCGGTCGAAATGGTTTTACCAAGTCATCGTCTATCTCACTGTCTCGCGACGTGTGAGTGTGTTTCTTCCCCCTGTGATCGGAGTCGCTGCTTGACGATTCGTAACCATCTGGCTCTTCACGTGATTTGGCGTAGCCCCGAGCTCTGACGTTTCCGCCGAGCTCCCCGCTACGACCCTCACCGTGGTTAGCCGTATCTTTCTTCTTGTACCTTGCTTTCGACGGAGTATCGAAAGCAAGCGTCTTACCTTTCTTTTTCGCTTGCTGCAACAGCTTGCGTTGGTAGATTGCAGCACTCTTGGCATTCTGACGGAGGAGCCAACGATCCGGATCCTCTTCGGGGAGCTCTTGACTGTCGTCGTCGGATTCGACGTCACGGATTTCAACGGCTGACCCGTCGAGCCTAGACGTCGTCTGCTTGACGACAGTGTTGGGTGTGGTTTGGTTATCCGGCTGTCGGAGGTCCTCGTCTCCTGTTTGGTGCATGCCGGATGTATTAGGGTTGGGTTCAGCCATGGGTGGGTTAAAAGATGGGTTAAAATAGCTGTTCTAACCGTTGGATGGCGCCAATGAAGAAACAATAAGTATACCGGAGATTAGGACTAACCTCCGGGGGGTTGATACTTATGTAACTACAGGTTTAATCCTTTACCCAAACCGTTACGACAACCCGAGAGTTTGTTAAGGTGAGTGTGATATGTATTGTGTGTGATATGAACAAGAGATTTAAGTGGTTCGGTCGTTAATGACCTACGTCCACTGTAAGTGCCCGGAATATTATTACTAACAAGAGAGAATTACAAGTAATGAGTACAGTAGGGACGGTTGTATTTGTGAATGCCTACATGAGTTGCATCTGATGCTATTTATAGGCTTAGTAGTGGGCTGCATGGAGAGGCCCACAAGTGACGCCATTGGCTTGGGCCCAACCGGGGCCCAAGCCCATGGTCTTTCTGGAAATGGCGGGAAAGGACGAGGCACTGTTGATGACGTCAGCCCACAGTGTGGTCGTTGTTGTAGTCGGACACGTGTCCGCCTTCTGGTGGTGCACAGTAACGTCGTACTTGCTACAGTGTCCAGGCTATCTCTGCTGGCTGATTTGACGCCTGACAGTGGGCGAAGTAATGCCTGCTGGTCACTGTTCACGACAGCGTGTACAGTGCAGCCGTTCCCCCTTTTGTACTATCTGCCACATGTCCTTCTTCTGTTGGTGTATGCTCTGACACAGATCCTTATGAATCTTCCTTTTGTCATCCCTTGTACCTCCTTTGACGTGCCAAGGGAATCTTCCGCGTGCGATGGCACGCGCGTATCAGGTATTAGTTGCTGCTTATCATCTGTGCCGGCGCGCGAGGATGTTGATTGGCTGTCCTCGCGCGAGTATGCTCCTGCGCCGTGACGTGGCGCAGGGTTGTTACTTAGTGGGGATAGGGACGCCTTTCAGATTAGGCTCCCTATCCCTTCAAGTCCCCCTAGTCTAGGGCTTCTCCTGCTCGCTGATGAGGAGGTGGAGTGCTAGACTCGAAATGTAGAAGTCGCGGATGAAAGCTCATCTGCTTGCGTTGTAGCCTTTGGGGGTGTCATTCTGATTTGAGAAAATATAGGCGGGAAACGTATTTTTCCGTTTTTCGTCAAATTTGCGCCGTGAAGGACGTTCTCCGTCCAATCGTTGCAGTGGTTGAGCGGGGAACGTCTTTTGAAGGTTTACGTCAACTTTCCGCTGGGAAGGACGTTCTCCGCCCCAACGTTGCAGTGGTTGGGCGGGGAACGTCTTTTGAAAGTTTACGTCAACTTTCCGCTGAGGAGGGCGTTCTCCGCCCCAACGTTGCAGTGGTTGGGCGGGGAACGTCTTTTGAAAGTTTACGTCAACTTTCCGCTGAGGAGGGCGTTCTCCGCCCCAACGTTGCAGTGGTTGGGCGGGGAACGTCTTTTGAAAGTTTACGTCAACTTTCCGCTGAGAAATTTACTGCTGCTGGAGTAATTTAATGCGGGTCTGGAGTTGTGATAAATTCTAAATCATTGGCATTGAATTTGTCTCTCATAAATTGGAATAAATGCGCCTGGAATTCGAATGATCAATTACTTCTGAGGGAAGTTTAGTGGTTGCTGATGTGTCAGTGACTGTCTGGTTGTACAGACTGATACACGTCCCATCGTGGTTGCAGTTATCAATATATCGTCTGTGTCAGGAGCGTGGGGTTTCACGCGTCTGACATTTTGTCCTCATGGTTGAGATTGTGCCACGTGTCGATGGGCACGTGTTGTCTGTCAGGCGCGTGAGTTGCCACGCGCTTGAATGGTTGATATTGTGAGATCTGTTGACACGTGTCGATCATCCGGCGCCTGTGTAGTGTACAACTGTCATACACTTCCATCCAGGCCACTCGTTTTTGTTGCGGACACGTGTCACCATCTTGTGAATGGAATTTTGAAAAGTTGTGACGGTTTACACTTCCCCGGTGGGTCCCTCTGTCATTAATGCGATGAGTATATAAGGATTAGCAATGTTGCTATGAACGGTTACTTCTCTTATTTCTTTCCTTCTTACTCTCAATTTTCTCTCAACTTCCGGTCAGTCTTCTGTTGAAGTTTCCGTTTAATCTTCAAAGATCTCCCTGACCTTGAAGATTCATTGTTGAAACTTCAAGTTTCTTCCTTTCTAGAGTGTCTTCTGTTCTTGTTTTCTCCTTGTTGATCCTTCCATCAACCGTTCTTTTTCATTTTCTTTGAAGATTCCGGTTGATCTTCAAGTTTTCCGGTGAGATTTCCAGGTTTTTTCTTTCTTAAACTCCCACAATGTCGGATAGTCACAGTACCTCCGGTGAAGTTCTGGGTAAGGAGACGGAGGAGGTGGTGCAGGAGCCCATCGTCGAGCATGGCCGGACGAAGGAGAGGAAACTCATGACCAACACATTCTGTGTTTGGGGTCAGGAGGCTTTTAACCGTTTCTGTGTTATGTATGGGATCCTCCCGGAGTGGGAGCCCATGCTTCCCTCTCCGACCAGCACCGTCTTATCTGCTGGTAGCGGCCAGCTGGCCCTTTATGAAGCCCACTTTGCCAAGTGTGGGTTCCGGCTTCCATGCACCCGGTTCCAGATAGATACCATGGTTGCCTATGGCGTCGGGCCTACTCAACTAACCGCCTTCGGGCTTCTGAGGTTAGTTCATTTTGAGGCGTCGTGCCGCGCCTTGGACATTGAGCCGACTGTTAAGCGGTTCAACGTGTTTTATTTCATGGCGCGGGATGAAACGTGGTTTTCTTTTAAGCCACGCCCCAAGGTGCCCGCCATGGCCACCCATACCCCAAAGTCCCTTCACTGGGCAAAGGAGAAGTTCTTCTTTGTGAAGAAGGGGGTCATCCCTGTTGGCCTCCCTTGGAAGATAATAGGGGATGGTCAGCGCGTGGCGGACATGCCTCTGCTTAAAGATTACAAGAAGCAGGATTGGTTCGTTGCTCTTACCGCCAACGCCACTAGGCTGGAGTTCCAGAACCTGACAGAGGGAATCTTCTTCCTTCTGGGGATGAACCGGAATGGTATCCGGGCGGGTAAAGAGCCTTACATCGCGGAGGAGGGTAAGTATTTTATATTAGTTATTATCATTATTGCCTCCCGCGTTCCTTTCCTTATGATGTGTCATTTGCAGGTGTAAGCAAGTTTGAGTTCTACGCTGCCCGTCAGGAAAAGGGCATTAAGTGGAGGCCAGTGGCGGAGGGCCAGACCTCGTGCTTGGATGCGTTGGCGGATCGTTTTTATTATCCTGACCTTGCTGCGGCGCCCAAACCTTATTTTACAACTGGTGAGTCTCCCAGCCCTTTATTTGATAGTATTTTCGGAGATGATACTGTAGGGGAGACTCCGCCGGTAGGCTCGTCCGCGAGGCGTGGTCGTTGGAAGCACGCTCCGCGGAAGCACAGGTACCGAGCCATGATTACCCTTTCTGACTCGGGTTCTTCCGTTTCAGCAGGAGAAGCTGTGAAAGGGCGTCGGCGGAGGAAGGATGGCCCACCCTCTGAGGATGACGAGGAGGCGGAATCTTCTCAGCTGGAGAAGAGGAAGAGGTCGCGGACCGCTGGCCCGGTGAAGGAGACTCCAGTCGCGCCTGGCGCTGGAGGTGGTGAGGGATCGGTACCTGGTCCGGACCCAGTTAATGTTTCCAAGGGTCCTGTTGGAAGTGGTAGCGGTGGCGGGCCCGTTTTCAGCATGGGCATTGGTGCCGCCCCTGCGCGCCAACCACTCTTCCAAAAGTTACTGAGGAAGAAGACTCCTGGTAAGTTCTTTTTTCCTCCTCTCTCTTCTTTTCTATTTTCATTAATTGTATTATTATTAATAAGTTATTGTTGATTTGTAGTGGCGCCGAAGATTGTGCCGACTGCTCCTTTGTCTTCCTCCGCCGAAGCGGGTGGAAGGGAGGAGGATGCCTTGTGGAAGGAGCAGGAGCTTGCGCAGGAGCAAGCGCGGGCCGATGAAGCCTTGCAAAAGGCTGAGGCTGAGAAGGCCGCTGCTGCCAAGCAAGCGACAGCCGATGAAGCCCGCCGCCGGGCTGAGGCGGAGAAGAAGGCTGCTGCCGATGAAGCCGCAAGAAAGGCTGAGGCAGACAAGAAGGCTGAGGCGGACCGCCTTCGCCTCCAAGAGCAAAAGTTCTTGGAGGAAAAAACCAAGCTGGCTGAGGAGCGCGCTGCAAGGGAGCGTGCCGAAGCTGAGAGCCAGGAAATGGCTCGTGATGGAGGGGATGCCTTTGAGAGGGCTCTGCTCCAGCAGGGCGCCTCTGGAGCTGGTGCGAGTGGCTCGCGTCGGGATCGGCGCGAGGCTTCCAGGGTTGGGGAATCAGCAGGAGTCTATGACGGCTCTTGTTGGTCTGGTGGTGACGCCATCTGGCGCCCTCGCTGGGCGATAAGGGAAAACACATTGTTTTCCAACTCCTTGGCTGCCGAGGAGTTTGTCAGCGAGGTGGTGAGTCCCTATGAGCGCACTCACCAGGATATGTTGAGTCGTGAAGACCTAATAGCCGCCTTGTGCGTTAACCAGGCGACTCAACTATCCATGATGGACTCGCTGCGGCGCCGTGACTCGGCGTTGTGGCGGGACATGGAGCAGGTGGGGGCGGAGAAGGCCAGCCTTGCTGAAAAAGAGGCTGCCTTCAAAGCCGAGATTGCCAAATACCGCCGCCGTGCCCATGACGCGGAGGCTAAGGTTGCCAAACTTGAAGAAGACGCGGTTGCTGAGAGGCGCCGTTGGTCAGAATCATGGAAGAAGGCCAACACTGACATCTCCGATCTCAAGGAGCTTCTGTCAGTGGCGCGTGAGGAGCGGCGGACGGCGGTGAAGAGCCTTGAAGAGAAGAGCAGGGCCCTCACGGAGAGGACGGCGAAATATGTAGAGATGCGCAAGGAGCTCGAGTCTAAGGACGAAGCTCTTGTTGCGGCTACTGAGCGCGTCTCTTCGCTGGAGCGGGAGAGGGCCCAGGTCCTTAGTGCGAAGGAGGACCTTGAACGAGACCTGGATTCTTGTGACCAGGCTCGTCTTGCTGCTGTGAAGGAAGGTGAGGCGGCCAAGTTGCTACTGGATGAAGCTGTTACCGCCCAGTCCCAGATGCAGGACTCCATCAAATGGTTGATGACAGACGGGATGGCTGGGGTAAGTCTTCGCGCTTTCTCTGCTTTTGAGACTCGTCTTTTCCACATGCTAACTTTGTTTCTATGCGCAGGTTTTCAAGAGATTTTGGCAGGAGCCTTTGCTCGGAGACCAGATTGCCGCCATTGCTGCCAGTGCCCAAGCCTATGGTTATGGCGAGGGCTATGAAGACGGTTTCTTGCATGCGCAAAATGATGGGCGCATCGTGGACGCGGAACACTATGGCAAGCCACTGAAGGATGAGTATGAGGCGGAACTCCAGAAGTTCGAGAAGATAGAGTTCCCCATCCTCCAAGTGCTTGCGGACTGTAATAAGAACGCGGATCCACCTGCGGCCCTTAGGTATTTTATAGAAACGTCTGATGCGCTGGCGAAGGCTTCTGGTGAGGGGCCTTCCGGCGCGGCTGACCAGTGATTAGGCCTTTTAACACTTGTAACCTTCCTTTTCCTTGTAAATATAGAAGGGTTTTTAATTCCCTTTGTTAATGAAACTTTTGTTTGTTATATCGTGTTGTCTCGTCTCTAATTTACTTATTTAACCAAGTCGTCACCCAGTGTGTAAGTAAGAGTTAGAGCGCGCGCTCGGCTAGACAATCTGACGTCTAAGTGTTCAACACTTTCTCGCCTTGAATTTCTAGCTTGTAGTTTTTAAAATTTACGTTATATCATTGTGTCTTTTACGTTACATTGTGTCTTTTTCTTATTTTTATCATTGTATCATTTTTGTGATTCATTGTGTCTTTTTTCTTCAGCATTATTTTATATTTTTCGGCATTGTGTTATATTTTGTGACTCACTATGTCATATTTCGTGATTTATTGTGTTTTTTTATATCTTTCTCACTCTTCTCATTTTTGTGTAGGATAACTTGACCCATCAAATATATGCAGGTTAAATCAGCTACAAAATGAATTCGAAAACAAATAGGTGAAAATTTCATTTTTATGTAACCTACACATATGTAGGTTAAATCAGATACATGTATGTAGGTTTATAAAAGACAAACAAAAACATTAGTTTGATGGTTTTATTATGTATAGTTAACACAACGCAACGCAACGTACATGCATGGTTCATCATTTTTACGTTTCGATCTAAATTTTGTATTTTAATAAAACATGGTATTGATTATACAGTTCATGGACTATGTACATTGAATTATGAAAGTTGTTCATACTCGGAAGTTTATTCTGAAAACTACCAACGAGCAATTAAACCAACCAAAATGCGTTAAACAACATCTGGAAGTCCAGAATATTGATTAGAAATGTAAAATTTGTATTTTGATAAATCATGGTATTGATTGTATAATTCATGTATTACGTACATTGAAGTATGAAAGTTGTTCATACCCGAAAGTTTATTCTGAAAACTTTCAACGAGCAATTAAACCAATCAAAACGTGTCAAACAACGTCCGAAAGTCCAGGATATTGATTAGAAATGTAAAATTTGTAATTTGATAAAATGTGGTATTAATTGTGTAGTTCATGTATTACGCACATTAAATTATGAAAGTCGTTCATGCTTGGAAGTTTATTTTGAAAACTTCCAACGAGCAATTAAACCAATCAAAACGTGTTAAACAACTTTTTTTTTTATTAAAAATCAGTTAAAACATTTAAAAATGAATTGAAACAATTTAAAATCAATTAAAACAATTAAAAAAAAAAAACCCAAAGCCCCGAGCTATGGCCATAGCTTGGTGCTCTAGGGATAAAAAAAATACCAAAGCACCAAGCTATGGCCATAGCGCGGTGCTTTGGGTTCATGCGCTTCACTTTATCAGACAATCTAGTACGCTATCAACTTTATGATTGACTGATGTGGCCAAAGCACCGCGATATGAAGACCTTGGCGCGGAAAGTCTTGAAGACCTTGGCGCGGAAAGTACAAGTAGAAACACAGATATAGGAAACGTTTTTCATTAATGATATGGCATGTGTAGCCATTTTGATTACAAATAACAGCGCCGTAACTGAGCGCCGTTCCATGATCTTGGAATAGGGGTGCCATCGAGCTTTTCCAATGCGTAGGCACCTTTCCCGAGCACTTCTTGAATTTTGTAGGGGCCTTCCCAAGTTGGGGCGAGCTTCCCGGGCTTTTCGGCGTTGGAAGCTTCATTGTTGCGGAAGACGTAGTCCCCAATCTTGAAGGCTTGCTCCTTTACATGTTTGTTGTAGTACTGCTCGAGTTGGGTCTTGTAACTTGCTTCTTTTATTGCCGCGAGGTTGCGGCGTTCCTCTAACAGATCAAGGTTCATGCGGAGTTCTTTATCATTGTCGGTTGTGTTTGCCATCAATACCCTTGCCGTGGGGCAAGCTATCTCTGCAGGGATTACCGCCTCGGACCCGTATGTTAGGCTGAACGGGGTTTCGCCATTGCTTGTTTTCGTGAGGGTACGGTAAGCCCATAAGACGTGCGGCAACTCGTCTACCCACCCTGTTCGCCTGGTTCCGAGTCTTGTCTTGATGCCTTCAACGATTGTGCGGTTGGCTCTTTCTACCTGACCGTTGCCTTGCGGGTGCGCAACGGATGTGAAGATTTGCGTGACTCCCATTTGAGCCAGCCATTGTTGGAGGACCTGGTCTTCGAATTGTGTTCCATTGTCACTGACCAGTTGCATCGGTAATCCAAACCGACAGATAATGAACTCCCAGATGAACTTCTTGACATGTGCGCCATCGATCTTTGCCAGAGGTTTCGCTTCGACCCACTTAGTGAAGTAGTCGATAGCGACAACCAAGTACTTGACATTGCCCGGCGCCGCCGGGAATGGTCCGACTAGGTCAATAGCCCACTTTTGGAAGGGCCAAGCCGCGGTAACTGGTACGAGATTATTCTTTGGGCGCAAGGTGTTTGGGGCATGGCGCTGGCAGCTGTCACATTTGCGTATCTCGGTAACTGCGTCGACGTGCATGCCAGGCCAGTAATATCCTGCATTCATCAGCTTTGCCACTACCATTCTTGGGCCTGCGTGTAGCCCGCATGTTCCTTCATGTATATCTTTGAGGAGAAAGGAGGCTTCGGCCGGGTCAACACAGCGCAAGAGTGGCCCCAAGTAAGAGCGGCGGTACAGGATGTCATCGGTCAGTTGATATTGCAGGGCCTTGGTTTTTATCTTCCGGGCCTCGAGTTTGTCATTGGGCAGAACTCCCGATGATAAAAAGGCTTTGATCGGTGTCATCCATGACACGTTGCCTGTTTGAGTCACATTGACCTGGCGCACGGGGACCGATGGTTTATCTCGTACTTCGATGCGGACCTCTTTTGCCATGTGCTCGAAAACCGTGGATGCCATTTTGCTGAGTGCGTCGGCGGGTTTGTTCTCGCTGCGCCGGATGTGTTCGACTGTGCATGTGTCGAACTTGCGCATGAGTTTCTTGGCTTGCTCCAGGTATAGAGCCATGGTTTCGTCTTTTGCATCGTATGCCCCGTTGATCTGCCGTGCTACCAACAAAGAGTCTACATGCGCCTCTACGTGCCTGGCCCCCATTTTTTCCGCTATGCGGAGGCCTGCCAGCAACGCTTCGTATTCCGCTTCGTTGTTTGTGCTTTTGAACTCGAGGCGGATGGCGTATGTGAACTCATGTTTGTCTGGGCTGATGAGGCGCAAGCCGGCGCCAGCACCGTCTCCGTTGGAGGCGCCATCGGTGTATAAGGACCATTTTTGCGATGGGTCGTGCACTGGCGCAGGTGATTCTTCTTCTCGGCACTCTTGAACCTTGTCGGCTGGGATCTCGGTTGCGAAGTCTGCCAATACTTGTCCTTTGATTGCGGGTCGGGGCTTATAACTGATTGTGTGCTCTCCCAGCTCAATAGCCCACTTCGCCAGTCTTCCTGACAATTCTGGTTTGGCCAAGATGTCGTTGATCCGATAGTCTGTGAGGACGTTTATCGGGTGACCTTGGAAGTATCTGCGCAATCTTCGGGAAGCGTGAATTAAAGCTAGGACCAACTTTTCCATTATGGTGTACCGAGTTTCCGCGTCTAACAGCGTGCGGCTGATGTAATAGATAGGCGTTTGCACGCCTTTACGATCGACCATCAGGACTGCGCCGATTGCCCGCTCCGTGACTGAGAGGTAAAGCGTGAGTGGCTCTTTAGGGAGCGGGGCTGTCAGTGTAGGAAGGTTCATCAGACACTGCTTCATTTGTTGGAAAGCTGACTCAGCTTCGGTTGTCCAGCGGAAGTTACTTTTCTTCAGACAATTTTTTAAGGTGTCGACAAAAGGAAATGACTTTGAAGCGTAGTTGGATAGGAAACGGTTTAGGGCGACCAGGCGGCCCATCAATGTCTGCACCTCTTTGACGGAGGCGGGAGATGGCATCCGCTCGATTGCTTGTACCTTTTCTGGGTTGGCGCGGAACCCGTCCCGCGTAACGATGACTCCCAGAAATTTCCCTTCTTCCATTCCAAACGAGCACTTGCTTGGATTTAGCTTCATGCGGACCTTTCGTAGCTGGTGAAATGTTTGTTGGATGTCTTGTAGCATGTCGGTTTCTTCCCTGCTTTTGATCACTAAATCATCGACGTACACTTCAAGCCGTACGCCGATTTCTTTCACGAACGCTGTATCCATCAGGCGTTGGTATGTGGCGCCCGCATTTTTCAGGCCGAAAGGCATCTTTGTGTAGCAGAAGATACCCGCGTCTGTGCGGAACGCTGTTTTATCTTCATCTTCCTTCGCCATTTGTATTTGGTGATATCCTTTGTAGGCGTCCAGGAAACACTTGAATCTGTATGGGGCGAGGGAGTCCACCTTCAAATCGATCTCTGGTAGGGGATAACAGTCCTTTGGGCACGCTTTGTTGATGTCTTTGTAATCGACGCACATGCGCCATCCTCCATTCGCTTTGGCGACCATGACAGGATTGGCCACCCAAGTTTGATATCTGATGGGGCGGAGGATGCCCGCATTGAGCAGCTCGGTGACTTGTTCATTCATGGCCCTTGTTTTCTCCGGGCCCATACTCCTCTTCTTCTGTACAATTGGCTCTGCGGAACGATAGACGTTAAGCTTGTGTTCCGCTATGTCCCGCGGAACACCCACCATATCTGCCGGTTGCCATGCAAAAATGTCTATATTGCTGATCAGAAGTTGCTTCAAATGATTTCGTATGGATTCGGAGATTACATGGCCAATGGTCACCGTTTGCTCCGGAAATTTGGGGTTGAGCGCCCATTTTTCCGGCTCTGTGCGGGCATCTGTCTTGACCATCTTTGGCGGTTTGGCTGTCTCCGTGACATGGCAATCTTTGTTCCCCCGGATGAAGGCAACGCCTGTTTTGGTGGGAAAACCAACCATTGCATGCGCCGTGGAGGCGTTGGCGTTGAAGTGAGCAATGCCTTCTCTTCCTAGGAGTATGTCATGGTTTGATGCGGCTGGTAGGACCATGAAGTCGCATATTTCTGTGCGCTCGTGTGTACCATCCGTCCACGTTACAGGCAAAGAGAGCATGCCGCGGGGCATGATGGTTTCGTGGATGAAACCAGAGATTGGCTCATTGACCGGAATGAGTTTTGCCTTGTCTTCTTCATCTAGCTGTTGAAAACATTGGTCATACATGATATCTGTGCTGCTGCCGCCATCTAAAAACATATACCGTGTGCGGTAATGTCCGAAGACGGCAGTAATCACCAATGGAGCTGTGCAGGAGGCACCCCCTCTGACCCTTGGCATGAGGATGTCAGCCTCCTTCCATGAGTCGTCTAGTGGCTGTACCCGGGTGCGCTTCCCATGTTGGGTGTTCTTGCCCCGCCATGTCATGTTGCATTGGTGGCGGGGGATTAGAGTTGCAGCGTGAGTGTTTAGGTCCCGGATCTTCTTCCGCGACCCTTCGCCTTGGGTTTCTTCGTTGCCTTGCCCTCTGCCAGCTCGGTGAACATTTTTGACCAGGTGGCCGAGCTGGCCTGATTTCAGCGCTGCCTCTATCTCCATTTTTAGACTGTAGCAGTTGTCCGTGAGGTGGCCGTAGTCGTTATGGTACTCACAGAACTTGCTGCGGTCCACGTTTCGGCGCTTCCCTAGGGGGTTGGGCTCTTTCAGGGTGACCTGCTCGGTTTTCAGAACTTGAGATGGAGTTTTTGTTAACGGGGTCCAGTCGTGATTTTTCTTGGAGTGTCCGCGTTGGTCCCGCGTTTGTTTGGAGCTGATTATCTGGCGGGCATCACCGGCCGGGGAATATTTTCCTTCGTCGGTGGTGCCTGTGATGCGGTTCCAAACGGATTTGTTTTTGTGTCTAGTATTATTATTATTATGGTGTTGTGGCTGGAAGCCGTGTTGTTGGTTGAAAGATTTTTCGGAGGAGGCATATATTTTGGCTGAGCGTATGAGCTCATCCCAGGACTCTGGGATGCCATCTTTGCCGGTGAGGCATTTCATGAGGTCTGGACTGCGCACATTGTGAATGAACGCGGCCCGTGTGAGCTCCTCCCCGCATCCAATTTGCAGTGCTTCTTTGTTAAACCGGACTATGTAATCTTCGATCGTTTCCCTGTCATACCGTCGGCATAGCAGGATGTCCGCCTTGTCTTTCTTATGCTTACGTAAGTGCGAAAAGTGGCTACCGAACTTTTCTGTGAGGTCGTCGAAATCCTTCACGCTTCCCGCTGGGAGGCTATCAAACCATACCCTGGCGGCACCCGTGAGGGTTTGAGCGAAAAGGTGACACCACACTTGAACAGGCCAATCCACAGATACACCTGCGCATTCGAAATCGTGCACATTGTCATCTGGGTCACGCAGGCCATCGTATCTACCGATGCTGCTTGGGAGTTTGGCCTTTCTTGGTACTTTTGCAGCCGCTATGCGAGCGATGAATTTGGACTTCTCAGCAAAAGCTTTCGGTCGAAATGGTTTTACCAAGTCATCGTCTATCTCACTGTCTCGCGACGTGTGAGTGTGTTTCTTCCCCCTGTGATCGGAGTCGCTGCTTGACGATTCGTAACCATCTGGCTCTTCACGTGATTTGGCGTAGCCCCGAGCTCTGACGTTTCCGCCGAGCTCCCCGCTACGACCCTCACCGTGGTTAGCCGTATCTTTCTTCTTGTACCTTGCTTTCGACGGAGTATCGAAAGCAAGCGTCTTACCTTTCTTTTTCGCTTGCTGCAACAGCTTGCGTTGGTAGATTGCAGCACTCTTGGCATTCTGACGGAGGAGCCAACGATCCGGATCCTCTTCGGGGAGCTCTTGACTGTCGTCGTCGGATTCGACGTCACGGATTTCAACGGCTGACCCGTCGAGCCTAGACGTCGTCTGCTTGACGACAGTGTTGGGTGTGGTTTGGTTATCCGGCTGTCGGAGGTCCTCGTCTCCTGTTTGGTGCATGCCGGATGTATTAGGGTTGGGTTCAGCCATGGGTGGGTTAAAAGATGGGTTAAAATAGCTGTTCTAACCGTTGGATGGCGCCAATGAAGAAACAATAAGTATACCGGAGATTAGGACTAACCTCCGGGGGGTTGATACTTATGTAACTACAGGTTTAATCCTTTACCCAAACCGTTACGACAACCCGAGAGTTTGTTAAGGTGAGTGTGATATGTATTGTGTGTGATATGAACAAGAGATTTAAGTGGTTCGGTCGTTAATGACCTACGTCCACTGTAAGTGCCCCGGAATATTATTACTAACAAGAGAGAATTACAAGTAATGAGTACAGTAGGGACGGTTGTATTTGTGAATGCCTACATGAGTTGCATCTGATGCTATTTATAGGCTTAGTAGTGGGCTGCATGGAGAGGCCCACAAGTGACGCCATTGGCTTGGGCCCAACCGGGGCCCAAGCCCATGGTCTTTCTGGAAATGGCGGGAAAGGACGAGGCACTGTTGATGACGTCAGCCCACAGTGTGGTCGTTGTTGTAGTCGGACACGTGTCCGCCTTCTGGTGGTGCACAGTAACGTCGTACTTGCTACAGTGTCCAGGCTATCTCTGCTGGCTGATTTGACGCCTGACAGTGGGCGAAGTAATGCCTGCTGGTCACTGTTCACGACAGCGTGTACAGTGCAGCCGTTCCCCCTTTTGTACTATCTGCCACATGTCCTTCTTCTGTTGGTGTATGCTCTGACACAGATCCTTATGAATCTTCCTTTTGTCATCCCTTGTACCTCCTTTGACGTGCCAAGGGAATCTTCCGCGTGCGATGGCACGCGCGTATCAGGTATTAGTTGCTGCTTATCATCTGTGCCGGCGCGCGAGGATGTTGATTGGCTGTCCTCGCGCGAGTATGCTCCTGCGCCGTGACGTGGCGCAGGGTTGTTACTTAGTGGGGATAGGGACGCCTTTCAGATTAGGCTCCCTATCCCTTCAGGTACCTTATAGTTTTGCTCCCCCATTTAACTTCTAAGGTAAATTTAGGATGGTATTTGGCAAATATGATATGGCAGCACATGATTGTTTCTACCCTATGGTACCTTAGGGTAGAGCTTCAACTAATTAACACCGACATCAATTAAATGATTGCAACTACGTATAATGATTCTCCTTGGTTGTCATGATTCCAGTGTGTAACGAGCCGTAGATTTGATACCAATTGGTGGCGTAGACAATAAGATTAAACACAAACACAAGATATTTGAGGGACAAACTCGCGACACTTTCTATTCAATCAAAGGAACTTACAAAGAAATGGTCAAATAAAAACAATAACTTAGACCTCTTTTATACCACAATAACCATACTAATCCTACTCAAATACTTCAATCGGTTATAATTCAATACTAAGCCACATAAGTATCTCTTCTAATTAAATCAAATTAGATAATTCTAACATTTAAAAGATTAAGTATTAATTAATTAAAATTTTCATTTTAACCCTTTCAACTTTATTACTTTCAATCAGAGTACGGGGAGTGGGGGCAGGGGTTTTGGCGTGCGTTGCCAGCCAAGCCCCCCACATATATTACACTCGCTCACAATAAAACATAAGACCTCTTCATAAATGTTGCGTGTGGAGGTTTTGCCTCCATCAACACCAGTGGAACTACTTCCATTTATAGTACAAAAACCTTTGCAATATAAATCATGAACACCATGACATTAATATTTATGGTATGGGGCCACATGTAACTTTGATAAGTGTTGACTTGATTTGGCTAAACTTTGCTTTTAATGCTCATGTTCCCAAAGATATATGCTCCTCATCCACCATGCATAAATCCACTCATGTCTCTCAATCTATCAGCCTTACATTTCATTCCCTAACTTTTTTCACGTCCTAAAGCCAATTCTATTTTCTACAAAAAGCCACTACAAGTTGGTTTAAAGTTAGTTCCATGGTTTTTTTATTCTTCTAGTTCTGTCTATACCCATGGTTTTGGTTTTTAATAAACAACTAGTATTAATACATCTTCTCACATTACTACAGGTTTAAACCGTACCAAATAGCATCAATGCCACACCACGCTAGCTACCTTTGTCACAAAAAAAAGCTTGTAAAACACAATAAATAAAAAAAAAGGAAAAATAACACCGAATGAAAAGAAGGCGTAAAATCGTTGAACTACGCACGCTCGTTGCGGTGGGTTAATGCCAAAGGCATAAAATCGATGTCTTTTAACAACTATGGTTAATGTGAAGAAATTAGACTGAAATGTGCAACATAGAAAAGAATAACTAAGTCGGTTAGGACCCCACGTTGCGACGAACCTCTCAAACGGGGAAAAACAGATGCGTTGCGACAGACCTGTCAATTGGGAACAAATGATGAAAAAATGTTTAACCACACACGCACGTTAGACTTGCAAAATGTGAAAAGCATGCGACACCAAAGCTGAAAGTAAAAAAAGCAGTTTTAGTTTAATGACTGATTTCAGTAAACGGTCGGCAGCCGCAACGTATGTGGTCACTATGCTGTCAACACTCACTCATGCTCGCGTCTAGGCCTACTTATCAAGCTCATCGTAGTCTTCTCACTTCACTTTAAAAGCCTCAATGTCGGACGCATTTTTCAGGCCAAGTTCCTACGGAATTCCAGCCAAGAATCCTCTAAACACGTTTAAAACATTTATACCATCCCTAAACAAGTTTAGAATCAACCTAAACTAACCCTAAAGAAGCCAAAAACATGTTTAAAAATCTTAAAAATGTAATTTTATACTATGTGCCTTGCTTGCATTGAGGCCCTAGGCTCACCCTTTATACATTATGCTTTTAATAACTATGTGTGGTCATTCAATATTTGGGCGTGTAAGAAGTGGGCCAAAAGCTAGAAAAGGATAAGTAAGAAATTAAAAAGTATTAGCGGTCACAAAATAGATGTAAGGTGGTTGGAAACCAGGACGGTCACAATCCTTGGTCGCAATATATAATGGTCGCAAGTCAGTCACAAAACAAGGTGGTTGCAAGCTGGTCGCGAACTATAGTGGATGCAAGTTGGTCGCCAAAATAGGGCGGTTGCAAGTTGGTAAAGGTGACCAAAAATCAGTCACAAACAAGGCGGTCACAAGCCAGTTGAAAAACACGGTTGTTGCAAATTGTCGCAAAAAGAGCGTTGCATTTTGGTCACAAAACAGATTAGCGACGTGGTTTGTCACTAGCAATATAGATGAAAATAGATAGAATTCACTGTCGCAAAGTGCCAAATTTTGTTGCATAAATTTCCTAATAATAATTTCTCAACCATATTTCTTATAGTTTACTAAGCAAATATGGGATTTACCAATTGTGCTTTCAAATTGCAATCTCAAACAATACTTTAGAGATATGCACATTTATTGTCTTTGGGTCACAGTACGCCTTGTAGTAGAACGTTTTAGCGACCGTTAGGAACATCTGCTTCAGATCCTGATCAAGACCGTTGGGTGAGTCGTCGCACAATACAAGTTGCACTAGTTCTTGCATTTTCGAATCAATCGTTGTGTAGCTTCTAGTCCCATTTTCGCTTGTGATATGGTTCTCCTACAAGTCATAAAGATTTTTTTTTTTTATTTTTTTTTTTTTTGTCACAAATGAACAATGAAAGAATATAAACAGTGTTACAAAACAAGGCCGAGTTGACCGATTACTCCCCGAGTACTCGCTCCAGGGTAAGTCGCTGAGTACAAGCCCAAACCGAGTTTTGCAACACTGTATATAAATGCCAAAAAGAATTGTGTTTACCTTATGGAACTTAGATAATTCATGACATATGTTATTAGTGACCGTTGCGAGCCGTTGGTATTGAGGATGAGTTACAAGCTCTTTCGATACCCATCGGCCAGAGGTCATGTTTATTGTTTGTACCATCAGTTCTGCGTCGCCTCGCACCTCTACTCCATCGTGCCACTTCGTCAACCACATCTCCCACTAGTTCCAAACAACAAAAAAAGGCGATTGTTAGTGTCGTTAGCGACAACATATAGCTTGTCACAAAAAAAGAGGCGTAAGAGTTATATTGCGATTACGGCATGGTGGAGTTGTGGGTGGATGTCTTGACTATGAGCCATGAGTGCGTCCAAAGCAAGCTCGTGTAGAGTTTTTTTCAACACAACCATAACCTCGTACCATGGTTCATTTCTGTGGTAACCAAACAAAGCAAACACTAATGAAAAACTATTGCGACCGTAGAAAACCTCCGTCGCTACAATTTTTGCGTCGCTAAAAGCAGTTCTTGACAGTTTACAGTTTAACTTAAACTGTCAAGAACTGCTTTTAGTTAAGAACAAAAAACATACTTGAAATGTTGTTTGAAAGACGATTTGTTTCTAAACTCGTCAACAAAAGCTGTTCTGTCCTCGTTAGAGAGCTGCGACGAATCGGAAAAGGAGGAGATGGTGTTGATTAATATGGCGGTTTTAGCCCACGCAATTCGCTCTGTGGACCTTTCGGGCTCGAATATGCTGGCTGCAGCCAGGTAATACGAGACTAAAAGACTAACATTGCTAGTCCCAAACTTTTCAATGCCAGAATCAACATACCATCTGCATACATACAAATTAATTAATTAGGATCCATTTGTTTAAATCATGACATATTATAAGTAGTATATTCACACCCGGACGATCAACGGATCGGACCGGTTAAACCTGATGGGTAGATGAGCTTGGCTTGTTTAACTTAAGAGAGCTCGGCTTGTTTAGAACTCTATTTATAACACGTGAGTTCAACTCCTCGTAGTTTTTCAAGTTTGAGCTTGACTCAGGTTCGACCCATTTAATACTTATTAAATATTTGATTATTTAATATAATATAATTTATATTATTATTAATTTTGTCATAGCATTGTATTTATGTGTATGTATGTATATATATAATATTAAATAAAAACTATATAAATAAAATCTCGTTTAGGCTTGCGAGCCAAATAGAGTTCGAAATGTGAAGCTCAGGCTCAAGCGCGTTTATTAAAAGGGTGTTTGGGATTACTTATTTAACTACAAAAGTGCTTTGTGAATGGTGTTTATTGACTTATAACTTTTTCAAAATTAGTTTTTAAAAAAATGTTTGTATTAGCCTTTGTGGTTGGAAAATTCAGTGAGTTATTTTTTTAAAAAAGTGTTTGTCTTAGGTTATTCGGTTATTCATGTGAAATAAACAAAAATGGGTAAAATATGAGTAGTTTGGTAATTTGATATTCAAAAAACCAAAAGAAGTTTAAAGAGCCAGAATTTTATGGCTTTGAAAATCAGCTTTTTAACTCATACTAGAAAGCCAAAACAAAAAAGAACTTTGTTAAAGATGTACAATTATTGACTTACTGGCTTTTAGGAAAAGCAATGACTAAATAAGTTGGTTCTAAACTAAATCCCAAACATGCTCTAAATAAAACTCAATATGTGAAGCCCATTTAAACTCGACTCGATATATTTGAGTGTATAACGAGCCGATCTTGAGTAGCTCATAAGCAGCTTGGCTCATTTACACCCTGGTTTAACCAGATGGTTCCATAGATAAGTTTAAAATAATAATATTCATAACTAATTCAAAATAAAATATGTAATTAATTATTTTGGTGTGGATTTTCAATGTTATAAATGTGGTCTCCGAAATAAAAAAAGACAGCGGTTATTTTCTCATGCTAAAAGTAACAAAACTATATGACAAAAATAGCAAACTTACTGCTGTATAGTGTTCCATTCAAGCTGATGCAAGGCTAGACAGTTATTGTAGTCCAATTTAGCCATCTCAAGGTATGTATTATTGCTCACATTCCCCATCCTGCATTTGTTAATTTGACTCGATAAGAAATGGTAACCAAAATGTATTTTTTAACTTTTTTATAATACAACAAAAGATAACAAATAGCAGTTAAAAGTCATTTTTTACTGTTTGGTTATGAAGAGAACCGCTAACCAAACATCATCTAGTTTAACAATCAACCCTCTATTGTGATTTAATATTTATGAGTAACAACACCGTTTCACACCTTGGATTGTCCTACCAGGAGGTATTCAAGTAGTATGTGTTCTAGTATACCAAATTTATACGCCAGTATAGAAATGATTGATGTAATAAACGGGCCCATTTAATAAAAAACCCCGTTTGAATGGTACGTATGGCAATGTTTCATTATAAGATTATTTGTTGTGGTGGGGCGAAAGGTGAAAAAAAATTGTTGCCACATAGACGTACATTTTACTCACTCGTCACAAGAGGAAAAGAGTGGTGTGGTGGAGTGAAATGTGGTACTGTGTTGAGGTAGCTGAATAATATTAGGTAGTTGTGATATCTAATATTTTAATAAATAGATTGAAGAAGCCCCCACAATCGTGAAGCGCTTAGCACCTCTGCCCCGCGCCCGCTTTGACTTCCCGCTGATCCTGAGGCGGTGTTTCGCACCCAACGCCCTTCAACGTGGCACTACCACCACCCACACAACACATGGCTTAAAACGAAGGAAAGAAAGAATCGAAATTCAGACTTGAAACAGAGATTGATTTGTTGATCAAAAATCAAGTTTTTTTTTTATAAATTTATTTAATTGTTTGAACTAAATGATGATGGGCCACTCATGTTTTAAACTGACAATAATGTTTTGTTTGATTGCAGCTAAAGCGACAGCCGATAATGCATGTGGAACAACTTTTGAACTGAAATCCTAGTACTGCTGCATCTGAATAAATTCAATATGACTTAGCTCTAAATTTACCCTCTTCCGTACTCTATTTTTGTTTTCTCTTTGTTACTAGTTTGCTACTACTACTATTATTATTATTATTATTATTATTATTATTATTATTATTATTATTATTATTATTTTGGACATTACAGATATTTTATTATTATAACTACTATTGATACATATTGTTACGGATAATATGTTATTTTTCAGAACTATATTAATAAAAAGCTAATCAAATATTACATTTGTAATTTGGATACTTAGAAATTAGAATGTGATGGTTCGCAGGTATTGCGGAAAAAAATAATTGGTTTAACCAGAGAATACCACATTTGTGTAACATATTAACATTTTTTAATAGTTGTACATGATGTGAATTCCATACCACTTAGGGTGTTTGTTAGCCTCTTAAGACTATGGGGTGTGGAACCCTCTCCCCTTCCATTCCCATTGTCCACATCAGCGTCACGTTATTTCCCCACTTCCCCTTCCCGAACCAGGGAAATGGTTTCCCTTTCTTCCCCCTTCCCCCCCTTTTTTTTTAAAAAATATTTTTATAGGGAAAAAGACAAAAAAAATATTATTATATGATCGTGGTGAGCGGTGGATTTCCACCGATAGTGCTGAAGGGGGGGGGGGGTCCACACCCCATTGTGCCGAGGGGGAGCCCTCCACCTCAGCTCACCGTTGATATTCACCGATCCAAACCCCTTAGTCTAATAAACCCCTTAATTATTCAGTAATAAGAGTTTGTTTTAACTAAAAAAACGCATGAAAGGTTCTATTCAGCTAATAAGGACTGAGCCATTCAGATTTCAGACCCTCTTATTGATTCATCACTCTTATTTAATAAAACGAACCATGAATTTAAAAGTTTATTTTAATTGTGTTCTGTTTTTTATTCATCATATTCTCTCATATTTAAATACATATAATCTTTATTTATTTTAAGTTTTCCTCCCTTTATTTATAATCTTTCTTTTTGTTTGAAAAATGTTTCATATTTTAAAACAATTGTAAAAATAAAGCTATTTAATGTATCTAAAAAATAAAAATGACGTGACGGTTTTCACTTGTTAAGACCCTCCGTAATGGAGGCGTTATCTTGGAAAAAAAAAATAGCGCCCCCCAACACCGCTACGGGGGGCTCCATTTTACAAAAAACACCTCTGGCGCGATTTAAGTAACGCCCGGAAACAAAAAACCCCACCAATCAGAGGTTGACACCTCATACCCTCTCTTTATTATTATTATTTTATTATTTTTTTAATTTAAAAGATATAATAAAATATTAATAGGGGCTTTATATATAAAGCCCCTACCACTACACCCCTTTTTCAGTTTCTCTCTCCATGCTGACTCAGCTGCCACATTGACCAATCAGAAAGGGGGGCTTTATATATAAAGCCCCCCACTACGCATGGTCTAAGTAGAGTGTGGAATCGTGCGTCTTTCAAGTAAAAAAAAAGCGAAAACAATATGGAATTTGATGTGACGATGATGTGAAAGTTCCACTCAAATTAATATGGTCTTATGTCTTATACTTGATTCAAATATTTGTTGTTAAGTGGAAATAACTTTGGGGGGGGGGGGGGAGGGGGAGGGGGATATGTTAGGCAAGAAATGTTAAAAACAATAATATTCAAATATAAGTTATGAAGATTCTTCACCTAGAAAACAATCTCTAAGGAAATATATTCACGAATTAAAGCATTTTTTTTTTTTGAGAAATTAATTTTGCTTAGAAGAGAAGCGTGATTTTAAAGTGTATTTGCATTCTAAGCCTTTTTTGACCATTGATTGCTTTATTTTTATGTACCTTACACAAAGATACAAAAAGTGTTTTGAAGAATCTAAAAATACTAAAAGTAAATTTTAGGTTATTCTAGAAAGGCAATTAATTTTATTTGATTGGCAAATATGATTTGCTTTTCAAATATAATTATTTAATAGTTAGAATAATCACTTGTGTAACTCATTTATATATGTAACAAATGTAACTGCTGGCACAGAAAATATGATTATTATCAGGATTTTCTTCTATATTTTTACACCTAAATATTTGCTTGTTCATATATTATTGGTTTCCTATTAAGTTGTATGTACATCTATCTACACAAACTCGTAGTAATACCTGTATAAAGTTTTCCCGATCCAAACATCATCCTCGCCCCCGTACTGTTCTAAGTAACATCTAGTCTCGAGTCGAGGTAAGCTCGCATACCATGGTACGTTAAGCGCGTATCCAACCTGTTGATTTACGGTCCATTGAGTTAGCATTATTAAGTTTGTAGAAATATCCGTCGCTAATAGCTTTTGTGACAGTTTTACGATAACTTTTTGTCGCTAATGTTATATAATATTTGCATACCTCGCCGGGCAAGTCTTTCGCGATGATCCATTTATCAAGTAGCTCGTTTACCGACTGTTTTTCCTTCAAATAATTATAAGAAAATTTCTTGGCGTCTTCGAGAATTTTTTCGCCGGGGAAGAGCACTTGAGAAGCCCTATACAAATTGAACATCCCTGTAACGGCTTGTGTTGACTGGCCAGCAAAGCATACGAATTTACCATCTCTCTCAAATTGTCGTAGTACATCTGTCGCAAAAAGATCCCGTTAATTTTGAATCTGTCCCTAAAGAAAATGTTTGGCGCATTTTCACTAAGTGAAAAGCCCATCGATGATTACCGACGGATTACCATCAGACCATTCAAAATCCCAAAGGAAAAAAAAAACAAAAAAGTAAGGTTTTAATGGCCATCAGTAATCCGTCGGTAATCAATAACAAATTTTAGTATTTTTTTTTAAATATTTAAAAAAGGAAAAGAAAATTTAGTTTATTAAGCATCATCAGTGGTCACTAAAGCATAAAAGAAATCCATAAAAAAAAATAGTTAAAATTTCAAATGTTGTTAGCGACCACATTCGTCGGTGATTCGTTAGATATCCGTCGGTAAAATCCATTGTTGATGTTTAGGTAAAGTCACATGAAAACCAACCTGGAGTAACTGGGTAACCATGCATTCGTAACACCCTAAACCCCATCGCGGTATCATCAATATCTTGTACATTCGAGTTTTTCGCCCAACAAATCCCATCCTTGGTCCAATACCTATGGATGTATTCGACACAATTTTTGATCTCGGACTCAAAATAACGAGAAATCCCTAGTCGTTGAAGCCGATCAACTACCCAAATATGCTCGAAAAGATCCACCGGGTAGACATTAGGAACTACAAAATGATCAAAACACAATAACTTAATAAAACTTAATAAAATACCATACATTACAAACTTTCCTTTTTAAGTATTAATAACCATCATTAATATTTAAAACATACCTCCACCGTTGAATTTGGTCACAATATTTGTTAAATATTGAAGACACTTTTCATCTTTTGTATTCATTAGTGCAAAAGCAGTAGATGATGGAGAAAAGAGTAATGACCCATCTTTACATTGCAATTTTATAAGTTTTTCCCATTCCAAATCTGGCATTCCTTCCAAACTATGAAGTAAAGTAGTGGGCACTTTGTGCACTACTTCCATCGGTATCCTTTTCGTCACAAAAGTTTAAAAAAAACGCGTCACAAATATGTTAATATTCGATTTTGTGGCCTATGAAAGCAACATAATGTGATATCAACCGTTAAAAAGAAAAGAAAATGCGTAAAAGTACTCTTACTTTGTGAGCTTTAGGTTTCGTCGCGCATAAATTTCTTTCAAGGCGGGAGTGTCCTCTGGGACTTCGATTTTTAGCTTCCTTGCGCAGTCTATAAGCGAAGGGAACGCTACTTCGAAACCAATTGGCATATGTTCCTCATTCTCCTCTTCAAGTTTACATATGTTTTCTTTAAGAAATTTCACTCCTGAGTATGTATCATCACGACAAGCATTAGTGACTCTTAACTGTTGCAACCATCAGTTTTTAGTGACTTTAACGTCAATATAGCGACCTAACACGTGACAAGACACCTCTTTTTATCCTTGTTCTAAGGGTATCACCTTTTTAGTGACATAACATCACCCATTTTTTTTTATTATGCACATCCAAGTGACGTACACATATAAAGAGATATATGTGTGTTGTCAGTATACTTAATTAGAATATTGGATTTAAATAACGCCAATTGTCAGTTATTGGCTCTCATCAGTCCAACTTCGAAAATCACTGCTGACAGTCCGTTACTAACTAAAACTAACTCAGTTAGTTTTTGCTGACGTGGACCACTGGACTGTCACATAAGCAGTCATCGTCACCAAAACATTTTGCTACATAAGCAGTTCACGTCATCAAAAGTTACTTTTTGCCACATAAGCAGTTCACCACATCAGCAAAACTTTGACTCTTTTACCACAAAAAAATAGTCCACACGTTGGTAAAAACTAATTGAGTTAACCTTTAGTTAGTATGAGACGCTAAAGATTTACCTTTTGCACATTTGGTAGGATGAACGTTCCAAGAAGTTAGCGCGATAACGCAAGCCAAAGTATTAATGATCCTATCATGAGCCATAAACAACATAGGGTCCCCCCAAGACCCATCAGGCAGTTGATTGTTTGCTATCCACTCTAGACTTGATACAAATTGAGGGGAACCACCTCCATCAACATCTTGCACGAGTGCAACCCAAGCCGTATCATAAGCCGACACACTTATCTCTCCATCATTCATCGAACTAAACATCGCTTTAATTATCCCAACAAAATGTTTAATCTCATCATTGGGGTACACATGAATCTTTCAACATCACGATAAATGTCATTCATGACAAACAAGGTAAATAGCACATGTTAGTAGATAAATAGAAATTAAATTAAATGTAACACTTTAAATGTAAAATTAGATAATAATAATAATAATAATAATAATAATAATAATAATAATAATAACCTTATTTGTGTCGAAGTGATCCTTCAGGTTTTCATCGTCCCAGTTGATAAAAGGTGTTTCGTTCTTTTTAAGTACGTCCGAGTACTCTGCACCCCGTAAATATTTTAGTATTAATTATTCTTGATCTTAAAAAAATAATAAAAAAAATTAAATAAAAAAAACTTGATCACCTTTCTATATGTATAATTGTATATGTAGATTTGGTGATATTGTGGCCCACTAAGATGTAAATTCGTTTTGTTGTTTTAATAATAAAAAATTGGTATTTGAAGAAATATTATAAATAAATTATCAGAAAATATAATTATTTATGAGGCGTTTTTGAATAAAAGAACAAATTTGAGTAATATAAATAATTGATTTTTAATTATATCAGAATCAAAAAAGAATTAATATCTTTGATCTCATATAATAAATGCCAAAATTGTAACCTCATATAATAAATGCAAAAATCAATTTTAAGACGTTACAACGAATTTTAAGTAAAAAAAATATGTAACAATCGTTACACTTGAAAATAAACCATAGAAAATATTTTTTAAAAAAAAATGATTACATAAGCATTTTATTTATAATATTCAAAAGTACAACTTCGCGTGTTTATACTGACCACCAAATAATCATATAATTTTTTTTTTTTTAGCAAACTAAGTTTTTTTTTATTAAACACGTAGCCGCAAAAAATTACATCAAGATAGCGGGCAGGCGGGCAACAAGCTGCGTCGCCACCCCTTTCAGATAAGGACGAATATACCTTGTGTATGAGACTTTGAAACGGCTTTGCATTGGAAATTACTGTTTCTAAGAGTTACACTTCCTGTAATTAAGGAATAACAATAATCAGAGATTAATAAAATTAATTACATACATTAACAATGCAATTAAGTGATTGAAATCAAAGCAGAAAGGAATAAAGTTAAAATGATGATTATGATCACAGTATTTTCTGTTTCATTTCAACAGTGGAATCCAACACATCATGCGCATAGAGAGATCCACACAGATTTTCCGAAAGATAACGATTTTAAAGTTTGTTTTTTTCTCAAACTTTTAATCACATATATATTCCATTTAAATTATATTATTATTATTAGTATTATTATTATTATTATTCAGAAACTCTAGACAGAACTGAGTTTAAAAATACGACAAGAGTAAAACGGTTTCTATCAACACTCATTTGTACTCATGTACATACATACATACATTTTGTTGATAGGGACAGGCCTCGTTTTTTGAGGCCTGTTCCGGTTTTTGTTAATGAAATTCAAAGTTCAAAAAAAAAAAATAATAATAATAATAATTTGATACACATAGATATGATCATGAGAGAGAGAGAGAGATACTGGTGGAGAGAGGAAGACAATGAGAAGCCGCGGGCGAAGAGCGGTGGTGGTGGAGGGTGGTGGTAGGAGAGATGACTCTCGCCGTCTTCATGACGAATGGATTAATTAGGTAATGAAGTTTTTGCACCTGTGTCACCTTCAGGAGACAGTGTTAAAAACTTGCACACTTATGTGACGAGATGGACTTGTTGTTTGCAATATTTATAATCATAGACTTTGGCCGAATGGGGCAAGAAGACAGATATCTTGTCCCAAGTGATACACAGAATAAGTGAAGGGAATCATTGTTGTTATCTTATAAATTAAATGTATACACAAAAATGTTTAAAGTATAAACATAATTAATTTTTATACGATATATAAACAATCATTAAATGCATGTGTAAGCTTTTTTTTTTTTTACAATTTTATACCACCTCATGCAACTTACTAAGGGTCTGTTTGGTATGAGGTAATGGAATGGATGAGGGAATGGAATGGATGAGGTATAATAGAATGGATCATTACCATTCCATGTCTTGTTTGGTTGCCATGTGGGAATGAAACAAAATAGGCAGGAAAAGACGAACGAATAAAATCGATGGTGAGTGGTTGTGGTGGGTGGTCGTCAGTGACGATGATGGTGGGTGGTGATATGTGGCGGTGGTGGCGATGGTGGAAAGTGGAGGTGGATGGCCGTGATCGGTGGTCGTTGGTAGTGGTGATGGTAAGTGGTGGTGTGCGGCGGTAGCGTGGTGGTGGGTTGCGACGACGGTGGAGGGTGGTGGAAACGGTGGCGATGGGTGGAGGTGGATGGCGGTGATGGTGGGTGGGTTACGATAATGAATAGTGGCGGTGGTGGGTGGGTGGGTGACAGTAGTGGGTAGCGGTGGTGGGTGGTGGCGACGACAGTGGTGGGTGGTGCCGGTGGTGACGGGCAACGGTGGTGGGTGGTGGCGGGGTGGCGGCAGCGGTGGTGGGTGGGGACGATGGTGGTGAGTGGTGGTGGTGGTGGGTATTGGTGGTGGGTGGTGGGTTTTAGTGTTGTTAGTAAAGGGTGAATAAGGGGTGGAATGAAAAACAAAACATGGGGGGTGGATGGAAATCTGGAATAGTTTTGAGGGAATGGAATGTCTTGTGGAATGGGTGATTCCATTCCATCAACCAACCAAACACACTATTTTTCATTACACCGTAATGGTCAATTCCATACCCCTTTCAATTCCATCATACCAAACGCTACCTAACTATTTTAATAATGGACTTATAATAAGATGTAATGTTGTATCAAAAATCATGTTTTAGATGAATATAGTTTTATATATAAAGATTTGATACATAATCGAATTTTAAGGAAAGAACTATAAAAATCACATAAATAGTTGTAAATTTTATCGCATAGCCGTCTGCGAGAATTCTCAAAATGTTTGAAGCCGGGAGCGAGTAAAAAGGGCACTATGGAAAAAATCACATAAATAGTTGTAAATTTTATTGCAGAGCCATCTTCGCGAACCCTTAAAATGTTTAAAGCCTGGAGCAACTAAAAAAGTGCCCTATGAAAAAAAATCCAACTTTCAATTTTCAAACATAAATATTTCAAGTTTTAATTAATCATTAAACATCAATACCTAAAATAAAAATAAATATAAATATATTAAAATTAAATAATATAAAAGATTTGATGAAAAGCTGCATATATAAGGTATGTTTGGCAAAACTAGCTGGAGGTTGGTAGCTGCAAATGGTAGCTGATATCTGCAAGCTGAAAGCTGGTAGCTGAAAGTTTTTTAAATATATTTTGGTGTTTGGCAGAGTAGCTGAAACTTTTAATAAACTGTATAAAATGTCCAAAATGGGCATAATTAAAAGCTTTTAAGAATGTTTTTATTTTATTTTTAAAATAGATTGGGTATTTGTGTCATTTACTAATTAAAAGCTTGTAGCTAGTAGAGTTTTTTTCTTAAAAGCTACTACTAGTAGCTTTTTACTATAGAGCTTTTTCTCTAACCTAAAAGCTTCCAGCCCCTTCAACCAAATAAGGCTTTTTATTAAGTAGGAGCTTTTTCTTAAAAGCTCCTTAACAAACATACTCATAGTACGTCTTTGTAATTTAAACAAAGTAAATGACAAATTAAATCTGTTATAAATAGTCATTAATGCAGACATTATGACCACCATTGCACCTACTTGTGAATAAGAGTTTCAGTTTCATTTTTAAGACAATATATTAAAACTAGTAGGAATCCGCGCGTTGTAATGAGGATGTACTGTGTTTGGCGGCTGTGTTTGATCAATAAGGTGTAACACATGATCGGAGGATATACAATTTTAGTAAGAAATAGTGTAGACGTCATAAGACGTTAAGTTGTAATAAATATCATGTGATGTAAAAGTAACCAAAAGTGTGAATATGACACCATAAAGTTCTCTAAATACAAAAGACATAAGGGGGGACGGAGCGCCACCAGAATTGGGCACGGGTACCCCACTACAAGCACGGTAACACCGACGCCACCGTGCTGGTAAGGTTCCCGTGAACCAATTTATGGTTCTTGTTACCGTGCTGGTACAAAGAAACGGTCTTATTTCTTGACCAATAAAAACCACTACGTTTTTTCCCTTTGACTGTTATTTTCTTTGACCGTTTTTATTTTTTTGACCGTTTTTATCTTTTACCCCTATATAAATAAATTATATCTTCACATAAAATTTTGAGCGTTTTTACAAAAACAAAATCTTTTAATATGGGTGGTGGTAGTATGTTTCCGAATACGTATCGTCGTCGACGACGACGATCAACCCGCCTCGCAACATATCAACCGACCACACACACACCAATAACACAACCGACAACACACACACACCCACAACACAACCGACAACACATCAACCAACTACACACCCCACATTTGAATTTTATGAGTCACAAGATCCTGATGATTTGACCACCGAAGAAATGGTTTACACATATGATTACGTAATGGCTCTAGTACAAATCGGAACAATACGAATTGGAGAATCTGTACGAGTGCCAGAGCGTGTCAATCCCCTTTAGTGCAAAACCCACCGGTCCCGGTACAAAACCCCCCGATGAAAAATGATCCTGGGGCCGAATACACAAATAATTCTGATGAATAAATGTATTGCCCGACACCCGAAAGTGAGGGATATCAATATCACTACGAGAGGTCGGACGGGCGTGATAGTGATCGTTATGTTTCTTCGCCCGAGTCAATTGCTTATTCTTTCTTTTTTTAGCTATGTTTAAGTTGTATTTTAATTAGGTTTATGTTTATGTTTAATTAATGTTTTAATTAGGTTAATTATGTTTGTATTTTAAGTGTTATTTTTTTAACGGTTAACTTTCATTAAAATTAAACAATATTAAACATTAAACAACATTAAACATTAATTATTAAACAAATGGCGCAACATTCGCCATGGCGTAACATGGTTGAAGTTAGTCCCGTGTGCATGGTAATATTCGTCGCGCGTGATTTGGATTGCAATGTCTTCTTGAAGTGTAACACCCCAACCGATGGCGGAATCATCGAGGTGTCACGTAGTGACGATTGTTCAAAAGCACATGGTACTAAAATGTAAATATATTATTGAATAATTTAAATTGTCTTACATGGATGAAATGGGAAAAATACATAAGTTTAAACAAAACATGAAATTTGAAATAAATTATTAAAAGCAAGCACTAAAATCCAATGCTATGGAACTAAGATCAAACTGCACCTGAAACATGTACAAAATAAGTTTTGTCAACATATGAAATGTTGGTGAGCATTCCTCGTTTTAATACATATAGTAAGTTGGAAAAATGTTATACAATTCAAGTGCAAAGCTACAATGCAATTATATAAACTATGTATCATACAAATGAGCGAAATCAATCCTGTGACTGTATAATGTACTAAATGAACGGCGGTGTACTTATCCAAATAATTGGATAATAACTTAACAATGACCATGGATTCTCCGGTGAAAAAGGGGGAGAATCAACCTAGGCGGGTTGTCAATCCAATAGCGCTATCCAATGTTAAGGACGACTTGTACAATGTTAATGATTTCACTAAGTACAAATGTATTCTACATGTAATGTCTAAGCATAAAGCACGTTTGTAAGCAAATGCACATAGTACTAGAATTGTATTGTAAAAATGTGAACTTGTATTTGTAATTTGTATAAGTGTACATGCAACACCCCAAAAATGAATAAAAGCAAAAAGGGGATAGGAAATACTCACTTTCGCCAAATGACTAGATGACTAAGCGAGCGTGAAAATGCGAGCAATCCAAAGATTCAACAACGAAACTAGTCCAATTTTATAGAAAAGAAACCGAATAGGAAAAATATCAAGTTTCCAATTCGTCAATTACAAGAGCTTATAATCAAAGCTTCAAATATAGAAGTAATATACTCTAGAAGAAAGGTATGAGGGAGAGTTTAATCGAATTGAAACAATCGATTTAGAGATGCAAAGTGTAATGGGTCATAGGTGGGTTTTTATACTAGTTTTGGATTCAATTAGGCTTTAATATTGGTCAACACAATAAAGTAAGGTTTTAAGATGAATTGACTATTTGACTAGGATTTTGACTGAGACTTTGACTATTTGACTGTCTCAACGGACCGCGAGAGCTAAAAAAATCAATTTTCTAATTTAATCAATTTTAAGTTCTGGACTTGCTTCCTTCGGTTTCTAAGTTGTTTTAGAAGCGAAAATTAAGGGCTTTGAGTATCAAGGTCTGAAACATACGTGCTCGGGTGTAGATATGAGTATAAAACGTGCATACTTTTACTTATAAAAATTATAAGTTTTATTAAATTGTGAATTTTGGTCCTATTAAAATACGAGAGTTAAAAATGAAAATTTTGAAATAGTTGAGGAACCAATTATGCACATTTATGAAAAGTGAAGGGTGCAGGTTGTCACATGAAGATTGGGGTGCCTCTCCATCGTGGCTTCGTAGAGGGCGTTCCATCGGATACACCTGGACCAGAGAGTAATCCACGTACTAGCGAGCGAATCCTTGGGGCGGTCATTTGTGCCGGTTATTTCCTTGAGTATCACCGACACCCGGTTCCAAAATAAATTCCTCTGAAAATCGACAACATGAACCTATGTGTTTCGCACTATCAAGTATGCCCTCGTTAACGCGATCTCCTCATTTACATTCCACGGGACCATCTTAACGATACGATGCAAGTTTAACCGGTTCTGGTGTGATTTTGGTATTGAAGTTATTGGGTTTTTATAGAACAAAATCTAACGGTAAGAATTCTTGAAGGTTCCAACAGTTTAAATTTTAGTAACGGTAACAAAATTAATTACGGCCTGACAATTAAAATCGGCCACTTTTTGAATTTAAATGAAAATATAAATTAAAGAATCAGTGAAGTGTTGCCTCCAAAAAATTTGTTCAGTTAAGTAAATCAGTGAAGGGATGTGATAGTGCAGGATTGGTTAAAATCAGTGACAGAAAAATTTACAACTAGGAACACCCCTTCCCCCTAAGAGCATTCACATCCCATCCACCATCTTTAACCCTGTAATTTAAATAAAAATCACACTTTTCAAAATTTATCTCTCATTTTAAAAAACCTCCCACATACCATCCACCATTTTTTCCCTATAATTTAACTAAAAATCGCATTTTTCAAAATTTATCTCTCATTTTAAAAAAAAACTTCCCACATCCCATCCACCATATTTTTCTTTATCTTACTCACAAACACTTATTTTATTATATTTCTCGTTAAAATACACTCACAATAATTTGGTGTATGATGAATAGTAGCTTTTCATATAAGTAGCTTTTCATATATGAAAAGCTATGATAACAATTTTTCATAATATAAAGATGGGGTATAAGAGCATTCACATTTCCTCCATCAAATTACACTAAAAATCACTATTTCACCCTAAAATTTTTCTCTCTCCTTTTTAAAATAATAATACTTTTTTCATACTTTTATCATTATATTTTATCTCTCCTCACTCACAACCACTTTCAAAAATATTAAAATGTTTTTAGAGGTGAACAATAGCTTTTCAAATATATGGGTGAACAGTGCTTCCACCAAAATTTTTCTCTCTCATCCACTCACAACCACTTACACCCACCTC
Organism: Ambrosia x helenae; assembly: GCA_030844895.1. Classification (NCBI taxonomy): domain Eukaryota; kingdom Viridiplantae; phylum Streptophyta; class Magnoliopsida; order Asterales; family Asteraceae; genus Ambrosia; species Ambrosia x helenae. Next base: position 461,314 of record CM061230.1, on the reverse strand, counting down.
ATATCATTTGGTGGACACACTCACATAAATTTAGTTCCTCAAATGAGAATGCTCTAAAATGGTGGATGAGTTGTGGTGTGGTTTTAGTAGTTTTTTTTTTTAATTTTAAAGATGGGGGAAGATTGGTGGGTGGGTTGTGAATGCTCTAAGTGAAGAATAATGAAAATTTGAAGCAGAGGAAAAGATTTCAGTTCCCGGTAAATAAAAAGTAGTTTAATACTCTAAATGAAACCAATATAATGAAGCATGGCCTTTATGCCGACAACAATTAACGTTAGGTTGTGTCGTACTGCTTGTACATCTCTGTTATATATATATATATATATATATATATATATATATATATATATATATATATATATATATTGACTGTCCACAATTCCTCGTGCACTTAGTTAGTCTCAATAGGTAATTGTGGATTGTTGTTAGGAGCTGGTGTGAAAATTGGGATATGAGTTTCCTCTGGCTTAGGTTTTTAATCATCAATCTAATCATTGTATTTACATGCACATAGCACATCCATATAATCAACCATAACATATCACACACATGCAATATATTAATATTAATATATTATATGTAAACACAAACCACTAACTAATTAATAGAATAAAATATTTTTTTTATTTGTTGACTATGCATTCCTTTCTTATATTTTTTTCTAAGATTGTCTTAATTGGTGACTTTTATATAGGTTGGTTGTCACTTGCCAACATAATATTAGTTTACTTGAAATAAAAAAAATAAAAAAGAAATGAAATTGTACGACCCAACCAAGGTCATGACCAAAAACCCAAAATTTGGCTCCACTCCCGTGCCACTTGTCAACATCTCATTTGTCTTCTATTTTAGTTTTTAAATTTGTTTTATTCCTTAATACTATTTCCCAATAATTTAAAAACTCAAATAACTTATAATATTTAAACCTTAAATAAATAACTAAATACACTTTATTTCTTAGGTAGTGGTTTGGTTGAAAAGGGTCAGTGCAGAGGGACAGAGCTGAGGGGAGGAGATGGGTTATAAGTACCATCATAAGCTTAAGATTCAAATCTGTTTTGTATGGTGATCGGTACCTTTTTTCTACTTGATTAAATTGCATTTAACAGGATGAATCATTGGTTGATAAAACAGATGATCGGTTAAAAAAAGAAGAGATAACTACGCAGATAGTCCTTATGGTTTATAGAAAGTAACAACTTAGAGAACTAACTTTATTTTTTAACATGTTAAGGGTTTATAGTTTCATTTTTGTAACATGTTAAGGTACTAAGGTCAACTCCGTTAGTTTTTGTAGTTAAGTTTTGATCAAATGACTAAAATGCCTTATTATAACTAAATATTCTTGTAACTAACTCTATTTTATTACAGGGATAATTTTTACAATTTATAGAACCTAGAATTATTTATTATTTATTAACACTATTAAATTTTAAAAATTTAAAATTATATATTAAATTAAATAATATAGTCTATATGTTTTAATATTTTTTTTTTTATAAAACAATACTTTTATCCACCGCCGATAAGCCTAATTTGTATGTGCCATTAAGTACCACTCAACTCTTATCTCCACCACCATTGTCACCATGCGTTGTCTATATTTGACAAGCTCATCTATGTTTTTAACATATGGAATTATCTATTAATATTTTTAAAATTTAAACATTTTAAATTATAAAAATATAGTAAATTAAATAATTATAATTTATTCGTTTTAGTATATATATTTTTTTATAAAACAATACTTCTATCCATGTAAACAACTGCCGATAAACCTAATTCGTATTTGCCATCTGCACTTTTATTGGTGCCATGCATTATCTATATTTGACAAAGTCGTCTATATTTTCAAAATATAAAATTATCGATTGATATTATTTAAGAACTTTAAATTATTTAAATATATTAAATTAAATAATTACACTTTATGCGGTTTAATAATATTAATAGCTAATTTTACATCAAGCAACACATGGCAAAAATGGCGGTGAAGATGAGAGTTGATGTGGTTTTTTATGGCAGATATAAATTACGCTTATAGACGGCGGTTTATATGGATAAAAGTATTGTAACTGAAATCGATGTTGTAACTGAAATCATTAATGAAATAAATCGATGTGCCGCTATCTTCATTGGTTTGAATTTTTCATATTTTCTTTTTACGGTAATAACAATTAATTTCTTTTTTTTTGTCTTTTTTTTTAAATTTCAGGTATTAATCAATAGATTTTAATTGTTGTATTAATAACCATTGATTTTGTTTTTGCCTTTTATTTAGACTTTAAGTATTAATCAATAGAATTTAATTGTAGTATTAAATTTGTCTTGCCATTTTAATGAAGTTACAATTTTACCCTTATATATGAATATAAAATGGCAACTTCACCCGTCCAACACTTATTATATATTAGTATAGATATAGATTAAATAAAATAAATCATTTACAATTAGATTTGATGAAAAACTACATATATATATTTGGTCTTTGTAATTTAAACAAAGTAAAATAACAAAATTAAATAGTAGTCATTAATGCAGACATTATGACCATCATTACTCCTACTTATGAATAAGAGTTTCGTCCTTCAAGGGTAGCTCAGTTGGTGAATGGACTAGGGATCTCTCTTGGAGGTCTCAGGTTCGATTCCCACGAAGGACATAATGAGAAATGATGGATGACTCATGGCCTATGGTCATGAGTTCGAGTCCCGATCTCGCCAGGTTTTACCGGTTCACTACTGTCATGCCTTCGGGCGGGTATGTGGGTCGGGTTTTCCCTGGAAGCGGGCTGTCGGGCGGGCTAGGGGCTTCGTGCGTCCAGGGTGGGCCGGGATGTGCCTCTGTCTTTGCTACTGGGGGGCCGCGTACGAAGTACCCGACGTTGTTTAGTTGCCATTAAAAAAAATGAATAAGAGTTTCAGTTTCATTTTAAAGACTAAATTAAAATTAAAAAATATGAACATATTAAAATAAGTTAAAATAAATCATTTACAATTAAAGATCGTTTTCTCCTTCGGTCCAGCGTATGAAGTGGGAGAGTTGGGTCCCTTTGAAGGTTAACATTTTTACTTGGAGATTGGAGTTACACCGCATTCCCACTCGAATGGCGCTTTTGAATAGGAAAGTTAATATTCCGGACCCCTCATGCCCTTTGTGTAATGCTATAGACGAAACAGGTACACACTTAATGATCAATTGCGAATTTTCTTTTGGAGTGTGGAATAACGTATGGAATTGGTGTAAACTGTATGGGTGGTGGCCGGGTTCGATATCTGAGATGTTGGAGCTGCAAGTTGTGGTAAATAATTCTAAATGGGAAAGGAAGATATTGAGAGGTATAATTATGATTACTTGTTGGATGATATGGAGGGAGCGAAACAAAAAGGTATTCCAAAATTCGACACCCCAAGTGATGGAGATAGTCGCTAGCGTGAAGGCTTGTTCATTTTTTGGGTTGAAATATCATTCTAGATTTAATGATGTTGATTGGATTGAATGGGTTAAATACCCTATGTATATGTTGTAACTTTGTATGACGAGCCTTGATTAGAGGCCTAGCCGTTTGTGAATGAAGTTTTCTGTTAAAAAAAACAATTAAAAATTAGAGTTAATATAAAAAGCTAGTCTTTGTAATTTAAACAAAATTAAATCTAAATCTATTATGAATAGTCATTAATACAGACATTTTGACCACCGTTACTCCTACTTATCATCAATAAGAATTTCAATTTCATTTTAAAAATTAGAGTTAATAGCAAATTCGTCTAAGAGGTTTGGTCTAGTTTGTTATTTCAGTACAAAAAAGTTTTTTTTTTTTTTTTCAATTCAACACCTGATGTTTGGATTTTTTTTCTACTTTCGTCCTTTTTCACTAATTCAGTTAAAAAATCTCGTTAAGGTTAGGGGTATTTTTGTCTTTTTACCTGCAATTTAAAATTATAATAAAAAACTTTTATTTTTCCTTAAAAATCAACCTTACCCCACCCCACCCCCACCCCTATATCTCTCACTCTTTCACACACGCTTTCTCTCTTACTATCTCTCCCCCTCTCTCTCTGATAATAATAATAATAATTCTTTCATCTTCTTCTTCATGTAATCATCATCACTGTTGTCTTTTAAATTCGCTTACATTATTAAGCTTTGCATTTGATCAAAAGTTAGCTCTTAAAATGAAGCAAACCGTCGGAAATCCTCTGCATTTGAAGTCGTTGAATAATATCTCCGATAATAATAATAATAATAATAATAATAATAATAATAATAATAATAATCTATCTTCTATCTATACTAATAAAAGAAAACACATAAGGGACATATGACACTCCCTCATTAATTCTTTCATTTTATTATTTAATACAATAAATTCAAATTTAACTATAATAATTGATTTGAAGCAAAATATAAATTTATTAAATTGAATTTTAGTAATTATATTAGTAATCGTAGTTGTAACTGAAATCATTAATAAAAGAAAATACATGGTTCTTTTTTATATAACATATTTATATTTATATATTATTAACCTTGAATTTAAATCATGTACCTTAAATTAACCCATTTTAAAAAAAAATTGATCTGTTATTATAAGTTTAAAATTAATTTTGTTACAATATTTGACAAATGATTATTAAGTTTTATTATTTTGGTCATTGTTTTATATGTTAAACTATGATCAGCAAATACAAATTAATTTTAAATGCTTAAAATAGTTCAAAAGTCAAATAAAAAATTTAATAATAACACAATGCAATTAGTCAAGCTTTTTTTTGTGAAACTTTCATATTGTTCAAAACAAATAAATAAAATAAATCAATCAACATTAATCGATTTACATCTATAGTAATAAAAGACAGCACATGAAGTACATAGAACTCCATCATAACCCCCCCCCCCCCCAATTTTATTATTTCAAACAATACATTTATTTTAATTTATTTCTTTATTTAATAAGAATTACTTATTCAGTTTTTATTTGTTACAACTATACTTATTAATATAATTACTGGAATTCAATTATATATATATATACATATATATATATTCTATGTTTTTGTAAATCAATTAATATAATTATATTGTTATACAAAATTAGAAATAAATTATTAGACATAATTTGAAAATATTTATTAACTAACAAAAGTAATCTTTATTAAACTTTTTTTAAGATAATGTATTTATATGCTATTAAATTTATATCATGTACCTTAAAAACGTGTTTTAATATGTGTTCAATCACTCTAAGTTTAAAACTATATTTTTTACGATGTTCTGAACAAACAAAATAAAACAAATCAATTCACATTAATTAAATATTTGATTTAGTACAAAACTAAATATGTTTGGCTATTATCGTATTATAATAGCTTGATATATAAAATATATTTTATATATGAAAAATCATTATTTGAAATCTTCGTGGACTTTGTTTTTTCAAGTTACTTAAATGGAGAAATGCAATATCTAAACAGTCTTTTCATTACTAATTCGTTTTAATATTTATTTTCATGCTATTAATTCACACAATATTTTTTTTATAATATAGTCAAATTGAACCAATAAATGTCATTATGTTTAAGGACCTTGATGTTAGAAATATTTTGGTTTTGGAAGAAACTTGATGTCAAATTCCAAAATGAACAATACTCGATTGGGATGGTTTAACGGATGAGGAGATACTTTTAAATTAATTTCATTTTTTTTATATCTCAGCCTAAACACATTTACCCTTATTACTTTTTGATTTTTTTTATACCTGCAATCTACAAGGTATTGATTTTTTTTTGTACTTGCAATCTACAAGGTATTAGCCACGGTTTGGAAGATATATGTTGGAATGTTTGAAAAAAGTTTTATGTGAATAAAAATGTTTTTTACAAGAATCATTTAGGGGCTCATGAATATTTAATATTTTTTTAATTGTAAAGGCAACTTTTTTTTATTTTAAATAAAATATGTAATCTAATTTTTCTTAATTATATTTTAAATTTATATATAATATATATAATCTAAATTATTCAACCCGTGTATCACACGGGCACCTAAGTTAGAGAAACCTTTAACAATTTAGAATCCCACGTTTTTACAAAACCCTAGATTTTCATCAAAATAAAAAACGAGTATAACATCAATTTTTATCAAATAAAATGTACCTTGATGTTCTTTTGGCCTTAGATGACTTGTTTCTTGCTTATGCACTGAAAAACCCCTTGATTCGGCTTGGATTTGTGCATGATTTATGAGTTTTAGAGTTTGGTTGGTGAAGGAGGCTGACCTCCTGATCATCACATGACACACACACTTCATGTGTGTGTTTTTATTGTTTTAATTTTATTAATAAAACCACTTTATCATATTGGCAACTAAGGCCCCATAAATTTAGTCTCGAGTTTGCTTTTAGATTATTACGTTAACTAGATTAGTCTATAGTAATGGGTTTACCCTCGTTTTTACTTGGTGGTTAAAAACATCCACCATTAAACTTTCTTTGTTATTTTATCAATTACGCCTAACGGCGTATTTAGGCGAAACGAAATTTTGGGGTGTTACATATTTTTTATCGTCATTATCTGACGTTTTGCTTAATGCATCATGGTGACAAATTGTAAGTAACGTATATAAAATTATCTTGTCTAATTGACCTCCATCTTGGAAAATAATTAAGTTTCCTCAGATCTTTAATGGCAAATTCAGTATTAAGGTAGGAGATAAAAGATCGAAGAGCAGTAGATTGATTCCTGCCAAGATCAGATCATCCACGTAAACAAGAAGATACATGACAAATGAATTTTTGTTAAACACAAATAGAGATGGATCCGAACAACTGGACACAAAGCCATAAGTATTAAATAACACAACAAATGATGAAACCAAGCACGGGAAGCTTGCTTGAGCCCATAAATCGCTTTGTCAATTTGCACATATAAGATGGAAAACGAGCATCAACAAAGCCTTTTGGTTGTTCCATATAAACGTTCTCAGTGAGGTGACCATGAAGAAAAGCATTATTAACGTCTAATTGATGCAAAGGAGGCCATCAGTTTATGACCGTAATAGCCAAAACCGTGCAATTTGCACATATAAGATGGAAAACGGGCATCAACAAAGCCTTTTGGTTGTTCCATATAAACGTTCTCAGTGAGGTGGCCATGAAGAAAATCATTATCAACGTCTAATTGATGCAATGGCCATCATTTTATGACCGTAATAGCCAAAACCGTGCAAACTGTGGCAGCTTTTACAACCGGACTAAATGTGTGAAAATAATCAAGACCAGGGACCTGAGTGAAACCTTAGCAACAAGGCGAGCCTTGTGATGTTTAACCGACCCATCAGAGTGAAACTTAGTGCGAAAAAGCCATTTGGACCCTACCACGTTGGAATGTAAAGGTCGCAACACAAGACCACAGGTTTTATTTTTGAGTAACACATCATATTCAACATGCATGGCACAGAGCCATTTCGCATCTTTGGAATCGGAGTGGAAGGTGGTTAGATCGGTGGAGGCAAAGAGAGCATGATGAAGCAAAAGATGAGTGGTGTGAGTGAGTTCAAGTTGGTGTCTAGGTTTAAAGATACCGACTTTTGCTCTAGTAGTCATTGGATGGGTGTTTAAGGGCGGAGGCTGGGGAGGAACAAAAGGTGCGGCAAGAGAATCCGAGTGGTGAGACATTGTTGATGAGGTTGTGGTTTGTGATGGAGAGTTTGTTGAAGTAGGGATATGAGTCTGAGAATTAGAAGGAGTTGTGGAAGGTGTAGGATGAGGAATGGGTTCAAGAGAATTTGCCGTGGAAATAAGCGGATATGTACTTGGAGTATTCATTGTGGAATTAATTTGAGAATGAGATGTTGGAAAATAGAAGATAGTAATAGGTGGAGGATGGGAATCGGTTGAGGTGGTGGTGAATGTGGGAGTTAATGAAACTATAGTGCACTCATTGTTAGACAATGATGAATCGGTTAAGTTGGTGTTGAATGTGGAAGTTAAATAGACTTTATTTGACTCATTATTAGATATAATGATGGAGCAATGGGTGGAGAAAATTGGCTGGGGTTGTGTTGCATGTTGGAGTTAATGAAACATTAGTGGGCTCATTATTAGATAATGATGGATCAATGAACATGTAGTTATTTCAAGCTTTTGAATGGGTCTTGATAAGGCATTGGTTACAAAAAGGAAAGATAATTCATCAAACTTTGCATTTCTAGAAACATAAACTCTAGAAGTGGAGGGGTCCAAGCATTTAAAACCCTTATAATTAAAACAATAGCGAAGAAATATTCATGGAATACTTCTTGGTGCAAGTTTGTGAACCGTATAATCATGAAGGCATGGAAACACCTGACAATCGAATGAGCAAAACATAGCATAATCTAGAGGCCTATTATATAAAATCTCAAATGGTGACCTTCCTTCAAGAAGAATGGATGGTACACGATTAGTAATATAAACCGCAGGCGAGAACGCATCAACCTAAAAACGTGGGGTAATTTTCGCATGAAACATAATTGCCAAGCCCGTTTCGACAATATGACGATGTTTGCGTTCAACCCGTCCATTTTTGTTGTGGGGTGTAAGGACAGGAAATGCGATGAAACGTGCCATTTTGTTCAAATAATTGACGAACTTTATGATTACTAAATTCTGTGTCACCATCACTTTGAAATGTTTTAACTTTTGTTGAGAATTGATTTTGAACAAATGGCATACGAATAAAGCGTCAACAAATTCAGATTTGGCTTTTAATGGATATAACCATGTAAAGTGAGAAAAATCATCCACAAATGACACGTAATATAAATAATTGCAAACCGATTTAACCGAGGATGGTCCCCACAAATCACAATGAATCAATTCAATTGGAGAAGATGAACATTTATTATTAGACACAAAAGGGGTGCCTTTTACATTTAGCAAGTTCACAAGATGTGCAAACACCATGTTTGGGTAAAACGGAAGTAAATGAAATTATGTAACACCCTGCCCCGAATATCATCTAATATTGTCCGCTTTGCCCACCAGAAGCTCACGGGTTTGTTTTCGGTTGCCCGAGTGAAAACTTCCCAAGAGGTCATCCATCTTAGTACTACTCCCACATGAGCACGCTTAACTGTGGAGTTTTCATGTGCTCCACAACCAACTAAGCCCAAAACGCGTTGTTGATTTTTTTAGACAGGACATTACTTATGAACCAAGATCTTTCTTGTCCTCTCATGTCCACGAACAACGTGGGATATGCCTAGGGTGTTACAATCACCCCCCCTGGACTCATCGTCCTCGATGAGGTTTGCCCCACCATCCCGCACAGGAGTGGCTCTGATACCTTTCTGTAACATCCCGCCTCGAATATCATCCAATATTGTCTGCTTTGCCCACTAGAAGCTCACGAATTTGTTTTTAGTTTCCCGTGTGAAAACTTCCCAAGAGGTCACTCGTCTTAGTACTACTACCACCCATCCACTAGAAATTTTTGTATAGAATTTTTTAAAAAAAGTTATATACTTCCAACTTGGTAGAACATTTTCAACATGATGATATGATATTAGTTTAATTAGTACAAATCCTAAGAATATTCGTTTCGAGTTAAGTTCTTGAGCAATTAAAGAATATTCGTTTTAGCTATAATACAAACCTTTATATAAAATATAATTCGTTATCCATAAATGGTTTGGTGTTTGAGCCATTAAGTTGTTTAAGTAATTAAAGAGGGATAACGAGTAACGACCGATGTGTCACATACGTCGTATTATGCAGCTGTGCTCGTTGGGTGTTTTTAGGATTCACAATCGCATCCTTTCAAAACTTTTTAATTGAAAAATTGATTTAATGAACATGTTTTTGTCCACTTAGCTTTTGATACTTTTGGCTCTTTAGCACCGGAAGCTATGCGTTTATTTATCAGCGTCAAATGGGTCGTTCATGGCAATATTTCGACTCCCAGAGGCAAGAGTTTGTTTTTAGTAGGTTAAGTTTTGCTATTTAGAAAGGGGTGGCGTCGCAACTTGTTGCCCGTCTATAGAACTGTGCAAAGGGCGAAGCCGACCCAACCCAAACCTACCAAAACCGACTCTTTTATTGTTGAAATTGAGAACCATGCACTGAACCTTAAAAAGCTACGTGGTTTCAGGTAAAGAGTCTGACCCTCCAAAACCTTTTTATGTAACAGGCCTTTAGAGGGATATACATTCCTACTCTTTTACCATGCTCCTCAAAAACTTCCTCCATATGGTTTATATAATAGCCCACGAGTTTCCTTTTTTTAAGTCACGTTTCATTTCTCGACTTATGTTTTCGTAACAATTTTGTCATTCTCATCACTTGAGCATTATGCGAATATGTTATGTATACATCACAAGTATACATAACATATTATATAATATATCAACATATATACATATACATCAAGCCGAAAAATATTTCACGAAAAATACATTGTTATTCTTAGAGTAGTATTTTTTTAATATTTTATTAACATAACGTGAAATCGATTACAATACCACGTAAAAAATAATGAAAAGACTAAAGAAGAATAATGTTTTATTTTTTGCGTTAACAATACATATCTATTTGTAAGACCCATCCCAATTAGACGTAACAGTTGTTAATGAAAGTATAATGCGGAAACGACATGACGTGAGATTTCTTCGCGTTCGGTTCTTTACATGGCCTTGATCCTTGCTCCACATCCAAAGTAGCTCCACCTAGTGTTTACAAGGTTAAACAACCATAAACAACATCTTAGAATGGTGTATAAGCTGCACGATATTAAACGGAATAAAAATCAGAACCTGCAGGTCCGTCCTGTATCGCGAAGGGGATGAGTCCCACCAAAATATCCATATTTACGTATTGGTGAATTTCACCAAAAATGACCAAGTTGGCATATTGGAGAATCTAATCAAAATAACCAGATTTGCATATTGGATAATTTAATCAAAACAACCAAATTTGCATATTGGAGAATTCCACCAAAATGACCAGGTTTGCATATTGGAGAATCTCATCAAAATAACCAAATTTGCATATTGGAGAATCTAATCAAAACAACTAGATTTGCATATTGGAGAATTCCACCGAAATGACCAGGTTTGCATATTGGAGAATCTCATCAAATAACTAGATTTGCATATTGGAGAATCTAATCAAAATAACCAGATTTGCATCTTTATCTATAAAAAGGACTTTCGTCTAGTTTAATCTTTTTAGCACAAAGTATGACCTTCAATTAGGGACACTGTTAGATTTACTCACCAATTGACCCATTTTCCCAATTGAAACTACTCTTAACCTCTGAGTAAGGTTATCTTTAACTAATTTCACCAAATGACCCATTTGACCATGTTGGCGAATTACTTGACTTTCAAATAAGGTTATCTTTTACTAATTCCACCAAATAACCCATTTGACCATGTTGGTGTATTACTTAACCTTTAAATATGGTTATCATTAACTAATTTCACCAAATGACCCATTTACTTAATTAGTGGAGTTTTGAACCTCCAGCTGAGATTACTACAAAACTAGTGTCTAACTTAATCATCAAATGGCCCGGATGACCACATTGGCGCAATAAATTTCCTTCAAATAAGATTACTAAGTGGCTAAAATTTATCCTATTCACCAAATGACCCATTTTTGTCAAGATGGTGTTATTCTTATCCTTCAGCTAATGATCACGAATCAACTAGAATCTAATTTATCCACGATATGACCCGGCTGATCACATCAGGGCTATTCTTATCCTTCAATTAAGGATATATAATAACAATGTAGATGTCTAGTTCAGATTTTCAACATAAGTTACCAAGCTAGAATTCTAGCATATATCTATAAACGGATGCAACAAGATTTAAGTCATCGGATGACTTACCTCGCGCAAACTTTCTTAGCATCACATCCATGGCTCCATGCCTACCCTGTTAGAAACCTATGCCTAATTCATGTTTTAGCTAATGCTTAACACACACACACACTATCACTTAGGCATTTTGTCAAACATTTGGTGTGCATAGCTTTTCTAGTATACTTTTCATGACCAATTGTCATCTCTTATTTACCATTTACCAAGTTTTGCATCATATCACCACAATTTGGTTAAGAGACTTGTTATGGCTACAACTATTACATCTTCATGAACAATATTTGCCATTTAAAGAAGAGGGTTTCTTTTGAATATGCAAACACACTTCCTTCATAACATGCATTCACATGAACATAATCATCACATATGTGTTTATGCTAAACTTAACCAAATTGACATGTATTAAGGTTACATAATGCTAGATCAACCTTTATTAACCACTAATTTCATGTTTGATTACAATCTTAGATTTTCAGCAACTTTAAGCATCAATGAAATCATCAAATTGAGTCTTTAGAGGGTACCTTGGTGTTGATTAAGCTTAGATAATCCGCTTTAGGGCTAATGCAAACCCCTTTGATTTGATCTTGATTCAAGCTTGTTCTTGAGTTCTGGGGTATAGTGTGTGTTTTTATCGACATATGCATATGCATATGTTGATTTTCTTTTTATTTTTATTTAACCAAACTCAAGTTTGGTTGTTTGGCAGTTTAGCCCCTCCCATATTTTATCAAGTATTTACTAGTTAACTTGCACTAACCAAGCTAGTCTCATGTAATTGTTTAAGCCTTGTTTAGCTAACAAGTTTAACGGGTTTAATTCCCGAGATTAGGAATTTCGTATTATTTGTTATTTGTTGGAAAAATTAAACCCAACGTATTCGTATTAGCATACGATGCGTTTTATGAATTTGGGGTGTTACACTATTGGATCATTTTTATAAATTGTAGCTTTTTTATACATTTTAGTTAAAATACAAACGATTCTTATGGTTCTTATATTAGAACAGTGAGTTTGGAACCGACCTGACCCAGAATCGATATTTCATATAAATATAGAACAGGAACCCGACCCATATATTTGAAAAGGTTCGGGTCCAAGGTTCTTGCGGGTTAGTCCAAGGTTCTCGTGAGTTCGAACCACGAAACGCTCACCATTATTCGTCTTCATCCTAATGTAAATTGTCATTTATGAAATGAAAATTTAGTTTTTATTTAGAAATGAAGAAATTAATGAAGAATGAAGCTGATCAAAGACCGGTGAAGAAGATTAATGATGAAGTAGTATTTCTGTTTTTTATTAGGTATCGTTTAGATTATTATTTATTTAAAATCATTTAGTAATAAGAACATGTAAAAAAAGTGATTATTACGTGGAGAATGTGAGGATATGATTGGATACGTGAAGTGATTAAGATTTTTTTTTTTTTTTTTGGAGTTGTTGATATGTGAGGTGACTGTATAACGTTTTAGTGTTTTAGTTATATTATTTATAGATTGTTTAACTCGAGCTTGTTTAGATAACTAGGAGGTCCGAGCTCACCTGATCCAAACTAAAATTCGTCCTTATAGTGGGGGATTTGAATAAAAATAACATTGCTAAAAAAAAAAGTTTTATGTATGATATAGTATTTGACATTTATTTTGTACATTTTATAAATTTAGTTAGTTAACACTATAGTGATGCAGTTTTATTGAATTTCTACTTTTAATGACCACTAATAAAGAAAACTTTTAAATCAATCATTGTTGATATCTTCTTTTAGGTGCAATTAGTCAAGTCTCAAGCTCACTTTGTTCGTGTAAAAAATTGTTTGTATACAAGCTCAAGCTCGATGAGCTAGTTTCTTAGCTCAATCGCAACCTCAGCTAAGTTTCTTTATGATTATATTAAAAATACGTTAGCTTAATTAATAATATTTAATATCCAATTATCATAATACCCTCAATTAATAAAAACAAAAACATGACACATGGCATCATCCTATTAGTTCAGATGGGTTTTCTAGTTCTTCCAACTTAAAGTGGTTTTCAATTGAACCTAATCCTACACACACACACATATATATATATATATATTGGAAACCCTTGTTATAGTGAAAACTTCGGAAACTCTAACTTTCGGAGCTTCTTTTTTTTTATGAAAATTTTAGAGTATGTAATATACATAATTTTAAGCATTTGGAGCAAAAAAAAATAAAAAAAAAAGCGCCGAGAACTTCTTTTAAAAAATAAATAAGTTTTCGGGTAACACATTGTTAACACATGTTAATTTCTCTTAACATGTGTTAGTCGTAAACTTATTTATTTTTAAAAAAAAAAAGTGTTCGGCGCTTTTTTTAATTTTTTTTTAGGCTCAAAATGCTTAAAAACATATATATTACATGCTCTAAAATTTTCATATAAAAAAAACTTAGGAAATCAGAGTTCCTAGAGTTTTCACTATAAGAGTGGGTTTTCACAGGATCCTAACTATATATATATATATATATATATATATATATATATATATATATAGTGTAAATATATAGAGAAAACCCTTTTTAGAGTGAAAACTGTGGAAACTCTAACTTCCCGAGGTTTTTTTTTATGAAAATTTTAGGGCATGTAATATACATGATTCTAAGCATTTTGAGCAAAAAAAAATCAAAAAAGTGTCCGGGTAACACATGTTACAGAAATAACATGTGTAATTTTCGTGTAACATGTGTTACCCGAAAACTTTATTTAAAAAAAAAACGCCCGACGCTTTTTGATTTTTTGGCTCAAAATGCTTAGAATTATGTATATTACATGCCCTAAAATTTTCAGGCCCTAAAAAGCTCGGGAAGTTAGAGTTTCCACGGTTTTCACTCTAAGAGTGGGTTTTCATAGTATCCATCCCTATATATATATATATATATAGTGGAAGGATCACGTACAAAGGGAAAAAATCGTGAAAAAGGTGAGAAGGAACCTGGACATTTGATCTTGAGAATGGAACGTGGAGATTAAATAGGGTTTGCAAAGATGGGAAAATTCACGTGAGATTTGGAAGGAAGGGTATTGTAGTAAAATTTTCTTTCTCTATCTCATGTGCATGGCACGTGCATTTTCCACCACGATCTTTAAACGCTGATAATTTTTATACGACATTTTTTTCAAAATAAATTACACCAAAATTGAAGAAAATTGTAGCTAACCTTTGAGTAACCAAAATCACATATCTTCAATCTGGGAGCATGGTTTCCATCTATCATTATGTTTTCTAGCTTCAAGTCTCGATGACAAACTTGCTGCAACCAACCGAGGTAATAGAAATTGTTAGATGTGTTCATATCATTACATCTTTAACTTCTATAAATAGCATACTACACATACCATAGCATGACAATAGCTGACTCCGGATATTAACTGTTGAAAGAAAAATCGGGCTTGCACAAAAACTAAATTAGCAAGTCTGCAAAGACGCTTTTGTTAGCTTTTCATGTTTTATATAATTACTTATTATTCAACAATAAAGAAAGCTATGCATGACATGACAGAATTACCTCATCCTCACTGAAAACGCTCTGCATTACAAATCCTGTCGAATAGCTCCCCTCCAGCAATGTATTCCATAACAATTGCTAGATGAGTTGGGGTCAATATGACCTTTAAAGCATCAAAATATGAACATAATTAGTATTCAAATCCCAGTTTAAAGGATAATAATCAAATCCAGAAAGGATGAATGATATTAAACCTCTTTAAACCGCATTATATTAGGATGTCTCAAAGGCCTGTGATTGATGATTTCTCTTTGAACATTCTCGTCTATCTGAAATTAAACAACAAAGATTATTTAACATTCTAAACAACATTATTAATTTCAATTTTTATAATTCTATACCGGAAGTTTGTTTCATGTTAAACACTTTATATCATCAACATATGAATATCAGTTCCTTTTAAAGACATAATAAAAACCTCGGATAAGAAGCATTCATGATTTAATTATTATTATGTTTCTTTTTCTTATTTGTTTAACAAATAAATACCAAACATGACACTAAAGCATGTAAGATTACAAATAATAATAATAACAACAACAACAACAACAACAACAACAATAATAGCTTGCCAACAGAACAACGGAAATTTTGAAATATGAACGATCCTTTAAACTTTCACAAATTTTTATTGTTATTGTTATCAGTGATGTTCATCCCTTGTTGTTGTTTAGTCAGATCTAAGATAGAGGAGTATTTTGCAAAAGTATATTAAAAAGACAAGAAATAAAAGTCATACAAATAAAGACAGGGGAGACGATCGATAATCAATTGTCCATGAATCCCATTGATGTAATAAATAAAATTTGAAGTTATTTGAGTTGTGAGGTATATAGGGGATTCCATCTTGAAAGGAGAAAGACCACATCGGAGGAGATATACCTAAACCTTTTCATACACACGCATAAAAGGGAGATACCACATCTTGCATGCATTCCTCTTCCGGTTGCTTTCTCTCTCTCTTCCTATTCCGACCCTCTCTCTCTCCCTCTCTCTCCCTCCCTCTCTCTCGGCTCTCCATAAATCTGAGTTGTGTCTTGAGAAAAGAGCCGTGAATTTTGTGTGGAGATTAATTAGGTGTTTAGGGTTATTATGATGGTGAAGAGAGAGAGAGGTGGAGATTAATTGGGTGTTTAGGGTTTGGGTTGAAAGAGAGAATGTTTAATAGGTAATTTTTTTTTAAATTTATAGATAGTGTCACGTGACACATTCAAAGGAGGGTTGAAGCCACCATTTAATGACACGTCAGCAAATATCAATTCTTTTATAGATTACAGATTATAGATGTTATGAGTCGCATAAAAGCATATTCCTATGACTCATCTCACAAGTACATGTTGTCAAGTATATTTGTTTAAATAGATAAATCATCTTTTTTTTAACGGCCAACGAATCACTTTTCGAGCACTCTCGGGCACCCTTTTGGCGAATCAGGTACTCGAGAGTATTCGGGCCACCAATTGCCACCAATTCCCGGGAAAACCTGACCACTCACCCGCCCGAAGGCACGACAGTGAAATAATCGGTAAAACCGGTCGGGATCAGGACTCGAACCCAAGCCAATGGCCGGGTCATCCCTCATTTCCCCTCCACCAATGTCCTCCAAATGTAGCTAATGGGAATTGAACCTAAGTTTCCCATAGGAAACTTAAGGCCAATGCGTTTCTCAATGCGAAAACAAAATTTTCGAATATTTGATTCGAGATTTGAGTTTTATCTCATCCGATTGTGGTTTAAGAATATATTTTGTGGGTAGAGGTGAGAGATGGATTTATCCAATAATATGTTGCCACGTCAACTCCTACGTGGCACTGGTTAGCGGCCAATGATCGCTCGCGTGGGGGTGTTGTGGGTAAGGGTTAGCGGGTTTTTTTTTTTACCAAATATATTTAACTATTTACCACAATTTTTTTATTAAAAAAACATTAAACTAAAATAAAATAAAAATTACACTAAAATAAAAACACAAACATTACACTAAAAAAACACAAACATTACACTAAAAAAAAAAAAAAATACACTAGACAAAAAAAATATTAACTACTAAAAAAAAACAAACCACATGATCATAAAAAAAACCTAGCCACGTAGGTGATTTCCCGAGCGCAACATTTTCCACGCCGAAAAGTGGTTAAAGGGGTGGCCAACCGTGCGACGGTACTCCACGTGGGTAAACGCGAGGAGCACGTCTTCTTTCTCCCCGGGGAGATCTCTCCTCACCTCCCTGTACGCGCGTTCGAAGTTTTTACACTTCGATTTCAAGTCCTCGAATTTGTGAGAGATGGAGTCGTTGGTACGGTTGCTACCCCCGACAAGGGTACGAAACTCGGCTAGCACCCGATGCCGCTGTTGCCCGCGTAAGTTTGGTGATCCACCGCCTGTCGCACCACCTTGACTGTGCACCTGTTGGTACGCGAGAACGAGTGCTAGTTCTTCTTCTTCTGTCCAATAAGCCATGGTGAAGATTTTGAAGATTTTGAAGGTTTGTGAAGGATTGAATTTTGGTTGAAGAAGGTGAAACATAGGGGTGAATAAATAGGGGAGGTGGGTGAAAAAATTAAATAAAAGTAATTAATTTTTGAAATTGAAACTTGTGGCCAGCCCGCTAATGGACGCGAGCTGGCTTATGTCCCATCGCTCGCCCAGTCTTTCGCGTCAGTTGGTTGTCGCTAGCGAGGGCCACGTGAATAAAGCTGTGACTCGCAGCAGACTGCTCGCGGACCACAACAAATAGTCTAAGTAAATTATCATGACACTCTAATTTATCAAACTCTATATATTATATAACGAATTTGAAGAATAAATTTTCGGAATCCTGTCATGAAAGAAACTTTACAATTTCAATCATTAATTAAATATCTCAGCATGTTAGTTAATCAATAGATAACCTGGATCTATTGTTTCGTTTTTTGTTTTCTATCATTAATTAAATATCTCCGCACGTTAGTCAGAGGTGTTTGTTTTTTTGTCAGAAGTGCTTCTGATCACTTGTGTATTTGTGTATGCGCCGTGCAGACGCGACCAGACATTTGAAGCGCACAGTTTGTTTGTTTTTTGTATTGAAGTGACAAACTGGACCAAACCTCAGGGACGAATTTGGCTATTAACTCTATAAATTTTAAATAATCTGCATTGAAAAAACTATATGCATTGTATATGTTTGTTCTCAACGTTTATTGAAAATGTCGCATGATAACCAAATCTAAGGGGAAGGGCACTTCACTTGTGTTTTTTTTCTTAACATTACTGATTTCTATAAATCATGCACTGTCACGTCACTTCACTGATTCACTTTACTAAAACAGATTTTATAAGCAACGCTTCACTAATTCGTTTATTTATTTTTCATTTAAATAAATAAATATATATTGAAAGTCTAATGTTTTTGTTTTTTCACACGGTTACCTTTAAATGTATGGGGGCGGGCAAACGCAAACGCCTTGAGGGAGCACCCGGACATTGAGGAGGGGTTGGTTATCGAGTTCACGCGTGTGGACTATGCAACTTTATTCTGCAACAGTTTGATCATGTCGTGGCATGGCAATTGTTCGGTAATGTTTAAGTTTTTTAATTATGTTTTAATCATGTTTTAATATTTTATATTTTATTTATGTTTTAATATTAATATATTGATGTTTTGTGTGTTTTATGTAATTATGTTATGTGTTTAATTTATGTTTTAATATTAACATAATTTAATTAAAAACAATTAAAATAAATGAAAATAATAAACCACACAGTTTCAAAACCGCGTTCAAACACACGGTTCACCGTCACGGGCCCACTACCAGCATCACCGGCAGCCCTATTGCCATGCTGATAGTGGGGTTGTCGTGAGGTACTTGTGGCTTACACGGGAAGCCCCCCATCTCCCTAAGTAATACAATGTTAGATAATAAGTCAAAGTGATAAGTCAAACTGGTCAAGAAAGTTTGAGGGACCAGTTGTGACAATTACCGAAGTTTATTTCCTGCTTCATAAAGTTTCTGGTTAATAAAGTGAAGTCTGGTAACATGAGGGACGATTTGTGTTCATCTGAAAGTTATAACAGATTTCTAACTACTAATTTAGGGGCTAGGGTTATAAGTAGTTGATTGATTCAATAAGCTTAGTTAGTCGTTTTCATTTCAATTCAGTTTGTATTCTCTTTCGTTTTTCATCAATAATAATACCCGAATCTTTTGATTGTTAATTCTTTGATTCAATTTCATAGTATTTTACAACAATTGGTATTAGAGCCTCATTGCTCGAATCTGTGAAATTGGTTACTGTTAATCGTTTGTAAAGATCAAGTATGGTGACAACATAGTTCGAGTTAGAGAAATTTGATGGTAGAAACGATTTTAGTCTGTGGAGGATGAATATGAGGGCCCTGCTTATGCATAACGGTGTTGTTGATGCTTTGAGGGTAAGGATCATCTTCCTGGTGATCTCACATATAAAGAGAAGAAGGAGATGTTAGAAAAGGCTCACAGTTCGATAATCTTGAGTCTGGGTGACAGGGTGTTGAGGGAAGTTTCAAAAGAAACGCCAGCAGCAGGAATTTGGGCAAAACTTGAGGCCCTGTACATGACCAAGTCTTTGGCCAACAGGTTGTATCTCAAGAAAAAGCTGTATACGTTTCAGATGATTCCTGGTAAGACATTAGAAGAGCACACAGATGAGTTTAACAAGCTTATTTTGGATCTTGAGAATATTGAGGTTGAATTGGATGGTGAAGATCAAGCCATTATATTTCTCACATCATTGCCTTCTTCGTATGAGCATTTTGTGGACACCTTGATGTATGGAAGGGAGACCTTGACTATGGATGAAGTCTTGGCTGCCCTGAACTCAAAAGAATTGAAAAGGAGCTCAGATGTGATAGAAGAAGGTGGAGATGGTTTGCTTGTGAGAGGAAAGGTTGATCAGAAAAATTCAAGATTCGAGGAGAATCAAGGTTCAAGAGGAGGTGTTTTGTGTGTCAATCAGATGATCATTTAAAGAGAGATTGTCCTGAATAGAAGAAAAGAAGGGAACAGGGTATGAGTGGTAGAAGACAACAAGATGGTGATTCATCAGAAGATTGTGATGAATCTGATGTTCTTGTGGTGACCAGTGAAGAAAGCTGTTCTGAAAAGTGGGTTATGGATTCAGGATGTTCATTTAAGATGACACATGTTAAAGGTTATTTCAGGGAATTGAAATATGTGAATATTGGTGTAGTTAAGATTGGTGATGGCAGGGCTTGTGAGATTCAAGGAATTGGGACTGTTACATTCATGATGGACAATGGTGTTATTGTTGATATTCATAATGTAAGGTATGTTCCAGATCTGAATAGAAGTCTATTGTTATTGGGTTGTTTTGAGAAAAAGGGTTACCCTGTGATGTTAAAGGATGGTAAAGCATTGATTATGAATATATCAATGGAAGTGATTATTTCAGGAACTAGACAGAGAAATAATATCTATGTTCATGATGGACATGTTATGGTACCTCATGTGGTAAAGTCTGTTGATCATAAAGTTGATTTAGAGGTGTGTGATAAGGTTGTGATAGGAGTGGATCACAGGGTAAAGATTTCTGATGTATGTGAAATGTTAATAGACTGTGGAGATATTAGGTTTCTGTTCAGGGAAGGTATTGTTCTCAGAAGGGTAATTCTGGAAAAGTGGGAAAAGATGTATGGATATTCTAGTCAAGTGAATTTGGTGAGTTCAAGAGCAGGAGGTTACATGTTCTTGGTGAATTCTGATGGTGAAATAATAATCAGGAGAAGTGGACTAGGTAATTTGAAGCCAAAGTTAATACATGGCAAGTTGATGCTATGGGGAGATAAGCAAGTTTGGTCTGAGGTGGAGGCTGCACAAGTTATTGTGGAATGTGTCCAGAATGAGGTGGAGGAGTATGATAATTGTGCAGAGAAGAGTACTCAGATGATCAGAACTGATTTCTATATAACAGTGTTCTGTGTTGACAGTGACAAAACACGGAAGCAAGCTGTCAAGCTTTTGACTATAGAGAAAACTGAAGAATCAGGATATATGGTCAAGTGGTGGACAGTAATGAGTATAGTGATGTGTTCATTATGCGTTAATGATGTTTGGGCAGTGTTTGATAGCACTAAAATGGGAATAGAAGACAAAACTGAAGACAGGGGCAGTTTGGTCATAAGTTTTGTAAGTTCTGGTTGTGCAGAAAAGGTATGCTGTGAATGGGTCCAAAATTACTGTACATTCCAGGTTTTTAGAAGGTGTTACAAGTGGAAACAACATGGGTCAAACCTGGATAGTATTGAGTCAGAAGCAACAGTTATGGCTGATGGTTTAAGGAAGGGTAAAATGGTCCAAAGAGAATCTGGTGTGTATGCTGTTGTTTTGAGGTGTTCAAATCAGTAGTAAACTGGTATTTGATTCATGTTTGGATGAGTGATGAGATGGATGGATGTTTGATTGTTGACTTAAGGTGGAGATTGTTAGATAATAAGTCAAAATCAAAGTCAAAGTGATAAGTCAAACTGGTCAAGAAAGTTTGAGGGACCAGTTGTGACAATTACCGAAGTTTATTTCCTGCTTTATAAAGTTTCGGGTTAATAAAGTGAAGTCTGGTAACATGAGGGACGATTTGTGTTCATCTGAAAGTTATAACAAATTTCTAACTACTAATTAGGGGTTAGGGTTATAAATAGTTGATTGATTCAATAAGCTTAGTTAGTCGTTTTCATTTCAATTCAGTTTGTATTCTCTTTCGTTTTTCATCAATAATAATACCCGAATCTTCTGATTGTTAATTCTTTGATTCAATTTCATAGTATTTTACAACATACAATTTATTACTCTTAAATAAATTTCCTAATGCAACATAGATCTAAGCAAGTAAATAAAGCCGTAAATTAGTCAGAGAGATTTATGTAAATAACATTACTTTGTAGAACATTTTCCAACATACCCATAACCTCTTGGTCTAGTGGTATGGTGTCCCCCTTATAAATGTGAGGTTGTAGGTTCAAATCTTTGCAAATGCAAGGTTAAGTGAAAATAAGGTGGTATAAAATTTGCCGTTAAAAAAAAAGAACATTTCCAACATGATGATAGGATATTAGTTTAATTAGTACAAATATTAAGAATATTCGTTTTGAGTTAAGTTCTTGAGCAATTACAATATTCGTTTTAGCTATAATACAATCCTTTATCTAAAATATAAATCGTTATCTATAAATGGTTTGGTTTTTGAGCCATTAAGTTGTTAATTAGTACTTAACCAGGGAAGGATAATCCACTAACGACCGATGTGGCACATACGTCATATTATGCAGCTGTGTCGTTGGATGTTTTTAGGATTCACAATGGCATCCACTTTCAAAACTTTTTTGATTGAAAATTTGATTTAATGAACCATTAGTATTTTATACTTTTGGCTCTTTGGCACCAGAAGCTATTTTTGTTCCCTTGTTAGCGTTTATCGGTCGTTAATAGCAATATTTCGAATCCTATATCAGCGTCTAACGGGTCGTTCATAGCAACATTTCGACTCCTAGGGGCAAGAGTTTGTTTTTAGTAAGTTAAGTTTTGTTATTTAAAAAAATGTAGCGGCGTAACTTGTTGCCCGTCTACTTGTCATCATAACGTAAATTGTACTTATGAAATGAAAATGTAGTTTTTATTTGGAAAATAAAAAATTAATGAAGAAGGAAGCTGATCAAAGAATGGTGAAGAATATTAATATTAATGATGAAGTACTTTTGTTTTTTATTAGGTATCGTTTAGACTATTATTTATTTAAAATCATTTAGTAATAAGCACATGTAAAAAAGTGAGTATTACGTGAAAAATGTGAGGATATTATTGGGTACGTGAATTGATTAAGATTTTTTTTGGGAGTTGATGTGTGAGGTGACTTTATAACGTTTAGTTATATAGTTATATTTAGGGGTGTAAATGACACGTAGTGGCTCGTGAGCTACTCGGGATCGGCTCGGTAAAATGCCCGAACGAGTCGAGCCTTAACAAGCCTGAGTCCGAGCCTGAAATATGGCTCGTTTAGTTATCGAGCCCGAGCTCGAGCCCTAGACACAAAGCTCGATTGGGCTCGCGAGTCAAAATGAGCCCAAACATAATTAGAAGTTATTTATAAATCTCTTATAATTTATAGCCACATCTCCAAAGCCCAGGTCTTTATTTCATAGGCCCATTTAATAACACTCGCGAGCCGAGCTTTTGCGATCTTGAGCCGAGCTTTGAGCTCGTTTGAGATTGTTCTCAAATCACCTCGAGCCGAGCTCGAGCTTTTGATTTTGCTAACGAGCCGAGCTCGAGCTCAAGATTGTAGGCTCGAACCGAGCCGAGCTCGAGCTTCATAAAACCATAACGAGCCGAGCTCGAGCTTAGTCAGGCTCGGGCTTGGCTCGGTTCGTTTACACCCCTAGTTATATTATTTATGCCGATGAAGCCTAGCTCAATTGGTGAAAATTAGGGGAGCTATAGTGTAGGTTAAGGGTTCAATTCTTGTTGGAACCATATTTACCGCATGTGGGGGTTTCACCTGGGGAGATCTCCAATCCAGGTGGAATGGGTAATCAGTACAGGCTGGCCCAGGATGTTAGCCGAACCTTCATCGATCGGTTGCACTACTTGCTATTCAAAAAACAGTTATATTATTTATAGATTGTTTAGCTCGAGCTCGGAAAAATGGTGTCACGTGTTTAAGTTGAAGAACATATATTTTATCTTTTGGTTTGAGCTTGAGATGAATGCTTGTTTAGATAACTAGGAGGTCCGGACTCACCCTCATTCAAACTAAAATTCGTCCTTGATGATGACGGATATGAATAAAAATGACATTGGTAAAAAAAAAAGTTTTATATATTATATAGTATTCGACATTTATTTTGTACGTTTTATAAATTTAGTTAACACTCTAGTGATGTAGTTTTATTGAATTTCTACTTTTAATTACCACTAATAAAGAAAAGTTTTAAATCAATCATTGTTGATATATTCTTTTAAATGCAATTAATTAAATCTCAAGCTCAATTTATTCGTGTAAAAAAATTGTTTGTATACAAGCACAAGCTCAATGAGCTAGTTTCTTAGCTAAATCGCAACCTCAGCTAAGTTTCTTTATATGGTTAGATTAGAAATACGTTGGCTCAGATCAAAGCTCTTAACTCACTTTCATTACAATTTACAACACATTAAAGCTCAAGTCGAAAAGAATGAATCAAACAAATACGTTAATGGTATATGCTACAGATTTGTGTTTATCTTTACTGCACAGTTTATTGTTTTTTTTCCTGCATGAACAAAACCTACTAAAAATATTATTATTATTTTTTTCGTTTTTGTATAGATATATAGTGATCGTTGAAAAGATAATAAAACGCTCAATAGTTAGGTATTATTATTTTTTTAAAATTAACGTATTAAAGTAATGGGTATTAAAAAAACAGGGGGTATGCATGTGTCATGCACAAGAGAGAGAAATACCATATTTACTATACTACCCTTCTTGTTAATTTAAAGAAAACACACGTGTCACCTTCACATTTCTTATCACCCTTTCTAGGAATTTTACCCTTTTACCGTATCTCTACCCTATATATATATATATATATATATATATATATATATATATATAGGGTGATCGTGTGTCGTTTGATGACTTAGCAGACGTTGGCTGATGTGTTTTGGTAACTGCCGCGTGTCTTTAATAAATACAGTGATGTAGTACCGTTAAATCTATCCTTGTGTAATAGTCTAGTATGTTTTAATGTATGATATGGTATTGTTTATGAAGTACTCCTTGTGTTAACATATGATAGGGTGTCGTTTATGAAGTATTCCTTGTGTTGATATGGTGTTGAAATGAAAAGAACCAAAAACTCAGATGTTAGTTTGTTGTGCGGTCATGGAAAAACCCCTCTGCTTACACATGTTATGCAGGGGTTATGTTGCCGGTAACACATGTTAGTGATTGGCTTGACACGTGTGTCTGATGTGCTAACACATGTTAACACAATGTGTTTTTAGCTGTGCAATTTGTGGATGTCTTTGTTTTTTCTATACATGTGTTATTTTTGTGCTATCTTTACAACTGTTTTATTTACCATCTTACAAATGTAGCGGCAGACGTTAAGATCACAAACTTAAAAGACGTAAGTTAGCTGGGCGACCTGTTGTGAGCCACGTCCCACCCATCTGCTAACACAAGTTATACAGCAGTCGACACGTGTTAGTGTTTGCTTGACACGTGTTAGTGTTTTCTTGACACATGTTATTGATGTGTTAACATGCATTATTGTGCACATATTAACACATGTTAGACACTATGTTTTTGGTTGTGCAGTTTGTTTAAACTGCGTTGACAACCATGTGTTTACATGTTGTCTTTGCATCTGTTTTGTTTACTGCCACACTAATGCAGCAAGGGACGTAAGATAACAAAAACAAAAAAACAAAAAACGTAAAAGGTTTCATAAGTGGCATGTCATAACATAAAAAAACTACATAAAGTCTGCATCCACATCTTTTCAAAAAAAACCCATATAAAGTCTACGCACCGCCTAAGCATGCAGGTAGTTGCAACAGTAACTGTGTTACGGACATAACAAGTAGTTGAAGCACAAAACATGACATGTTACCAAGTACGTAACACAGTTCAAAAAGTGCAACTTATTTATATACATACCTACCGACGTAATGCGTTCCTTTATCAAGCTACGGTGGCGCAATAGCCGAGTTACGTGCTTCCTAGGCCTTCTTCATCGCAGTGACCTTCTCACAGTTTATTGAGTTATGATCAGTCACGTACTTCTTGCACTTGGCGCATAAACGGGGGGGGGGGGGCTTTTGCATCTTCGGTGGTTTCTTTAACGCCTTCTCACCTGGACCGCTAATGCGCCTATTTTTCCCGCATCCCTTGTTTCGGACCACATCCGGGTTAGCAACACCCACTTCACAGTCAATGGATTGACCAATGATGTCTTCGACAACAGCTTCATCTGTCTCCGGTTCAGGTGGTGAGATTGGCTCTTTTGTTAGCAAGTTAAGCTTCATCATTCGAAGCTGCTCAGCTAAATCACTAAGTGACTTCTCATCGCTCCTTGCAACGTCCACGCATTAGGTTACTAGTTCAAGGATTTCATTCCCGAGTATCGATTCTGTGTGGCAATCAACACCATAACGGCTAGAAATACAGAAAACTTTCTTTGGAAGCACATCACGCAACCACCTCGCAGCAACGTATTTGGTGGGGATGCGGTCAACCTTTTTTCACCATGTAAACACATAAAATGTGACGACACAAGTACCCAATACGGATGAAACCCCTGCATGAACATTCAGCTATGTGGTCTGATGGATCGAACCTAATCTGTAGTGGTTAACAAAAAACATATCAGCCCGCAGGAAAATACATGTGTTAGTGCAGTTATAAAAACAGTGCAATACTAAATGTGAAGGTTCGTCAACCGTTTAATCAGAAAGAAATTAAATGTCTTACCTGATATACATTAGTAACATCACGACGACGGTCCAAGTGTGTGACATCAAAAACAAAGACATCCTCTTGCGGAGTGGTGTTGGAAATGTAGCAATCAAACTTACCCTTTGTGATCTCCTTGTGGACCTCCTTAAACAAGTTTTTTCTGCTGCAGTTTTGTGTTGCGTTTTTTCTGCAGATTGTGTTTTTTATCGGAATATTGTGTTGTTTTGTACAGTGCATTATGTTTTTTTTTTTTTGTCTATTGTGTTTTTCTGAGCTGACAATTCGTGTTTTTATGTTCAGAGCATTTTTTAAGCGGGGCTCGAATCTTTTTCCCTCAATAGCAGCAACACCACGCTAACAATTTAACTCAAATAAATTTACGAGTTGGACTCTACCCTCCACCTATTTCTATCTTATCTAAAAAATAATGCTAATTTTTTTTTCTTAAACCGGAAAACTAATTTTCTTAAACGCTTCTTACAGGATTTGAATCTCTATCTTATACATGGACTGAAGGTACTTTACCGCCTTAGATATTAGGGTATAAGGGGCACTCCCAGAAAAATATTTTCTTTCACTGATTTTAACCAGTTATACACTGTCACATCACTTCACTGATTTACTCCATTGAAACACTTTTTTTGTAGGTAGCACTCCACTGATTATTTCATTATATTTCATTTAAATTTGAGAAAACTAATCGTTGTATAGGAAGACGGTAATTAATTTTGTTACCGTTACATTTAAACCGTTGCAACCATTTGGAATTTGTACCATTACGGTTTGGTCTATAAAAATACCTTAAACTTCAATACAAAAAATCACACAATAAACCGGTTATACTTTAATCGTTTCGTAAAAATGGTCCCGTGGAATGCAAACGAGGATATCGCGTTAACGAGGACATACATGATAGTGAGAAACACATGGGTTCATGAAGTCGATACCCCAATTTCGTTTTGGCACGGGTATCGGGGATATTCAATAATTTAACCGGCACAAATGACCGCTCCAAGGATTCGCTCGTTCGTAGGTGGATTATTCTCTGGTCCAGGTGTCTCCGTTGGAACGTCCTCTATGAAGCCACGATGGAGAGGCACCTTAATGTTCAAGAAGACATTGTAATCCAACTCACTCGCGGCGACTACTACCGTGCACAAATGACTAACATCACCCATTTTGCGTCATGGCGAATGTTGCGAGATTTATTTAATAATTAATGTTTACGGTTGTTTAATGTTTATTGTGTAATGGTGTTTAAATTTTTAATGAAAGTTAACCGTGGCAAGTATTTTATGTGAATGTATGATTTGTATAGGGGTAAAATAAAACACGGTCAAAAAAATCACGATCAAAGGTGAAAGAAAACGTGGCATATTATCATTGGTCAAGAAAAGGACCGTTTCTTTGTACCAGCACGGTAACAAGAACCAGAAAACGGTTCATGAGAACCCTACCAGCACATGTGATGGCGGTATTACCGTGCTGATAATAGGGTACCCGTGCCGAATTCTGATGACGCCCCGTCCCCGTCCCCCTTACTATTGATAAAACTAACAGCTATATTATTGAACCTTTAAATAATCAAAATAAAAAATACATCACTACGCTAGTGTATGGTTAAATACTAGTGTGATCTTGTAAGCAAAATCTAAGTTTGAGTTTGAGTTTAAGCTTTAACGCTACATAAAATGTTTAACACTAGTACAAAATCACGTAATGATATATTTGTCTATGAATAAAATGCATATTATGCAATTACATACTAGTTTATAATCACTTAACGTTATACTTGTTACTTAATATAATGTATATGCGGATTACGTAATGTTATATAATCACATATTCACATAGCTTGTAATTTAAAAAAAAAACTATAGCAATAGTTCACTAAAATCAAAAAGAATTAAATGTTTGTTGATATGGTGTAATTTTTCAAAAAAAAAAAATATTATCATATAAAATAATTATAACCGTTTTAAAATTCATGAGGGACGTGAGTTAAAAGTCAATAATAATAGATGTTCCTATTTTAGCCTTTATACTTGTTTTCTCACTACATGATTTGTAGATTTATAAGATCACTCAATCTCAACCATTGAATTGTAAGATTAAAGTCCCAAAACCTCTCCTACAATTGGTAAGAAAAAGTGTGATTTTAATTTAATATATAGATGTTCGTCAAAGAAAAAGTGTGAATAGATCAATAGGTTTAGGATTAAATACACAGTAAAAGAAAAATAAAAAATCGTAGAAGGGTATTAAACGGATTCCGATTGAACTCATTCAAATGACATTGGAACCGTCTCATCGAACCCTACGATCTTAGTTTTTAGGTTTCGCTTTTTTGGAATTTTAGCTTGTAGTTTTTAGAATTTACGTTATATCATTGTGTCTTTTACGTAGTATTGTGTCTTTTTTTTTCATCATTGTGTCATTTTTGTGATTCATTGTGTCTTTTTTCTTTAGCGTTGTGTTATATTTTTCGGCATTGTGTTATATTTTGTGGCTCGTTGTGTCATATTTCATGATTTATTGTGTTTTTGTATCCTTCTCACCCATTCTCATTTTTGTTACACTGTGTAGAATAACCTGACCTAGATCAATGTTAAATTGGTATAAGAAGATCGATAAAACAAAATATCAACTTTAAAACGAAATCAAAACCACTGTTTTGAAACCCGGACCGGCCGGTCGAACCGGGGACCGCAGTCGTCGGCGGTCCGGTTCAGGGTGTTGGATCACTTCGGACCGGCCGCTGTCTTCCTTCCTTCTGTGGTGGCCAGCTCTGAACAGAATCAAACATCAAAGCCTTTTTCGTGGATCTGGGCAAGTTAAGAAAGAAGATAACAGTCCCATCATTAAATGGATGAGAAGGAAGGAACAACGAAGGTTGCGATATGAAAAAGTTGCAGGTTGCTTTAGGGTTTTATTATGAGGAAAAAGAAAAGTGAAGAAGGGAAGGGAGTCTTTACTATTTGAGTGTGACAGCTTGCATCTTGAAAGAAAAGAATTTACAAATGAAAGGTGGAGTTGTGGTGTGGTTATCAATAAGATTAAATAAAAAAATAAAAGAAATATATTATCTGCAAAAGCCGAAACCCCATTAGTGTATGTGTAGTGGTGGGGGGTTATGGGTATTAAAATATTGAAAAGTAATAGAAGGGGGGTTATGGGGGGTTATGAAAAAAGAGGGTGTAGTGAGAAGGGGGTTATGAGGGGTTATAAATGATTGAGTAATCATTGTTTTTTATTGTTTATTATTATTATTATTATACCCCACCTTGACCATCTTCATCACAACGCCCGTTATAGCTATGGCGCCACCAACCCAAAACGCCCTATAGCGCCCGGGGGGCGGTGTTCCCCGGCGCTATAGGGTCCAAAACGCCCTATAACGAGCACCACTACACACAACCTTATCTTAATATACATACGATAATAAGTAGAGATTTGTTATTGAAGATATATAATATTATCCGTAATATTAGAAGATAAATTGATATATGTATTATATTAATCCGGTTCTTAAATCTGGTCCGACCAGTGAACCGGTGAGGAGACCGGTTCAGCGTCCGGTCCGGTTCTAAAAACATTGATCAAAACATGGCATTTTACTGATACATATACAAACACAATACAAGAAAAATATAGTTGTGTGAAAAGTTTTAAAGTTACAGAGATAAAAAGAAAACACAGTGGGCACGCAAGTGGCTACAATCATTTTAGGTAATAAATAAATTGTTTTCATTTTATGACGGTTAATGAGTACCATCAAAGTGTTCTTATTTTATAATTATAACTAGGGGCATATAACCCGCGCGTTGCCGCGGGAATGCAACACAAATTCGATCGGTATCGGTTCGTTACAGTACCAGTATACCCATGCGTTGCCGCGGGAATGCGACACAAATAAAGTCACGATATATTGGTTCCCCGCGCTTCGCTACGGGAGCTCCTATTATGTTGAGGGTTTGGTGGTCGTTAAATATCGTGCCTCGCTGCGGGAGCTCCTGTTGCGTTGAGAGTTTCGTGGACATTAAACATAACATTAAGTAACAGTTGTGGGCAAAAAAACAAATACTCGCGGCCCACTATTTTGCAGACCAGCTTTAGCATTACAACACTTGGGTAAAAAAAATACCCGCGGCCCATTACCTTGCAGACCAGCCTTAACATTACAACTACAGGTGTACAAAATACCCGAACCCGAAAAAAATACCCGAACCCAGGTATTTTAAAAACCCGGTTATTTAATACCCGAACCCAACCCTACCCTACCCGTAGGGTATTTTAAAACCCGGTTATTTAATACCGAACCCTACCCTACCCGTAGGGTATTTTCGCAAACTAATGTATTAAAAATAAAATTTTACTACAAAAAAACACAAATATATATAAAACATTTATGTTTTATTTATAAAATCCCATACCAATTTTTATTTTAAGTTATAAGTGTAGCATAAATACCTAACCAATTTAATTTATAACATAAAACATATTGTAAAAAAACAATATATAGTATAACCAACCCGCCCAAGTTAACCCAAACCCGACCCGTTTAGCTAAACGGGTTCGCGGGTTTGACCCGAACCCATTTAGACTAAACCTAAACCCGCTAATTTCGTGTTAGAGTCGGGTCGTGTTTTCGGGTCGTGTCGGAAATTCACACGCTTACTTGAAAATAGGTATCTAGTACCGAAAATGGGTATACCCGAAACCGGGTATTGAAAACCCGAACCCGACCTGAACCTGGTATATAGGCTTTTCACAAAAATACCCTACCCGAACCTGACCCGATTATTTCGTAATACCCGGTTATACCCTACCCGGTCATACCCGAACCCGGGTACGTAACCAAACCCGGGTATTCAAAAAACCCGGTTTTGTACACCTCTAATTACAACAGTTGGGCTGCCTATTGTTGACTTCATCTGGAGCCCAAAGTATTCCAATAACCGCAACCCATTACTTGTTCAGCAAATATGAGGCCCACAATTGCCCATTAATTGTTCACCAAATATGAGCAAACATTTTTCAATTATCTGCAGTGAGTTACAAATTAGTGACAATGGCCATTTAAAGTTTTAGTATGCAAAAGTCAAAAATGATAGGCATGCAATTATTATATATACTGTGTAGGTTAGTAAGAGACACTATTAAAGTGTCTTTAATTTAATATATAGGATAATGACTTCGGGCCTGATTAATAGAATATGTCTGATTAGTGTTGAATCAATAAGAGGGTCTGAATGATTCAGCACCCTTTATTAGGGGGTGTTTGGGATTGAGTTGAAAAATGACATATTGACTTATTAACTTTTTGAAAAGCCAATAAGTCAATAAGTCATTTGGAAAAGCATCAAATCCTGGCTTTTCAAAATGATTTATTGGCTTTTTCAAAAAGTTAATAAGTCAATAAGTTATTTCCAAACTCAATCCCAAACATGCTCTTAGCTGAATAAGAGCTTAAGAAGAAAACAGTTCAAAGCAGTAGTCCTCATAACATGTTGGTTGATTTGGCGCACGAGGAATGAGATTATTTTTAGCTCGAAAAGGTAGAACTTTGTAGTAACCTAGATGAGCTTCGCATATTGGGACTCCTTTGGGTGAAAAAACAGGTCCCAACTTACATATTTAGATTGAGAGCAATGGTGTAGATTTATTTTTTAAAATGTAAATTGGTGTTTGTATCAACTAGTTTGGTTTTGGATAGACACCATTTCTTTGTGAGGCTTCTAGTTTCTTGTTGGCTCTATTGTACTATTTTTATGAGTTTTTATAAAAAACAGATGTTAGAATAAAAAAAAAAAAAAAAAAAAAAAACATTTTGTAAACCTATAAGCAATGTGGTTGATTTAGGGTTGTGTTGTTGTCATGTACCTAAATTAACAAACGGACATGAAAACATTTATTTTCTTAATGAATGAATACAAACATAAAATCATAAAATCTCGTCATAAAATCTCATCTGATAGATGCTTATAAACGCATTATTTCTTTAACAAAAACAAACAAATCTTTATTTGTATTCATTCGATTTGTTTGAAGCCCTATACATTTTTATTTATTTATTTATTTTTTTTGTTTCATAAGCTCATCTAGTTGCCCAATGTGTTTTGACTATGAAAAGTGTGAATAGCTACAAAAAAGATTTTATAGATTTTATTACAATTGTTTACATATGCCAACTAACTCATTACACAAGTCCCAGCAATATTTACAAATATTAAAAGCACGTGAGATTTTATTGAAAGTGTTTTTTATGCGTAAACTGCCTCATGCATTTAGCAAATAATCTTTAATATAAACTCCAACAAACCCATAACACAAGCCCCAACAATATTTAATGAATTGTATAAATAAATCATAAAAAAAAATTAAAAGCACGTGAGATTTTATTAAAAGTGTTTTTTATTCGTAAACTGATTCACGATTTTAGCAAATAATCTTTAATATAAACTCGTGATTCTTGCATCTTAAAAGATAACCTATCCTATTAAACTTTTAGACTTATTGATATGGAGTCGGTATTCGGGGAGATGAGGTGGCCACTGTTCGAAGGGGAACACCACCCCCACCGAACTATTTTTGGGGCTTTCGGTGAGTTTTCACCCTCTTCATCGATTAATGTGATTGGTTAGGTTTATTTATTATATATTTTTAAAGGAATGGGGAAGGGGAAAGAAGGGGGGACAATTTCCTTGAGAAAATGATGAGGCATTTGGGGGGGGGGGGGGTACCACACCATATAGCCTTATATTCTAAACTAGGTGAAATTTCGTGTGAGTTCGACGGAGCCATTGTAAGTCTTGATTGCTCTACTGGTTGTTTGTGTTTATTATATATAAGAACATAAGTAAATATAAGATTAAACAAGTAGATTCAATCATGTGTACCTAATGTGCCATACTGTTCAGGAACCTTGGTAATAGAAGACACCATCATCTTGATCGGGTTCCCTTTATGGTGTATCATTCTAATGGAATTATGTGTTCTTGAGTTATGAACACGACTGAGAGAGATGGGACTAATGGGGACGGCTACATTAGATGTTATGGTGTTATGTTTGCGACAACCCAGAGGACACCCAAATAATGATAGTAAGGGTAATTCCGTCCATCAAGAAATCACATATTATTAACTTAGGGATATCATAGTAATTGATCAATATGATATATATGATAATGATGGCCACAAATAAATATAATAAACATAAGGGGAATTGGAATTAAATAATCCAACTTTGCTGGGTTGGAAGGCATGAAATTTGGAATTTAACAGACCCACTTTGTCATGAATTTTATTCCATTGGACCAAAACTAACTGGGGTTACCCCAGTTAGTTTTCTGCTGACGTGGCAGCCCACGTGGTGTATGATGTGTCAAAATCCGTACACTTGGCAGTCAACTGGGCAATTTTCTGCTGGTGTGGCAGCCAACTGGGCAGTAATATGCTAACATGGCAGCCATTTGGGCAGTTTTTATACTGACATGGCAGCCAACCGGGCAGTTTTCTGTTGACGTGGCACCAAACTGGGCCATTTTTGCCACGTCATATGCCACGTGGGCTACCACGTCAGTAAAAAACTAACTTGGTTAACCTCAGTTAGTTTTGATCCAATGGAATAAAATCCACGACAAGTTTGGCATGTTAAACTCCAACTTTCAAGTTTGGATTATTGTCATCCAACCCAGCAAAATTGGGATTATTTAACTCCAATTTCCCTTATGTTTATTATATTTATTTGTGGCCATCATTATCATTTATATTATATTGATCGATTACTATGATATCCCTAAGTTAAAATTACGTGATTCCTTGATGGGCAGAATTACCCTTACTAACATTATTTGGGTGTACCTTGGCCTGTTAAACGTCTCAGAACTTATGAACCGTCTCTCCAAAAAAACGGAAGATAGCTAGTTTGGTAATTCCCCTTGGTCAAAGGCTAGATTGATGATTTTCCCTATTTTTTTTACAATAGTCAGCTTGGCTTGGGTTGATATTTCTAGCCCAACCAAAGTTGCAGTTTGTAAGGGCATATAAAAAGAAATTCAAGTGACATGAAATGAGCTACTTCCAATTTAAAATCTAAAATGAATATAGATGGTCAATCTGAAAAGGAAGTGTGCAAGATATTGCGAATATGGGTCATGCCCACAGTTAAAAAAAAAGGCGGATTGTTCGTTTTTCTGAAACAAAGAGTATATCGTTATTGGTTTCATTTGGTTAATAAGATTTTTTTGATGCGCAAACTTTATCATCTTGCCAATATCACAAGCTAATCAAAATCTTGCTACATGAGATGCGATTAACATGTCGCATAGAGTAGATCCCACATGTATGAAGTACCCAAATGCATTTATGTTACATACTAATTTTCATTCCATGACTGACAAAATTACATCAAGATAGCGGGCGGGTGGGTAACAAGCTGCAGCGTCACCTTTTCTGAATGGCAAACCCTAATCTACTAAAAACGTAACCTTGTCCACCCGGAGTCGAGATGCTACTATGAATAACTCGCTAGACCCTAGTCAGGAAACGGGTAGCCTCCGGTGCCAATGAGCCAAATGTATCAAAAGCAAGGGGTACGAAAATCTGTTGGTTATCCTCGCATGCTTTAGTATGTTTTTCTACCTTATTCGCCTCTGCTTTACGCGCCGCTTTCCCTGCTGTAAACCCACTATCCCTCAACCCAACTAGAGGAGATACAGCTGTTAGGTCAACACAAGCATGCTTCCCCCCGGCCCTCCCAAAGACGAGGAGATCTGCTAGAAGCAGGGTGGATCTCCCTTATGCGGGATCCGAGAGGAAGTTCACATGGGCCTCCTTCTTGGCTGAGATCCCAACCCGTCTTGAAATGTCCCACAGAACATCTCGAACCCAATCATGTCGATATTTGAATATGGGTAACTCCTTGCAATGAACCGCACGTTCCCCGTATTCATCCAGGCATGCCTTATGGCAAATCGGACAGATTTCATCCTCCTGGTACATGGGGATTATCAAACGATATTTAAGAATGGCCCTGTATTCAATAGCGGACATGCTTTGGCCCAAACCTTCGATTGGGATAACAGTTAGGAAATGTTTGGCGTGGGGGCCTTGCAAGCATTCAATAACTGCCCTCTGGCGAGGGGACAGACCAAAAACTTCACGCAGGTTCTGAGCGATTTTGCCAAAAAGGGCATTCACCAAAGTTTTTTAAGGCTTTGGGGAGCGGTGTCCTTGTTAGAAAAACTGTCAATATCAAAACCTGGGAGATAGTCATTTAGCCTTTCAAGGGCCTGCACGTAGTCCTAGTCTGCGCCGACAACCCCGCTATTTTGTAGGATGTGGTCTTGAAGGTTCCAGTACTGAGCTCACGACGCCACAAACGTGTACATCCCGACATCTTCGCGGATAGGAGCCCTAATCCTCCCAAACGCATCGGCAAAGACGCCATCCGCCACTGTAGGTCACCAAAGAACAGCCCCCCACATACCACTATGTTTTCAATGGCTTCCCTTATGCCCTTGTCAAAACATGACACTGCTTCATCCATCGTGGGGGGTGACAGATCCGTAACCCAAAAGGCAACTTAGCAACCCCATACAAGACTTGAGCAAGAGGAGTTCACTCTGGGATCGCTAAGGCATGGCAAGAATTTCATAAGTTCAACCACGCGCGATGCTCTCTGCCTTGCCAATTCGCGAATAAAGTAAGATTCACGGCTAACAGCCCATTCGAGGAGTTTCACCTCTTTTTCTGGCCTACTAATCCCACTAGGAAAAAGCTAATCCCTAAGTTTCACCCCATTCTAAGACAGCCAAAAAACCTCAAATTTCTCAAGCATAATAGTTATGAGCTTGAAAAGCATCTTAAGGAGAAAGAACTATTGGAGTGTTTAATCAAAATTATTTTGATGTATAAGGGTATTTGTTGCTACAACAAATATGTGTCCGGAGAGGGTCTGAACGTTCCAAGGTTGTCAAGCCTCTGACCTCGTCTGCTGCTTAAAGGGTTAGACCAGCAGCATGGAAGAACTCGTCAGAAGGGGTAAAAGGGTTAAAGGGTTTCGGTTAACCAAACGCAGGTCGTGGTGTCCCTCTACGTTGTAAACGTAGATGGGAGGTTCAAGAGTTTTGATATTTTAGTTGTTATGATTCTGATTTAGGATCAATCCAAAGTCAGAATGTTATTATTATTGGTTAACTTAAGAAAAGATAAAACATAAGAGTATGATCTTGAAGAGATGAACTCTTGATCCCAAGTTACAACTAAGGACCATCCACGTAAGCCTGATGAAGGCTAAGACCTGCGAGTAACAGAGTGTGATTCCACGTGTGGTGGCTGTTGGAGCCAGCTTGGTTGCGGAATCAGCATGGTTGTAGATTGCTAGGAATGTATAGCAGCAGCTCGGAGGCTTCAAGGCTTCAGCCTGCTGCTGCTGAAAGTCTTATTAAAGAATAACTCTAGAGAGAGTTTTAGAGAGAGAGAGAGAGAGAGAGAGAGAGAGAGAGAAAGTGAGAGAGGTCTTGTGTTCAGACCAATCTGAGTTGTTTGTGTGGTTTGCCCCTCTATTTATAGAGTGGGGATGGGTTAAAACCCTAATGGGCTTCCTTGTTGGGCTTTGGGCTTGATCCAATATTATATTTAATGCTTTTGGCTTCTTGGACTATTGGCCCAATGAGTACCCTACATCATCAGTATTAATGCATAAGATTTAATTTAGTCTCCTCAAATATCTATACTATTTAGAACATTATTTTAACGGGGTTTGATTATATTATAAATTCTTATTTTCTTGATTTTTAGAAGGAAAATCATTATCAGCTGAAGTTATCATGGATTGGGATTGTTATCGTTCACAACATGATACTACTAAAAGGTTAAAAGAATGTGTGAATATTAAAAAATGTTCTTGCCTTGAGATGTTTGGTTAAATATTGAAGGTTTTAAATATTTGAGTAATCCAATCTTTTGTTTTCTACAGTTGGATTTCACATATGATGTTAATTATAGTTTTCTAATTTGTTGGTTTGAATCCTAAGTCCTTTGAAGTCATTCCAATTATATGCATATATTTATGAAATGAATTATGTGGTTTACTTATCATTTACTTCGCGCACAAACAAAAGTTAGATATTATGTGATATTTTGCTTCATGTTATATTTTAAATTATTAATTAAGTCCTATAAAGTTATTTCATTTTATGTACATCTTATATTACTTTTCATTTCATCTTTTGTTCAATCGTGAATTTCACAGGTCTCTAACCTAGTTACCGAATATCCCAATATCCCTGGTAAAAGAACAGGCCCTTTAAAGCAACGGTCCTCACTCCTCAGAGCCCAACATTGACTTCAAGGCCCATTTCAAGAGTCCAGATTTCTTCGACAACTCAAAAAACAAACAGTCAAGCATTGTAATCTTTTCTTATCAAACGCAAGGCCCAATGAATTCCATTAAATTTGTGTATTAGTGGCTGAAGCACTCAAGCACCTGATTTTAGAACTAGCCCATCTTAAGCTCATACTTCATTTGTAGTCCAAGTCTTGCCCAATGGCTAGAGCAGCCTAGAAATGCGCACAACCGGGTTTTTCCAAAATTCCGGTTCCAGTAAACGACTCAATTCCTGGGTATTAGTTGCATTGGCGCAGCTCTTAAGGGGTGTGGAGGGGCGGCCGACCCCCCCCCCCCCCCCGATTTGGTATATACGGTTTCGACCCCTGAAACTAGTGATTTCCGACCCCCGAAGTTTCGGGTCAAGCTACGCCACTAATTAGTTGGAACATGTTCAAATATAGAATCGGTTTTGGAGAGAGAGAGGAACAGAATGGTTCGGTTCGGTTCCAAGTTTTGACAAGAGGTAGGATACAACTAGGTTGGAACAATTTTCCAATTAAACTTTTTCTTACATTGTTTCTACTATAGAAGCGTTTGGGGCGGTCCTTCGTTTGAGGACCTTGCCTTGTGTGTTTAATGAAATTTTCCGTTCAAAAAAAAAAAAAAAAAAAAGATCAAATATGATTACAAAATATTAAAGAAATTTTTATATGGCACGAACCTAACACAAAATTTGTAGGTCGATGTTGTGTTTGCCTTTGTACTAGCTCATGTCACCCTACAAGATATTATGAAAATATTGGTTGTAAATTTTAATTAACCAATTCATGGGTTGTAAATATTTATTACCCTTTTTAAAACTAAAAATTTATCTATTTCCTTTTTTTTTTTTTTTTTTTTTTTTTGCTTATGATATCAGTTATCCAACCTATCAGCATCCATTTTTCATTACATTCCACCAAAACCTAGCAAAAAAAAAAGCCAAACAAGTAGAGTGCATATGGTTGTTCTTGGGTTTTCAACCCATTACCCAACATGTACACAACATTTGATCATTACAAAAAAAAATATTACAAGAAATACGGGTCAATAAACTTCACCTCGGTTTTAGATTTGATCATCGAAGCAACTCGCTTACATATAACCTAATGCGCATTTTTTTGTCATACAGTGAGCAATTCCTGAAAACAAATGTGAAGTATAAATATGTATTGCTTATTAACTTCCATAAAAGCAAAAGATATATGGTGTATGATAATAGTCATAATACCTTTTCCTTCTGTTTGAAGATGGTGTCGATTTTCTTCATGTATTCATCGGTCACTTTCTGCAAGAAAGCCGAACAATGATCAAGTATCTCTACAATGACAATACTTCTTTTTACACTGCAAACATTTCTAATCTCGTTTTAGGGGATGCGCTATCTAATGAGGAAATCGGTTTCATCAAAACATTAAAAACTAGATTATCTAAGATTTAAGAACACAATATCAGATAAACAGTCTGCAAGAACAAACCCAAACACCCTCTTTATAGTTTCACTGCAAAATGTTACAAATTTCTATAAATTTCTAAGGTTATTTGATCTTGTTGGGTTCAAAATGTGTTGTACCAAAATTTAATACCTGCAAATCAGCGGATAAATCCTTTATATTGTCTTCCGAGAGTTTTTTCTCCTGTGAAGAATACGAACCGACAGTTAAAAATACAATAAAAAAGGAAACTTTGCCACAAATTAGAAAGGTCAAACCTTTTCAAGTTTATCATAGGCTTTAATGGCATCTCTTCTTATGTTTCTGATTGCTACCTACATAATGGATGAAGGGAATGCGATTTAATTTATTTTTATATATTTATTTTTAAACACAAAAGCAAACGGCCTAATAAAGCCTACCTTTCCTTCCTCAGCCTGCTTTGCAACAACTTTTGACAATTCCTACAATTAAAAGAATGGTTAAACTATATATAAAGAATCCGAAACATGCTATTGGAAGTATACAACTCATTACAGGCATTGGAGGTGGCGATTTCAACTCGTTTACTTTGATTGGGTTGATTTGGGTTGTGTTCTACCTTAAACAGGTCAAATAAATGCTAAACAGGTCAAACGGGCTAAACAACATGATAGTCATTCAAAAAAAATTATTTAGCGCATACAGCCTCCTAACTTGTTTAATTCGAAAATTAATGTCATAATAAAAATTGATCAATACAATAATGATTTTAAAACTTTGGACAAGAAAGGTGTTTCCTGGTGAACCCCGCTTTGGCATGTACTCAAAAAGGATAATAACCTCTCTTTCAATGTGACCTGATATTGACCCGTTACCCAACCTACCCAACTCACCAACCATGCCACCTCTAACAGTATCGTAAAGGCCAAAGGGAGTACCTTTCTCCTTTCTGACGTGAGTTGTGGAAGGGACAACCGTATCACTTCGCCATCATTACTTGGAGTCATACCAAGATCAGAGTTGACTATGGCCTTCTCAATGGACTTTAAGCTGAAAAAAGTCAAACACCATGTAATGTAGGATATCGTATATCTGGTCAAAATATTCATCTTTAATGCTTACAAAATTATAGGAGGCGTAATAAGACTTAAAAAGGGAACGCCTTACAACCACTGATTTATCTCAACACATCAAAGCTAATAACTTTTAACACCCAATTATGAGGCGTCAAATTTAGCACATTGACTTTTAATCGATACATTGATACAGGTTTTATATTC
This sequence comes from Ambrosia x helenae, assembly GCA_030844895.1. Classification (NCBI taxonomy): domain Eukaryota; kingdom Viridiplantae; phylum Streptophyta; class Magnoliopsida; order Asterales; family Asteraceae; genus Ambrosia; species Ambrosia x helenae. Next base: position 420,386 of record CM061230.1, on the reverse strand, counting down.
TCTCTAGCGGGTGGGTAATCAGGTTGATTTAATATTTTAGCTCAAAAGGAAACGAGTCAAATGTGTTGAGTGTTGAGCCAGTCAAGCCAGTCCGAAGTAGCCCAAGGTGTACCGTTAAACGTCAATGCAGACAACATATTAGATCGAACTGTAACAAATATACTTCTTTTCTTTTTTGTGTGAAAAGCCGTAACAGGTATACTTTTTTGTAAGATATTACACGTATCAGCACAAAAAATATATATATAAGATGCATAGTTGTCAAAAGCGCTCGCCTAGGGCGCCTAGGCGATGAAATTCCTAGAAGCGACCCTAGGCCGCTTTTCTCTCCTAGATAAATAAAGCAATGATTTTTTTTTGAAAGTTCAGGTTTTACAGTTTTATTATTGTTTTCTGTTAGTGAAAGTTCAGGTTTTACAGTTTTATTACTGTTTTCTGATCATATGAGTAATTCTTTCATGTTGCAGTTTTCATGTTTTATTATTGTCTTCTGATCATATGCTTCAGTATTACAGTTATCTGATCATATGCTTCAGTTTTATTATTGTTTTCTGATCATATGAGTGTTACTGTTTTATTATTGTTTTCTGATCATATGCATCAGTTTCATTATTGTTTTCTGATCATTAGTATTACTGTTTTATTATTGTTTCTGGTCATATGGAAGAGCAAATGGATGCAGTAGGGAAGACAATTGATGACAATGACGACTCTGATTATTGATTGTAGACCTTTTGGATTTGAAATTTTATTATTTTTTTACATTTTGAACTATTTTTTGGTTTTCAAGTATGAATAACTTGCTATTTGGATGTTTTGGTGGTTATTTTTTAGTGATTTTGGTGATTTTCCCATTTGTTTTTATTTTCGCTTTTTTTTTCTCAGGCCCACGCTTTTTTTGCGCTTCTCGCCTAGGCCACAGGCGGTACCAAAGCGCCTTGAGTGCGCTTTACGCCTTTGACAACTATGATAAGATGTTTACAATTGAGCAGCATGTATTGTGAAACGGGTTTTTTAGGATTTTAGCTAAAAATAAGAGGTCAAATGGGGCCAACCCAGTCAAACGAGTCAAAGTCAGTCAAAGTGTATTTTTACAATATATAACAAAAAAAGTTGACCAAAAATGTGTCTCGGGTCAAACCCAGCCCATTTGACATGTTATCCAACCCGTATAACCAGCCCGTTTTACCAGAGAATACAGTTAAGAGTTAAGATACCTACAAAATGGAAGCAACAGTCTATGTACCTAGATTTGTCATAAGGTTGCACTAAGAGAGAGCTCGAATCAGGAGTGCTAATTTGTGCAATGGTCTTCAAACCGACAGGCGAACCATAGTACTCCACCTACAGAGAAACAAAAATCATAAAATAAAAAAAAATGTAATAACAAGAAATAAACAAATGCAGACCGTCCATTATTATAATAGAGGTGGCGTTTTAGGCGTGATTACTTATAAATGTGTTAGTTCGGGTTGTATCTTATCTCAAACAGTCAAACTAATCTATAAAATCCAATTTATGTCAATAAAGTAGTCTATAATATGTTAACAATAATATCATTTGAAAACAAAAATTATAATCAACTTTTGTATTTTGTCTTTAGAGGTGGCAAAAATGGGTGGGGTGAGGTGGGTTGGTTGGTTGGTTGTGTAGCAGGTTCAGGCTGATTACCAAATTTAAAGTGCTGGTTGAATCTGGTTGGGTCGGATTGGGCTGACCTACAGACATGTCTTTCTATTTTACTTTAAAACTAATTTGCTGTGTATGATCACAAAAGCTATATTACTACAATTCTACAAAAAACACATGGCATTTTCAATAAAGTGATTAAGAGGATTTCTACGACTGTCAAATGAATTTCAATCAGTTTAACCTGTTCAAACCATCTGACCCATTACAAAACCGACAAAAAAAAAACAAATAGGGCCATTTAAAAGTAAACGTGTCAAGAGTGACAAGTACAAAAAAAAATTTACCTCAATTTTATCAAGCATTGCTGGATTTGATCGCCCCGTTCTTATGGAATTAAAACTTGATAGCATGCTGTCAATAGCCTTCTCCATCCTTTCTTTCTAAAGCGCACCAAGAAATGAATAAACAAATATTTATTGATAATAAAAACGTGTATTTCAACATAATCCTTAAAAGTTACAAAGTTAAAGAATGCATCACTTTCATTGAATAACTTACGGCATTCTTTTCGATCAGAGTTTTCTCAGCCTCGATTTCTTCAAGCGTGGCACACCTAATGGTTGAAATTCTGGAAAGGAAGTGGAAAAACAACACCACGTTCACATTATTAATATCAAGATCCGGTAATCCACAAACATAAACCATGGATCAAAATATTTTTTAATCTTACATTTCAAACTTGAAGCGACACAATAACCTAAATAACCTCCAAACAAACTATGGCAAGAGGGTTTCACCGTTCACAATCAACCGCACATAAACTTATAGTCTAACCAACTACATGTCAATGGGCAAGTCGGTTCTGTGGGGATGTTTGGACTTGAACTTTCAAAGTGATTATTGAAACTTGAAGAACGACAATAACATAATCACTAGTCAGTGGATTCAATTTAGAGTTACTTGCCTAATTTCACATTAATCTCAATAACTAGTTTTGTCATGGCTATCCTTATAGGCTTCTACAATTTATAAAAAAAAAAAAAAAAAAAATCATGTAGCTCCTCATTTTCCACCGCAGAAATCTGAATATTTTCACATAAACTTGGTTTCAAAAAGCGCGAGGTGATCCATGGCATTTAGGTCCCGTAAGCCGAGGCAAGAGCTTCACATACGTAAGGCATTGCGCTTCGTAAAACCAACTTCCCCATGATTGTTAAACAGCCATAACTTTTCATACGATTATTATTTTTCTTAAATTACAACATAAAAACGAGCATTTTATTCTCTTTAATTTAATATTGCCACAATTTTTATATTTAAAAAAAAAAATAACATGTCATGTGATTACCAGTGTCAATATTCTCGGGCCCATCACGCGGACACCCCTCTAGCAATCGTAAAACGATAATCAGTGTTGCAGAACGCGGCCTAGGCGCTAGGCGGAAGAAGAAATCGGAATTTCACCCTAGGCGATGAATTAGGCGAAATGGGGATTAGGCGGAGTCTGAGCGGGCCTAGGTGGTGGTATTTTTTTATTTTATTTTTTTTAATTTTTTTATTAAATTTCTAAGTTTTTTCTTAGTAATATGTGTATATATCTAAGTATTTCTAAGTATCATGTGTATATATCTTAACATATTTTCAAAAAACACCTAAATTTGTGTATATATACATAAAATACCAAAACGCCTAATTCCACCTAATTTTCGCCTAGTCCCGACTAGTCCCTAGGGTGGACCTCATCGCCCGCCTAGCGCCTTCTGCAACCTTGACGATAATTGTAGAGGACTTTTGAAATACATTTTCAAGGTTTTAATTCTAATCCCAAAACTAGTTTCTAGAAAACTCTGTATAATCCTACATTTATCCTCAATACACATAACCACAAAATAAAATTAATAATAATAACAATTAATAATAATAATAATAATAATAATAATAATAATAATAATAACAACAATAATAATAATGTGCAATTGCAAACAGACTTACCTCTTTTGTGACACCATTTTATCAACAACAGCATTGAGCTTCAAACAACTCACAGAAGAGCTCCAAGACAACAAATTTCCTAAACCAATATCACAAACCACTGAACAATAACTTACATAATAATAATAATAATAATAATAATAATAATAATAATAATGAAGAATTGAAATAAACCTTGAAGAGATACGAGTGTTGTAGGGCGGTTACGCAGCTTTGGGTTGATTATTGGTCGTCGTTGGTTAACGGAACCAACGGATGACGTGGCGGGAGATAACGAATACATCGCCGTTATTTTTGTCTGAAAAAACGTTATGGGTTATGGGTTGGAGATGATTGTTTTTGTAGATAAGAAGGTTTTGTAAGTAAATTTAGCCAGTCAATATTTACAGTGGCTCAAGATTTATTTGTTTTTTATTTTGTTTCTAGTGGGTCGTTTCGAGTTGGGCTTTGGGTTATTGGGCTCTTGTTTCGGGTTTTGGGAGTTTTTTAGCTGATGTATTGGATGAGAAAGCAGGGATGAGCACATAGCGCCGAATACCATATCGAACCAATATCGAACCAAGGGTGTTTGGTATCAGCGTCGGTACCTACATTTAGAGGTTTTCAGTTTCGGTATTATCGGTATCGGTACGGGATTGGTATTTTAAGGTAACATACCGGTACCGTACCGTAACGTATGCTTTCGGTATCGGTATTGGGTTTTAGGAGTTTTTGGGATCGGTATCGGTTGGTACCGATATCATCCCGAGCTCATCCCTATGAGAAAAAAAATAAGGGAGATTGGGATGGTTTGGGTATGTAAAGAGGAGGCGGACGACAGAGGCGGTTAGAGTGGTGGAAGCTCTTACTGTGGAGGGGATAAGGTGTAGAGTAGGGGTGTTCATGGTTCGGTTTCAAACCGTGAAACCGTCCAAACCGACCATTGGTTTGGTTTCACGGTTGGTTTTTTTACTCAAGTTTCGGTCGGTTGGTTTCAATAATTCTAAACCGTATCGAACGGTTTGGTTTACGGTTTATACCGAAAACAAACCGTACTAAACCGGACCGGACCGTATGAATATATTATATTAAATTTTTAAATACATCATATTATCAATACATATTGTTAGACATAATAACATCAATACTGTTATTGCTCTAGGTTAATTGAAGTAAATCAAAAGTGTGCTAAGTCCATATTCACATTACACAGTTGTTTGTTTAAATATTTGAAAACTCAAAACCGAAATGATGATATTTGGAGGATTGTGAATGGATTATGTTATTCTTTTTCTAAATTTGACGCAGAATATAGATAACTTGTTTTTGTGCTTTTGTAAAACTTGTTCTAGATAGCCTTTGTTTCTTTATCCCACAACTTTACTATATATAGAAGCTATTCAAAAAATTATACACACACATCTTGTATAAAGGCCTAAGAAGTTCAAACCGTGAAACCAAACCGGAACCAAACCGTTATTAATGGTTTGGTTTGGTTCGGTTCGGTTTAAGAGTTCTACGGTTCGGTTATGGTTTACAAAAATAAGAAACTGTTACTAACGGTTTGGTTCATGGTTTGACCAAAAACCGCGAAATCCGGACCATGAACACCCCTAGTGTAGAGGCAGACTCAAATTGACTTGGAATGAGCGGATTAAGAAGCATTTACTAAGGTTGCATCTCTATGTGGACATAATCCATGATAGGGATTTGTAGAGACGTATGATTACGCTTAAAGAATTTTAGGGGAAGGTACAAATGTGTTTTTAGGTGTTCATAGGGGCTTAGGTTTACCTACACGTTTGGTGGATTTTACATGTGATTGTATTCGCACATATGTTTTTAGCTTGTTTCCAATTTTATATATGTCTGTTTTTACCATGCACCCTTCCATAGGGGTGAAAAAAAAAAGCCTAGTTTCAAATTTGACCCGAAACCGGTTGATACCTTTATTCGACCTGATGGTACATACTGGTTTCATACACGGGACAAGAAAATGGAACCGACCCAAAACCGGTTCCACATTTACCCGACCAAACTCCAGAAAAAGCCAGTCAAAAATCCAAGCGTACCTGAAACCAGTTTTGGGTTCTAAAAGAACCCTGTTTGGTGCGTGACTACCCTTCCACCACGTTTCTTATTATTCGTCACTTACTAAATACACATATATATTACACACACCTCATGCTATATGTATTTGTCTGTTGTGTGTTCTATAGTCAAATGTCTATCTTGAAGCAGTCTCTCTATTCTATGGATAAAGGTAAGGTTAACCTACATTCTTACCCTCCGCATACCCTAATGAAGAAACAACGGCCGGGATTGGGTTCCTTCTTCAATAGCTTTGTTTGTTTTTGTGGTATTTACTGGGATTGGTTGTTGCATAGACGTAAAACATATACACATATGTGTATGCCCTTAATTTTAGCAGTTTGTGAATTAGTGTTTTTATGTTCTTCCGTATTATTTCATAACTAGGGTCTTTTTTTTATCAACTCGTATAGAAAAAAAAAAATCAATTTGATGTTATGCACACAAGCTACCACACATGTCATAATCAATTATGGCCTCGCTCATCTTGGTCACATTTTCAGCATTTGTTATACAACTTATAGTTCTTGTACCTTGGAGAGTTAGAGTTGCTAACCATTGAACTTGAAGCGTTTATTTTAATGTAATTATAAATTCAAACGAAAAATAGTAACATAACCTGAAATTACTTAAGTTTTATTACAAAAAAGTTAGCTTTTTCTTAACACCATAAAAATATTGAAGTATGCATAGTTGTTATTAAAGGTTCAATAACTGCTTTTTTTTTAGGGTGATACTATTTGGACACCCAAAAAGTTATTTGGACACCCTAGGTATGCCTCGTATAGCTCTATACGAGGCATATACACTTTATTGTCCCCCAATCAGACAACATCCTGACAAAGAAAAAAACCCTATATTCCTCGTATTGACCAATACGATGCATATAGGGTTCACGTGTGTACTTTTCAGTCAACATGGCAGGCCAATTATTGGCCTCATATCCCTCGTATAGACCAATACGAGCAATATTAGTACGATGTCCGGTACGATGTAACATAAAGTAGCTGCCACTCGTACCCTATATTCCCCATATAGACCAATACGAGTCATATACACCCAAAGTTGATTATTTTCTTTCTTTTCTTCTTCTTCCCTTCCTTTCTTCTTCATTTTTCAAAGTTTCATTTCTTCTTCGTTTTTCAAACGACAATTTTTTTGCGGGCTATTTTTTTCTCCAAAATGGCATGGTGGGCTAATATTTTCGATGAATCCAGTATTCCTAATTCTCACGAGACGACAGGTATTCCTAATTCTGAAGCAGTGAATTCACAAGAGGTTGTGTCTGGTTACAAAAAACCATTGTTGCCAGACCTGAACGAGCCGTTCTATGAACCCAATGTTGAACATTCATACGTAGGGGAAACCTACCAGCACTACGAGCACGATGGTGAGTATGCGTACGTACCGCAGTACTCTTCGTACGACCCAAGACAAAACCCGCAAGTTCGAGAAGAGCAACCCCACAACTCGCATGTTTCAGACGAGCAACCACGGTGTTCGCAAGTTTCGTATGAAACTGAACAGGATTTCGTTTCCCGAAAAGATTTGGTTACGTGGGTTAAGAAAATGGGAAAAGATAACGGTTACGTCATTGTGACCCGACGATCCAAAAAAGTTGATAATATGGACGTGAAGGTTTGGCTAGTGTGCAACCGTGGTCGCGAGCACAAGAGTATAGCCACCGAGAGGAAAACAGGCAGCCAAAAAATTGGTTGCCCTTTTCTAGTGATCGGGTTATATGACGGGAAACGTGACGCCTGGAGGGTACAGGTGAGGAATGCCGAACATAACCATAATCCTGCTGAATATCTGGAGGGCCACGCGTACGCAAGAAGATTGTCTCCCGAACAATTAAATTTGGTGGAGGAGCTGTGGGCGCAGGAGATGGAGCCGCGTAAAATCTGGAAAACCGTAAAGGGACACTTCCCGGAGAGCATGTGTGTTTTGAAAGATATACACAATGCGTGTCAAAAGATTAGTGCTCT